>OX438764.1:17311447-18053041 GCA_949316455.1 Acleris holmiana | reverse complement strand
CACCTAATGTAAAATTATAACACTTGACCTTGGTTGAGTTGAGTGGTTGTTCCCGCCGTGTAGAATAAGGTTTTAAGGTCACAACGTCATGAAGGTTTTGGGGATTTACAAAACACAAATATCCCTTTGACAGTGTGTAAGGAAATGAGATTTTTTATGCAAAAATACAATAAATGGTAATAATAAAAATTTAAATGGAGTATGCTTTTGAGACAAACCTCTATATGCATGATTTTTTTCAGGAACTTTTTTAAGAAAAACCTGCTGTCAATTGATTTTCTGGCATGTTATATGAGGGAAGAGTCGGTCATGTACCATTCAACTAGTTTAGATATCTTATTAGAAGGCTGTATCGCCGAACTGTGACATGTGCGGTACTGTGGAGGTTTGCAACACTTTTTGATGGAATGTGGCCGGAATCGCCTTGAAAGGGAGTTGGCGATAGCCAATCTGAACCCATATGATACAGGGGTGTTCATGGAGATTCTGTCTGAGCTTACATCTAATTGGGCACTAGCGGTGTACAGATTGGCTGACATTAACAGAGCCAAGTGTTTGTTTTTTTTCATTCCCTAAAGGTTTTTCTTTAGATAAATATTGCTGTTGTAGAGGTTGGGCCGATATACGCGCTTACGCATAGGCCGGAATGAAAATAACTAATAAATCCAGTGGGTACCAGTTGGTAACTCATTGGTTCATCGAATGTATCATTACATCGAACGCTATTTTCTGGTGAAACCATAATGTTTTCAGGGTATCTTATACATTAAGTACGTACGTTAGGTTAGATGTTTAAGATACCCTGAATGCGTTCGATGAAATGGAATTCGATGAAATGATAGACACTCGTGCCAGTTATTCCCACATGCCAATTTGTACAGTCAGACTTAAATTTGTGACCCACTAAGGTGCACAAAAGGATCCAAAGTCAATCTGACATTCTACAACAATAAGGTCGAGTTTTCTCTAAGTTACAAACTTGACATCTCCAAGGACATTGACAACTTCAAGCAGTATTTTTTTGAAATTGGTCTTAAATTTACGCTCGTGACCGTCCCTAGCATACAAGGACCTGGTCCTTTGAGAGACGTACTCCCGCCTGCACGCGCGCTACTCACGCATGTCGAAGATGTCGGTGTGGTGCGCCGGCAGCAGCGCGGTGGGCGGCGTGCGCGGCGGCGGCGTCTGGTTCACGTAGTGCCGCACGCTCTCCGCGCATCTGCGTACAAACAAACCTTTACTGTTGCCACACTTTCCAAGGTTTGACCTGTGTCTTTATGGCTCTTTGTTCCCTCGTAGACGCTGAACAGACGGCCCGATTTAGGTGTTGTTAGATTGGTCTAAGCGTTGCGAGTGTCACTGGAATAAAAAAGACACTTTGACACATTCACTGCCACCCATTTTTCTGAACATTCATCAGGTGCCGCACTTTGCTGTGTGCCCCGAACGCACATGTGAGTTCAACCGACTATTACCCAGTGCCTCCAACGCACATATGAGTTTAATCACATATGACTAATATGACACTAGTTTGTTCGCATTGGAATTTGGTAATTATTCTAACGAGAAGAACGCGTTATTTTGAATAAAATATGGTAATTAATATTTTGTACTCCTAAAGTATGTTTATTATATTTGATAACATTAATACCTACTGATCACCAAAAAACAATTCAGTGTTTGTAATAATTTTTATTGACGTTTATAATTCAAATATTTTTACCGATAGTAGGTACCTAATCATAATAACATTGTATAATTACTGACTTATAGTATAATTTGGGGCATTAGATATCTTCTGGTGCAAGAAATAACATATCAGACAAAAGTAGAACATTTCAAAATTCAGGACTCATTTATGCGTTAAGGCGCAAGGTGAAAGTCACTTAATATTATGAACGCGTCTGTGCCTTTTTGTTATAAAAAATAAAATAAAAAATATGTATGTATGTATGTTATGTTTTTAACTTTTAGTTTATTTTCTTTTATATTTTCTTTCTTTTAAAATTGTTCGTGTCACCTTCCGTGCTTTCACCGAACGGTTCCGGCGAAAGATCAGCGTTGCCTTTACAGCCAGCACATGCTGAGCCGGGACCGTTTCGCATCAACTTCTTTTGTATGGTTATATGTAAAAAATATTATATTTTTTTGTCTGTTGCTGTGAATAAATGTTTTTCTTTTTTCTTTCTTTCCTTTAATTTTATGGGAGAAAGTAACGAAAACGCATATAGGCGTCGGTGGCAGTGAATGCGTTAATACATGCATAGAGCACATGATATCAATGTGGGCAGTCGGGTTTAAAGCTTGCTGCACCGATTATAGAGTTATTGCTGCTGAAGATCTGGATATTTTGTTATTTTTGCCTAGGCTACGTGTATTATAATGTCAGAATGAGTAGTAAGCTGGTGTTAATTACAAGTTTATACACATACTAAATGCGAAAAGACCTTTTTCCCCGACATATTATTTGTCCATGAGTATAGTTAAAAGTAGTTGTACTGACGAGGACAGGGGCGGGAGCGAGGCGAGCGGCGGCGGCGGCGGGTGGCGGTGCGAGGGCGCGGGCTCGGGCGGCATCTTGTCGGGCATGTCGTTGTAGTACTCGCGCTCGTCGCTCGCGCCGCTCGGCGCCTCCGGGGCCGCGCTGGCCCCGCATCGAAGCCCGTTCAGGTTTAACCTTCAATAAAAAAAAAACCTCAATGCAATAATATAAAGAAAATCGTTTATTTGATGCAAAACAATACAATAATAAAAAAAAATAGGGATGTTGACAATAGAACAAATTAACTGTTGAAATTAGCTGAACTAATTTTCATTAAAAAAAACGTAAGACAAGCCAAAGAGTGCTATTAATTATCTATATAATAAAAATGAATCGCTGAATGTGTTGGTAAGCGCAAATCTCGAGAGCAGCTGAATCAATTTCGCTAATTCTTTTTTTATTGTGTTTGTTACTGTCAGGAGAAGGTTTTTATGAAAGAAAAAAACTGAAAAACCAACGGGAAAGTCAGAAATTTGCAAAGGGGCGAAGCCGCTGGCTGGCCGCTAGTAGTGAATAAAATTGTGACTGACTGACAGACAACGCACAACCTAAACCGCGTGACTTAGAAACTTGAAATTTTAATTAAATATTCGTTGGGTCTATGGGCCTAGGTACTCCTAGACCTTCCTGATTTTCGAAAAATCCTGCTACCGGTGAGTACACAGGTAAGAGGATTTTTGGAAAATCAGCCTCCAAGGAACTATTAGTTATTTTCATATCAAATAGACATCTAGACAAAATCACAATTGCATTTATAATACATAGAGGAATAGGTACGCAGTATAATATCAGCACACTTAGTTTTTTAATACAATCAGCAGCAGAACTTGAAGTCAAGAGAATACGTCGTGTCTAGATCATTTCGAGCACGCTAGTCTGCTTAGCTACTGACTGTACCTATGTAGAAATTATATTAATTATCTTAAGGTTAAAACGAATATAAATGTCCTCTTTATTGGTGTAAGCAGAAATTGCCATAGTCATTAATTAATTATCTGTACCTATCATGGTACAGATAATTTATAACAAAATTTATAAAATCATTATATCAATAAATAAGTTGTCATGTTCCTATATTATTTCTTGGCAGTCTGGGCTGTGTTGTTTGTTTGGCAGTAATGCAGTCAGTTCTCACTTCAGTCAGTTAAAACTGAAAAGTGTCTTCATTATTTTTAGTCTTTTTATGTTGTGGTCGGCAATGACCACATTTGAAATACATTTTCTGCAAATTTAGGTATATACCAAGCAGTACTTTTGCCGCGTACAGTTTTTCCGTAAGATCCCATGTTTGCATGTACGTCACTGGCAACCGCATAAGGAAACAAATGGTAATTCATCACTTCATCGAATTATCATTTTATCTAATTTCATTTCAACGAACGCTATTGTCTGCTGAAACCATAATATTTTCAGGGTATCTTAAACATTAATTACGTAGGTTAGGTCAGATGATTAAGATCCCTGAAAACATTATGGTTTCAGCAGAAAATAGCGTTTGATGAAATGAAATTCGATGAAAGTTGTTTCGATGAAATAGAACAAGTTGGACGAGGGCACGATTTCCCCTTTAGTAACACTGTACATTGTGCCTTTGTTCTACCGGACAAGAACACAATTTCCCCTTTAGTTACATTGTACATTGTGCCCTTGTTCTACCAAGTGTGCGAAATGATAGACACCCGAAAAGAATAGTTGGTAAACCGCAATATGTAAACCCGGCGTAACGGAACATGCTCACGTGTTTAGATATAGGTAAGGTTTCGAAAAGGAAAAAATATATTTGAAAACGTTAAATACGCACTTTCATTTCTACTCAAGCAAAGCTGTTTCAAGAAGTCCTGAGGGAATATTAAGCACCGTAGCAACCCGATCGTCTACGGCGCGCTCAGAAACAGACTTCACGACGACAATTCACGTAATATTCTGTTCGTGTTGTTGAAAATATTTTATTTAGCTTTCTACATCGTGCCCACGGATTTTCCGCCGCGGGCTGGTTTTAATCCGCAACCGGAACCCTACAGCGCTTACGCGTTCCTGTTTATAATTTTGGCGGGAAATTCAAGTGCGTCATTCGTTATTTGTCACATACAAACTAGATGGCGCTATAACTCAACAAGGTGTAGAAAAATCACTTTTTTTACTCGACTGCATCAGGAGGGAAACATGTTTTTCGAATGTATGTATGGTGTCTATTTGTGTGGCACGCTCTGCAGCCTAAACGTCGTGATGGATTTTTTAACTCTGAGAGGCAAGCAATTGTATACCGGTTCCATAGATGTCAGAAACTTATTAAGGTTTTAGTTAATAAATCTATTTGAAGTATTCTTATAGCCTTCTCGCAGCACGAGGCTTTACTTAAGTTTTTTACCTATACTTGAACTTGTACTTTTTTACACTATCGAAAAATCGATTTACATGACGTTTTAAAGGTTAATTACTAAATTCAAATTTTTGGAGCATATTCCAAAAACTATCAAGTTCAAAGTTCTTAACGCAATATCATATGCAGATTTGATGGGACAAAGTTGCAGGCAAAGTTTAGTCATACACAAACATACAAAACTTTTATTTCTTATTTGTTCGTCAAAATTTGTACACAACTATTTAGTAAGGTTATTTGGGTATGGCTGACTAATAACATTGACTTTCGAGGAGTCCTTGCCTCCATTCCACTTTGTGTAATACCATATTATTATCAGTGTTAATGTTATACCTACATGATCGTCATCCATAACGAACATAAATTTGAACTCACAATAATTTTAAGTAGGTACCAAGATTATAATAATATTCTGTAACTCATTTTTATAGTAATCTCGAGCAGCAATGTAACGCAAACTTTTATTTAACACTTCTGAAAAGCAGAGATTTCTTTTTATTTCAAGTTTTATATTTACTATTTAGTGGTATCAGTAGTTAACATGTTACCATTACACTGCGTGCCGAATCAATGTGTATAAAAAAAGGTTTTTCTTAACCAAAGATATCAAATTATGTTCATTAGGGCTTATACTTTCAGCCCTTAAAATACATGTTCGTATGGAAGACACACACTTTATAGTGTATCCAATAAACAAAACTGCGACCCACTGATTTTACTTACAAAATCGAGGCAATGCAAACGTACGACGCCAATTTAAATAGCCGTCGCGCCTGGTGAATCAATATACACTGCATGATAATGAGAACACTAGGTATAGCTCTTATTTACTAAGACTTTTTAAATGCTGATTTAGGTTTCGTTTCAAGTAAAATCAGCAATGCATTGCCTATAAAACGAAATCAAACACAATCACAATAAAGTACAAATTGCATTGACACTGCAATTTCTCTCCAATACAAGTATGCAAAATGCAGATAGCCACGACTTGTGAATTGAAGTAATCCGCCAGTGAGTCATTTAAATTTATTAGCCGTGTACACAACAGGGTCGTTAATTGATAGCTGTATCTGAATGGTGACTCACCGGTTAGCAAACATTGTTGGAAATTATTTGACCAGTCGGACATACATATTTGTATGATTGTTGACAAGTTTCGCGAAGTTGATGACCTCATACGAGGAAAATTATGCTTTCTGTAGAAGTTTCACGTGTGCCAAATTCATACTGATTGTGGTGTGCTGTAGCTTTCAACACTGAATATTAGATATAACACTTTTTTTATTCGATGTACAGTCAACTACAAAGAGATGTAAAGAGTGGATACATGACAGTGGAGCCTTATGACATTGTTAGTCACTTCTTTCGATTTGAATTAGAATGTCACTGTGACACAGTTCTGTGGTGGGTCAAGGTTCTATTTTGTCGTTCTCCCATTCTAATGTTTCCTTCATTGTTTTTGTTTAACAGCTTACTCAAACTGCCTTCACCTTAGTATAGCTATCGAAACAATAACCAATACTCACACATATACACATAACATCACGCCTTCATTCCGAGAGTGGGGTAGGCAGAGCTACAGAAATATCAACAACTCCAAAAAGACTTAATTTGATGATTCTGAAACCACATTTTGCACAAGTAGGCTAAGATGTTAACCAGTGTTTAAGTGACAGGTTGCAAGCCCATCGCCTAACAGTACTACAAGCCTTTATTCCCTTACTCGCCTCGTTAGACATCCACGGGAAGATATGGAGTGGCACTATTCTAACCTAGCAACCACACAATGCCACTAATGATTGTTTTCTTTGCTAATTATTATAATTATAAAACCGCTAACAGTTTTACAGTATATATTTTACAGATCAAACAAGATAGTAACGTATTGATGTATTTCAAATTTCGCCAGTAATTGAGTTAGAAAACAAGACACTGTTGGAAATGCATCCGGCCATACCAAAAGTATGGTGACTGAGTGAGTGACAGACAACGCCCAGCCGAAACAGCTGGACCTGGGGACTTGAAATTTGATGGGAATATTCCTTGGATATCCTAGGGGTGGCCTAAGAAGGAATTTTTGGAAGTTCATCCCCTAAGGGGTTAAAATCGCCGGCTTCCTCTAGTATTATAATATTTATTTTGTTACTATTAAAAATGTTACTTACGAAGATGGTTTCGTTAAAAACTCCTTGAAGCGCAGCTCAAAGGCCTGCCCAATGGTTGCAATGACGTCCTGCGCCACTCTTCCACCGCACTCCAACACATAACACGCTCGCCATTCGGACGGTGGTGCTGACTTGGCCACATACGCTACAAAATCTAGCGAGTCTGCATCACCCCCGGATGCAAACGACACTCTTGGCATGTCATGACGAGCTACCGTTTCACCTCCTTCTAAGGCCGCTAAGGTTATTGCTTTGGATGACACTGTCAGGGCGACGTTTGCGCCGGAGTGAGACATGCGAGGCTTGGCGGCCAGCGCTCGGGCTGCGGCTTGGCACACTCTCCTCTTCTTGTCGGCAGACCTCAGGCCAGCTGCGGCACATACTCGGGCAATGCATTCTCTGTAAACAACATTTAAATTTAGCTACCTTGAGTTCCTCAGTTCCTCCGGAACAGTACAATTTTTCAAAATTAAAAAGTACCCTATGTCCTTTTCCGGGACTCAAACTCACATCAAAATCAGTTCAGCGTTTCATTCGTGAAAACATAACAAACAGACAGATAGACAGACAGAGTTACTTTCACATTTATAATCTTTTTGATAGATTAGGTTTTGGGTAAGTAGCATATTATGACCATTATGTATTTTGAACTTTATAAATTGTGATATGATCCCTTATACTACTCGTATTTATACTAATATTATAAATGTGAAAGTAAATGTCTGTCTGTCTATTTGTTATGCTTTCACTGATAAATCGCTGAGTTGATTTTGATGAAATTTGGTATGGATGGTACTTTTATCCTGAAATATTGGAGTTTCTCTGAGAGAAAAGCGATAAACAAGTCCTTTGTGCCATTTTGTTTTAAATAAATTTTTGGTTTTATTAAGTTTCATATTCATTTATTTTCAAACAACAATGATTGATTTAAAATAGGAACAATTGATATTTTTTCCGATACTTAATTTCTTAAGTATTTTTTCAAGAAGAGAATAAATGACTTGATTTGCACCCGTTTTGCATTACATAAAGTCTAGTATATGTTACGTGTTTTAATAAAACGATATAAAAAAGCCCACATAACACATAACATAATGTCATTATTAATTCTACAGAAAAGTTTAGGTATGAAAGAAAAACTAAACACACATGTTAAGATTTTTATTAATCAAAATTACATAATCTTGTTTTTTATTCTTTCTGTGCGGAACAAATATATATATATCAGAGTTAAGATGTTTAACAACAATTTTTCAGTATAATGTTCCGTTATTTAAGGAAACGTCATGTGCAAAATTGATTAATAAAGTTTTTCAGCTAATAGAAGCAAATAACTAAGTTCAACAATATAGTTTTAATTTGCTTTTTAATAGAACCATTGGTTAGGTTAGTTGAGATTTATTTCCTGAGCAGCAGATTTTTGTTTTACTTGGACTGGAACCCCTTACCATTGAAAGGATTTTTAACAGTGTTTTTTAATGGCTGGTTTTAAGATAAAATCTCTTTTTGTTAAGGCTTTCAACAGCTTAGCACTTGAATGGTTTACCTGCTCATTTGAATTAATTTGACTTAACCCCAAACAAAAACCATAATGTATCAATATGATTTTGGGAAAGAAAGATAGGGCAAACCATAACTGCTTTTTGCTCTATCATATTTAACCTTGTGGGGCCTGGGTTCAATATTGTTCGTTCGAATTATGAACCTTGAGTCGGTCAACTAAAGTGTAAAATATTTTTTTCTTATGTCATATATATATTACACTAGGCCTCAGGAGGTTAAAGCACTATATAATTTATATGACTTGAAGCACAGTAATTAATCAAACCACAATAAGAACCCATAAGTAGAAAAAAAACTATTTTAATAACACACCACTACAAACTCTTTGTATTCATATAGACACATACATATTGTTACTTATAGATTTTAGGTACAAGGACCAAAGTAATACCTACTAGTAACCATTACTAACCTACTAGTCCCCACCCTAAGCAGGCCTGTATCCTGTAGCATGTCAAGTTTTGACAGACATGTTCCTCGGACGACAGGTGAAATAAAATCTCTTTAACCTCCTAAGGCCTCTCGTACAAAAAATTGTACATAATACGTTCATTAGAAAATAGACCTATTGCAAAGAAGATAAAATAGGTTTTCCTTTGTTTTGATGAGGGACAACCAAACTAGAAAATTGACTCTATTGCATTTGTAATAGGTTCATATTCCATTGGCAAATTTCGTTGTATGGTGGGTCTTAGGAGGTTAAAAGTGTGTAACTACTAAATATTAAAAGTAAAATTAACTGAACAAGTCCAAAATAGTGATTGTCTAGAAATTATATAAAACCAAGAAAGTTATACAAAGTAAACTAGTGGATGAAACACACTGACATCATATTAGTATTTTAAATGTAACAAAATACAATTTTGTCTAACTAATGCACAGTGTATATAGTGTAAACAGCACCTGTGTAGCCTTGCAAAGGTATTTACAAGTATATGTAACGACTTTAAAAACAATGCCTAAAGACAATACTCACTTTGCAACTTGTGATCTGGTTTCAAAATCCAACTTCTTCATAGATGTAAGCACTTCCATGCAGCCAATGTACTGCAAATAAATCCAAACCATTTATGTGCATAACTATAGAAGGAATATTTACGTCACCGGGACTTCCTGTTGTGATTGAAATGTTCAAAGAACGCTAAGAATGTCGCAAAATGCTCACCCTGACGGCATATGTTATTCCGTCGCTCGCAAGCACGGAATCGGGATGGAGCCAGCCCCTTGGCGGCTTTGCCACGAACGGCCCCGTGTCCCCCATCTCCAGGCCACTCTACCAAGGCACTCAAACAGTTGTTGTTTTTCACACTTCACCTAATCTCAGTTATTTTATATGCGCTTTCATTATGATTCACATCATTAATTCACAACGTCGGTGATTTTGTCGCCTATGAATTCACTCGCGCATAACAAGTTTTATAAAAACAAAGTCTTTTAGGAAATCACCGTTTGATACTGTGAAAGCGTGTGAATACAATACAATTAACAATCGTGTTTAAAAAATAAATTCCACACAATCACAAAGTTACAACTTTTTTGACTTGACAGGAATCATATGCCACAGATAGCATTGAAAATTGGCTAAACGAACGAAAAATTGAAATCTAGTGTTCCGTTTCGTTTCACGTTTGCTATAGAAAATCATTAGCGTAACTCCTGAGGTTGGCTAACATGATCATCATTGAATATTCGTATACAATGTATTATGAATTATAAAACAAAACAATATTGAATGACCGGAACGCTAAATAATTATAATAATAATATATTAAAATTTAGCTGTTGTCGTGTAAATATTTACTTACATTGCAAATAGTATAATTCTTAAGCCACTAAAACCAAAAATAGATTGGATGGGATAATTCTTATGATTAAATGAATATTTAGGTGAAACTAATTCTCTTATACGTTATCTACTTTGTCTGAGGTCTAATTACACTGAACGCAATGTGGACATATATGGACTCCGGTTTTTACCCGACTACCAAAGAGGGAGGGTATTGATGAGCAAATCAAATCAAATCAAAATGTTTATTCAGTAAATAGGGCCCCATGGGACTCTTTTACACGTCGGTAATATGAAGTGAATTTACTAGCGCTTCAGATAAGACCATCATTGCGGAGAAGAAGCGCCAAGAAACTCCAGTAGAAGGTCATTTTTTCAAACATAAAGTACAGAAATACTTAAAAGTAAGTTACATTACAAGTACTCAATAAAGTAATAAAATAATAGTGATTAAAGCTTGAACAAATAAAATCAATACAAATGTAAGGCTAATAACATTAAACTAAAAATATTAGGTCTAGGAGAACAACACCAAAGAGAATATAATCACTGAACAACACGACGAGGTCTCTACGTCAAAAGCCATATCTAGAATAATAAACTGAAGAACCAAACCTGAGGGTAATAAGTAATAATGTTGACTATGTCATTTATTTGTCGATTGTATGTATGGGATAAGTGGGTATGTATGCATGTTTTTTTATACTTTTGATCCTTAACGGACGGCCCACATTAGACAGTCGCGAGATTTGCGAGTCATAGGTTAGGTAAGTAACTTATGGTCTGACTTATTTTGTGTGCAGCAGAATGACTATCACAATTAATTGTCAACCCGCAAAATGATGATAGCGTGTTTAAACTAATAGTGATGCACTCCGTTCACGTAGTGAATGATTTGATTATAGAACATGTAATTGGCAACATGATCCAATTTAAACCATAAACCTTATGTAGTTTGCTGCCACGTATGAGAATATTATAGTTTACAAAAATCTATCATTAGAAAATAAAATCGGAAAGAACTAGAAATACTTAGTGAAAGACAAGCTTACCCACGACTGCGACCATGTTTTTAAAGATTTTTTTTACGTTTTTAAAGCTGCGAAATTAGCCATATATCAATAAAACTTTGACCACAGGAAGGTTCTACATATTGCCGCCTCTTTTTAATCGTAATATCGTTTTCACACGCTTCTGAAAGACCCTCAGTTAGATACGCTTTCTTTCTAGTCATGCTATTTATCTTTTTCATTCTGACCGTAAATTTTGCCATTTACTGAAATGTACCTAGTTTACAGTTCCTGCAAATGCCTTAAATTGGGTCTCTGGCTAATGGAGTATAATATTTGGTAAAGGTTAACTTGACAAGTATTAGGCGCCTGATAAAAATTAACGGCAACTTAAATTACTGATAATACCTTATATTATCATTCATTCAATAACTTCGATCAACAATTTACAACTAGATTCAACGTCACAGCTATGAAAATGGCCCGAGAAATATGAGCACAAAATAAGTTTGTGCTCTAATTTCTGACAGTACGCGTCAACCACAGCCAACGTGAGGACGTGACAAAATGCCTCAATGTGCTTTTAAAAATTGCGGTAGCAGCCACCGTAACACTAAGGTTTCGGAAGGAATATCTTTCTTTAGGTAAGTACAAGTCAGTATTTCATTTAAAGTACGTAAATATTAGCATTTACATTAAAAAATAATATATTGTTTGGACAACCATCTTGTCAATAATCGGTGGTTTGGGAACAAGAAATTCATGGAGTAGTTCTCATTTTAAAATAATATATTTGTTTATTTTTTTGTAGATTTCCTAGTGATCCTTTTTGCTGTGCGGAATGGATATCCATTGTCGCGAAAGAAAGAGAAGAAGAACTTTATAGGCCATACAAAAATTCGACTATATGTTCGATTCATTTCGACAAATTTGATATAATTGGAAATAGCCAAAGGCGTAGATTACAGAAAACGGCGATTCCCAAATTGCAGGTACAGTTACATAACAGTTACATAACATGTTTAAAATAAAATAAGATTAAGTGTGGTGAGATAGAGCAGAGGACTTATCACTTCAGTCCAGCTATAAATAATTAAAGTAGAGGTAAAGCTTTAAGTTCAAGCCGTATAATATTTATAATATTGCCGTTAATTGCTGATTCACGTCAAACAACAGAAAGTGCAAGCAGCGGTATTAACAGAATCGTCGACGTCAGATCTGGTAAAACGTTTACCTATGTTGTCTTTTTGTAACACTGTTCGTTTTTTTCTCCTTACAAAATAAAAAAAAGAGGTTAAATGTTGTAATAATAACAATTCATGATCGTGACCAAGACCAAGAGGCCTTAGCACACTAGGCTTTATGTCGGCGATAAAGGTGAGTGTGCTAAGGCCTCAGGCAATACGAAATGTACAGGTACTCATATTTTGTAAATTAAAAACAGAATACTTCTATAATAAGCCTCTGATTATGATGTAATTTACATTGCTACTTTATTATACATAGTATTTACATCTTTGCAGGTTGCATCTATAACAAATTTAGAAGATTCCACAGCAAAATGTGACATGAGTCAGGCTGATTCCAGTTGTTGCAGTTCTCCTGCTGCTTCAGTATCGGACCTAATACCCTTATATGACAGTCCTAGAATAGGATATTTAAAAAAAAAATTGACTATTTGTCGCAAAATTATAGACAGTAAATCTAAAAAAAATCATAATTTACAAAAGGTCAATAAAAGACTTAAAAAAAGGATTGTTCACTAAAAAACATCTGTAACATGCTTCAAAAGAAAAAATCCATCGATGACTCAATTTTTTAGTTTATGTCATGCTTTGTCCTTGTCTCTAATTGTTAAATTTGCATCTGACAGAAAGTGACAAAGCGTGGCATAAACTATTCCAAGCTTATTCCACGTTTATAAATAAGTTGTTTAGAACCTATAGAATTTGCTTTTGTCGTATCGTATAGCTTGTTATGCCCTTTTAGAATGAGTACCTAAGGTTTAATCAATTAACAATAAAATAAGTATCAATCCTAGCTAAAATACATAAATATTAGCGTCGACCAGTTTGCACAGGGAATACAATGGATTAATCAAATTATAGTGTTTGAAATTTGAAATGTTGTCATTTATACATTTAATAATTAGTTAATAATTTAATTTAGTTAATTATTTATAAGTAAATTTCATTTCATGTCAATATTTGTATATGTTAATTTGTTTGTGTTATCTCAGTCAAATAAAAAAAATGTCTGTCTTATATAATGTCGACTTTATTATTTCCCTGTTCCTAAAATAGAATGACAATATTTTTGAAACGAAGAAAGTTCTTTTGTTTATCGAACGCTTTTGCTCTTGAGACGAAAGGTGGTAAGTATTTTAAACAATTATTATTATTTGGATCTTTGTTCCTTAGACTTAAGGTATAATTTAAGTTAATTTAGAAGGTTCACGGAACACGGCCACTTTTTCGCTCTGATTTTGTATGGGACCTTGAATCTAGTTGTAAATTGTTGATCGAAGGGTGACAGAAAAGTAACTTTGCGTGGCAGATATTCGCTGCGTAATGGGTACTTAAATATTCGTGCTACCGTGTTTGCACTTGGAGCGTGTATTGTTCCATCTCTCTCACATTTTACTAATACAGAGAGATGGTATATCATTTAATCCTACTACATACATACATACATAACATCACGGCTTTATTCCCAGAGTGGGGTAGGCAGAGCTACAGAAATACAAACAACTCTAAAAAGACTTGTTTATAATTCTGTAACCACATTTTCCACAGTCAGGCCAAGAAGTTTACTATTGTATTAGTAACAGGTAGCAAGCCTATCGCCTAACAATACTACAAGCCCTTATTCGGTAAGTCGCCTATTACGACGTCCACGGGAAGACATGGGAGTGGCACTATTCTAACCCGGCAACCACACGGGGTAATCCCCACTAATATTATAAATAAGATAGTTTGTGCGTGAGTATGTTTCTCCTTCACGCTGGAAAGGCTGAGGCGGATTGGGATGAAATTTGGAATGGAGATAGCATATAGGATACTTTTCATCCCGGAAAATTTATGAATTCCTCAGGGAATAACGATAATCCAAATGTACGCGGACGAAGTCGCAGGCAGAAGCTAATAAATATGCTTGAAAGAGTTGAAAGTACCACGGCGATCGGGCGTAAGCAAATAATTATAGTTTTTAGGGTTCCGTAGTCAACAAGGAACACTTATGGTTTCGCTTTGTCGGTCTGTCCGCGTAAAACATTATTTAAAAGGAAACGACGACACGCTAGCCTAGTTGGTAGTGACCCTGCCTTCGAAGCAAGGGGTCCTGCGTTCAAATCCTGGTAAGGGCATATATTTGTGTGATGAGTACGAGTATTTGTGTATGTTTTCTATATATTTAAATGTATATTTCTCTATATAAGTATGTTCATCGTCGTCTAGTGCACATAGTACAAACCTAGCTTAGTTTGGGACATAGTGTGAGATTGTCCTGTAATTAATTTATTTACTTATTTAAATCTATCACGACTAAGTACCTAGACTTGATTCTTGATTCCTGAGATACAAGAGACTAGAGTGTTTTTACTTACGTTAAAAGCATCTAAGACGGCACCTAATAACTTTACATAGAAAAATAGTTTATAATTGTTGTTTTAGCGATAGATTTTCGTTCCGTAGTCAAACCAGGAACCCTTATAGTTTCACCATGTCCGTTTGTCCGTCCGTCTATCAGTCCGTCCGTCCGCAGCCTAGCGCAAAGACTATTAGTACTAGAAAGCTGCAATTTGGCATGAATATGCATAATAGTTACGTTAACAAATTGGTACAATAAAAAGTTTTTTAGGGTACCTCCCCTACACGTAACGTGAGGATGCATCTTTTTTTCTCGTCTACCCTATAGTGTGGGGTATCGTTGGACAGGTCTTTCAAAAATATTAAGGGTTTGTGAAAACAGTTTTTCGATTAAGTAATCCGTTTATGAAATACTAAGCTTTAAAGCGCTAATTTTTGTCAGACTCAAGCCCCCCCCCCCCCCCCCAGCCAAAACTACAAATACTAAAAATCTGAAAAAAATCTTAAATTAAAGAATATATAACCAATTTGAAAGGAAAACTATCACGACTAAGTAGACATCATTGGTTCTTGAGATACAGGCGATTAAAGTGTTTATACCTACTAAAATCATCTAAGACTGCACCTCACCTGACTGAGGACCTCACGCTAACTACGTGTGCGACTAGCTGAGAGCTATCCTGAATAGATTATCAATTCTAAAGCATAAAGTACCGTATAGAACCCTACGACTGCTATACTTAGCCCTCGCTGACTCTGTGATCGGCTACGCCCTGGGTACCTATGGTAGAACCTTTAAGACCTACATGGAAAAAATATATAACCTACAAATTAGAATACTAAAAACTATTGTACCAAATAATGTTGAAAAAAAAATATGTAACCGACTATTCACAACTATTTAAATACTGTAATCTACTACCTGTACAAAATAAGATGAAACTAGCCGTCTTAAATTGAAGAACATCACAATGTTACAAAACTCAAATTTAAGAAAAGATGTATTAGATTAAGAAAGTTATCATCCCGAAGCCAATTCTGTTTACCTAAATATAACAACATATATGGTGCTCGAAAGTACTCATACCTACCTATTTCCTAAAATAATAAACCAGTTACCTGAACATTTACAAAACTTACATGTCAAAGGTTGTAAAATAAGAAAAATCTTGAAGAAGCACTTTTTAAAATGTAACAATTTAACCTATATTCTGTAAATGAAGCTGTAAAAATATACCTAAGACACATACTTTAGAATATTTCTATAAATTGGATCAATTGTTAAGAACTCCCCATCGGCACACAAACCGCTTCAAGGTTTTGCCTAGATGGGCATTGTAATAATGTAACCATGTATTTTCTTTTCTTTATTCAATAAATAAATAAAAAGAAAAAAAATTGACTTTAAATAGAAAATTAGTTATTACTTGTTCATTTTTATGTTTGTAGTACTTAACGGCTTCGGAACCCTACACTGAGCGTGGGCCGACATGCTCTTGCCCAGTCTTTGTGTTTATAGTTACGAGTATGATCCGAAATGCTCTTTCGAAGTTTTAAAGATAAAATAATTTAAGTTTCATTTATTAGTGATTCATTTTATGTAAATATTTGAGCATTAATGATTTAATGTTTTAAAGAACATACAATTTTTTTACACAGTTTCACTCTAAATAAGTTGAATAACCTGCAACCACCGCCATTCCCATCTAAATAAAGCACAAAATAACTCTATAGTTGCTATTGAAACACGCTGTATATATAGTTAAACTTCGAACAACGTGGAGTCTTGAGCTCCCTAAAGTAAATAATCGGCAGTCGTAACCTTATAAATACGTAACAAATAAATTATCGTAATCCCGAAAGCCACTTCGAAAGAGCCGCCGCGCCCTACAGAATCACTGCGAAATTTACGGCCGTTAGCAGAGTAAAAAAGTTTTTGGAATCGAATTGCGTAATGTTTGGGGACCGATTATTTTATTTAGTGATCTTGTCGAAACTTTGTAGAACTGGGTTGGTTGTTTTTTTAAAGTCATATACATAGTTTTATTTTTGACAGGGTAGATCCGATTTTTATTTAGTGACGTAATCAATTAAATCCTTAGAGACACCGTTGTAAATGTTGTTATGCTGTTAAAATTGTAAAAAAGTAGGCTTGTATTACTTTGTGCAATTTGGAATCTGCAATACTACGTACAAAAGAACGGTCAAATTTACCAGCTTCCATGTTGTGTTGAGCGTTTAAGAAAGAGATTTGTGATATTTCATATATATGACATTTCGTATTAGGTCGGCACTTTTTCACCGGGACCGACTAATACCAAATAAAACCATGTTATAATCTAAAACTTATTTATTTTTGTTCGGTACTGTAGCTGGTTTGAAATAATATATAACAACCAGCGGGCCTATTATGGTCGTGCTTATCAGTGTGGATAAAAGAAGCTTGTGCGAGAGTGACGGATGCTTTATCCACCGTGATAAATGCGACCAATATACGCGCCCAGTTTTTAAATTCTCCCATGTTGTTACACTTCAAATAACGTGCTAGGCTACATTTTGTTTTCATTTTTTTTTTTTTCTTTCATGTTAAACATACTTTGCACACGCTGCATACTAGGAGCCGTTTAGTCAAAAGTGTGTGCAATATTAAAAAGCCATATTCCAAAAAGGTTGCGATTTTCAACAAGCCGTGTATTTTCGGCCGTCTAACTCGAATTAGGGTCAGGTAAATTGAATCAGCCTGTCCCTAAAGGTCGACCCTCGAAGTTGCGACGCAAATTATCGCTTGGTTTATTTACATAAAACGTGTCACTTTAAAAGGCAAAAATTCTGGTGGGTAATAAAGCGCTTCTATTTTACGTTACGTTACGTCCATTCGATCCAAAGGAGTGATGCGGGTCTTAAGAGGTGCCCAATGCAGTATTTAATTTTATTATTAGGAATAAGTAGTAAGTTAAGTAGGTAATTTTACTAAAATATTAAATCCGTTGAAATCACGGCTTTTTAATTTTGATGATGAACTTCCAATCTAAGAATCGTTCCTTACTACTAAGATAATTTTACTCGTTATTATCAATTAAAAAAATACTAAGCATAAATTACGTGTATCCAAAATCGAGCACATTGTTTCTGAGAACATTTTTTCTAATTATGTATGTTCTCTCTACTAGCCCATTTGGATTGCTCACCCCGTATATAGATTTGGAGCACTTTTGACATCACATCATCGTCTACACGATAGTATTCCGTACTGTACTTTACTAAAGAGATATGCTCACCATAGTTCTCTTTACCATTTCGTCACATCGTTAATAGTAGCTCTTATTATTACCTAATGATATTGTTAACATTATTTTAGCTCTTATTGACTTAACAGTAAAGCCTAAAACAAAATGGAATAGAGCCCTGGTTCTCAAAACGTCGCCTATAAATCCAAGCTATTATAGTGATTTCATTCAACCAAGACGAGACCACTAAGGCCCGTATTAATAAACTGATCTCGGTTTAAATGCCCGTCTCAAGATACGTCAAAAATGACAGTTTTCTATGGTTTGACGTTTACTTTGACGTATCTTGAGATGGGCATTTAAACCGAGACGAGTTTATTAATACGGGTCTAAGTACCTACTCGATTTTAACGGATAGGCAAGACACTTCTTCGTGGATTAAAAGCACTTGGTACTTATTCATAGAGGCGGTAAAATTCCGCCAAATTAAATCAATGACGTGTCTCTTTCAAATGTAATCTCTAATGATTTTTTTTTGTCACTTAAGTGTTAATGTAACAATTGGGTTGTAGACAACTTTAACCCCAAAGGAAGGAAGTACGAGTACATAGACTTCTACGCGGATAGGGTCGTGGGGGACATTGGTATGCATGCATATTCATAGCCATTCATCTGGCAAGATGTACTTTTTTTTTGAAATGGATTAAGCCAAAAAAAAGTCATTTAGGTCATTAGGGAACATGCATAATTTTAAATTTTTCGCTCTCTGGAAAGTGCTATGACAGAGAAGGATAACTGTAGCTATAAGCGAAACAATTGTCGTGTTATTTTTTTATAAGATGTGAAGCTTTATAAAGTCATAGTTCAGACCCCCTGCAAAAACACTGTATAAAATCGTCGACAGAAATGACGTCACAGCTGTTGTTCCATGTTTAAAATATACGGAGCTTATAAATCACTTTTTATTTATTTCAGAAATAACTATGTTTAAGCCCATATAATTACTTTAAAATATTACGGTTATAAAATGAGGATGCCGAAAAAAACATTCTAAACCTTAAAAGAAGTTTTAAAATTTTAACAAGGTTGGATTCTATAGAAAACTTTATTAAACGGGATGTATTCCGTTTTAAATCCTTTTTTTATATTTTTTCCTAATTCGTACTATCAATAAAACTCAATTCTGTATTTTATATATGTTCCCTATCGTCGTCAAGAATTGTCAAGAAAGGTCAATCAGTGAAAAGGATTAAATTGCCAAAATTGCAAAATTGTACGACTTTATTTATCCCTTGTCCCGGTAAATCTATTGTTTTAATACGACAAGTCCAGTTGGTCGTTTAGGAGTTATGTCTGCGGTGGGCGAGCGTTTACTTTTATTGTCCGAATGAGGCCGGGACGCGTAATCGCCGCCGTGGGCCTCGGCCGCGCTCACACCGAACACCTGACTTAGAAAAAATATTATTAGCCGGTGAGTTGGGTTCTCCGTCTTTTCGCCGACAAATCTTTGACAAATGCATCGTTTCGCAACCTATTCATTTGCTAACTCGCTTTTTTTTTCTAAAAGTAACCTGAACTAACCTATAGGGTTCTACACGATGGTCCTGATATAAATTCAGTTTCTTTTTACAGTTTCGGAAAAAAACGCGCGTTTTCAAATGATATGTTTGTGAAATGAATCATTTGTCGGTTATGAAATGATAGGATCCCGTGACTTGGTGATGTGGGATAATAATCAGAGTGGCTCTAGTATTTTTTAAAGCAAGCTAGGGAAAAGTATGAGCTTATATCAAGCTTATATGCCTATTTCCTAACTAAAAGATAGTGGTTTTTATCAGTATGGTATTACTATTCTTGTTTTTCTGGGAAATAAAAATAACAATAGAGTCAAGACAGTACTAAAGAAAATGATCGGGAACATTTGTTAACACATTTCCCTCCGTCCTACATTCGACGTGGTTGTCTAAACAGTTTTTGATTACACTAAGTTATATCCCTTACTTCCCTTCCCTTTGTTGACAAATCAAGAAACAAAACATACCGTGGAATGGAACCAACCATCACAATTTCGTATAGCCCCAAGACGAGTACTGTTTCAGTACACAACAGCACTTCGTTAGCAGCAACACGCGACGCAGTCAACCGCTAAAGTGATCACTAGATTCCTATCTCACCCTAACGTATATTTCCGTCCTTCTGTGCAGTAGCAACGTGTATTTTAAATCACCCTCGGTGCAAATTCGCCCTTCGTAGCGCGTAGCGTCGTAGCGTCGTAGCTGTGTGGGGCGGCCGGCGCGTGCGTGCGTCAGTCGGCCGTAGCCGCGCGACGTCGCACCACGCCCGGCATGCGTTACGCCGCGTTCTGCCAACCTCACAGATTCACCGCACTACACCGCGCGCCCCTGTAAGTAAACACACCATGTATACAACACTAGCGAGCGATGTTCCTAATTTAAAATTAACTTTTTTAATTTTACAAATGGCATCCACGTGTTATCGGTTGCCAGTTGCCGGCGACGCGCCAACAAATGAGCGGCTCGTTCGATAGCCCAGTGCCCCTGTGAAATTCTCACAAGTACGCCCTCTTGAAGGGTTGTGCTGAATTCAGATTAATAGGCTTTGTACCGGATCGGATATTTATGTTCGCCAGTTAGAGATTTTCGGTAGTGAATTTGTACCGGCTTTAAGAAGCCGAACGGTACGTGTTTTGCGGAACGTGCCTCGTTTCGATGCATGTTTTAGGCCGGGGTTTATTTACTACCTCGGTAAATATGCGATTTCAGTAAGGTTAGAATTTTTAGCATTAAAAACATTTACTTAGAATAAATTTTATTATAACCGAATTATTTGGAAATTCATGAAATACTTACCATCATTAAAAATAAACAATACATATTTTTTTAAGTTAAAACCTGCAGGTGATGATGTTTTCCCGTATAAAATAATAGTTATGGCGCAAAATCACCAAGGTGGTAAATTCGTGTCGGAGTAAATTAAATCATAGAATTTATTTATTTTAATTGAAATAATGCTTTATAGATTATTCGAATTAACTTGTTTAATCAGTACCTCAAAAGATTTTTTTCTTAATTTATTGATTGAATATACTTTTTTTCACATTTTACCCCCAAAACGTCATCCCGGGAACGCGTCCCCAAGTCGTTATCTCCTGACAAAAACAGTTAAAATACATTTTTTTTTTTTTAATGCTTTATAGGTACTTTTTAACTTAGTTAATATTATAATCAAATGATAATTATAAGCTTTTAAGTTGATAGATTATTATTATTATTTTTAATTAAACTGAAAGTTTGGCGGTAATTTTGTGCGTCATTTCGGGAACGCAACATTTTTTTTAAATAACACTTTTCAGAAAAATGCAAGCGATAGCGCTACTGGGTAATTATTTAAAGCATCTGAGTGCAAGTGGATGCCTCGTGTGTTTTTTATTAATTTTTTTAAATTCTGAGTGGTAAGCGTGTTTTTGTGTGAAATTTTTACACCGTACATCAATTCACCGTCATTCCGGGAACGCCGATAAATGTAAAAAAAATAAAAGTTAATGTATTTTAATAAAATATTTCTTAACCATTATCATGAGCTTTTACTACATTAATCTCAAAAAGTGCCGTTTTAATGACTATTGTCTATTTTTTACGAAATTCTATATGAAAACGTCATTCCGGGAACGTTTCCGGACCTAAATATTATTGAATTTATATAATTATTCATTTTCAGCTCTGCCCGCTCAGATATCAATTAAAGATAAGGTAATTAAGGATTAGGACTGGTTTTTAAATAAAAAATAAAAAATAAAATATTTCAAAAATTGAAACCCGGAATTTACCACCTTGGTGATTTTGCGCCTTATATAGAAATTATTCTTGCGATTTTTTATAATAATTGATTAAATTGATTTAGGTGTTTCTTATAAGCAATAGTGCAACTAAAAACTTATCTTATTTATTGAGGATTAATATCTAATGCGTTTTATTCTTTTTTTTTACAGTAATTATTGATCGAAATTAGCTTTGATTTTGTTATTTTTCGTTTTAAAACTAGTTAGTTAGATTTAAAGTAACTTTCCCTTATCATAAATTGTGTCCATCGAGACGTATAAATTTGTGCAATTGTATACCTGCGCTAATTTTCACTAATATTTTTTTGGACCCATCGAGCAGGTACTTGTTATAAGTAAATTTGAGTCTGTAATTTGCACTCATTTTCATTCTAGAAAACATGATTGGCCATTTCTTATCGGCGTCACCATCACAATTTCTCAATAAACCGTCCAATTACAAGCACTTCAGTCATTCGTGTCCAATATCAGATAGAGCTGCGCGTAAAACGTTCAGTACCAAGAACTCCACATCGTACCTCTTTCATATTGTTGAAATGAGAAGGCCTGGCTCTGAATTGTAACACGTTTACCGTGTGCTACTCTCCTCGCTTGACAGTTACATACAATTTAGATACAATGTTCCATATTTTTACCATATTAAGTTACAAAAACGTGGTGTATCTTAAACACAATTCGGTGGGCATTTATATAGATGTTTAAAAATTCAATAACTTTTAATAAAGATATGTTATATCCTTGAAACTATGCAATAGTTATTTCATTGTTAATTGTGTGGAAACTATCTTATTTGTTACCAAAAGGAAATAAAGAAATGAGAGCAAATATAAAAAAAAAAATTTTGAGCAATTATGGTAGGAGAACGAATTTGTATCTGGTTCCAAGAATATATAACGAAATTGATTGGTTAAGAGCAGAAAAAAAAAGTAGCAAAAAAGTTGTGAAAAATACCTTAAAAGGAATACTTTTGGAAAGGTTGCCGTAGGTAAACTTTGCAAAGGTATCCTTTCTTCCTCTTTTTCAATAATATTAAAATGTATTACTTGTATACAACTTACTTAATTGGTTTGTAATTTAGGTGCATGCATAAAGCAGAAAGTGTAATGTGAGTGCGATCTCGCCAACAAACTGTTTTGTTAGTTTGGCGGATTAATTTGTAATGTTTACTTGTTATGCACGCTTTGAAACAATAAAAAAAATAAAAATATACCGTATTTTCCAGACCCAGGTCTTTATTTCATAAAGCAACTGTGAACGGTGAGAATTCTGTAATCAGGTCATACACACTCTTAAAAACAAAAGTTGTCTCTCCTGTGGTCAATAGTTAAAAGCTTGTGTGCATATAAGTTATGTTTTTATATGATAGGTCCAAAGCAGTCCTGACGGCGTCTTTGCGAGAATGGGCTTTGGCAGAAAATTAGGCCTTTAAAACGTTAACTTTCGGTGTGTCCACAGGAAAGACGGTAACCTAAATCTGTGTATAACCCATTAATTTATAAGTCGACAAGTTCCTACGAGTACATCACTCGGCTTCATGTAAGCTGCGCAATAAATGTATACGTACCAAATCAACAAATCCTGTCATGTCACTCTCAAGGGTCTTGCAGTGTGTTCAGGTGGGAAGTGCCTTAATTCAATTTCGCTACTTCCTAATGTGTCGAGGTACATTATACATTTCGTGACCGCAGTCTCACGGTAAGGAAGTACATTTTCGGAAATTAAATTCCGCTATCTAACGTGATCTCAAAGGGATAGAATAAGGGATGAGGGACGGAAAGTCCACAAACTCTTAGGATTATCCCGAGCATACTTTACTGGGCTACTTAGCGAGTGAATAATGTAATGAATCGGCTTTTGCATGTTTTTGGGATCATACGTCATATTGTAGATGGATCCGTAGTCAACAAGGAACCCTTAAAGTTCGGCCATGTCCGTCTTCCCGCGGTTTAACTCAGAGACCCTAGGTACAGTCAAGTTCAAAAGTATGTATACACTTTAGTACCTTGTAACTTTAATCGCTTGGATAATTTCATATGGCAGTTTAAAAATGACGTTAAATGGACAAGGTACTAAAGTGTTTACATACTTTTGAACTTGACTGTACTACAAAGCTGTAATTTGGCATAGTTCAACTTTTTTTCTCTTTTTTTTTTAAAGTTGTAAAATTTATCTCGATATTATTTTTCGTGTCACTCCCTCCCAAACTAGTAAAACAAAGGTTGAATTATATCTCGAGTGAGGTAACATTGGATTGCTCTTAAAAATCATTATGTACATTAAATATTAATATAAAAATTTAGATTGTGGTTTTCACTTAAAATGTTTTTTTATGGCAAGGAGAAGGCGCACGAGCACTCAGTCTACCTGATAGTAAGAGGAATCTGAGACCCTTAGACATTTGATTTTATCTTGAAACTGCAATCCTAAGACCTCAAATGCGTTGCCAACCCTGAGGACTGAAGATGGAATGGCTCTATGCTAGCAATAGGTCAGTAAAAGTGAAGTGGGCTATTGGTTAAAATAAGTGTGTGAACGCGATATCAGTTTGACTCCTTCCAGACCCACCGTACCCCTCGGCCGTACCACTGGTGGTACTTTGACCAATTATTACTACTAAAATCGAATTTAACGTTGTCGACGGAGCTCTGCTGTCGCAGAGCTCCTATTTCTGGGTAGTTTGGCCCTGCGGGCCTGCTGAAGAACTAACATAACCTAAACCTACCTCATATTTATGATACAATTTTTGGGTCAGTGGTACGGTTTAGGGGTACGGTGGGTCTGCACCCGTTTGACTGACCTATTAGCTTTAGAAAATAAGTTATTTTTGGGTTTTGAAGGAGGTTTTTTCAAGCATTTTGTTTTATATTATACTTAAAAAAAATGAAATAATCATAATCGCACTGAACTCCCATTTCTCAATGAATAAGACCCACAGGAGGTTGCACGCTCGCCGCAAGCAACGCCGCGGGGAAGTCATCGTGCATACTTATATTTAAATCATTCAAATGAGCTTCGTAATAGTCGCTCAACTCTAAATCGAGATATCTAATCGCCACCCTAAAAAAGGTACCATTGCGAAGTTCCGGTGGCCATCAGTGGTCTTCATCATCAGTTTTATTTCACCAAATAATACCTACATTCTGCATGCAAATGCTGGACTTGTTACTGAAAATACCAAAATCGCTATATGTATGCTTATAATATTTGAGGACTTCTCTCAATTCCTCACGGATCCCCACATCAGATACCAACTTGGTGATAATTGGACCACCTCGGGAGTACATCCTATCAAAAAAAAAGAATTTTCAAAATCGATCCATTTTTTACAAAAACATTAGGTATACAGTTGAATTGAGTCTCCTTTTTTTGAAGTCGGTTAAAAATGGATCACTATAAGAGTCGGCGAGCCACGAGCCAACGATGTGCCTGATGGCTCGCTGACTCGCCGGTTTCACTCGCCAATGGATCACCCCCTTAAAACCACCCTAAGGGTCTGTCAGTAAAATTTCAATGAAATTAAATCGTCAATAGATTTTTTGGTAGAGTTTTTATTCAATAATGACGGCCTCTTACCCTGCCCTATATTCTTTATGACTACCGCTTTCTGTGGTTTTATTCCAATTCGTTTTGGTCCTTCTAGCTCCTATATTGTATTTTTAACTTCAACTGCCAAGTGTCAGATCATATTATTATGACGTCCCATCCATTAAAATCGGTCCAATACAGTTGAAAGTCGAAATTTTGACCACGTACACATACATAGGTATACCCACTGTTAAATTACGTACATTATAACGCATTATAACATCTTACCTTCACACGGTGCTCTGAAAAGATTCCGACACAAGTAAAACGGTTTTGAGTCGATTACTCGTAGCGCACAATGAATCCAACCGTTTTCACTACGTGCAAATAATTTTAAAACTTCCACATATGTTCAAAATCCAAATGTAGACTGCTCATTCAGCGTCGCGAGCCGCACAACTCCCGGTCGTCTGGCTCCGGCGGCGCGCACCATTCACTCGCTCACTCTTTTAGTCATTCACTCTTTTGCTTCTTAGTTTGTATAGCCTGCAGAGCAGACTGAAAGCGGCCCGCAATTAGCCCAGAGTCTGGGGGAGGGGGATCTTGGAATCCGCTTTGATATAGTCAAGGCGCTTAGCGAAAGATTCTTGCAACGTAACGTGTCAAGTTGAGAATATTGTAATGGGCGCGATGAGTATGAAGTACTTAGCAAATAGATAAAGTTAGTTATTACTTAGTTAATACTTGAGGTGTTAATTTGACTTGACTTGAAGGATGGCTTTGTCCTGTAAAAAGTCTTATATAAATTAAAGTCGTAAGTAAATATAAACTCAATCACATTCAGCCTAAGCTAATTAACCTAAAAGCTTTCGGAACATATGATACCCAGATCATTATCGCCGGGATCATTACCCTAAGGGTATCTGCATGTACTTGTTAACCGAGAACCTTCATTTTGCCGAATTTGTGCTAATATTCCAAAGCCCTCCCCAAGGTATTAAACAATCGATAAAGGCTTAGACAGTGAAATGAGGACGCAAATCGCAATTAGCTGTACCAACAGTACCAGCTGTCGAACCCCTGTAGGCAGATTTACTGAGCAAATATACTCACGACTCCGAGACGCTCGTCAGTGTAAGTGTTTCCGAGGAAAACTGTAATACTGATTTAACAAAAGACTTAACATATGCAAAAGTGTTCCATTTTGATCTTTATGTGTTGCACAGTGTAGACAAAAATCATGATGATGTAATCAAGTAACATTAAATAACTAAAAATACGTCATTTTTTATTTTGCTTCAACATGTCGAGTCCTTGAGCGTACCAATTATTTTTGGTAGAGTTGAATTGTAACCCAATCACTCACTCAAGCAATTCATATTCAGCGTTTTAATATGTCGCTTATAAGTAAGTATCTAGGATTAATAAAAAAGGTTTACGTTTTAATTTAGATCCTGCAATTGTTATTTACCTGTGCTTATGACCCTTTTTATGTCCCCGTAACATTTTCCAAAATGGCGCTCGACCGTGACGGGTAGCGATAAAAATGTTTGGAGGAGGACCTGTGTCCCCTTTTTTCAGGCAGAAATAACTTTCGTTTATTGAAAAGGAAAAGCCCGCATGGACGGACAAAGGTCCATGACTTTAGGGTGGAACTATGTCTAACTAGAGTACGAATTACTGAACCGGAGCAAACTTTCTGCGTCACATTAAAGGCATACCTAGTTAGCAAGTTCACGACACAAATAACTCAACTCCAAAGCTTGTATGACAGGACAAAAGCATTCTAATCCCTCAAGCAGAACATTCTACGTTTTCATAATTACAGGATATATAATCAGAATAACACGATTAAGAGGGGAGCGCAAATTCCATCTCTCATCGTCTAAGTTGACGATAATTTGTCAGAAAAGACTTGCTTTGGAGATCTCGGGGTAATGAGATGTAGAGAGTAAATACGTAATTAAAGACAGCTTTTGTAAGCTTGGTGTTTTGTTACTGAGAGATTATAAATTTCCCTGTGCTCATCTTATATGATAAGCTCAGATGTTTTGGTTAGGCGGACCTTGGGGACAGAGATATACCTATTTAAAGCGTTTGACAGTAAATACAAATAAATCGAAATTGTGTGAAACTCTGTTGCACAAAATTTCGAAATTTGTATTTACAATGTATTAACGTTGTTTATTTAAGATCAAAATCATATTTTCTACAGATATATCCTACTAATATTATAAACGCGAAAGTTTGTAATATGGACGTTTGTGAAATTTGGAATGCAAACAGCTTAAACCTTGGATTAACACATAGGGTACCTTTCATATCGCTATTCCCTCGGGAACTGATTTATACGCGTACGAAGTCGCGGGCGGAAACTAGTAAATCATATACTAAATGTTTACCCTAGAATTGGAAGTCAATGTGCCTTTCGTGAACAACTATTTGTCTTAGAAAACGGAGGTAAATGTCTTGTGAAACTATGGCGAAAGATAATATATCTTTGCATAGTACTATACTCGTTTCATGTTTTCCGTGACATAGGCAAAGACACGGGTTGACATTCGGAAGGCGGATTTCCCTAGGGAAATCCGCCAGCTCAAATCTTTCTCTAAACAACGCTACATCTTCAGAAGCGGCCTCCAAACTGCCTTTTTTGTGTCGCAAAAAAGGAAAAGGATTTTCCTAAAGCGCGTCAAGACATTAATTATTCCGGAGCAACTTTTTTCATAATAGTGACAAATTTTCCCAGTTAAGACAGATTCCTGGGGAGCTTTAAATTTTAATTGGATTGAGGTCCGGTAAGCTGAGTTATTGGAGTCGTTTTGGCACAGTTCCCAAGATGTTGGCAGCTTACCTGGGAGTGCGCTTCGCTTGGCTGGAGTACGTGCCAGTTTAGTTCAACCGCCGTTTACATCAGATACACTAAAAACTACAAGTAACGGGACTAGGTACTATAAGTAACGAATATAATACGTACCTTCCTATTTTTATAGGATGGTGGTATATTCACACCATTACCTACTGGTCTTTTAGATAAGTGTAATAAAATAAATTCAAAATTATGATAAAATTAGTATGTAAGTATTTCGGGGTTGCACTTTTTGACAACTTTTTGAACCAATCTTCATGATTATGCAATTCTCTGCAGCCGTAACCAGCGGAAAAAATGGACGTGTTGCGCGATATCATTAGTGTTTGACGCAAGTTGACAGGAAAGTTAGTTATTGTTTGTTATTTTTGGAAAAATAAAGTGGTCAATTTGTAAACTTCTAAATATTGTCCTTTGTCCTTTAAATTCGAGATTTACATTCTTCTCATTATATGCAGTTAGTGCGTAACCGAAGTCTGCAGAAAATCTGATGTTTATTTTTTTCCATACATATGTGAAACACCCTAATGTCCTTCTTTACAATAATAGTCCAGCGGGTTTACCATGCAGGCATATGCAAGTTTTCTAAATTAACGTATCATTATGACTTGGACTAGATCATTGTACATACAATTTCTCTAAAACCTTAATTCAATGCGACAAATCTTTTTTCTGTAAATGGCTAGATTTGCTCTACAACGAATCCTTCAGTGCATTGTTGACCTATTTGTCGCGCAGGATATCGATTGGCTTTATAAATAGCTCCCGCGGTCTTTCTTCCCCCGCATTAGGACACCCTGCATAAATGAATGCTTGATTTATTAATCAACTGGCTTCAGGTGTTGCGACTTATTTGTGCCATGCTGATGGTTGTTTTCCAAGTTTTCTGCAGACTGTTAGATTAAGCACATTGGTGTACTGAATATTTATGAAGGAGAAACCATTTTAGGGGGAGAACGTAAAGACTATTGCAAAAAATCAAGATCTTAAACATAAAAACAGTGCAAAGAAAAAAAAAGGAGCCACTAAAAATAACGAAGAAAAAACGTTTGCAATAATTTCCGATTCAGGTAAAAAAACATGCGTACCTTTATCTATGGTATGATATCAAATGTATCGATCCAATAAGATGAATAATGCACAAACGTTTATGTTGACGATGTGGTCACTTAATTCTCAACTTCGTATCACGCATTGAGGTGAACTATGTACTGGTAAAAAACGTGCCACCAGCCAATAGTCGAGAAGTATCTTCATAACCAACAATATTTGAAGAAACTAACTAGGTATATCTATCTCTTATAAGTATTGAATAGACAAAGACGGCGACCTAACCAGTAGTGAAAAGTTCGGTGTTGCTTACGATTACGATATGATAATTTTCTCCGAAATTTCTAATAAATTCCAGACGTTCCAGATAATAAAATTATCTATTGTATTTATGCTTTCCTAATATTTACAAGTTTGCATGTTAGAAATATAAGCACTCTTTTGACGTGCATTTTCCCAGTTATACCGTTCGCGCCTGATTGACTACTAATTTGACATAAGCCGGACTGATGGCTGTGGTCATCATATTAATTAATCTTGTGTTTACTTATTGTATTGTATATCAACGGTAACCAGGTAGCGGCCGGGGCGAGGCGCGCGACAAAGGCCGCTAAAATTTTTAATGTCAAGTTTTTACAACTTGAACATTATTGCTTAGATTGGAAGGTAGCTATTTGTTTTTTTTTAACGTATTCCCTCTCGTTCTAGACTGCTAAGGATAAGCTCTTTAATGAGCATTTGGACATATTACAAAAATACTACTATATCAGGTCAATGAGCTCAATTGCGATGTTTAAGCGGCAAGGTACCTAACCAACGTGAAACTATCTGAACCTAACTGTAGCGTAGGTAAAACAATTGTATTAGCTCCAAGCTACAACCTTATAGCCTCAGTATTATTCTTTTCTGCATCGTAAACTATAATATAGTTACCCACAGACTGGTAACAAAACTGGTAAATCAAACACGCTGGTATCCCGCTGCTTGACCGCTTTATTTTGATCTCTGTTTTTCTATGACTCCCAGGTTTTGCGGTATTTGTTCAGGGGTCAACAGTTGTTGGTCTCAACACTGTTGATGGACAATAACACCTCGGCTCGTATTTCCGTTTCGACGTATTTCTGCAACAATGGCTGCTGCCGTTCCCATGGAATAGCATTACTGGAAATGATTGTCATCATCAATTTTCTATTGATATTTCTTTGCTTTCTTATATTAGATCTATTTATTAATGTAATTCCGATATATAAGGCGAAGAAACCATTTACTATCCATCAGATGATTCTACAAGTAGGCAGAGCAGTAAAGGGGGTGGCTTGCAGTATCAGGGTGTCAAAGTCAGTTAGAAGACAGAAAAAAATGAAGATTTCTCCACCGACAAGGGCGTAATTCTCAAGTGATTGATGAAGGTGATATTGTGTTTTTTTCTATCAATATGTCATTCAAGTACTTAACTGTGTCTACTAATTACCATCCGATATAAAAAGGATTGATACGAGTACCTACTAGCTGAAGCGTTAGTTACATTTTTGAATGCTTACATGATAAAAGTACTAAAACACTCAAAGTATACACTAGAAAAAAAAATACCACGAAAGAATCCCCAAATATTTATACTAAAGTCTAAAACTACAGCTGGTAATTTTTTCAATCAATACAATAATAACTAAAAGTAAGTTACATTTACAAAACCAGCACAAATAAAATCATTACAAATGTATGTTCAATAACATTCAATTAAAAATAAAGACTAGGTGAAAAACACGACAAGGTCTCTGCGTCAGGAACGAATACAATACAATAACTAACTGAAAAACAGGTCCTTGCAAGCGTCCAGGCAGCACCCGTTCATGAGTACGACGCGTATCTCACTCAGCCATCGCCTCCCTTAACTATGTGTTCGGGAAAGTGGCTACACTTTAACTGATCGCCATGAAATTCGGTATAGAGATAGCTTAAAGCCCGTAATCGGACTAGGGAACTTTTTATCCTTGAAAAGATTGATAGTTTTTGAGTGGATAGCGAAAAACGACTTCAACGCGGACGGAGTTCATTATAATTAGGTAACCTTGGTCTCGAAACGAAATGTTTAAGTGAGTTATACGTGGACGAAGTTGTGAGTAAAATCTAGTGATATGACGCTAAATAAGTATAAATGCATTTCGAGTAGTTACAGTGAACGTAAAGGTCTGGTACAAAAACAAATCTTTTAAATAAATCACGGCTTATCCGCCGACGATCTCAGACGGCTAAAAGGAAAAGGAAGCTTTTGTTTTGACGCAGTAGTGACCACCACATTATTTACGTTACACTATAAAGAAGAGCAATGAATGATAATACGAAGACACACTGGAACATTAAGTTACGTTAAGCTAAGTGAATATATGAAAAGCAAGTTGCATTTGCAGAAGAACGGTTCCGTACGGTCCCTGTAATTCTATCTTGTTTTTACAGCGGCAGTAGAAATTCACATTCTAAAGAATTTCAACTGGCTACCTATTACGGTTCATGAGAAGCGGAAGCTTAGTAGTAGGGTCCCGTTTTCACTCTTTGGGCAGGAAAGTCTTAAAAGACATCGATTTATTTAGAGATAGTTAAACCGCTGCTGTATGACAGCAGCAGAGGACCGATCATTGTGGAAAACCTTGGTGAAAGTCTTTGTCCAGCGGATCTCTTGTGGCTGATGATGATGATGATGAGTTAAAGCGTAATATCAATAAACAGTTCATTATGACAGACTACCTACTAAAAAAACCAAAGGGACAAAAGCGTTAAGCTACGAATTGGTGAATACCAGGGTTCAGTTGAAAACCAACGCTGTGACTTCAGCTGCAGCACATGCTGAGCTGAGTCCTACGAGTATATGACTTCACGCTACAGTGCAACGTTTCAAATTTTTCTAGATTCTTTTTTTACTGTCTGTTGTGTTGCATTGTGTTTTTGTCAAATAATATTACCAGCTTGAGTTTGAGTTTCGAAATCTAAGATAAAACTATGCTAAAACTAAAATGCTAAATCGAAAAATGACTCCTGTGGCATTGTCCAAAAAATGCCAGTATTGTCTTGCTGAATTACTATACTAATGCGTCGAACGAGGAAACTGCCAGCTACTTACCGTGTTATAATTATGAGTTGATGTGGATTTGTTGTGGAGATAATATGTCGGTTTCAGTGGTGGTAGATACTTGTGCAGGATACATCTGAAGCTCTACTACCAACTTAGCCATTAACCAACCGCCAAACAGCAGTGTTCTCATTGTGTTCCGGTTTGGGGATAAGACAGCCGGGGAAATAACTAGCATAGAGGCATTCCATCTTAGTCCTCAGGGTTGGCAAAGCATTTGCAGTGTAAGGATTGCAGTCGTGTGAATGCGAATGTCTATGGGTCACAGTTTCCACTTACCATCAAGTGGCCCGTGTGCTCGTTTGCGTTCTCAATGCCATAAAAAAAGAAAATCTTTTTCTCTACCTTACCGCCAAACGGCAGTTTCGCATTTTTGTGTTCCAGTGAGGGGATAAGACAAGTGATGAAATGAATAACATAGAGGTATTCTGTCTTAGTTCTAAACGCATGGCATTGCATTTGCAGTCAGGTTTGCGTTTTTGAGATCGTACTCGTGAGATTGCAAATTACTATAGGTCTCAGATCCGACCTACCTTTAGGTGTCCTAGCTGTGAACTTGTATGCTTAGCTGTGTGCTTATTTGCCTTCCTGGAGCTGTTAAAAATACCTTAGAATATTCCTGTAAAGTAGGAACACTGAAAATTAGCTCCTAGAAGGCCTATGGGAAAAGGTCACCAAGAACTGATAGGTTGAGAATATATCGAGTCCCATTATGTACTCGTAATCACTAAAAGACGAGTAACTTCCTTCTTTCAAAGTTTTAAATGATGTTTTTCTATTTAATTCTACGCGATTTTTTGCTAAGCGAGTCTTTGCGTGACCGAAATGTTTGATGCTAAATTGATAGGTCGACTTACTTCTAGAAAAATATTCCCCGAAGTTTCATTTTTAACCACAAGACAAAAAGTGTGTGTAGGTATGTGTTTAAATCTTTTGTGAAACTGTGGTCCCATGTGGTATCGACTATATGGTCCGGATAGTAAAACCGTTTAAATGCTTTTCTTTTTTTATTTCAAAGTTCATAGCAGTTTCACGAAAATGGCTTTTAGCCATTATTAATTTTAAAAAAACTCGTGTGGGGCCACAATTTGCCACAATTGGCCACAAATACGAGTAACTTCTCTAGGCCCTCTGGGCGCGGAAGCACGACACATACAACGGCTCAATATTGTATTTGTAGTCAATCAGGAACTCAGGGATAAATTTTCGAAAATACTGATATTCTTACCAATATACTTAGGCACTGAACATTATTTCACTAGTGACATTCAACAATTTTCATAAACTTTTGGGGAATCAGTAAGAAATTTTTTTTTTACATTTAGTCACCGAAAAGGTTCGAATGCCGAATTTGTGCATTTTTTTATACTTCGATTTATCATGTGGTAGTATAGTATTCCTTCCATGTTTATCTTACGTAAGAGCTTTAAGTGGAATAAAACTAACCGTATCCATTTTCCATCAATAGCCAGTCAAGAGTGTCAGGCCAACCGCAGCGTTCGGTAATGGATTGCTAATATTGGCTAAATCCCATAAGTTTACACCCGGGATAAGCCCCATCCGTCTTTCCCGGTTCCCACACGAAGCCGGGGTGTCGACGCATTACTAAAAGTACTGCGTGCAGTTTTTGAGGCTAGGGGTGTCTTGACAAGGAATGAAGAAAAATTATAGGGGTTTTCTTAGACTTTCTTATTGCGGTTGTTGTTTTATTTGACTTTCTGTTTCTGCTACTTTCACTTCTTACTTCGTTCGCTTTGAACTCGTTTATCGGTTTAAATTAAAACATTTAATCCCTCTGTGCCCGTATTATGATCACCTTCATCATCGTAGACAAGGCACCTGTCACTCGCACTTACATACTAGTCAAAAAGCAACAGATGTTTTATCCACGACTCTAATAGGTCAGCTGCATGGATATTATTAATTGTCTTCAGCATTAAGCAGATAAAGGGTGAATTTTGACGCCGTCATCGCAGTAAAATTTAAAACCCATTCTTGAGTTTGAGGTTATAATTTGTACTGGAATGACATGTGTCAAGATTGACTTCATATCCGCCTAGTTCTCTATGCGAAACCATCCTGTATTTTCTGTGCCAAGTGTCATTCAAATGTTAAGCTATTTATTGGATTACAAACGTTACTACGAACTTTCACCTTTTAATATTGGTAGGGGGTAGGGCACCCTATTTTTTTTTAATTGATATTCTTTATTGAATGAAAAGTTTATTTAAAACCACAAAACTCTTTGGGTTTTGTATAATTATATTAGGCACGGAAGCCGGGGTGCTGGCGCATTAGCTAAAGTAGAGGGTGTGTACTTTTTAAGGCGGGCACCCTTGTATATCAGGAAATGAAGAATTTTAGAAGTGTTTTCAGGAAATTCTCTAGACTTACTTAATTTAATATTCATAGATTGATCGTTTAAATGGTTTATTTAATTCCCGTTCATATATTTCCGTTTCTTTGTCTGAAACACATTGTTGTTTAAAACCACTACGAGTATGGCAAAATTACCGTTCACATTTATTAGCACCTATTACTTTTGGTCTATAAGAATTTCATATAGTCGGAAAATATGAAAAAAATATCAAGAACTAGCGACCCGCCAGCGGCTTCGCCGCTGCATTTTTTTTTCATGACTATTTATTTTTTATTTTTGTAAAAATTATGCATTTTTTTAAATAAAAAGTATTCTATTTTACTTCTATTACCTCCCAGAATATGTGTACAAAGTTTCATGATGATTCGTCAAGTAGGTTTTGCGTGAAAGCGTAACAAAACATCCACGCTTTCACATTTATAATATTAGTAAGGATGTTCCGGTCACTTATCTACGAATCGCAATATGGTTTCTTTCGTCATTTATCTAAAAAGTTTTAAATATAAATAATTTTTTTATTATTCAGACCCCTTGCTGCCATTATTATTATTATATTACACTGCCTTTTCCAAACGTCCACCTTCAAAACAAATAACAGTTTAAAAGACGCCGTCCCATCCCCCGTTTTTTCTTCCCCTGCTATTTCAAATATTTTAATTTGAGCTGAGAAACTCAACAGAAGCCAATAAACGTTTTTTATTTAGTAACTGTGAGACGTTATTCGTTGATGGAAATGAAGAGGGTGCCCGCTTTTACGAGTAACGGTTAGAATTTCTGAAATATGAGGCGACGGGGCGCGAGTAGGTGAATCACTTAACGATTGTGGTTTTTCGATGTAGTGGTGAGGCCAACGCAACATGATTTGATTTCACATAAAATTGACAGACCATATACATGTGTAGTTCACGAGAATGTACATGATTTAAATGAATAATAACAGTTATTTTCACTCTCACGCTTTAATTTAGTCATTAACTAAAACGGTAGAGTAAAACAAGGATACATTTTATTGAAGGACGTGATTCCGCTTCGCTTTTATGGCATTATTCCTTCAAATATTATTTTAGTTTTACGACACCCGAATAAACCGAAAAAAGTTTTTGCCTACTCAAACACTCCCTATAGTCTTTTTTCTTTGTTTTTCAGACGTCTCATTCTATTACAAAATATTTTAGTGAGCCTATTCTATTACAAAATATTTTACATAAGCGACGTCATTCAAGGTCACTTTTCTTGGCTTCAAGGCGTTGTTCGCCGTGCAATCTCCAGTGTCATATATAAGCTTCTTGAAGTGCACCTAAAGGAGCATATCTATCTTTTCTTTCAATTGAGACATTTTGTGCAAGTCTAACGCACACATGACGCTGTGTTTGCGTGAAATTAACGTCAGTTGCGATTGTCATCTGTTTGTTTGTTCAGGAAAATGTATTTACCTTTCACTGTACGAGCCTGTCACAAAGACCACGTCAATCAAACTTGAGTGATGTGTCCTTTCATACGTTACCTTAATGCGAGAGTTTGATGGTGTTACGCAAAATACCTTTCTGTACTTGCTTACTCACACGTATGCAACGCAAGGGTGAACCGATTTAGTTATAGCGTCTACCAAGACGCGACACGCGAGGTGCCCCGAATGAAATGACACGATGAAAACATTTTATGTCACTTCTTTTGTTTGCTTGCGGTTGATGGGAGCTACGACGCTAGCACAATTGTTTTTAGTAAGAGTTTTCAACCGTTTTGTTTGGGTGCACGAGGCATATGAAATGGTGCGCGAGATTTTCATGATACATTTTGTAATAACAGCGGAATGAGGGTTTCGAAATGACTCCGAGGAAATACGTTGAAGCCTTCTAATGGCCGCGTTTAAATTTGAAGCTTTGAGTTGAACGCAGTTACTGGGAAATTGTTTCTTAAATGTGACGCTTGTCTTACTAAAAGCTCTCGGGCAGCACTCTGATTTCTGACTTAATTGAGGCCGACCTTTCAGAGCAATTCCGTTGTAAAAATAAATATAAAGTTATACAACAAAGAACTGTATTTATTATTTATATTTGCTTAATTTGGCTGACCTTTGACGTTGAGGATATATTTTACAACTGACGAGAAGACTTTTTCGACTATTTTTTCATTTTTCGGGTTCTATACCTAGTTTAAATATTTAAGGTATCTACGCCGGCCGTTAGTCTGTAAGGAGTAATGTTTACGATACTTTATTATCATGAGATTTCTAATCACTTCCTCAGAAACATGCATTCCTTAAATCTTTTTTTTTGGTGGGCGCAGACGGATAATCATAGTAAGAAAATGAATACGTAGGTAAAAAACAATAATTAGGAAGGATATATATTTTCATGTAACCAATTAATAATCTTATATTCCTGAAAAATATTTTATCACTTCTCAAAGTAGATTGTTTATTACAACAATTTATTATTAAAATGACTTAAACTAACGAATTCAAATCCCAATCCCGTGCAACATCAACAAAAATTGAAAATACGGCGCAATATCTCTGTAAAATAGTTACGTAACGGTTAATGTTCCTCCTTTTTAACATTGTCATCGTTTCTGCTGACCCCTCGGCCTCAACCAGACTATTGGCAGGCTAAAACGAAGCCGTAGACGACACTCACTGACCTAAAAAATACGTATTAGCTTCCTTTAAAACAGTGGTTCTATTTTTAACCTTTAACGCATTCAGAGGGGTGTTATGGGTTTTTTAGGATTCCGTAGTCAAACTACCCTTACCCTTATAGTTTCGCCATGTCCGTCCATACTTCCGCAGCCTATCTCAGAGCTTAGTACTAGAAAGCTGTGATTTGGCATGAATATACATACCTATATAAGTGTCACGCTGCCAAAGTGATACAATAAAATGTAAAAATGTTTTTTTTTAGAGTACCTCCCCTACACGTAGCGTGGGGATGTATTTTCTCGTTTACCCTATAGTGTGGGGTGTCGTTGGATAGGTCTTTCAAAAATATATGAGTTCGTGAAAACAGTTTTTTAATTATGAAATATTAAGCTTCAAAGCGCTAATTTTTGGTTAGACTACAGTGTATACAGATAAAACTACAAATACTAAAGATCTGAAAAAAAAACTTAAATGAAAGAACATGTAACCAATTTAAAAGGAAAACTATCACGACTAAGTAGACATCATTGAATACAGGCGATTCAAGTGTTTATACCTACTAAAATCATCTAGGACGGCACCAATTGACTATAGAAAATTAGTGATTACTTGATGATTTTTTATGTTTGTAGTACTTAACGGCTTCGGAACTCTACACTGAGCATATTCCGACATGCTCTTGTCCGGTTTTTTACATATTTTTTTCGATCAAGGGATCGATCATAGTAACATTTACTGCTTACCTACACACATACACAATCGATATCCAAATAGAAATACATAATGTTAGTTTTATTTTTCAATACGACCGGGTTCGATTCTCGACTTGGTAACAACAAGTTTTTTTTTCTGTACATTATGCAGTTTTTTTTGTCACTAAAATCTATGATCTAAAAACAGAACTTTGTATGTCTTATAAACTTGCCCATACTGACCGATATAAAGGGCGTACGTAAGACGTACGTAATTAAGGGCTATAATTAAAACAAAACTTAATTGATTCCTTTGTGTAGAGTTACCCATATAGTTTTTATGACTAACTTTCTTTATACAAAGGACGCGATTTGATAGTGATTTTTGTTTCCATTAAGCCTTCAAAAATGTATTTTTTTTTAAAACTACCCATAAATACCCTGCACAATTTTAAATTGCCAGGCGAGTCAGCGGAAGATTTGTTGATCAGTTTGTTTGTCGCAGGTGCCGAGGGCGGCATGCTGGGCGCGCGGCTGAAGTCATGGATGGAGGCGCAGCTGGGCCGCGCCAAGAAACGTAAGCAGAAGCAGCGGCAAGCGGCCGCCGCTGCCTCCGGGCCCATCCCGCCGCCGCACCTCTCCTCCCCTGAGAGCGCCTACAGCACGGGCTACTCCACCGATGGAACGTCTCCCGGCGCGCCGCCCACTTCGCTTGCCGCTCCGCTTGTCGCTCCGCCTCCGCCGCCCGCGCCACCTACGACACACCTTTACCATGAACCTGCTAAGGTAATATAGCTATTGGCGATATACCATATGTTGAGTGTTGACGTCAGAATAACTTACTCAGAAAATGCTTCGGCGACGGGTAGGGCAACGGTTTTCCATACTAACGGTAACATATATAATGACACCTTCGTAAAAAAACATTTTTCGCAGATATGTATCTTTATTTTTGGTTAAATTAGTGCGTCAAAATAATTCTGTGATATTTTTCTCGAAAATTAAATAAATTACATATTATAATAACATCTTAAACTCTTAAATTCAGGTAGACGCATAAACCAAACACATCTTAAGTATTAAACATTTCCATGAGGGTAATAGGATTTTGAAATATTACAAAAAAAACTTGCAGTTAGTATGGAACACCGGGCAAGAGCATGTCGGACCATGCTCAGTGTAGAGTTCCGAATCCGATAAAGCTTAATCACAACATAGTATGAAACAAAGTCGCTTTCTCTGTCCCTATGTCTCTTTGTATGCTTAAATCTTTAAAAATTAGCAACGGATTTTGATGCCGTTTTTTTTAATAGATAGAGTGATTCAAGAGGAAGGTTTATATGTATAATACTTTAATCCGGAGCGAAGCGAGGGCGGGTCGCTAGTATTTCATAATTGTTTGGACAAACCCGTCATATTTTTAAAAGACCTATCCATTGACACCCCACACTATGGGGTGGACGAGAAATATAAAATACATTCCTACGTTACTGTGTAGGTAGGTAGGTAGGTAACATTTTTTTTTTTTCAATTTTTTTTTTTCCAATCTTTTGGCGTGACTAACGTTTATATTCATTTCAAATTACAGCTTTCTAGTACTGTCTCTAAGCTAGGCTGCGGACGGACGGACAAACGGACATGGCGAAACTAGGTATAAGGGTTCCTAGTTTGACTATGGAACCCTAAAAAACGGTTGCCCTACCCGTCGCCGTAAGTAAGGACTTGAGAACATGAAAGTTATAAGATAAATAGAAATACAAGCAGACGAAGAAAGACCGGTACAATCCCTAGAGGTACGTGCTAGAAAGGAGGTAGCAAACCGCTGTCTTTGAAAGTGATATAGGTAGAGTACTTCTAAAGTTTCTCGAATAGCTTTCTAACCACTTTCATTATCCAGGTTAAAATTCCAGCCTACATAACTGCTGCAGCTATAACATTAAATTTCAAGGTCCCTGATGCATGAAATTCAGCTCAAATTGAAGCGAACCTAAAGTGTATTACTCAAAGTTTAATTACATACTCGTACCTCAATGTGCTCATAAAATCTCGGTCTCCATATTCAAAACACGAAACGCCCGCAAACTCAAATCAAATAAAAAATCTCAACCCTTTTAGTCGTATTTATATTTACGTAGTTTCGTATTGTAGACACGTAGCGCCGACTACTGGGATCTCTATTTATTATACTACTAACTGATTTTATTGCGGCGCTAGTCTTGGTCTCGCGAACTTGTATTGTTGGAAGTAAATCTCTGGTTGTTTCAAAGGAAACGTCTAGGTTTGTGGAACGAGTTAACGCAATCCGTGCTTAAACTTGGCTACAGCTGATTGCAATTAAGTTTAGCTGTTCGGTGAAACATTATTATTTAAGTCGCTTCAGGTTAGACGTCACTGTTGCGCAAAATAATAAAAATAATATGAACTTCTAACAAAACAGTTTATCTTTATACTAGTCGTAAGTATTTTGCGGTTTTTGAACGCATCATAGAGGGTTTATGATATGCGTGTAGATTAAGGTTATATTTTCTCGCTGCTAAGGTGAAAAATTGTATGTGCAATGCAAGCCCGAGTTATTTGCATCTCGTGTCTGAATCCCTCGCTGCACTCAGGGGGGGGGGATTCTCTTAACACAGCGCTGCGTCCACAGATTAGAAGGTATGTCTAAAGATGGCTAAGAAGTCTATGGCTGCGTCGAACGCAAAGATGACCGTAAATCTTCGCTGGGCGACCGAGCTCTGTTGCTTAATTGAGAAGGCACGCGCTAAAATTTGTTTGGTACGCTACAACGGGACTACTTAAACTTCACCTAGAATCACTGGCTACGCTCGTGATTCAATTCTAGAATCCTTCGTTTGCTCGGGATTCAAAATCAACACTAGCAGCAAAAAGCAACTTTGCTTCTTCTTCTTCTTTTATATTAATGGCGGTCCAGCGCGATATTCCGCAGTGATTTCGCCAATGTCCACTGAATAGAGTAAATCAGTAAACAGAATAAATCAAAATCAAAAGCCGGACATTTTTCGATCGGCCATCTTCCCTCCCCGAAGGTTACCGGAAACGCAACTTTGCTCTCTTGTTGCACAAATAACTATTTTCGACAAAGCCATTAATGACACTTGTAAAATGTACATATTTCAAACTGCTAAACATTCAAATTCCTCCATAGTACATAAGTGGAAAAAGTTATAAAACCAAAGACAAACATGTCAACAAAAATTACATGGACGTAGTAGGTATGTGGGACATACGTAGATTAATCGTCTGCCTGCGTTGGCCAATCTAATCTACTACCTTTGACTCGACTATCGGTTGACAATAAATCGATAATCGATTACAATCGATTGTGTTTGTAACACCTAAGGGGTGTAAGACTATTCTAGGGTTATTATTTTTTAAAGTTAATGTTATGCTGTGAACCATGTACGTCTAGAACTTTTCCGACAATTATTAGTTGTATTTTTTTCGGCGAGATATAATCTACGCAAAAGTGTCAGCCATTCTTAAAAGATTTCCAGAATCGGGTAATCTCGGAAGTAATTTAGGATGGGTATACATAAACTATTTTAATCAAATCTGTTGCCGCATTAATTATTTCGGAATAAATTGACCCGAAAACTTTATAATGAAACAATATTGTTGTAAGATTAGATTAAATTACAGTTTCCTAGCAATTTAATAGTTGGTTATACATGTGCCCATATGTATAAACGTGGCTGCTCTGCGTTCGAATGGTTTATATGCGGAGCCAGCGCTCTGCGCGACTTCGTTAATTAACTAGACCGGATGAATCGACGGGGGTGGCCTTTTATCTGAGCTACAAAGCCTACTGAACGTTCATTATTTTAAAATACAATAAAGCTAACGAGAATCGCCTATTTTGCTTCCGAACAAGGCCATTGTTCGCCACTGATTTGCGGGAATATCATCTATTCGAAAACCAAACTGACGCAAGTCGAAAATAGAACAGTCTCAATTTTAAATCATAACGTGTAACGATTTTAACCGATTTGTAAACGGTTGTCGTAATGAAAAGACTGACGTAATTGATTAATTATCTTTATTAGGAAGTTTCAGGCGTTTCGTTATTTGTTTGTTTTCATGTAGAAATTAAAGGATCAAGCGTTGAACCCTCGCGTGATTAATTAAAACAGTAAATTTTAACATAAACATACGCCTTCTTTTTAATGTTTATCCCAGGGGAGGGATGGGGTAATGAGGCGTGCATGCTGGGTTATTGGTTCGGGAGAAGGTTTTGCTGCGAGTATTTTTTTTAATCAAGTTATTTTAACGTGCTGTACGTACCATACAGGTTTATAGATAGTTTTAGAAAAGGTACAGAATAAGAATAAGCAAGTGGGCGTTTTCCAAACAAAGTGTACATCGTTAAAGACAAAATTAAGAAAATTTTACTTTTTCCATTTCGTCACGAAAATTATCGTATCTACTTAAATGTTATATATTTCGTGACGAAATGGAGAAAGTTAAATTTTCTTAACTTTGTCCTTAACGATGTACACTTTTTTGGAAAACGCCCAAGTTCAGCTACACATAACTAGCTAGCTAGTATAACTAGCTTTGGAAACTGACGGCTTTTCGGGATATAGGTACGTCTAATTAACCCTAGCTATGTTCGCCTGTAAAATGTCCCCTGTATACCAACATTACCAACTTTCACATCGAGCGCTAGAGGGCTTGAGCGTCGAAGACGGAACAAAGAACGCACTTATGAATTCATGTGAGGATCTATAACAAAAGACAACACAAATATTTACTGTTATTCGAGCTAATGGCTGCAGACACAAATTATTAATTATAATAAAACCCAGTACATACACAAAGGGAGAATGAACTAAAGACAATAGTTATTTGTGCAACAAGAGAGCAAAGTTGTTTTTTGCTGCGAGGGTTGATTTTGAATCCCGAGCAAGCGAAGGATTCTAGAATTGAATCACGAGTGTAGCGAGTGATTCTAGGTAAGACTCCTGAGTGCAGCGAGGGATTCAAAGACACGAGATGCGAATAACTTTGGTCTTGTGTTGCACATTCAATTTTTCACCTTAGCAGCGAGAAAATTTAACCTTTATCTACACATATCATAAACCCTCTATGATGTGTTCAAAAACCGCAAATTACTGCCGCGTTTTGTTAGAACCAATATCTTATTTGTGAAAATTTAATTATTGCTTAATAATAAGATAAAATTCGACATCATCATTACATTCTAATTTCGAACATCTTTAAAAAACAAAGCAATTTTACTTGACCTCGATTCTAATATCACTCGTGATGACATTTTATTCGAAATGAAATGTCAATGGCATACAATTTTGACAAATCTCGCTTGTTACTTGCTATCGAATGACATGATAGTGGAGGGCGACTCTAGTTTGTCTCTGAATTAAAAAAAATATACTACGGGTGCCGCCATTTTTGACGTTCTATTTGTCTTGTCACAAAATAAAGGTTACTTGGCTTGTTTTATTTTTTATAATAATATATGTAGTGTATGTAACTGTACATAATTAGGCATTAAAGCACTTGTGTGATGTTATTATGTAACAGTCACATAAACTACTATAAGATAAAAACAACAACATGGTATAGTAGTTTATGCAACAGTTGTATAAGAGAGGTCAAAAAAGACGAGTGGTGTGGTTACGATGTGAGCCGCAGGCGAACATCGTGAAGCAAGACGCCACGAGTATTTTTTGACTTAGTTATACACCGTTGCATACAATACTTTTTCTACGACTAGGTTTCAAATAAAATGCAAAATTAAATTAACAAAATTTTATTAATATACCTAGGTTAGAATACGAACGAACGAAGCACAGAACAACAAACGAGCGGGAAACATTCGAAAACGACAAAATATGTGTCTATTGTTAACATTGTTTTTAAATTGATGTGCACTTGCCAGGTTTTATATTTTTAAAAAAAGTTGCACAATCGATTTAACTTGTGAAATTGGGACTAAAAAACACCTAATGATTTAAGAAATGAGTTCTTTTACCTGATTGGTCGATTTTAATATAGCTGCATTCTGGTTGGTTGATACCATGTTTTTAAAAAGTTAAATTAGTAAAAGAGTTTATATACCAAAAATAACCTAACGTTCCGATTGACAGTCAATGTGTATTGTGATTGGTGGATTAATTTGGTGAAGTATTTTGATTGGTCAAATTAACCTAGGTGTAAGCTTTGGCAGCTAGGCATGTCGTTTTGGCTCAAAAAAGCACAAGTGCTGTTAAGGGGAATAGACTAGATAGAGTTTTCTACGGAATGTTCTGCGGACATATTATCTATATTCTTATATTAGTGTTCGTGACTATATAAATGACAGATAAAAGTACAGGAGTAGGAAAAAAATAATACGACATCCCCCAGCCGCCCGTGCACCGCACCACGGCCACCTTTATATTGTGAACAATAGTAGATTATACACCGAGGGGATAAAGCACAGTTTTATGTCACGGGCGCGATATTGAATCCTGAACGTAACGAAGGACTCCAGATTTAACTCCCGAGCGCAGCGAGGGTGTTACGAGTTAATTCCCGAGCGAAGCGAGGGAATTAAGAAGAGTCCTGAGCGCAGTGAGGGGTTCAAGCGCACCCAAGACGAAAACAGCTTTATCCCCGAGGAGTGTACTCTACTTTTCTCACCTTTTGCGAGACAATAAAAAAGCGAGTCTACTAAAAACAGCGTTTTATTATAGTAAATTAAAATTAAAAGTGAAAATTGATATTTGAGACATTAGTCCAGTTGTGGAAAGACAATATTTATTTAAAACTTTGCAGTTATCACCAATGTATTTTATTGCAGCGTCTTACAATACTCGCGGCTTTTGTTTAATTTCAAATGTGTTCCATTCAGCTTGCCGTGGCCAGCTCGATTTTAGAAAATGTTCGATTTTCAAATTAGGTTCGACGCGGCGGTGGCGGCGGCGCCGCGCCCGGCCTTCGAGTATTAGTTGATCTTTTATTACGAAATTAGACTTTAAGTCCATTGTAATAAGAACTATGAAAAGTGAAAATATTACAACCCAGCGAGTTATAATGAGATTCAGTACAACATTACACCCCGGCTAAAGCCAAGGGCTTTAATGAGTTGGTTTGCGTAAGGTTTGCATGATATGTAATTTGGCATTGTCGAGCAGGTGGTGTGAAAAAATTAAAAAGTTACTTTGTCTCACGCTCACAGCAAAATCGAATTTTGTTCACTGTCTTTAAACAGCAAAACCACCCTTTTTGAGGTGCTGAGGTGAAAAAGGGATTTTACGTTTACAGGGCGAGGAATACCTATCTGGGAGAATGAGGTCATACAAGGGACTGGAGTGCTAATCCTGGTGCATTCCAAAAATATGTGTTCTAGGGAGCCTTCACCTAATCCACACTTACACAGAGAGTGGTCACGAACACGTGAAAAATCGTCACTATTAAACGATTGTATCGTCGTTAACTGACTGAGTGCGGCCGAGACAACCATCATACTTTGGCTGTCTGAAATTTAGAATTATTGGCTTGTTCCGTGTAAACAAGAGTTTAAACTCTAAGCCCCGATTCGACCAAACTTTTTACACGGGGGTAAAGCTTACTCTGAGATTAGTAATGTCAAAATGCCATAGAAAACTGTCATTTTTTGACATTACTAATCTTAGAGTAAGCGTTTACCCCGGTATAAAAGTTTGGTCGAATCGGGCCTAAATAGTTACCTATACAGGGTTTTTTTTTATCAGTGCACAAATTTTAACATTATTTGCCTGGTTTTCGAGTATAATGTAACAGTTGAATTCACAAATCACAGCGATCACCTTAAATCGACCTAGGTATGTACAGGGTATTTTTTTTATCAGTGCACAAATTTTAACATTATTTGCCTGGTTTTCGAGTATAATGTAACAGTTGAATTCACAAATCACAGCGATCACCCTAAATCAACCTAGGTATGTACAGGGTATTTTTTTTATCAGTGCACAAATTTTGACATATGATTTTGTATCGTTAATATAATATATTACGACAGTAAAACGAGTTAATTTTTTTTTGCAAATTTTCTCTCTTTTACCTTCTCGTGAGGACACAAAGTCACACTAGAAATGATGACATGGGTTGTCAAGCTGTAGGTATGCGATGCACTGTATTGATATTTGAAATTTCATGTACAACTTACCAGACAACAAGTCCCTCTCCTACTGATATTCTAAATTTGAAATTTCATTTATTAACTTACTTAACAACACTCCCCTCTCCTCGCACGGGCATTAGAGGGTCCATGAATATCGTTAAGTTAGTGGAATCATTGAATCGGCAATATCTCTAATATTTTTTAAGCTAGAGTAAAAATAACACAACATGTGTTATTGATTAACAATAGCGAAGCAAATATTAAAATTTGTGCACCTATTAAAAATTACCCTGTATACACGGCACAAGTAAGTCAAATAATTCTGTAAACAATATCGCTACCTAAAGTTACGTAATTATTATGGATAAATAACATTATCAAAATATGCATCGGGTCATTAAAGCTTGTCTTTTATTTTCTTAGACTTGTTAAAGACATTTCTTGCGATGCAAAATTAATTTACCCCTAAAACCTTCAAAACTCGGCGATAGATGGCGTTGCTTGTACGTTAACTCGCACCATCGTTGTGTTCCTCCAATTTAACGTATTCAACGCTGCGCTGCCACCATAACTTCCTTGTCTTGGGGAGCATAGTGCGCAGTGATCGTAAAGTGAGAGCACTTATGCTGACACCCACAAGTTTACTTGTATACCCGCGCCCGGCTGCCGCAAGGGAGTCCGAGCGCAATTTTTGATAGGCCCCCTTACTTTATAGAGGGCCAAATCGTTTAGATAAGCGTAATAAGCGTTGTACGAAGTCATTGGTTGCATCGGCACTGTAAATTACAATGTTGTAAGATAAAATAAATAAAGGGCTATAAATTTTCGTAAGATAAAATAAATTTACGGTTTTACTCGTTGGATCGGAAATAAAAAAATTACCTAACGATTAGATATAGTGCTCGTGTTGACAGCTTAAACTGAGAGGTAATTGGATTAGTTTAACGACGTCATCTGGCATTTTTTTTTATTAGCACTGAAGTTATTAAAAATAAGCCTATTTCCTTTGGGATGTTGATATTGTCGTACATTAAGTAATGTCCAAGTAAAAAAGTACCTCTACACTTTTAACGTTACATTGCTCGGACTGATAACGCAGGAGTTTTTGCTTTTTGTACAAAGTTTATTATTTATATTTATAAAGTTTATTATTATTTATTTTTATTTATTTATTCCTTGATAAAAGAGGTTTACTTATAAAATAATACTAATTCTAGTATAATATCTAAATATTTAATTAAATAAGTAGCTTGCAGGTATGTCAGTCAGGTATCATTTATAATTCATATTTATTCACATCGGTTAACGATAAAATCCTACTAATATTATAAACGCGAAAGTTTGTAAGTATGGATGTTTGTTACTCTTTCACGCAAAAACTACTGGACGGATTTAGGTGAAATTTTAAATAAAAACAGCTTATACCTTGGATTAACACATAGGCTACCTTTCATATCGCTATTCCCTCGGGAACTGATTTATCCGCGTACGAAGTCACGACTGGAAGCTAGTAACCCATACAAAGTACGTCAATATAGTTATCAATAAACCGAATATGCAGGATATTTTTACATTCCAGCGGCGTTCAAGCGTGGGCGTTAAGCGGGCGCTCCCCGAGCCACCCGTAGTATGCATGACACCTTCACCACGCCCGCGCTGCCGGATCCGCACCAACCCCTGGCTGGGCACGTCACCCACCCCGCGCCGGCGGCCCCAGCACCTGCCGCACCAGCAGTCCCTACAGTGCCCGCCGCCGGCGCCGTCGCAGTTACACCACGCGCCTTACTCACTGGATTCACATTCAGCTAAGTTTACCAGGTTGGTCCTAGACGCTTCCTTTATATTTTGCTGCTTTCAGGTTTTTGGCAGTTTCGTTAATTATGTACCGGCCGTCGAGCTGACTCGTCTCACTAACTGACTGCTCATCCTTTGCCCTAACAATAGCCTCTTTTGATTCGCACCCAGTTAAGTAAGTATAGCAGGTTGGTTATAAGTCATATCAAATAAAGTCCTACCTAGTCACGCAAACTTTGGCTCCATGGTAAGTCGATAAAAAGATTAGATAAGCTGTGGCGTACTAGCGATCTACAACACATTGTTCTTACGCATGTGTAGGTTGGTTATTACGAATAGCGTTCTGTTCACTCAAATTCGGACTATTTCCATATGAAGCCTGGCCACGTGGATTGGTTATACATTTAGTACGTTACTTAAAAATGGTTCTTAGTATTCTAGTTACTGCTGACGACAGTGATGCTAGCTCATCCGCTAGTCCTTGGCCGGACACGTCACCTAACCCCCGCCGACGGCCAAACCTGCCGCACCAGAAGCAGTCGCTGAAGTGTCTTCTTCCGCCACCGCAGTTGCAACACGCGTCCCACTCGCTGGACTCACACCCGGCTAATTTTAGTAGGTTGGTCACCACTTTAAGTGGTTATAGCGTTTTAGTTACTCAAAGCCTGACTCCATTTGTATTGTCTTATAATGCCTGTTTTGGTTGTCTCGTTCCACACTCGGCGTATTGCTCATCATTTGTGCCTAATATATTAGTTGTACCACAGTTTGTGTTCACTTGACTAACGAAAGCGTAATTTGCATTCTAGTCACTTAAGATCCGATCCTTTTGGTGTATCTATTCAAAGCTTGGTTGTTCTTACACAATTCATAAATCCTCAGGCATATCGCTCACCTTTTGCCCCAACAGTAGTGGCATGGCACTTCAGTCATGTTAACTCGTATTCAGCGACATTTAGGACATGAATGGTTCTCAGCATTCTAGTTACTGCCGACGACTACGATTGCCCTGAGACAGGCTCACCCGCCGACCCATGGCTGAAAAGGTCACCCAGCCCTCGCCGGCGGCCGCACCTACCACACCAGAAGCAGGCAGTGCAGTATCTTCTCCCTCCACCGCAGCTGCTCCACGCATCCCAGTCTTTTGACTCGCACCCGGCTAACATTAGGAGGTCGGTCATTATGCTTTTTACTTATGCCCCTCCCTTGGCCATAATTCCCGTTAGCGCTGACTCGGCAAAATACCTTACCTTATTTTCGGCACATCCATCTCTACCTGCTCCAACAATAGATGCACAGTCTGTGGTCCCTAAACTGTCAATTAGGTTCATTTAGAAGATCATAATCATAAATACCTAATCAAATAAGCGGAGTAAAAAAATAGAGAGAAAACAGATTTGTGTCCTGTATACTCAATTGGTGTTTCCGTTAACCTGTCCTGACTCGATCCATAAATCATCGGCATACCGCCTTAATCTCTGCCCCTTCATAGTCGCACCAACCTGTGTTGTACTTAACTCGCATGCGGTTGCATTTAGCACATTGATTATAAATCTTTCTCAGTATTCTAGTTACTGCCGCTGACTACGACTGCCCAGAGGCTGACTCATTGACCGGCCCATCGCTGAGCAATTCACCCAGTCCCCACCGACAGCCTCATCTACCGCACCAAAAGCAGTTGCTGCAGCGTCTTCTCCCCCCGCCGCAGCTGCTTCACGCGTCCCACTCGCTTGACTCGCACTCGGCTAATTTTACCAGGTCAGTCATATGCTTGTTACTCAAGATCTGATCTCTTAGGTGTGTTAACAAAATTCACACGGGTTCATTGAGCAGGTAGATCATCAATCATTAAATAAACTGAGAATAGCAGGTTGATCATAATAATAGATGAGAGATATATATACTTTGTCACTTACACTCCGATCCTCCATTATTCTCGGTGCAATGCCCCGATGGTGTACACTTATGTTTGTGTTTACTTTACTCGCACGTGGCTTCATTTAGCAGGTTGGTCATAAAGGCTTCTTAGTATTATAGTGACTGCCGAAGACGACTGCCGTGACAGCAACTCATCCACCAACCCGTGGCTGGAGACGTCATCCAGCCCCAACCGGCAGCCTCATCTACGGCACCAAAAGCAGTCACTGCAGTGTCTTCTCCCCTCGCCGCAGCTGCTCCACACGTCCCACTCTCTTGATTCGGACCCGGCTAAATTTAGCAGGTCGGCCATATTGCTTTTTCCGCAAGTCTGGAACCCCTTAGTGTGGATATTCATACAACCCCATTTGTACTGACTTATACACCTATAACATACCTATTATATATCCTTTACTTTTGGCACTTCGACCACCATCTACCCCGACCATAGCTACGCCAGAGCGTAGTCGTACCACAGTCTGTGCTTTGATTTAGCAGGTTGGTCAACAAGAAACAAGATATTTGTGTCCTGATCCTTCATCTTTACAGTATTTCAGTACGATACTGGCTGACACGATCCATCAATCATCAACACACTGTTCATCTGTCCTTACAATAGTTTCACCAGACCAGTCTGTGTTTCCTCGCATGTGGCTACATTTAGTAGATCGGTCAAAATGGTTCTCAGTATTCTAGTTACCACCACCGACTACGACTGCCCCGAGCGAGACTCATCTACCAACCCGAGGCTGGACACGTCACCCAGCCCCCGCCGGCGGCCGCACCTTCCGCACCAAAAGCAGTCCGTGCAGTGTCTTCTGCCGCCGCCGCTGCTGCTCCACGCGTCCCACTCGCTTGACTCGCACCCCGCTATGTTAAGCAGGTCGGTCATACGCTGGTTACTCAATTCCCGCCCGCTATGGTGTGGTCAAACGATGCCATTTACGCAGACTCGTCTACTTACCCCTGGCACATTGATTATGAACTGCCGCAACTGTACCCTGCACCACCCATCGTGTTCACTTGCCTTGCACCGAATTTTGTTTGACGGGTGGTTGAAGACAGTTTTGTATTATTATTATTATCATCCTATTTTATTTACCTACGTTACATGGGTACGTATCATAATATATAAAGTTCAAAACACATAATGGATCATAATACATAATGGTCATAATATATAATGGTTTTATTTCTGAAACCGTAAAGTTTTCAGGATTGTTATAAAACAAACCTAACCTAACCTAATGGGTTCTATGTAATAATCTTTTAAAAAATCCTGGTAAGTTTACGGTTTCAGAAATAAAACCATTATAATATATATTATGACCCATTATGTATTTTGAACTTTATATATCATGATACGATCCCGTGTTACATTGATGTGATCAAATGTTATCATCTTCTTTGTAAAGTAACTTGAAGTATTTCTAAAAGCTACCATAACTTCGGGGAGGGAAGATGGCCGAATGAAAGATGTCCGTCTTTTACTTTTGATTTACTGTGTTTACTGATTTACTCTAAACACTTGACATGAAATTGGCGAAATCACTGCGAAATATCACGGTGGACCGCCATTAATAAATAAAGAAGAAAAAGAAGCTACAATTTTCACTAGAATTCCCCGTTATAATTAAGTAAGGTATTGTCGAATTTCCGCATGTTTTAGCACTGAATCCTTATATCATTTGTGGTGTAAGTAAATGTATCACCTACTTATTTGAACCGTGGATTATTCCTCGTAGTTCGTTACCCTTATTAGCGAAGCCTTACGAGCACACTGTCTCTTGAACAGTTTTCTCAGTTTTCAGCCGATTACTTGGTTTCCTTTTGTTTATGTTTTGTAAACTTAAGTGCAATCTTATTTATTTAATAAGGACCTAATAAAAACTTGTAATTCTTAAACGTACAACTTTTGTATGGAACATTGGTAATGGCAAATTTGTTTAATACCCTACTTTTTAATATTAATATCTGATTTCAAAACCAAGTACCGTTCCGTTCGATTATCCATTAGACCTTCAATTTTACCGCAAACGCATATCACTTGCACATCTCAGATAACCGAACTTGTGCCCATTTCAGATCACCGCACCTGTCGCCTCACATATCGCCGAAGCGCTCGCCCTACTACCGCGGCGGGGCGTCCAGTGATGAGGAGTGCAGGAAGATGCGGACGAGGGGGAGGGAGACGGCGATACTGTCGGATGCCGATATAGATTCCGATGGGGACACTGGGTTGGATGGGGGAGACGAGGATGAGCCCGATGAAACTGCGTCTCCGGGCAGGCGGAGGGCGAGGAGGCGCCGGCCGCCGCGACGACCACCACGTTCTGCTGGTAACTAATAAACAGTGATCGGGGAAAACGGTGAGAAACTTTAACAAAACTTGTAAAGCTGACATAAAGGAGAACTTACAACCATCAAAAATAATAAAATTATTGGGAAATAACAATATTAATGGCAGATTAGTGTTAAATTTAACTCTATATCAGATTATCGGATTTGGTATATGGATATTGATATTTTTATGGCTGTAATGTAAGTTTTGTTAAAGTTTTGCATCGTTTTCCCCGATCACTGGTAATAAATAAAAATCAGGGAACAATCTTACACAAATTGACCTATTTTGAATTATTTTATTGATTCTGCGTTTGTACTATGGGTGATATAGAACGATAAACTTACATTGAGAAATCATTATATTCTAGGTACTTAAGTAATATTCGCGTTCATCATACAAATTTAATATACGTCCTTACTGGGATTTGAAGCCGGGACCGCTAGCTTCGAAGGCAGCTTAGGTTCACTACAAACTAGGCTAACTGTCAACTAGGCTAGGATATATGTCACAAAATAAATTCAAGTTTGAATTAGGTACCAGATTTCTACGGTCAGAGTTACAGATTCTAGTTTAGTAGAAAATTATATCGTTGATAAAAACTCTCGCATTAGTTCTCGTAGTAGTGGATTACCAACAGTATTCCTAGGCTGCTCGCTCAGCGCAGCTCTCCTGTTGGTGGAAATCACACAGCACAGCTCTGGTGGAAACGCAGCCTAAGTGTGTGTTACGGCTGCACTTAGTGTCAGTTGATGACAATTAATTCCGTCTGTCCGTCCGCAGCCTAGCTCAGAGACTCTTAGTACTAGAAATCTGTAATTTGGCATGAATATACATATTAGTCACGCCAACATAGTGGTAGAATAAAACCTTGTAAAATATATTTTTTAGGGTACCTCCCCTACACGTAACGTGAAGATGTATTTTTTTTTCTCGTCTACCCGTAGTGAGGGGTGTCGTTGGATAGGTCTTTAAAAATATAACGGGTTTGTGAAATCTGCTTTTTGATTTAGTGATCCGTTTATGAAATATTAAGCCCTAAAGCGCTAATTTCAAGAGTTCATAGAGTTCATAGAGTCAAGGTTCCCCCCCCCCTACAGCCAACTAAAAATCTGAGAAAAAAATGAAATGAAAGAACATATAACGAATTTTAAAGGAATACTATCACGACTAAGTAGACATCATTGGTTATTGAGATACAGGCGATTAAAGTGTTTATACCTACTAAAATCATCTAAGATGGCACCAATTGACTTTAAACAGAAAATTAGATATTACTAGTTGATTTTTATGTTTGTAGTACTTAACGGCTTCGGAACCCTACACTGAGCATGGTCCGACATGCTCTTGCCCGGTTTTTATACACAAGTTAGAAAAATGATCGAGTTTATTGTCTCTAAGATATGTATGATTTCTCTTCAGCTCGCTGTCTTATAACACCTAAATCCAATGCTAATGTTTCAGGAGCAACGCCACCCCGCGCCAGGCGCCGCAACCACGCACCCTCAGCCCCTCCAGTCCGAGAGAGGGACCCGTTATTAGAGGCCGACAGAGAAGCTGAAAGGAAATACCGTGAGCTGATACGGGAGGCGGAAAAGTTGCTGGTTACGGTGTCCAGGGCACCTTTGGAGCCTCCACATAACCCGAGGGTCAGGGAGCTGAGGGCTACTGAGGTGAGAACTAATGTTTAATGTCATCTAACTATACAGTGCAATGAAAAAGAGCGGCTTTACCGCCTCTGTGTTTTTTATACACATAACAACCGTGAAGTTGAATAAAAAAAATGTTGCTGTTAAAAATAATTATAATTATCTTAGTTCCATCTTGAAACTTTTATTGCACTGTACTGTTATTTTCGCCTGCAAAATGTTTTCGATTAATAACTTATAAGCCCTGCTTTTCAATGTTGAATTTCATTTGTCGCTGTCTCATTATAAACCCACATGGAGCGCTTGTAATTGTTATATTGTTGTTTCGATCCAGTCAGTAAGTAATTTATTTTCTTTTTTTCAGCATTATCCCAAAAGTATCACCCGCCATCTTAATCTATTAAAACTTCATGTGCACTACGATACCGTTGATATTTATTAAATACATGCTTAGATGTCGCTAGTTGCCTGCAATATTACACTTGGCAACAATTTCAAAAGAAAACGAATCTTAACTTTCTCCATCGTAATGTTTGTCGTGTCATGCATGCATATTGAGTTAAATTGCATTAATTTAATTGTCTAACACTAACAAGTACGTTCACATGTAGGAACTATAGACAGATATCGCAGCTCTTATAAAAAAAATGGTTTTAAAAGAGGTGAGCATCAGGGAATTAAAATTACTCATTATTTACAACTAACTTCTAATTTCTTATAAGAATCATATATTATGTTGCACTTCCTATGATCACAGCATGTTTCAACCAACGTGTTTCATTTAAGGTGGAAGCCCCCCGCCGTAGTCCCGAGCGCACGCACATCACTAACTTCATGCGGGCCAACTCGCCCGAGCCCCCCCGCCGCCCTTCCCCCGTGGCCCGCCGCTCCCCCCTCGCGGCCCTCCCTCCCCCGCCAGTAGCTCCCAGGACCCTCCTTCCGTCTACTGACAGACCTCACTCTGAACCACCGAAGAGAAAAGCCTACGCTCGAGATGAGGTAAGAAATTGCAGCTATTCTGAATTTGGCACTCCTAATTGCGTTTCAATACATTTATAAAGTTACCTGGGTATAAGAAGGATTTAGAACAAGAAATACCATCAAAAATCTTATTAAAATTCTTACATAGGTAATATTAAATTCACTCTAAACTTTTAACTCCTGTTAAACCGTCACTGTTTCCAGGATATAGGCAGTCAATTATTATTATGAATTAGTCGTAAAACCGAGTTGATTGTGATATTAAATTGGGTAAAGTAAAACCTATTCAAAGACGTCAGAACCATATAATAAGTGCATACCCATAAAATGACTTGCAACTTGCTTTAGTCCGTATACCTACGACCAGACTTGTTAATCACCCTTAATTAGTTGTTGGTTTACGGATAGTAAACAAATACGTTGAATCCTTAATAGATTCATTAAAAATCAATCTGTGGAAATCATATAAACTGTAATTTGGGCTGGAATTTTCATTTTCTTTTACGTAATAGCTTAAACTGTTTTTTATCTACGACGTCCGGTCCGGCCTACTTCTTCATTTTTCGTTCATTGACACAACCGTAATTTGACTGCCCGTCGCGGATTAAACCACTATACCTATCTAGATTCTAGAATGTACCGTTGTTTTATTATAACTAATTTATTAGGCGCACGTACGTTGTAAAATTTGCTTGTTAACAAAAGCTCCAATAGAAACATGCGCTTTAAAAATCACATGTACGAACAAACCTTCACCTTTATTTTTTATTATTGTTTACGTCAAATTTCTTAATTAAAGTCCTGGACTTTTTTGCCAGAATTTATAAAACAAAGTACCTACTCTACTAAAGTAAATATTTATTTCCAGGTCCTTCAGACTTTAGAAGGTCTGCGCAAGAGTCTCCAGCAGCAGTCAGCGTTGTTGGCGGTGCAGCGCACCCGCCTGGACTCTCTATAGCCAAATATGCCGGTTGTTGAGCAGACCTTGTGCTGTGGGTTATATGTTAACGTTTCTTCCCGTCCCTGCCAAACCTAGGTAGACCTTCGGATTCTGTAGATCCATGTAGCCAAATAGGTCGTTTACTTGCCGATGTTTTAGTAATAGAAAGATCTCAATTAATATTTACAAACAATTAAAACGGGTAGAAAACTCGAGGTAAGAAAGATCCATGAAAGGGTCATTTGCGAACCGGAAAACAATAAAAAATACCATTGTATTATCACTATTATCAGCTAGACAATACTTATTTATCAGGACATATTGTGCGATCAAATTAATTAACATTAATTGTAATCTGAAATACTTTGAAAATGTCAACTGCTTTCTATTTTTAAAACATTGACGTTGTGAACGACCGGTAGTTCTTCCACATTTCGTTTTCTAATCCCTCCATGTTAAGTTCTAGAAAAGGTAGCGGTGATTAGGATAGTTAGACGTAGTTACTTGTTATCGTTTCATATAGGCGAGGCCATTCTTTACCTATATCTTCCAATAATACTCGTAGTGTTTCTATTAGCGTAGTGTAGGATGGAATAGAATGCGGTTTAGAGCAAAATTTTGTAAGAATATAGCCGTGGTATGGCAAATAAAATTTAGTAAATGCGAGAAAATATGGTAAATTTTAAAATGTAAAAGCAGCTCTTAATAGTTTCATCACAATAGTTCCGACGAGTTCTCAAGGTGTATTCACCACAAGATGGGATTTAAAATCACCCTCGATAAGAAATATTATGCAAAGTAAAAGGTGAATAACCGACACTCATTTCATAGAATTTTCATTTCAGTTTACTTCGCCGAATTTTCATTTCATCGACAGGCATTTCCACGTGCAGGAGTTAACTTAATTGGAGGTAACAGGTTTAACCCAACCTAAATCTACGTAAGGTGCTTAAGGTAACCTAAAAACTGTAAGGTTTCAGCAGAAATTAACGTCGATAAAAGGAAATTCGGTAAAACGACACATTCGATGAAATGAGTGCCGGTGATCCAAGCGGATCCCAACTTAAAAATATCCAAACGATTAAGGAAATCCCACAATTTATATTTTTCCTAGATTTTGCTCGACCACCCCAAGCAGCTTAGATGTTTTATTAGCTCATTGTATCAAGTAGCGCCGTAGTATAGCACTAGCAAGCGGTCTCTCTAGGGAAAGGCGGCGAGCCGTGACCACGGCGTCCTAAGACTGCAATAATATTATATCTAATATACAATTAATATAATGTACTCGTTGATTCTCTACCGGTAATTGGGACTACCGAACTTGTTATAGTGACCAATTTTGTATTACAATTATGCCAAAGTTAATTTACAGACTGACCTAGCCCTAAGATTGTGAAAATTGTTATATTTTTGACACACCTATGTTCGCTGGTAACTAACAAACTAAAAAAACAATACAATCAAATCTTGGAAGTCCATTTCTACCTACTTCTAATAGTCGAATTGACTTGAAATTTAAATTAGCGTATTTATGCCATCAAACGTTACAACTCATTCCTATGGCCTGAATCCCACGACACAGATCTAGGTGTAACCTAGTGCAGGGACCGCTGTCAATCATAGCATACCAACTCGATTACCAACTTCCCTTTCAGTCGATTAATTGATTGATTTCGATGACAATACAATAATACGGTTTCATTGAGCTGGTATGATGATGAAGGCGGAAGGTGGCCATAGGAACTCCTCAATGGCTCGTAGCAGTTTGACAGCGAGTTTGTCATCAGCGTTAGAAGTAGGTACAGTCACCTATAAAGTGTGTTATCTATTTATTTGCTTGACGCACATGACTTCAGAAACCACCTTTCTTGTAAGTAATGTTTAAAATGCGCGCTACTACCTTTTTAAAACTATGATGAGGAGATGTTGCTGTCGAATCAACTTAGGTGGTTTTAGGAGCATTTTAATTTAGTTTTAATATAAATATCTCTTAGAAAATATCAAAACAAGGTCCCAAGTCACCCTGAGTATGGGGACGCCTACGCGGCATCCCATATTTTTGTTAGTGCAATTTTGGAGGGAAATGCGCAATGTATGCGATATATCCTCCAGCTACATGTAAATAGATTTATCAATTTACTTGTTCATTGTAAGTATAAATAAGATTTATACATTTAGTTGAATTTTCATTAAAATATTGTATTACTATGGTGTTTTATTTTTAGAATTCCTCTTACTTCCTTTTGACCCCCTACACAAAGTGTGTGTGAGTGTAAATAAGATTAATGTGTCTATCTGAGTGTTTGTCTGTGGCATCGTATCTAGCTCCCAAACGGATGAACCGAATTTGATGAAAATCGGGTGGGCCGGTTAAGAGTTATCTTTTTTAACCTCCTAGTGACCAACATGGGTCATACACAGATTTAGGTTATCGTCTTTCCTGTGAACACACCGGAAGTTAAAGTTTTTACGGCATAATTTTGAGGCTAAGTCCACCCCTGTATAAACGGCGTCAGGACTGCTTTAGACCTATCATATAAAAGCATAAGTTATAAGCACACAACAAGCTTTTAATTTTAACTATTGACCACAAGAAAGTCCACTTTTGTATTTAACAGTGTGTATGACCCAAATAGTTGGTTTCAACTGATTATTACAAGTTCGTTCTTTCTAATCCTAATGGTGAGTAAAATTCTCACTCCTATGATATCAAATAAAAGTCGCCTCACCCACTCATAAACGAAATCACCGCATGACTCCATTTAAAAACTACTTATTAATCATCAGTAACATTCAAAATTCGACTGTAAGTTCTGAAAGTAATGTCGCAATTTATTATTTCCTTCCTTCTACACAATTTTATTATCCTCTAAGTTTACGAATACGTTGTTAGTTGTCCAAAGCTCAGATAGATGGCGCTAGGTGTACTTCTTTAGCGGCACAGTGGCGCTGAAGTTTTTTGTTTGTAGGTATACATTCTAGATGGAGTTACTTGCACATATGTTTTAAAGTTTCAATCGATTTGAAAAGCGAACGACGAGATGTGACTTACGGGCTTTCGCCGACGTTCTGTCTGGGTGGCAAGAAATTAATAAAGTTTTAATTTTAACCCTTAATTTGACAGAGTCCATCACATTAAACATACCTTAAATGTTTACTTTTTTATTTTTAATAATATATTTTTTTATGCTAGTTCAAAATCAAAAAGTGTTTAAATTCACGACTTTTATCATTTTTGCCAAATTACAGGTTCAAAAGTACGTTACGCTAAATATGATTTCTACGATTTTTGTTTATGTTGAAAGAAAGGCATAATAATTATTAAGTATGTTTCGTTGATTAGGTGGTAGTTAATGTTAAAATAGAAAACGCATTTAATTAAAATGTTTATATAATTCATGTTTTAATAGGTATGTATATCGAGTTGACGATAAACTTGTAGAAATTAATTTATAAAACTCAAACCTTGAAGCCTCGATCAAACATTTTAGATCGCAATCTTCACTTCTCAGTCTTATATTAACATTAGCTTTCATAAGATTGATCTCACATCTTACAAAAACAACCAAACAAAAAGCATATATGGAGGAGCTGGGATTTGAACCCAGGACTTTCAGCATGCGAAGCAGACACTCTACCACTGAGTTACACCCCCGACGTTCATGAATGCCGAAATTATCGTTGAATACCCCGACGCTGTGACGTAGTCGATCACGCCACCGGTCACGCCACATCCCACTTTTCTCGATTTGGATCCCGGCGGCGCGGCACCGGACATGCGCGTTGTGCGTGAAAGGCCAACGCGTGATGGCATGACAATATCTTTCGTGATTCAATGACATTATCAAGCTACGCAATAATAGACGCCATTTGGTTCTAAATTTAAAATGAACTTTATTTATAGGTCAACATCTTTTACGCGTGTAATATGCTCTCATATGATTAGTGATTACGAATATTGTTTATTATTAAAACTGTTGTAGATTATGCCTAATCTCAGCTATGTAGACTCGGCTTAGGCATGTACTTCTTTATATGACATGCTCTTTCTTATTTTTGTAAAATAATTGTTTACCTTAGTTACCACTTCGATACAAATATTACACCTAATAACATCTTTTTCCTTAATTGCCTCAATTTACCACGTATCCCTGCGTGTTTTCCAACAATAGCATATCTGTGTTAGATTAAAAGTCAATAAGAAATGCAGCTATGTTTTTGCAGAGGTACCTACGAGTACCTATTCTCCCTATTTAAATAACATGTTTTTATTTGTCTTTGAATTATTTAATTTATTGTATGGAACAACACGCCAGGGCCTCTATTCAGGTGCGTTATAACGATATCGTGTTTGACTCGTTTAAGAATCGTTTATGTCACAGTCGCCATTATTGTAAATGACATAAGAGTTATCAAAACGTTGACAATACGGAAACAGGTCAAATACGATATCGTTATTACCGTGTAGAATCCCAGCCCAGAACTCATGCTAATGCCCTGTTGAGCACAGGGTAATTATTACTAAGTTACGATGACCACTAGGCACGCGGAAGAATTTGTAGCGATTATTAATTGTAGTTGTATGTTCTATGGAATGTAAATTCACGATCAATCGACTTGTCTGCAGACATTACAAATACATTTTTAAAACTCTCCTTCGGGCAGTCGGGTACAAATATATCGCTGGTAATTTTACCTACTTCACTTTAAGCAATGCGTTTTAGAATTTTTCAAACATATTCATACTACACCTAGGTAGGCAAACTTAACTTTACACGACGTAGGCAAACTTAACTTTACACGACGTAGGCAAACTTAACTTTACACGACGTAGGCAAACTTAACTTTACACGACGTAGGCAAACTTAACTTTACACGACGTAGGCAAACTTAACTTTACACGACGTAGGCAAACTTAACTTTACACGACGTAGGCAAACTTAACTTTACACGACGTAGGCAAACTTAACTTTACACGACGTAGGCGAACTTAAATTTAGAATTATTCCGAACTACAATTAGGTAGGTACGTTCGTATATGTAGATAAGGGTAAAACTATTTATGTTTACCAAAAATTGTAGAATGTTGCCTTTATTTTAGACATTATTTTAGTTCCTTACATACATAATTATGATAAGTTGATAACAAAATGCCATTTAGGTAGGTACGTATTATCGCAACTTTGCGCGAATATAGATTACTAAATTACTAATTTACATTTACCCGCAGCTTTTATTTAAGTGAGAAAAACATTGAATACCTAATGCAATCTCGATCGCCGTGCGTCACCTAAATTCCCCCAGGCGATACTTAAAGCATGTAAAGTGCCCTTACGAGGTACGACTGCGATGCATCGTTGTTATTGGTTAGCTATTTGTTCGAATAATAGTCACATCAATGTGCTCCGTGCGACAGCTGTGGTTCGATAGAACTAGGTTCCTAGGAGTCGATATCAAATGTATTATTTTACCCAAATTCCTTTCAACGCACGTACTTACCCTATCATTTAATTTCGAGAATTTTAATTTCATCACAATGTATTTCTCGCCGCATAACTTTTTTGATCGTTACTAGTCTAACCTAACCTAACGTACCTAATTAGTGTTTAAGAAATCCTGAAAACGTTATGGTTTCAGCAGTAAATAGCGTAATTGGTTAAAATGGTGGGTTACCTATATAGAATATCATTGTTTAATATGTACATGTTTATTGTACTTTAGACGTGACTACGGCTAATATTTATATGACGTCTGTTAAGAAAATAATGGAAAATCTAGGTAAAGTTAAGGTGGTAGGTTTATAGTGTCGCGGGCTCACATTGTGCTTGTCAAATAAATATTTTAAAGAGTTTGTAAATGAAGTGCTCTCCTAACGACTCTACACCGATGAATTTTCTTATTAACTTATTATTATCTGCGCGCAAAAGCAATTAAAATAACGTTTATGAGCAAATAGTAAAGTAACGTGCCCAGGAATCTTGCTTGTCATCTACATAAGAAAGATAACTATTGTTAAATGATTACATTTTAATTTGCGGTAGCTACGGTAAATTATCTTTGGTACGGTCTCAACGGGACTTAATGATACCGTTTGATAAAGACATATGTAACAAGTTAAGACCTAATGAGTAGTACCTAATTTTTGTGTAAATTTAGACCAAACTATCGCAGGTTTTTTTTTAAACGTTAAGAAAGCATACGAGCACTCAGGCCACCTGATGGTAAGCGGAATCTAAGACCCATAGACATTTGAATTCTTGCCAACCCTGCCTTGCCTGAGGACCAAGATGGAATGCCTCTATGCAATGCAGGTTGCGGGTGGTAGGACCCTGTGCAGGGTCCGTCCGGATCGCTACCACCATCTTATCCATTAACCTACTGCCAAACAGCAGTGTTCGCATTGTTGTGTTCCGGTTTGGGGATAAGACAGCCGGTGAAATAACTAGCATAGAGGCATTCCATCTTAGTCCTCAGGGTTGGCAACGCATTTGCAGTCTTAAGATTGCAGTCTTGTGGTTGCGAATGTCTATGGGTCACAGTTTCCACTTACCATCAGGTGGCCTGTGTGCTCTTTTGCCTTCTCGATGCCAAAAAAAAAAAAAAAGGTGTTCATAATTATTATCATCATCATTTCCATATTCTGTCGTTGTTTTTCAACACTTTGTTTATGCTCCATTCTCCCTTTTACCTTTCCGAGAGGTTTAGCTTCATGGCGAGTGGTTCCCAGAATCGCCTGCGGTAGAGTGCTAATCTCTCTCTTGCCTTTCCAGCCCACACGTCTAAAACCTACTCCAAATACGTCCCGCCCGGTGCACTCTGTCAGATAGTGGGATCGGCTGCCACCTTACATTAGAAAATCGCAATCGGTTGCATCACTATAAGTTCGCCTTTGTACGTTGCTATTCTGTGAATATTGTATTTGAATTTCTGTGTTTACATACATACATTTTAGTCAAAAGTACTGCTGGACATAGGCGCCCCTGAGGTTTACCACAAGGATCTGTCCTGAACCTCTTGAATTTATCAGTTTCCCGTAACCTTAGCCACGTCGTCGGTCCACCTTGTTGGGGTCTACTAAGGCTGCGTCTTCTGGTATGCGGAAGCCACTAGAAAACTCTTCGACCCCATCGGCCATCTGTTCTGCGAGCGATGTGCCCCGCCCACTGCTACTAAGTCTAGCAATAATTATGTCGGTTAATTATACATTGTTCTTATCAATTCTGTAGATAATCGCAAAAAATATCATATAAAAAAATATGTTAATGTCTAAAAAAAAAATCGCTTCTTTAATACAAAAGCGCCACAAATCGAAAACAAATACAATTGAATTTAAAACTTTAGGTAAATAGCGTTCTGAATTTAAATGCAATAAATATTTATTTTGATTTTTGGCGCTTTTGTATTAAAGGAACGAAATGTAAATGTGTAAAAACGTAAAAAATGTCTTAGCCCGTTTGTGCAAAATGTGGTTACAGAATTATCAACAAGTCTTTTTAGAGTTGTTGGTATTTCTGTAGCTCTGCCCAACCCCACTCTGGGAATGAAGGCGTTATGTTACGACTATTTATGTATGTATTTTATTTTATTTATTTATTTTATTTATTCGGGTCATCAACAGCGATACATGTTATAGAATCAGTTACATATGATACAAAACAGTAAGCCAATAAAAGATGTCCACAAAAATACAATTAATACAAAATATAAGCAACAATTTTAACAACTTAACACAAAGATATGTTTGTTAGTGACAGACTTTGTGATTGTATTTAGTATGTGTAAATATATACACATGTATCATGTAAAAAATATGAAATGTACTCATAACTTAAGTAATAATTCTTGTACATTTTGTCGTATTTCATATTTATCATATACTTATGACCGTAATTTATTCAAATGTAAGCATAAGTTGCTGTCAAATAATTCATTATAATACGGTTTTTGTAAGCTAGCTCTAATTGAGTTTGTTTATTTAATTGTCTGTTCGGTTCGATGAGCTATAAGAGACTTTGAACTTGACGACATGACGACAATGCGATATTATGGTCGGGACTGGTATTCTACAAGGTAATAACGATATCGTTTTTAACCTGTTTCCGTATTGTCAACGTTTTGATAACTCTTATGTCATTTACAATAACGGCTACTGTGACATAAACGATTCTTAAACGTGTCAAACACGGTATCGTTTTAACGCACCTGAATAGAGGCCCAGGCCTTTTGTGTAGTTGCAAATTTTACTGCTTTGTCACCTCACGTTTGAACTATACACTGATCTGTTAAACGCCAAAGTATGCTGCTGCTTATAAGGCTCAACCAAATGTTAATTTAATCAACCCGTTTTAAAAATTACCTTCCCTTTGTACGGGTTATATTTTAAACCAGGGGTAGCCAACCAGTCCCAGCTATTAATCCAGTCAATCGTGGCAAAGAAAGAAAACATACATAAGAATAATAATATTTATGTGTAAACGCATGGAGAAAGGACCGATTGTTTGATAGATCTAGTCGGCAAACAGTAGATCTTGGGTCTAATCAAGCTTGCAACCCCTGCTATAAACTATTTATGGACCAAAATTCACGTCGATGTTGAACTGTGAAGAATATCAATAAGGATAGTAAAGATATTTATTATAGACACTACGAGTATTAAAGCAGCCTATGTGTTAATGCAGGGTATATCCCAAATTTCCACCAACAGTGTTTGCATTGTTGTGTTCCGGTGTGGGGATAAGGCAACCGCCGAAATTACTAGCATAGAAGCATTCCATCTTAGTCCTCAGGGTTGGCAACGCATTTGAGGTCTTAGTTATAGTCTTGACAATTCAAATGTCTCAGATTCCACTTACCATCAGGTGGCCTGAGTGCTCGTGTGCCTTCTCCTTAACATAAAAAAAATACATCCAAAATCTGTTCAGCCGTGCAGCCGTTGCTGCGTGAAAGAGAAACCAACTAACACACACACACACACACACACACACACACACACACACACACACACACACACATACACACACACACACACACACACACACACGACCTTTCGCCTTTATAACATTAGTATGATAGTAGAATAGGATTAAGCTGGTTTTTCTGTTTGTACAGCTATCAACTAACTGCTCGTTAACGTGTTTAAACGTTAGTATAACTGATAGCGGAGATCCTGTACCCACCTCGAATTTAGTTCATCAGACTACCTTCAAAGATACCTAATGTTACAATATTCATCGTGGGACAGTGGGGGGATTTGATTAGTACCTAATTTGAGCTTCCATATACAGCGTGTGACATCCATAAGAACATACATTTTAAGTAACTATAGCTTTAGATGCTGTGAACGGTTTTATCGAAAAAATATACCAATTACCTTTTCTAATGGAGAGTTATTAATGTTTTAAATTTTCTCGAACAGCAATGTAATGCAAAGAGGCAAACGAGTTAGGTACAAGCAATCAAATGTTAGTGTCAGGTGTTAGCTTTGTTACCGATACATTGCGTGGCGAATTAGTTAGTATGAAATAAAAAGTACACACTATGTTAACAATTACACATGTTTTTATGTTAATTAGGATGCATTATAACTGTTGTCAAAATATATGTTAGTATAGATGTCACACACTGTATAAAGTTAATTACAAAGTTTGGTACAAAAAAAAACATAAACTTGTAGGCTGTACAATTTTGCCAAAATTCCAAAGGGCTTTCGTGCTATGTTTGTAAACATATTATGTAACATTGAGGTAACATCTTCAACCCAAACCAGATGACCCTGCATAATGTGTCGTCCCAAATAAACATCATATCACCTTAAACTATTTACGACATGTTACTTGTAAACAAGGAAATAGGTAGTAAGTGGAGCGGAGGTCATCGGATGCCAAGCATTTCTCTATTCAACGCTAATTCAGACCTTCAGCCCTGTTTATTCTATTATACATGCGTTTTGCAACTCATCAACCTAGAAGACGGCTGGACTTCGCTCGGCTCTAACGATTGAGTTAGAGTTGGTCAAACACGTCGTGCCCCACCAGGTGGGACCATTGGGGGCCATTGGGCCCCATCACGCTGCCACGGGACATGATTTTGACTTAGGCTCGGGACTTTAATTCGTCTAGTCCATATTCCAACGTAAGAATAAAGAGTTAGAGTTTAAATATTTTTTGTGTGACTTGGGCCCTTTTATTACTAAGCAACTTAAACTCCATTTTAATAATTCCATACTTAATAATATTTGACACTAGTTCCCGTGCCAGCGTGCTAAGCCCATATAAAGGACAGAGCTATAGCAGTTATATAGCTCTGTCTCTGAATTGCTTAACCATGTCATGGTAACCCCCCGGTGTCAATACTGATAAACTTTTGTGTTTGAACTTTAAAAAGACTTGTGTATAATTCCTTTACAACATTTTGCACAATCAGACCAAGAAGTTTACTAGTTAGTGACAGGTTGTAAGCCCATCGCCTAACAGTACTACAAGCCCTTATTCCCTTAGTCGCGTCTTACGACATCCACGGGAAGACATGGAGTGGCACTATGCTAACCCTGCAACCATACGAAAATATATTTAACTAAGTACTATAAAATTTCCCATGACAGACGCAGGTGACGTCCCTTTATTTGCAGAACACGTCAGCCTCATGTTTCTCTGATTAGAGCACGTTTGCTAAATGATTATGTATCCATTGATGTTGGCATAAAGCTAATTCTAAATTTGTATTATCCATTATTAACCTTATAACAAAGGACAATTCTCTCGATGACGACAAAAATTGAAATAACGTCAGATGAGATAAAAGTATTCGAGTGATATTTGTAGGGCTGGTTGCTTACGACTCGGCGTGTTCGAAAATAGAAACCATAAATATCTATAGGATTGGAAAGCTCTTGTAAAGCTTTGATAGAATATTGGTTGAATGGGAGTGAAAGCTCTTGAGACGGCTAATTGTGCATTTATGTACATAAAGATAACCCTTATGAATGGATGGAGTTAGGTCACTTAAAACTTACACGTGGTTCAATAAGTCCCGAGACTAAGTACTAAAACAAGTTTTTTTTAAAATGTTATTTTATTCATCAACGTGGTCTCTTCCAAGAGCGACACAGTCCCTCCAACGCCTTTCTAATTTTTCTATCCCATGCGTTTAGAACGATTTGTCTTTGGCTTCATAATAAGCCTCCGTTGCTGCGATAACTTCACTATTTGAGTCAAATTTCTTATCCTGGAGCATTCTTTTGAGGTCTGCAAACAGCCAGTTATCGCTGCACGGCCAGCACATGACTGCCCGCGAGTTACGTCGCGCGCGAGATAGACTACCCGTCATCGTCTAATTAGAACGGTCAGAAAAAGACAGGTAGTCTATCTCGCGGGCGACATAAATAACTCGCGCGCCGTGATGTGCTAGACGTGCTGGGGGCCAAGTCTGGCGAATAAGGGGGATGAAGAAGCAATTCGAAGCCCAATTCATTAATTTTTGCCATCGTTTTCACGGACTTGTGACAAGGCCCTTGTCCTGTTGAAACACCACTTTCTTCTTGTTCATTTGAACATATGCGCCATTTCCACTTGGAAATGGCGCAAATATTAAAAACTAACTTAGTCTCGGGACTTATTGAACGATCTAGTATGAATGCAAATACATAGTTATCGTAGAATCGTTTTATGTATTAAAATTAGCTGTTGCCGGCGAATCCGTCAGCGTTGAATCTATTCCCTTGGGAACTGTCCAATTTTCCGACATAAAAAGTATCCTATGTCCTTCCCCGGGACTTTAGTTATCTCCATACCAAATTTCGTCGAAATCGTTCAGCGGCTTAGTAGTGAAAGAAGGACAAACAAACTAACACACTTTCGCTTTAAAATATTTAGTATGGATTTGGATATGGATTCATAATGCGCTTGGCATTAAATAAATAAATAAATATCACATAAATTGACCTAGTCCCAAACTAAGCTCTAGGCATGTAGGTACTATAGGTACTAGACAACGATAGACTTACTTATATAGACAAATATACACTTAAATACATAGAAAACCTCCAAGACTCAGTAACAAATACTCGTGCTCATCACACAAATATTTGCCCTTACGGAATTAGAACCCAGGACCCCTAGCTTCGAAGGGAGGGTCACTTCCAAATAGGCTGGCGTATGTCGTCAAAACATTGACGACGCAGATTCCCTGGTCAGGGCAAATCTGTTTCTTGGGTGTTTATAATTTCCTAGTATTATACCCATAGTAAGAGCTTAGTTTGAGACTAGGTTAATTTGAATGAGATTTTCATCAGGTTTTTTTGTTATTACTTATTTGCATAACCATCGCCCAAGACAACCATTTATCAAATAAAGTCTAACAGCGGTACAAAACTTCTTAGTAGACTACACAATATTTTTGAAATTCACCTAGCGACTTGTTTCTATTTTTTGTGGTGGTAAATAAGTGGTCCGGGTCGCTACCACCATCTTATCTTTTAAACTACCGCCAATCAGCAGTGTTCGCATCGATAAGACAACCAGTGAAATTACTAGGCTATGCATTCCATCTCAGTCCTCACGGGCAGTCTTCAGATTGTAGTCTAGAGAATGCAAATGTGTCACAGGCCCCACTTGCCATCAGGTGGTCTCTGTGCACGTCTGTCTTAAAAAAGCGGCCAAGTGCGAGTCTGACTCGCCCATGAGGATTCCGTAGCAACAAGACGATTTATGACGTATTAAAAAAAACTAGATCACGTTCAAACCAATTTTCGGTGGAAGTTTGCATGGTAATGTACATCATTTTTTTTTTTAGTTTTTCATTTTCTTATTTTATAAGTTACAGGGGGAGGGGACACATTTTACCACTTTGGAAGTGTCTCTCGCGCAAACTATTCAGTTTAAAAATAAATATGTTAGAAACCTCAATATCATTTTTGAAGAGCTATCTATAGATACCACACACGTATGGGTTTAATGAAAAAAAAAATGAGTTTCAGTTCCAAAAGTATGGGGCACCCCCAAAATTTGTTGTTTTTTCTATTTTTGTGTGAATATCTTAATGGGGTTCACAGAATACATCTACTTAGTTCTTATAGTTTCGGAAAAAAGTGGCTGTGACACACGGACGGATAGACAGACAGACAGACATGACGAATCCATAAGGGTTCCGTTTTTTGCCATTTGGCTACGGAACCCTAAAAAGAAGTAACTACTTAATATTATAGTACTGATTACAATGTTTTGTTTATCATTTTGTTACCAGTTTAGATTTTTCATATTCTGGTTTTTTTCACGGGTCATTGGCCGGAGTTTTTTTATCGAACAGTAAACAAAACACTTTTATTGTTCGGAAATGTGTTAATGAAGTTCATCGGCCTTCTAATAATTAATACAGTTCGTATGTATACTATTACCGAAATACATGTATAGTTACTTAGTTGTTGTCGTGATTAAATATTAGAGCATACATGGTGCTCGAAATTATCTAAACACAGTCTCTAAACCGTAAATAACATAAGAGTCGAGTTCTAATATTTTTGATCACCTAATTACGATCCGATATATTGAATGGCGATAGAACATGAGCACTTGAACACAAGTTTTTAGGGTTTCCGTATCTCAAAAGGAAAAAGTTAGAACCCCTTTAGGATCACTTTGTTGTCCGTACATCAAAAATTAAACTTTTAAGTTAAAGTAAAACAAAGATACGGCTGTTTTTCCCGCTAAAAACGTATATTTCGACACTCCAGGGAATCACTATTTATAGTACTTCCCATAGACCTCGACTCCTGAAATTTGGCAAGAAGGGGGTCTTACAGCACAAAGAAAAGATAAAAACTGAATTCGTTAATTTGTGGCACCATTACAATTATTTTTTTGCGATTACAAACTTATTTGCAGTTGGTCTGTCGATGTATGTAGGCACCAGTTTATCAACGGCAAAGTCGTTTTGTTCCTCAATACAATTTTACATTCTTATAAGTTTGTACGGAACCCTCGGTGGGCGAGTCTGACTCGCACTTAACCGGCTTTTTATTATTGTCAATGAAAGGCAAACGGCTAAAAAGGAAATCCTTAAGAGGATTGTGATGCGAAGCCTAAATCGCGAGCCGTAGTTTTTCAAACATAATAATCTACATATAAGTAACATATTCAAAAATCGTATAAATAAGACTAAGTTTAAGTGGAGAGAAATGTTATCGCATTTGATATTGAAAATTTCAGATTCACACGAGTATACCTATCTGAATGTCAAATCATGACATGTAGGCATTTAAATAAGTTTTGTATGGTTAGTGAATAAATGTATTTCTCTTTTTCTTCAAAGTCCTATGGCCTTTTTAGGGTTTCGTAGTCAAACTAGGAACCCTTATAGTTTCGCCATGTCCGTCCGTCCGTCCGTCCGTCCGCAGCCTAGCGCACAGACTCTTAGTATTGAAAGCTGTAATTTGGCATAAATATGCATATAAGTCACGCCAACAAGGCAGTACAAAAGATTTTTTTTTTACCGTACCCTCCAATACACGTAACGTGGGGATGTTTTTTTTTCTCGTCTGTCTCGTCGTCGTCAAAAATATTTCTGGTTTGTAAGAAAAGTTTTTCGATTAAGTAATCCGTTTATGAAATACCTACTAAGCTTTAAAGCGGTAATTTTTGTTAGACTCAAGTATCCCCCCATACAGCCAATACAAATACTAAAAATCTGAAAAAAAACTTAAATGAAAGAGCATATAGCTAATTTTAAAGGAAAACTATCACGACTAAGTAGACATAATTGGTTCTTGAGATACAGGCGGTGTTTATACCTACTAAAATCATCTAAGACAAAAATCCAATTGAAAATTAGTTATTAGGTACTTGTTGATTTGAACCCCACACTGAGCATGGTCCGACATGCTCTTGCCCGGTTTTTTCTTATTCCGTTTTTGATGACTCAAAGCGATGTTTTTAAAAAGCTTCAGCTAGTGTTACTCCCACATATTTCGTAGTACGGTCAGTGGTTTGATCGATCGGTTAATAGGTATCTTTGATTGATAGACGATATATATACTTCCTGTCTTCAAATTAAATTCAAATTCACACATTACAATCGACGAGAAAATACTGAATTTTGTAAGGTGGTTTTGTACGACGGCCCACTTCAAAATTTAAGATTCGTTTACGGATGGATCAATGCCTCGAAGTATATGCACATCTATTGTACTAAAACAACTTTCAACAAAAAATATTCAAATGACAAAAACAACGTCAAAGGCGGGATGTCTCGGGTGGGATGCGTGTGCGTCCATATTATTATCGCCGACATTACTCAACTTACTGCCATACTCAGAGACATTTTAAAGACCTTAACTCCTTTGTCAAACTAGTGTATGAAAATAATTAGTAAGGAACTACTAATCATCGTTAACTGACCCTTAGTGAGGCCGTTAGGTACTGAAGTGTAGCATTTGTTATTGCGAGAAAGTGCATACAAAAAGGATATTATCCAATCGTTATTACCTTTATATACTAACTGATAAGAAGGGATTAAATCCTAAAATATTATAGTTAAGTGAGGTAATAATAACACAATGATGTAGGTACGAATGCGTCACTTTTTATGATAACATGATACATTTTATTGTCTTTGTTATACCTTTGTTTCGTACCTGGCAACTTAACAATATGCTAAAGTAAATAGAAATTTAAATATAGTTGAATAAGTAAGTACTATTTTATTTAAATTTGATTTAGCTTGGAAACACCAAGAAAAAAATATCCTAACATGAACCAGATTCTACTAGGTAGTTATCTTAATAATTCCCACTCCAGAACCGTGGTCCCACTGCGATGTCCCACTGGTGGGACGAAACTTTTTCGTGGTCCCACCAAACACACACTTGACCGTTTTTTTAAGCCGGATTGAAGGAACGCCATATTATGGTAAGAGTGGGTAAATATCTATATTAATAATTTCGTGCAGGTCTACGGTAAACTCGAACGAAATTTACATCAAATTGAAGAGCGTAAAAATTTAGCCGACCCGAATCGACAACTTATAGGCGGAAAATTCGTATTATCAAGTATTTTCGATATAAAAATGAATAAATTGATAGAATAATTAGCGTTTCGAAATAAAAATATCAATGTCATCAATGTGGCGTTGGTGTCACGTAATCAAGTGTCGCAGATGTCACAGGTTCGTATTCCGTTCTCCATAGTGGCCTCTGTCTAATTTCTTTGATTGTAACACAGAGACATCAACATAAAGGCTAAGGCTGGGAATATACGTCAGATTGTTCCATAAGATAGTCCTTAGACTGGCAAAAAAATATTATATACTCTTTGCGTCCAGCAGTCCATCAGAATCTGACAAGAAAAAACTGAGTTTGTTTGTCAGTCAGGCCATTTCGTTTAGAGAACAGGATTTTCTATAATCTTTTTCAAACTTAAAATATACAATTCGGGTTGTACTTATTTATCTTGTTTCAAGAAAGTAGCGACTATTACATAGCACACTGTAACAAAACGGTCAAGTGTGTGTTTCGTGGGACCACGAAAAAGTTTCGTCTCACCAGTGGGACATCGCAGTGGGACCACGGTTCCGGAGTGATAATTCCAATTCCTATTCCTTCGTAACCCTTTGTAATTATAGAAGTATAAGTGTAAGTTAGTAAGGATGTTTGGTATTTGGAAAGCTCTTACAATTAGAGGAATCATTTTGTTTTCATCTATCATCATGCTCTACATTATTTTGACTACTCGGTGAATAGAGTTTCTGATTTATTTTCGTTTATTACTCACCTGAAAAATCTGCTTGTTGGTAGAAAAAAAAAAACTGTTTCATAATTAACACGTTTCCTATCCGGGTGCCCCCAGTAGGGTCATGAACCTTTTGTCAGGAGTCCGTGCTTCTACTATGGGGTCACATCCCCATACTGAATGGACATAAAACTGTCAGTTGATTGTCAGATCGTTTTGTATGGAGACAGTGAAAGTGTTAAAACTGTTCCATAGGTTAAATGCTGTTTAAAATAGATTATCAAAAACGTACCTGACGATAGGTATAACAAAGCGAAGTAAGTATATATGTATATGTTTATTTGTTTGAATGTATTTTTATAACGTTGGTGCTACATAGGTACAAAACTCAAAGTGCTAAAAGTGTTTCTTTTTGGAGCCCTCGGCGCATTTGCGCCGTTTATATTTTAACGCTGACGAGTTATAGGAAACACCTACTCTTTTTCGTCTTTTGATTTTTTTTCCAACCTATGTTTTAATAATCTACATATATAACGGATCTGATAATGCATTTTATCATAAATTATTCGATTATCTTGGTCATTTATTATACGTTTGTTGCAAGATTATAATGTCCTTACCGATTAAAATTCGAGAGCATAGCATTGTTTTGAGTTGTAAAATAAAAATTCTTAACAATAGTCAGGGCACGCCTTTTCAAAGTATAATGTGTGGTAGGTACATTTCGGTCTGTAGGTAAGTAATAAATAACGTATACGAGTGTGTTTTATTATTTTTATCGATATTATTGCCTAAATCCGCTTTACACTTCGATAGAGATATAAAAAATGGCTGACTTTAGAGATCAATCTAAGGACAAGCTGTGACTGTAAAGCTTCTTCTTTTATAAAACTTTGTCGCCCACATCCTTTCGCCCGTTGAAAATGGGAGTTCAGAATTACGTTTGCTTCATCCCCTTCTCTCGATGTAGTCTCGATAGTATAAAAGTCACGGGAACCCACTTCCAGTACTACTAACCTTTCTAATTCCGCTGTACATATAAACTGCGTGCTCGGGCGTGAGTGACGAGGTTCCCAGGATAATAACAGTGCAGTTTCTATTTCCTACGTTAGCGTGTTGGCGAGCAAAAGGCAAAAGATTAACAATTGATGTCAATTGTATCACACTAGCTGAGAAACAAACTACAACTTTTACTGTTGAGCACATTAGAACCCTGTTGCAGAAACCCAATGATTCAATTTGACGTAATTTATTTATCGTGCCTTAACGATGTCATTATGACAGAGTTATACACGAAGTTTTTAAAAAAAATTAGTATGGTTATCGACACCCCTTTTTTAGCTCTGAGTATAATTATCCTATTTTATAAGGTTGACTCTCAAAACCTTGAAGTTCAATTGCAAAAACGGGACCATACTGTACATGATTGGCTCAGAAAGGCCACTGACATAACACGAGATGCGTTCCAGAAGATTCCTGTTGTGTAACAATTGACTCGCACGCATTGTAGCGACGGCTAAAAGGGATGTGGGCGCTTGCGCGTGCGCCGCCCGCAGGATGTAGCTCGCGCGCAGTCTGGTCAAAGAGCTTCAGCTTTTACAAAATCTTCGAAATCGCCGCGTTGTCGTGGGAAAACATCGTAGTTTGCTTGTACAACACGCAAAAGAAAACACTTCCAAGTGAACATCAAATGACAGTGACAAGGTTCTAAGTATCCTCAACATTTTTACTGGGTGACTGTGTTGTACACTCGAGTCCTTCTAAAGTTTAAATTGTCCCATCAGAGCGAACAAACAACATTTTAGGGTTCAATTAGGCCGCATAAACTGACTCGTAGACTACGTTTGCTCGATCGATAATTCGATAAGAAGCCGTTTTCCAGGGAATAGGACCTTTGGATTTTAATCAGTGTCATGGAAAGTGAAAGAAACAGCATTACAGCAGGTACATATATATCTCCGTATCTTGGCTAGGCGAAATTATGGCAGATGGACGAGACGAAGTTGGTACTGAATAATGGCGAAGAAATTCGGCCTAAGGCCCAACTTTAAACTTCGAAATTCAAACATCGGATCGCCCGTCTTTCTAGCGTCTTAGTCACGCGTCGAGAGTAAAAGAGATGGAAAAGCATCTGGGTGGAAGACATCCGTAAAACGGCGGAGAAACTGGATGCCATTGAGTGGCATAATAACGAAGAGTCCTACCACCCAACTGTGGATGGATACTGGCTGATTAAATGGATGTACGGATGGATATCTCCGTCCCAGTTACTGCCTGGTACTTGGCAGGATTTAACACTTCTTTTTTATACGTCTGCCCAAACAGTAGGTAGTGTAATTTTATTATTAGCGTACGTGGTGTAAATCACAAGTTTTTTGTGTATACATACATCGAGTATGTCATATGTGACCATAATATTATAATTAAAATGATCAAACTTTCTGCCGCCAAGTTCGATATAAGTATTTTGAAACCACAAGAATCTTCCAAAAACATGACTTTACATGTATAAACAACCGGTGAAATTACTAGCATAGAGGCTTTCCATCTTAGTCCTCAGGGTTGGCAACGCAATTGAGGTCTTGAGATTATAGTCTTGAGAATTCAAATGTCTATGGATCTCAGATTCCACTTACCATCAGGTGGCCTGAGTGCTCGTGTGCCTTCTCCTTAACATAAAAAAAAAAAAAAAAAAAAACAAAACTAAGGAAACAAAACAATAACTAGTTGTTGCCTAGCAACGTATCAGCGATTCACCTAAAGCCAGGTCTTCACATTGCTCTTTGAGCAATTTGTCTCAATGGTATTGGCCAATGCATATGACCATCATGGACGAATGATGGAGGTTCATGGATAGGAAACATGGAGGTTTTGTTTAACTTGGCTGTCAGTCCAGGGGGGTTATCATGAGCTAGCTTTGCAGTTCTGTTTACGCTCAGAGAAAGGGACAGAGCTATATAACTGTCATAGCTCTGTCCTTTTCTCTGAGCGTACAGAACTGCGTTGTTATGTCATGATAACCCCCCTGGGCCTACAGTTGGCCAATAAGTTGCCGTGGGATTCAAGTCCTGACAATTTTAAACAATTATCAAGGGGATAAGTAGATTATAACGAAATTATGGCCATTACAGCCACACATTGGTAGTGCGTTGGTACAGAAATTGACCAATGTGAACTGGCTAGGGATACCCATGTGCGGCGGAGATGCGGATACGGGGCATGTTGTCTAGCCTTCCCTTTAAAACCAATCGTTATCATTATCATCATATATAACATCAAATGTTTGACCTATGTGGATTACGAACATCTAAGTTTTTTTCACAAACAAAACATACCGTATACATAAAAAGAGACAAGATATACTTGTAAATATATTTTAAATAGTAAAGTAATAAATTAGCATGTTTTTCACGTTAAAAAGATACCAATACGAGTACATGTTGTAGTTGGCGCGTGTAGCTGGTAGGAAGCAAATTACTGCTGGGTGGGGGGCAAAAGGCTAGCTACTCTTCAATGTTGCAAGACTTTACTTGATTATTCTGTCAATCTACTGACAGATAATATTAGTATAAGAAATCTAAAAAAAAAAATGTTGATATATACTTCTAGCTATGACGTTCCTATCGTTAAAAAGGTTCTAGACAAGATCTGAGTTGCGGTACTATCTTAAGAAACAAAGACATAAGCTGATGAAAAGAAGACTGATGCTCGGAGATACTAGAGGATAGTTGTACGTCGAGCACGAACTTTTTCCTTCTATTAATTAAGTAAAGTTGCTGTATCGTCATTGAGGATATTTTTATGGCGATTGGAACAGCGCTCCTGTGTCCGTCCAAAGTCCGAAGAACTTTGAAGTTGACATTTTGTATCATCATCGAGTAGTAAATGTTAAATATACAAAAAATAATGTTTGGAAACGTGAATCTGTTGCATGGGGTTCGTGTAACGGATAGATTTCGTAAAATAATAGTACCTATCCGTTTTCGAATTGTAAAGGCGGTCGTATGATTGAAATGTTCCAACTCGAGCCTCTTACGAGTATCTGGTTGACTATTGTTATCCCAGTGACCTTCAAAAGAGCAATCTTATTTTACCTACGTTTTGAAAGTTACTCCAAAGTCTAGTATTTGATGTTATCGTGTATTTTTATTTGTTTTTATACTTAGGAGATACGAGTATATTGCTGCTACTGCAATATCTTTAGCGAAATATGCTCTAACGCCACAAGTTATACGCAATTTTTTTTCGTCGTCGTACCGGTGTTACATGTTTTTAAGTGAAATTGAAATTACAACCAATCTTGAGGATGCTATTTAGATAAGTAAGGTGCCAGAAGCAGTGGGAAATACAAAAATAATCCTTGGGCCTCACATAAGTCATATAAATAAAAAATATATATATATTAATCTAAAGATAACTTCCAATATTCAGCTAGATTTGGAGCACAGCACCTACGTGTAAAAATACGAGTCATCGTTTTGACACATGGATAAGGGAGCGACTACACTGACGCGTAAAGTACTTCGTGGCGTCATTTTTGACGGACCGTATTTTTTCAGTGTGGTTGCCGGGTTACAATAGTGCCACTCCATGTCTTCCCGTGGATGTCATAAGAGGCGACTAAGGGAATAAAGGCTTGTAGTACTGTTAGGCGATGGGCTTGCAACCTGTCACTAATACACTGGTAAAGATCTTAGCATGTTTGTACAAAATGTTGTTACAGAATTATCAAGAAGTCTTTTGAGAGTTGTTGGTATTTCTGTAGCTCTGCCTACCCCACCCTGGCTATGAGGGCGTGATGTTATGTGTGTGTTTGCGTAATTTACGCACCGTTTAGCTCCGGTGTGATCGCTCCCTTAAACTATGCAAAAGTAGATATATACTGATAAACATTGAGACGGTATTCAAGATGTGCAGTCGACCTGCTATGCTAACACGGATTGCAACGCTCACCTAGATGTAGAAAACCACATATTTGTGTAAACATTAAGAAATAATATTAGTCTTTGAGTGTTGAAATTGTTTACCATAGTTATTTAATACGGGTAGGTAATTTCGAAAGAGTATAAGGTATACTTGTTCATATAAATTGCTTTAATCTATACTCTGACCTCAGAGGTCATCTTCAACTTATTAATTGTAATATGAACAGCATCTCATTTTAACTGACACGTATATTCTTTTGATGGTTTGAATAGAACAATGAAATTGAATCATATGTAAAAAATGAGCTATTATTTTATTTTCTTGTTGAGGCACCATTCCTTTATTACACCGTTGCACAATTTGCGGTTTCGCTGCCACGAGGACGCACAATTGTACTGTATTTTGTTGTCTGTATAAACTTAGAGTTTTATTTTATTTGTTTGCTGTGTAAAAGTTTTTTGATATTATTATTGTTGTTGTTATATAGCAAAAGTATGTGTCACTATTAGTTTAGGAGCGCACACCTGCACACATGGTCCTGTTAACTTTCTTGTTTTCGTGATCTCGTACGAGTTTGTCAATACTATCTTATAAGGGTCGTTTCAAAAAAAAACATAGTTAAAGGCTTATTGAAAACAAAAATCACGATCGCATCCTTTGTGTAACTAAAGTTAGTCATACAAACTATATGGGTTGCTCTGGTTACACATAGGAATAAATTAAGTTTTGTTTTACTTAAAGCCCTTAACTATGTACTTTTTTTTTAAAACGTCCCTTAAGTGTTACAATTGGTCTAACATGCTGCAACCAACAGGGCAAGATTTTGACATAGGCTAAGGACTTTAATTCGTCTATTCCATACTCCAACGTAAGAGTAAAGTGTTAACGTTTGGATAATTCTTATGTCATTTACAATAATGGCGATTGTGACATTAACAATTCTTAACCGTGTCAAACACGATATCGTTTTAACGCACCTGAATAGAGGCCCTGGGCTGGGATTCAACACGGTAATTACGATATCGTTTTTGAGGTGTTTTCGTATGGTCAACGTTTTGATAACTCTTATGTCAAACGCGATAACGTTATGACGCATTAGAATAGAGGCTATAAAATTTAGGGTTTAAGATTTTTATAGTTAATAATCTTTCATTGTCACAATACAGTGTAGAACTAAACTGTCAGAAACCCAGAACCACCATATTTTGTACCCCAACTTGACAGAGCTTTTCAAAGTTTGAGATTAATATAGGGTAGTCCTGAATGCACTTGCTGCAATTTTTAATTCTGCAACACTGTGCGTGTGACCAGTGTGACATAAGTGTAGCGGCCTTCCCACGAGGACGCGCGCGCGACGCGTTGCGCCACGCGGCCCCCAGGCTTCTGCACCGACTACTGCGCAGCGCGCACTTCACGTTTACCTGCGCCTTCAATAGATGCTAAACGCGAGGCCGTGGGGTTGATAGGGCAAAGTACGTGATACGACTAGGTACGAGCAAAACGTTTGTGCAAAGATGAAAATATACAGACGTGCTATTTACTTCCGCAGATAATTTGAAGGTTCGACCTACGAGAATGTCCGGGTTGCTAATCATAACCAACCCACCGGAAAACACAAAGCTTCCTCCGCTAGAAATGCTACTGCACCTAACGATTAAGGTTACGATCCAAATAGCTCCAGCGGCGCTTGCAAAATTTTCCTTTTCACTTCCACGAAGTGAATGATGTGCTGCAGAAGCGAGACAAACAGCCGTGTTTGTAGGACGCAATTCAAAACATGGCCTTAACTGGGTAAAGTCCAGCGAACGTAAACTAGTTCCATTCCAACCTTCGAAGAAAAGAATATTCGAGAAGAGGTGTATTTACAAGACGTTAGAGGCTCGTCTCATTAGTATTTAGTTAAATATATTAAGTAAGCAAACAGTTTCGAGAGCAATTGTGAAGTTCCGCAGAGATTTGTAAATATCAACGAGGTAGTGACATCCATGTGTGAACTAAATATTCATGATCAAATAAATACAAGATTATCTGTCATAATTTGAGGAAGTTGGTCTTTTGCATATATTGGCAAATATTGGCTATGCAAACTAAATAGCACAACTCTACAATGTCCGTCCTCGTATTTAAACTGAGCGAGCAACAAACACTATGCGTTGACATCTTAATCAGACACACGCTCAATTTAAATTATAAACTTATAACATTGGTACGTCTCGTGCCAAATTTTACCGAGTATGAGTAAACTGGGAAAATTTCCACAAGTTCGCAAATGTATCACCGTCGCCAGAACTCACAAATAAAATTCATAAACTGTATCTTTAACGACTTCTAATGAAGAGTCTTGACATGTAAAGTTACATCATAGTACGTGGAAGTGGATGTTTGGGGTCGAGATGGGTTGGGCATCGACGTAGGATAAAGGCCGGAGATGTTTGCTTACAATTATGGACAACCTTCCTTAATAAGCGACGACAAAGGTGGAGAAACTTGCAAACAAAGAAAGATGTAAGTACCAAAACAATGGTTTAACTAAGAATATAGAAACGGAAAGAATCGCCAGTATTCGCGAGGTCAAAGGTGTCTCAGAAACTGCTCATGTTTTTGCAAGATTACATTTTGTTTAAGTAGCAAAGATACATAATGTCAATATTTTCAATGAAGTGATTTTAACACGTAGTGTTATGTTGCAAATATAGGCGTGCCTTGTGAGCGCGTTTGCGTTGTGAAATTCGTCATGGAGGAGATCATTGCCGAGGCCTCTAGGTTTCTTATTTCTTATTAATATTATCATTAGGTCTAATTAAAACAGTGGCATTTAAAGTTCTAAAAAGGTGTAGATGTTATTAAATATCTGTTGAGAATGAGTTACCAGTTAGATTAATCTTTGTACCGTAGTGGTTTGTAAAGCGGTCAATGTACCAGTGGCGGCCGGTCCAAGTTCCAAGGAAGTTAACCGAGTCAATATTTTTTTTACGATTTAACTTATTCATACTGTAATAACATTTTATAACTTTGTTAATTTGGTTAAAAAAGGTTGGTTAAAATAGGCTTAAGTATGTTTGAGAATGTTTTTAATCTAATCAAGCTAGATATTCGATTCGGGACGGGGCAACCACATTTTATAGGCTCCAAAGCAGAAACAAGAAGCGTTGATCGAAGATGAATCATTAAATATTACTGCACCCTGTCATTGCAGTGACAGGCTTAAAAGTGATAAAGACGACCAAAATAAAGCGAGACGTTGCATCAATAATGCTATGATATATATATATATATATATATATATATATATATATATTGCATGTGTGTATGTATGTACTCTTTATTGCACAAACAAAAGATAACAAAGTAAAAAAAACGAAACAGAAACCTAAAAGGTATGTACAAAGGCCAACTTATCCCTTTAAGAGATCTCTTCCAGTTAACCTTTGAGCGATGAAATACGTATAAAATGTACATGTAATAAATAGGATAAATACCCAAATATATACTAGTATAATTCTAATTAAATACACTACAAATAAATAAATATAATATAAGTATCAAAAGAAGAAAGGAGATACAGTAAGTCATAAATCAGGAACAAGTGTCAAGCCAGTACTTCCTCAGCCTAGATTTAAGTGAAGCAACAGATTGAGATTGCCTAGTATCAGTTGGCAGCCCATTCCATAAACGAACAGAATGTACCGAGAAGGATTTGGAATAATAGTTGGTTATACTAACATCGAAAACTATTTACTGTATTCAACTCATTAAAGGCAATCTTAATTTGATCTGCGTGCGATGTAATGACTCACACGTGCCTTGAGCTCGCCATCAAATTTTGCCAACTTCCGTATTATTTATAATAATTTAAATTGAGTCGCAGAATAGAACCTTTGACAGTGCGATATATTTACATAAAATATGACGCGAGGAGTTCGTTTATTGGTTTAAAAATAGGTTTATAAATAAATAAATAAATAAATAGGGACCAGCAAGGATTAATAGGCCTGTTTCGACCAAATAATGAGTATTATGATCAACATAACTCACGGTTGGTTAAATCGGGCCTTGAACATGAAATCCAGTAAAGTCTTGTCATAATGATTGAAACATCACGAACGCTTGAAAGAAAGGGTGTCAAAACTAGAAGTAATTCTGCGAATAAATTCTATGTTGGGCGAAAAGTTCAAGTCGCGACTGTATACAACTTCGGCTAGAAATAAGTGATCAAATGAAATGGAATATATTATTTAAGAAAATCCAAACGGGTTTAGGAAGTTAATGATTATATGCAAATGAATAAACCGGCTATGTAGCCATCTGGTGAATACTTTGTTGTCACAACGCTTAATGCTAAATATAGCAGGATTTGTTTTTGAATAAGGTCATTTTTTTGTCATAACGAACGACGTAGTATCCTCGTTTGGGAGAGAATTTCAATATCTTTCGTAATAAATGCGAGGAAGTGCGTTTCTATCCGCTGCGTTGCTTGGAACAAATTTTCGCATTCCTCGACCGTTGGCGGTGCAGCGTACCTACTTACGCTGTACCGCCCCTGTAGGCGTAGGTGACAGTAGGTGTGTATGTATAAATAATACCGATTTCTTTTCCGCAAAATCCAAGGCCTCATAGTTAAGCCTGATCTTCTATCAAACAGTCTCCAGAGCCAAATAAATGGCAAACGCAACATATGAATGAATAATATCAGTATATAATTATGATTAACGTACTTATCTAAATGTATGGCTAATTTTCGTGACAAAATGGAAAAAGTAACATTTTCTAAATTTTGTCCTTAACGATGTACCTACACTTTTTTTGGAAAACGCCCATCTTGTGGTTAGGTACTTATACCTGTATACCTGTACCTACTAACTGGGGGAATTGGACAAGATTGCATAAGATTACCAATTGGAATATTCGGGCAAGCGTTCGCAGAATCCACTAAAGATATGCTAAAATAGCTTCAAGAGTTATTTTAGTAAAATGAAAACCATATGAACAAAAACGAACACGAAACAACAGTCTATTCCGGGGCTTAGTCAAGTTAGCTATTTTCGATAATCGATAATATATATAGGATTGACGTAAGCTAATGACAGGTCGCGTCAACCGCTTAGTCAACTCTATAATTTCGAGTCGATAGAAAATAGAAACGTTAACATCGATTTGTATTTTGGCTAGGCCATTAATGTACATTAATAACTTGCATGTTAAACTTAAACGTTTTTACGTAACGTAAATACGTTATTACGATGATTATGTTTTGTTTACAAGACGAGCATAAATTGTCTGTAAACGTAAGACTGCGTGCGGCGCATGCGTAAAAGCAGTTTGTATGTTAGAGTAATATAAATGGTCATTTTAAAGTTAATACACATTGTACGTTTGACCGTTGGTTTACCTTAGAAGCGTTTTTATCCATCTGATCTACATTTCTACAGTTATTTGTGTACTCTTCAGCCCATAGACATTTGCATCTTCAAAATTGAAATCTAACGATGACGATGATGGGTAAAGTTCGCCTTTGTATCTGGTTTTTCTTTTGTACAATAAAGTATTTACATACATACATACAATCTAAAGACTGCAAATGCATTGACAATCCTGAATAATCGTAAGTGCTCGGTTTCTTTGCAATTTATTATAATCTGAACCTGATAAATGTTAAATCGGCCTTAAGTGCTTTAAGGCCTCTTACATACGCCATACTAGTAGGTGTTAAGATAATGCATGTTTGCCATTTTTAGGGTTCCGTAGTCAAACTAGGAACCCTTATAGTTTCGCCATGTCCGTCCGTCCGTCCGCAGCCTAGCGCGGAGATTATTAGTAGATACTAGAAATCTGTAATTCGGCATGAATATACATAATAGTCACACCAATAAAGCGGTACAAATAAGTAAAAAAAATTTTTTTTAGGGTACCTCCCCTACACGTAACGTGGTGATGTTTTTTTTTCTCGTCTACCCTATAGCGTATATAGCGTCTAGCGAATTTTAAAGGAAAACTATCACGACTAAGTAACTATACATCATTGGTTCTTGAGATACATGCGAATAAAGTGTTTATACCTACTAAAATCACCTAAGACTGTGTGTGTAGTACTTAACGGCTTTGGAACCCTACACTGAGCATGGTCCGACATGCTCTCGCCCGGTTTTTTATTTTTTCCGTTTAATCGCACAGTTGAATTTAAAAAATGCTAACCTTGCATTGACGCGCACGGCGCGCACCAGACGTCTCTTTCGCACGCGCATTCTAGTTGGAAAGAGACAGATGCATGAAAATTTACACTCAAAAGCCATAAAAATGCTATGATGCCATAATTCACAACTTTATACTAATGACAGCTTTGCGAAGTGGCGAGAAAGTTAAGTATTATAATGTTAACTTTCAAATTTTGATAGAGCGCGTGACGTACTCAATATATTCGCAAAACAAACAACCATGGTAGCTATTCTACTAGATTAAAGTCAGTAAAACCTAATTGCTTTTGACATGTAATCATATTGTTTTTATCTCGGCCACCATTTCTATCAAGTAGGGTAGACGTGCGTGTGCTCGTCGCTGCATTATACTTGTCACTATACTTAGAATTACGATAAATAAGATAAGATTAAAAAACATTATCAGCATTTCAATTTAGCGATGAGAAATGTTTGTAGCTTTGATATTTCACACGACAATTTTTATAATTAAAAAGTTATTTTCAATGTCACGTGACATTTACTCATAAAATCCGATTGTCTTTTATTTCATGTTGAGAAATTTTGATATGGTCACCACATTAAAACAAATTCTATTTAACGAAAGTAAACACATCTGCCAAAATCAATGAAAATGTTTTGTGTAGCTAGATGTAAGTTGAACGTACAGTGTACCTACCTTAAATAAGATGCAAACGTGACAAAAAAGAGGTAAAACCACAGACCACAGTATATTGTAATATAATTCCATTGTTAAACTGTGGTAAAACTAAGATGCAGCGCCCCTTTTGACAAATTGTACTTACTTATAGAATACGGTCGCGTTAGCGCCCCGTCTCTACATTATGCGTCCGACGATTCTATACATTTTTATGAAAGTTCGGGACGCCGCGCCGCCGCCGCCGCGTCCTCGTCTTACGTTGAAAATACGATAACATATCAAAAGCAACATGGTTTTACCGAGTAGAATTACATCAAACAACCTCTACGGTAGTTTAGTCAAAGAAAATTGATCACATTTTGGGAAAAAATTACAAAGATAAGAAATAAAACGTAAAATTAAGGTAATACGTGTGACTTATGAATTTTGTACCATTGATTGGTGACGATTTGCGTCAGTGGAATTACGTCGGGAATCGATACAAATAGGTACCTAAGCCTTATATCTGAGTGTTCTACATTCTACAGTATTGCTTTATTATTTAATGTAATATTTCATTTATATGTATAGGTTTTATTGGATAGTTAGTTCGATTTATGTTTTTTTTTTTACAATCTCTTAGTCGATGCACAACCTTTCACATTTCTCAATCTCTCAAGGGTTAGCTGGAAGAGATGCCTTAAAGGGATAAGTTCGCCTTTGTATATCTTATTGTATCGTTTGTTTTTCTTTTTTACATACTTACATTTAAGAAATATTTACTCTATTAATTTGTTCACTTGGCATTTCGATTGAAAATCTTACTTAAAAGCTGGATTTGCTCAAGCCCGCTATGCGTTATGAACTTTAATTTATTATAGGAACGATTACATATTCGTATTAACAAGTAAATACATTTATAATATTCCCTGTTGAGTTATGCCGGCACACATTGGCCCTAGTGTTGGCCTCAATGCCACAACTTCGACCTGTGGTTCGACAATACAGCATATTGGCCCCAATCTTGGTGCCGCCAGCTTTAACAGTTAGCCAGCGTGTGTCATTTAATCAAAAGAATTTGCACTAACGCTTGCGGTTCTAAGTGTTCGAACCAGGGCTGGGATTCTACACGGTAATAACGATATCGTATTTGACCTGTTTCCGTACTGTCAACGTTTTCATAACTCTTATGTCATTTACAATAATGGCGACTGTGACATAAACGAATCTAAAACACGTCAAAAACGATATCGTTATAACGCAGTTGAATAGAGGCCCAGTATTGGTTCCAATGTTTGGCCAAGGCGTGGAGCCGAGGTTAGGATCAAAGTCGAATCAAACTTTCACTGATGACACGTTTATAACAAAGCTTATCATGTTATAAATGACTTTATGGCTGCATTAATTGTAAATGGGTGAAATAAAAGGGCATTATAATCGTTTTTATCAGAACATTATTATCATTATAAGATAAAGTTTTAGGTAAGTGGTTCAATATGTGTCTATATTTTGCATTCAACATTTTTTTATGGTATGGAGAAGGCACGGGCACTCAGGTCACCTGATGGTAAATGGAATCTCAAGGACACACTATCAAGACTGAATCTCAAGACATCAAATGCGTTGCCGACCATGAGGACTGATAGAATGCCTCTATGTTAGTAATTTCACGAGTTGTCTTATCGCCACACCGGAGCACAATATTCCAAACAATGCTGCTTGGCGGTAGGTTAATAAACAAGATGTACATACATACATACGTACATAAATCACGCCTGTTTCCCAGAGGGGTAGGCAGAGACCACTTCTTTCCACCTGCTACGATCCTTACAAAGCTCTTTCGCTTCTTCCACATTCATACATCGAGTCATGCATGCACGTCGGTTTCGGGTACTTAAGATTCGGCCCTTTTCCAGTATTTCCCCGATTTGATTAAAAAAAGTACGCCTAGGGCGCCCCCTTCCGACCCTTCCACTCACTTTAGCACAAACAAGATGTAAAAGTGGTTAAAGTCATGTTGATTACTTGATAAAGCGATCGAAGATCCTTCGCTTTTCACCATACTGAAGAAACTATTGAGCATTCTGGTGAATATAAAGAAAACGATATGACATCGAACACAAAATACTTACCCTCCCATCTCTCTACATCCTTGAATTGTATTTTGTGAGAAAATATCCAGAAATCTTCAAAAAACGCGACGACCTCTCTGCAGCGCGCTCTTTGCGCTTTGAGAATAGGCTCACTACTTCCACATTCCCGGCTTAAATTAACCTGTAGTGGTCCTTTAGTAATGTCCATAAAAAATTAAAATAAATTACCTACCTGAAACTTAAAAGAAGAAAAATAAGAAAAAATATTTATCAATAAACTAAAACTCGTGCTATTTAACAAAGCGAAATCGACTACAAAGATATGTATCCACTTTTTCACCTTATTGTATTGTAACAAGGTTTAAAAGTGGATACAACTTTTTGTAGTCAACTGTACACCAAATAAAAACACAACAAAATAAATGCACAATTCTAGAAAAAAAGAAACTTAAAAAACCCTCTTTCCAATTTCAATGATTCATCGCAACGAAAAAATGCGGAACGTAGGTAAAATAATAAATGATAAAATCTTGAACGTAGTTTTTGCAGTATAAGTAGAAATAACAAGGTAAACCAGTGAGTAAACAATAAGTAACATTATTCTTGGCTATAGGGAGACATGGTTTTGTGGTGGCATTCTTAACTAAATCAGTGACAGTGATATTTATCCATACTTATATTATATGATATTTATACTAATATATAAAGCTGAAGAGTTTCTTTGTTTCATTGCTTGAACGCGCTAATCTCAGGAACTACTGAACTGATTTCGATGAAATTTGGTATGGGGATAACTAAAGTCCCGGGGAAGGACATAGGATACTTTTTGTACCGGAAAATTTAACAATTTCTGAGAGTATAGCAATAATGGGGTATATGACATAATATACACGACACTATCAAATGTGATTTAACAGTGTCGTCTACATACACATAGGGAAGAGTCGAATAGTTCCTGATTCGCCGGATTCTTGATTCGCCGGATTCTTGTTTCGCCGGATTCTTGTTTTGTCGGATTCTTGATTCGCCGGATTCTTGATTCGCCACTTTTTTTTGATTAAGAACTACTATAGAAATATCGCGGCTTTACCTATCTATTAAATAAAAGGCAGACACTTCGTTACATTAATTAAAATATTTATTTGTTATTCATTTATTTAAATACCTAATGAGGTAACATTTAATTAAGATAATTGGCATAACCTGCTCAAACATTCTACGACTGTTATTCTTCCTTCGACGTAGTCATTGACTATGTTCCTTTCTTGTCGATATCTTGATATATTAATTCGACGCACCCGTGTTACATCGGGGCAATGTAGCTGCATTTTTCTTATAACAACATCTTGCTGCTGTGCTTCGGCTCTGAGTAATTGTATAAATCGAAAGACGGACGGTTTCTTAGGGATCCTATGGTTTATCCTGTTATTCCATCCCTCGACGGCGTTATTGGTTCGGAATTCTTCCTCACTAACGCAAAACAATGAGCTCGTAATTTTACGCATCCAGAAGTCCATGAAGTAATTATGGAATTGGACTATGGGATTCCAGTTTGATAACGATACCGCAATCTCCATATAAGCTCCTGGAATAGCTTCCTTGGGCAATAATGCCAGGCGTGTGCATAATTTAGTATACACTGTTCCTTCTTCAGTCTCTACCAGACCTAATTGCTTCGCCCTTCTCCACAGAGCTTTCTTGAAGTGAAAATAACATCCACTCACCATAACACCTGGATGTTCTGCTTGCAAACCATTTATTGTGGCGATTTCAAAATCGCATTTATATTTTTTTACATCGAGGGCAAATCTGTGCTTTAATATGGAAAATAATCTCTTATATGTTCTTTCTTCTTTATTGGGAAGGAGTGCATATATTATTGGCACAAAACACGTTTTTTCCGGTGACTTGTTTAAGTTTGCTAGCAAAATATATAACTGCAAAAACGGCGGTGGTGCGACTTTAAAAGTGCCATCTCCAAAATACTCCGTTTCTTTAGACATAACATCTAAAGCAGCTGACGAAGCAAATATCAATATTTTGTCACTGCTACCGTCGTTGCAAATTAAAAAGCTCTCAGATAGCACATCCGGAACGACCACTTCCTCTAAAGTTTTAGACGTACATTTTCCGACTCCAAGCGACTTATTGCGTGCATTATATAAGCATGTTTTATGTTTTTTCCAGCTAGGTATAAGGGAAAAATCGAACTCAGCATCACACTCTTCCACCAAATCTTGAAGAGTATTTTCATATATTGGCTTTACTGGACCCAAATTCTCGCATACCTTCCGTTTCAACACGTTTATGTGAACCTCGACCTCTCTTCTCATGAATTCTGGCTGACAACTATGGTTGGATTCTCTAATTACTTTGTCGTTTTTATCTAACGTAATTGAAGTTGAGCACAAAAGCCTGTTCGAACACCTAAAATTTCTTGGACCACTTTTATTCTCTTTTTCGAAATTGTATTTAAATCCTCCCCTTAGTAAGATACTCTTTGGACGCCTTTCACTGTCGATAAAGACTATCTTGTTAGTTTCGTCAATTTCCATTTTCAATCAAAACTTGTATTAAATTTATGAAACGTATTTTACTTCACCAAGACTTTGAAAAGAAATGACATGAAAACAAATGAATATGAATCTTAGACAGCGAGTTAAGTATTTAAATAGTGTCCAAGTGGCCAGTAGGTACATCAGATTGTTCGTACAATGATAAGAACCTCTTTAGAATATTTTGATCGTAGGTGCCGACTGTCGGTAGTAGGCACTTATCTACATACACACATACTTAATCATGAGTACGTGCATATTAAAAAGAAATCAATAGCAATTCATACGATAAGAAAATATCACCATACGTTTCCTTTACAATGGTGATTTTTTTGTATATTAATATTTCCGACGAATCAAGAATCCGGCGAATCAAGAATCCGGCGAATCAAGAATCCGACAAAACAAGAATCCGGCGAAACAAGAATCCGGCGAATCAAGAATCCGGCGAATCAGGAACTATTCGAAGAGTCGAGGATAACAGCTAGTTTCACATAAATACATTAACTTGCAAACTGACGTGTACCTAAATAGGCATTAAGTCCATCATTTGTATTTACTTTTTGTACTGTGCAATAAAATTTAAACAAATATATACATGTTTTGTGTTAAAGGGATCGTACTAGAATAAAGGAGATCATCAGACTAAAATTTACAAGAACCAAAATGCACACGATGCTAAATACGCGTTATTAGTATCATTAATTGTTAATTGGCAAGGCAATTAAAATTTTCCGTGAGTACACAGAAACGGTAACATTTAGCAACATCAGTCTAATTGTTAATGGCCTTACTTCAAAGGAGTTTTGTTTGTTGTGATGCAAGATAAAGAATCTCGAACTTTAAGGCCAGTGGCCCTGATGCATTTGGCGAACGTAATCCTTATCGAAAATTTATAGGAATGACGTAAGCTAACTGGAATGTCGAGTCGACCGCGAATGTCAACTCCATAAATTCTGACCTTTGCGAAAACCATTTACCTACGTTAGCATTATGCATTTTGTATAGGGCTGATTGGGCACTGTGTCGAATGGTTGATTTGCGGGAAAGCTTAAATTTGAGAATGTCCGTATATAAATGTTGTTTGTACGCTCTGCCGAGAAAACTTGAACTCGTCGGTTAATAACACCGGTCCGTCGCAAATTGCTTGCATCTCAAAATGACTACTTCATTTGCGTTACTAGGTCAGGTTCGTTTAGCAACTTCAAACTCCCGAAGGGCCAATTAGTTGAGAATAGGAGCTCCGCCATGCGGGGCTCCATCGACTTTTCTAAGACAGGCATAAAATGAAAATATAAATTTTGAGATGTAAGCTAAAAGCGATGTTGTCATTTTGCGAGTCAGTAATTTTGAAACCTAGTCATTCTATTAGCTAACCCGTAAAATGCTTCACCGTCCTGCATCATACAGTCTGTTTAACGGCCGCTCTCAGTGTCTGGTGATTAAGTCGTTTGAAAAAGGAACAAGTTGTCTCTAAAATGTCCCTGAATACGGCGGTAGGTGTTAGTTCCACCCGCCTGACAGATAAGGATCAACATGTGCGGTGCACATTACAAGTATTACAACATTATACTTGTGCGTGGTGCACATTACAACATGAGGTATACTCATTCATTATTTTGGAGCGGACATAGCGACACTAACGTCCCTAGTAATAAGAACGAGTCACTTTGCTTTCATTGTCTGCCCAATATGAATGCTGTATATTCTCAGCCTTACAGTAACATAGTGATCCTAGGGGAAATATATCTCGCTCTTTATGCCTGGGATTTTGGGAGAAAAGGAAGAAAGAAACGTATGCTGCATTATAATTATGTGTTTTATGCACAACTTTTTAAAAGTGACTAAGCACATAAATACGGACACTATTACCATTTTCAAAAAATATTGCATCTTTTAGAAAGTGGATTTCTACTGGACTCATTCACGCCATTCACATTGCGTTTAATAGCGTTGGAAACCATTTAAGTACTGTTTTACTATCAATAGTTCGCGCTTCGGAGTCCCTGCTAGAATACTGTTAAGTGAGTATGCCCATTTTTCAAAGAGTTTTTAAAATAATAAGAAGTATGCGGTTATGACTACTGGCACAAACCTAGGTTTATAAATACGCCAATCGTTTTCTGGGTATAGTAATCTGTTTTATTAGAAGGACTTTTAATTTGCTATGTTAGTGCTATTATAACTTAACTACTAAACGTCTAAGTCAGTATATATATTGTTTAAACTAAGGTGGTGCGAGGTGTCACTAATAATATTTTTTTGTATGCTAGTATAAATTTAGAGATATGGACGGCTTCTTCGGACGTAAGCTTATAATATGATTGTTACGTTCTATAGTGTCGAATTATCTATCTACTAAAAGTGCGAGATTTAGAAAAAATAATAATCAAAACTATTTGATTGTAAAATAAAACACCATATTTAAACTTCTTTGTAACTGAACTTCTACTGTTATCACATTTATCTCGCGCTAAACTTATTAATTCTTTTTTCCCGACTGACCCAGAGGTACCCAACCCATACTTTGCGCGTATGTATGTGGGTATTTATGTACATAAGTATGTCTCAGAGAATAAAAACTAAAGGCATAGAAAGAGCCTTAAAACGAAAGCGTTCAGATCTACACCTGTCTTGAAATTTTTAATATGAATGTTCAATAAGTTAAAAAAGGAAGAGTATAGAGTCCAGTTCTTGCTAAAGCTATACAGTGTGGAAATTAAACTCAGGCCCTGGAGGAAAACTACTTTAAATCCTTAAGCTAGCTCATTTTACTTAAAGGAGACAATCCTTTATTTTTGAAAAGAAACAAATCTGCATTAAAAGATATTTTTTAAACTCGCTTGCTTCGCCCGGGACTCGAACCAACTAAAATTTAAAAAAATAAACACTCTTTATTTTATTATACTAATCGGTAGTATTAATATTCAGGATAAAGTTTCTCTAAAAAATATTTGGTTACTGGTCACTTTTAACAAGTAAAAGACACGTAACAGTTCTGTTATCTCTCCAACACTCAAAGACTTCGTATGAAGTACACGCTTGCTAATTTATCGTTAAGTACCTTGTTGAAATCTTCGATAAGAAAATTGTTTTTTGAAATTTGTTGAAAAATGTTATTAGGGGCATACACCATAACACTTTGTTGAAGGCTACAAGAAATGAATTTCAACGGCGACTAATGTTGTGTAGCCGGAACGACGGGGCTCATTTCGAACAATTTATCAGTTAAATAATTTAAGTGTTACAAAATTGATAGTAAAATAAAGTTGATGTTAGATTTAACGATTATTTTTATTTTTAAGACCAAATGTTTGTTAGAGAAACTTTATCCTGAATATTAATACTACCGATTAGTATAATAAAATAAAGAGTTTTTTTTTTTTAAATTTTAGTTGGTTCGACCCGGGCGATTTGTTTCTTTTCAAAAATAAAGGAATGTCTCCTTTAAGTAAAATGAGCTAGCTTAAGGATTTAAAATAGTTTCCCTCCAGGGCCTGAGTTTAATTTCCACACTGTATAGCCCTACACACCTTGGTGTTGTCAACTGGTGTAAACTGGTCTCCGACGACACCAACTGGACACCATGGTCGTATGATATTGTAGCTTATATGTAGAACTGTCTCTTATTGGCACACTGAATCCCAATAAGACTGTGCATATCAGCTATCTGTACCTATGTTGCCTTTGATTTTATCAGTCCTTCTATGCCTTTAGATCTTATTCTATGGTATGTCCGTTCCATTGTAATCTCCTGCAGCCTAAACGGCTTGACCGATATTGAAGAGTGAGGTGTCATTAGATTCGTCTTAACATCGCGAGTGTACTGGGTAGGTACTTAAATAAAATAAATACAATATGACGGGATAAAAAATCTATAAACGGTAGGTAACTAACATACATACTTAGACCACATAATCAAAAAACTCATACTCATACTCATTTATTTATAATATTATAAAATATCCAGTTGTATGTACCTATAGTGGAAAAAAAAATTTAAATATTACCAGCCATTCTTATAGTTATTCTGCACAAACTACAGGAAGCGAGAGTCTTCATTATCTATCTCTTCACGCTCAAAACGCTTCGCTTCAATGCAACGCGCGGCCTTCATGCCCAATTGAGAGTGATTCACGAATCATCCGATACTGTAACAGTAGCATCGTATGATGTGATGAGGTGGAGCCTGAGGCGATAACATTCTTGTTAAAGGATCACTTATCGAATGATGTCGAACAGCAACTGCCTATTTCATGCTTCAAGTTTATGTTGTGAGCTTGTGTAATTAAACAAAAAGATAATATTAAAACTGCGTGTCGTTAATTGATAAGTGAGATGTTTGGAAAGTACAAAGATATAACAGTTATTACAACGGCAGCACATAAATAAAGAGAGCGAGGGTTTAGTCCATGTCAAAGTCAAAGTCAAAGTCAAATATTTATTGCATGTCAAATTACAGAAGGCAAAGGATGGAACAAATACATAGGTATACATGTAAGGGCACAGCAAAAATGCGAGCATGTGGGTCACCTGTGATCTCCCCGCTTTCCGTAAAGTCTAATTAAGGTTGATGTATACTATACAATTACCAGTCGTTCTGGGGGATTAACACATTTATGCAGAAAACTCAATACTGGGCCAATTTAGTATAAATTGCTAAAAACCTGCCTCCGAATATGTAAATTACTTATGTAAACTGACTTAGGCCCTACTGGGTCAAGGCGACAGACAGCATGTATTGCCATTCTTCATTTTGACAATCTATTAAAAATAAAATAAAATATTGTGCAAAAAAATAAGCAACTTTACGTACTAGTATTGTTCCTTCATAATTATGCACATCACCTCTGTAAGTTCATCCATAGATTGATACTTTTTCAAAGCCATTCTTAGGAGTTTTTCGCAGGTCACAAGTCATCGGGAGCGTGTCATTTGTAACAATATTATGTTAGCAAAGTGTGCCGTGGAGAAGCAGACGTCACATTCTTGAAAACAAAAAATGCTGTCATCATACGGGGCTCTGTTCCACAACAACACAACATCCTGTTGTTGGTAGAAAATGTGATGAGTCAAAATGACAATCATGGTAAATATCTATAAACTTATTTGTAATATTTTTAAATACAACAGCGTTTCATTATTAACATAAGCCATTAATGGCTTATACTTCGTTCCTAATATGTTTCTCCTATCGGAGGAAGATAGCTTTTTCAACTGAAGACGAACATGCATTGATACGAAATATTATGACAATGTCCATTCTTATTAGAGCAGCTGTTCAAAACCAAACAACACAAGTTTAAGAAGTCCCGTCGGAGCGTACAAATCACATTTTAGCGCGTGCCTTCTCAATTAGGCAGCTTTAAACGATACTGAACTCGACTCACCTGCCTGATGCCTTGCAAGCAAGATAAAAATAAAGAGCATTTGCATGCTAATCAAAAATCAATTGCCTAAACGTTACTGCGATTGATCCTATGCGAAAACAAGCACTTTTCTAGCAAGCGGAAACCACGAGCTAATTGCCAACGAGGGTAAAAGTGGTTAGTATACTTCAGGCCGTCGGGCGCAGAGCGAAACGAAAATGGCCGCGATGAACTAGATCGACAACAGCTGACTTTTCAATGTCCATTTCAATGGCAAGAAAAAGTAGATACGTATCTGTAGTCCAAAGGAGAACCGGAGAGTAAACTCTTATAAAAGCGATATGGCAATATTGAGTGCGGTCATTGTGATCTCGTTGGAAAGGCGATGAGATCATAATTTGAATTCAGTATCATTGGTCCATTGAAAATGCTAATGAGGTAATATCATTGATTTCATAAAATCAGTATGATCTTTAGTATTATGACACACTCAAAAGAATGGAAATTTAATCGTTTCAATGACCTTTTCAGGGTAATTTTAGATCACTCATCAACGTAAACTAACACTAAAAATACTCCAAACATTGGTTAGGAAGCCGAGTTGTGTTGGTGTCTTAGGTCTGTTTAACGGATGGCGATTAATGTTATTTTATTTAGTCGGATTGAAGCGAGTAGCTCTCGAGGCCGGTTGCCTAACATTTTCTATTGCCCAAGCGCAGATTCATGCCGTGGTCAATATTAATTATGTAATGATTCCGTTCGTTCATAAATTAGCACTAATTCCAGAACGTAATCTCAATGAAGTTGTTGATGATTAAGATAAAGAAGAAACTCTTAATCTTACTGGTTTAAACATGGCCTTACCAGCTGGTAACAAAAAAATAGTTTCCTTTGGGATGTCAACACCAGCATCCATGTTAGGGCGGTTTTAATGTATCTATTCCAAATGGTTAGGTTAGGTTAGGTTAGGATGGTGCCACTCCATGTCTTTTCGTGGACGTCGTAAGAGGCGACTAAGGGAATAAGGGCTCGTAGTACCGTTAGGCGATGGGCTTGCAACCTGTCACTAATACACTGGTAAACATCTTAGCCTGCTTGTGCAAATTGTGGTTACAGAATTATCAGCAAGTCTTTTTAAATTTTTAATTTCTGTAGCTCATCCTACCCCTCTCTGGGAATAAAGGCGTGATGTTATGTATGAGTATGTATGTATTCCATATTATTCATTTGAATTTAGTGTCAAAATATATCTCAACGGTCAAGGTCTACGAAATATTTCAACACAATTCCTATCTATTATTGTCAAAATGCTACTATCCTAGTAATAAAATGAATGCGAAAGTTTGTGTGTGTCTGAGTGTGTCAGTTTGTTACTCTTTCACGCTGCAACAGTTGGACGGATTTGAATGAAATTCGGAAAGGAAATAGCCTGGATTGCCACTTTTTATACTGGAAATTTAAAAGTTCCCGAGCGAATAACGAAAATCACGGACGAAGTTGCGGAAAACCAGCTAGTAGTAATTTATGAGCTTGTTCACAAATTTAAAAAGTAAAATAAAACATGACGGGCACGCCGGATTCTTTTTACACAATTTGACCTACTCCTAAAAAGTAAGTTCTAGACTTACGGTAATTGTTTGTACTGTTGTAATTAATTGTATGGTTTTGTTAAGTACCTACCTCACTGAAATACGAGTACGAATAGGTACTACAAACCGAAGATATGTAATAAATAGATTGATTGATTTGGATATATCAGCCTATTTGGACGTATTTACTTAAAATGTCATTGATGAACCAGCAAAATGTATTCGGGTAATTTGGTAGACCTTATCAATTAAATAAATAAATATTGTACATATTTATGCTATACTCGATTTGGTAAGACATTAAACTATATGTAAACAAGGGAGGGGTCGAAAGTAGGGGTCCCGGGTTCAAATATCAAAAAGAGCAGATATTGTGTGTTATGAGCAGTCATATTTGATCCCAAGTCTTGGATGTTTTCTATGTGTTTAAGTATATTTTTCTCTATATAAGTAAGTTAATCGTTGTATAGTACCCATAGTACAAGCCTAGCCTAGAGCTTAATTTGGGACTAGGTCAATTTACGTGAGATTGTCCCCCGATTATTATAAATTAAATTAATTTGTCAAGTGGGAAATAAAAATCTCCCCAATTCCCTGAACAATCTGAACATAAAAATATAGTAGTATAGTGATAGGTTGACAACACTAGATTTCACAGATAATCCAAACAACCGAATCACGTGAGATCGTATTACAATGCAAGTAGAGAAAGGAGATTAGCTTTAGGTTTATACTTTCGTAAGTAAAAGGCTGGTAAGCAAGGAATACAGCACAAGCTATACAGCACGGCTAGCACATGATGCCCGCAAGGTACACTACCTATTTTTTTTCTCACCGTTCTAATTAGACAATGACGGGGAGTTTATCTCGCGCGCGACGTAACTCTCGCGCATGTGCTAGCCGTGCTGTTAAGATTAAGGCTGCGTTTACACCAGAGCTGTGCGAGGTACCTAGCGGAGCGGTGTGCACGGATAAAAACCAACGATAAAATTCTTAGCCTCACTCAGCGCATTTCTCCTACTGGTGTATTTTTTCTAGCCACCGCTCCGCTCTGGTGGAAACGCAGCCTAAGCCTTATATTTAGTCTCAAGTCTTAAATATAATAGAAAATTAGATCACAAATAAAAGAGAAAAAGCCTAATAAAACCTCTAACAAACCCACAGTCGCACCGGAAATTCCCCGTTTGACGGTTATGGGATAATTGAGTAAAACATTTAGAATTAGACTGTAAAATATTTGGATTTTAATAATGTGAGTAAATAGAAAAGTCTATTTCAGTGTTATTTCGTTGGAAATGCAACGCGTGGAGGCATCAAGTTGAAATTAATATAAAATGTTTACTCAGATCCTCCTTATCATAACAAAAATGTTTTTCTCGGCAATAAGAGCAATAAGGTTTTACCATGTAGAACCTCGACCCAAGTGGATATATCTTCGTGGTATATCTGCCATGCGTCTTTAAAGCACAAAAGAGCGTATCGGCATTTAAGTACGCGAAGATTTTTCGACCTTTTCCTGTTAGTAATGTGGTCGCGTAGACCTTTAGCAACGAACTATACCTAAGAGGATAGCGCAAGTAATACTACAGGCAGACAGCTAGTGGTAGTAAACTTTCACCACTCGTTGATTCAAATGTGTTACTATACTATACTTCTCATCTTATTGCATAATCTTCATATTAGGTACTGTGAGCGTTGTAGAATTTTACCGCTACGTTTGATCACATTTAGCTTAGTTTATTGTCAAGTCTTACGGAAACCCGACGGCATATTTTGATACTGTCGTCAGCATACTTAAGTTTTATATTTTTAAATCTGGTATTTTTAGGGTTCCGAACCCAAAGGGTAAAACAGGAACCCTATTGCTAAGACTCCGCTGTCCGTGTGTCACCAGGCTGATTCTCATGATCCGTGACAGTTAGACAGTTGAAATTTTCACAGATGATGTATTTCTGTTGCCGCTATAAAAACAAATACTAAAAACAGAATCAAAATAATAATTAAAGGGGCTCCGAAACCGTGTTTTTTTTTGCCATTTTTAATAATAATGGTACGGAACCCTTGCCGGACTCGCACGTGGCCGGTTTTTTTAGGGCTCTGAAGTCAAACTATGAATACTTATAGTTTCGCCTGTCTGTGGTGTCATACTTATTTTGTCTCAGAAACTTCGCGGTATTTTTCACTTAACAATCGTGTTGGATTAAAAGTTATTAAAGAACCGTTACGTGTATATGTCAGTAATTCAGTATCCTTCTTATAGTTTAGGGGGAGCGTTAAAGATATTGAATGAATGAGTTGAACTCTACCTGCGAGTTTGTAGTAACGAAGTCAGAACTCTACACTAAGCACGGTCTGACATGCTCTTGCCTGGTTTTCGGTCTTGATGAAGTGCACTCTCACATATAACAAATCTAACGAGTCCTCGTTTTACAAAATCGGGCAATCCGTATTGAACAATGAACCATACATACACACATACCCACCTATAATACTCAAATACAAACAAACATACAGTTTCAAAACATTACCCTCCTTATTCGGCAGTTGGGTAAAGAATGACACGGTGACCAGCGGAACAACAGCATATATTTTTTATTTTATTTTTATGACAAGGAGAATGCACACGAGCACTCAGGCCACCTGATGGTAAGTGGAATCTGAGACCCATTGACATTTGAATTCTCAAGACTATAATCCTAAGACCTCAAACGCGTTGCCAACCCTGAGGACTAAGATGTAATGCCTCTATGCTAGTAATTTCACTGGTTGTCTTATAATTTCACCTTACCATATGATGTAACTTAATTTTGATTGCTTTTTGTGTGCAAGATAGTTTAGACATGAGAGCGTATTGTGATGCTTCTCGCTGGACAGCTACTTTATTATTCCTTTTTTTTTTTAATAACAAGCACACAAGGCAGCAGATATTCATTGGGTTAACATAGCCCATAGCCATAGCTGCATATTGAGCAGCACCCACAATTTTCCCAAATTATTATTTATCGACCTTAATTATTGGGCTTATAAAAAAAACAACAAATACATATGGACTATGTTCCACTCGGTAAAACCGTATTGCTTTTCACATGTTATCGAATGGTAAACGCTATGGTAGCTCATATTTTCTTGACTGTAATGGCTGCCGAGATGAAAATTATACGATAACATATCAAAAGCCATATTGTTTAGGAGAATAGAGATCCTGTTTAGGCTTTCCACCACAGACCTACCCTAGGTTTAGTCTGAGCTTTCCACCCACGAAAGAACGTCTAAAATGATAAAGAAAAAGTTTTTATACTTGTAGAAGCACGGAAGTCAAGAAAAGTTTTGTCTATCCAAACGTGTTAACGGTTTGTCACTAATTAATGATAAGGTCAAGTTAGATCATCATCAAGAGTGCCTTGCTACATACAAAATTGAGCCAATATCGATTTCTCGGCACCCAACGCGTTCAAAAATAAGTCAAGATCACCGATCATATTTACTTAGTTTTCTGGCGCGTCGTGGTGATCGACACGTATCCACGAGTATACAAGTTTTCGTCATTGGCCATGGTTATCAATGTTATCATTGATTTTATTGCTAATTTGTTTTTATCGGTCAAGATCCCAACCTGTCGTGAACCGGAATTAAACGGATAGTTATTTCATGTGATTCATTAGCGGTTCTTTTCTGTACTGTATTTCCAATATTACCGTTGCTTTGAAACACATGATCGAAAGTTAGGACTAGCAAAGCGAACAAACTACATACAATGTTTCTTAAATCAGAATAATTACTTTGCAAGAATGTTGTTGATAATACAGTAAGTGGGTCGTTTTCAAAAATATTGTTCATAGTTAAGGGCTTAATGAAAACAAATTCACGATCGCGTCCGTTGTGTTACGAAAGTTAGTCATACAAACTATATGGGTTACTTTCGTTACACAAAGGAATCAAGTAAGTAACTTTTGTTTTTATTAAAGCCCTTAACTATGTACAACTTTTTTGAAAACGTCCCAAATAGCGATGACTCGATGAAATAAAATGAAAAACAAATGAAATATTAAAGAAATGTCTTAAGTAAAGACAAAAGGCCATTAATACATATAATTAAACTTATTCCAGCTGAACGGAGGCAGGTAACAATGGGTCGCGACGGTACTTAACCTCGCACGAGGCGAATAATACAAGTGTTAATTATTCACGTCATTAAAAACCAGGTATTCAATCTAATTACGTAATGAGCTACAATTAGACCCCTGTCCAAATAATTTAAACTGTTTATGCCAAAACTGGTAAAAACAGAAATTGGTAATGGCAATGATGAATTACTTATAAAAGGGATGAGACACTCAATTACCCGGAAATTCAAGTTTAGGAACGTTATTTGAAATAAGCATAGACAATGACAATTGTGCTGTGCTGAATGCAAACTATGGCCGCATTGTTAGCAGATCGGATGATATGCGCAAAAAAGCCGTTAAATTTAGCGTTGGTGCCGTCAGAAACTGTATCGAGGTCAGAGTACGTGGAGGTGGTACCAGACTTGACAGCCGGAAGGCAAGCGGGTTATTTGGACGAAGCTTGTGCATAATTTGCAAATAAGATAACAGGTTTTTAACATGATGCGTACGGTACGGATAATTCTTGTGCAGAACTTTTTTGTGAATTATATTAACGGGAACGGTAGATAACAGCTACAAAACTTAATTATATGGACCTAAAGAACTTTTCTCAAATGCTGAAGCCCTTGGCAAATCAACGTACATAGTTAGTATTTATAAGTTAGCAGATTAATCGCCTCTAAACACGAAAGAAAATATAATATCCACAAAACTTGTTAGTTTGTAAATAATTCCGGCTATCCTTGACTTTTCACAAAATGTTTTATAAATTCTGCGATATCGAAGAACAAACAATGATTAAGGGGTTTTAAAACTCCCGCCCCACTACATATAAAATGTACATTGATGGAATCGTGCAATGTCAATTTGACTGACACGGGGTGCTGCTTTGTGGATTGAATAATTTGAAACCAAATTAAGTATGATGGGTTTATACTTATTGTCTTGTCTTTTATCCAAACATCAAAAACGGAGGAGGTTCTCAATTCGTCTGTGTTTTTTTATGGGCTGATACTGAATTGATCTGTCAATTGTTAACCAATTGTAATGGTTATTTTTTCATTAATGACGTACATCTCAGGGGTTGTCAAGATCTCATCACGGGATCCATGGATAGTCAACGAAACTCCTTAATTGGAATCGGTTCAATATTTTTCTGCATACATTCTCATTTTGTTGCGGTATGCTAATGTTATTACGCAAGAAGCAAAGGAATTCACGGTCACCTTCCAGTATGATCGCAGTTTGGACGTAAACTTCATGGCTAACATGTTTAATATTTCGGCGACACGTAATCCTTGTTACTTAATCAAGGCAAATGGATGACTATGTAAGGTAATTGGAAAGAAGAGTTACTTAAAAAGAGTTAGGAATAAACTAATTAGTCTTTGAATGGTTAAATAATGATGACCGTATTGCAGGTTCTTCGTTTGGTTGTTGTTTTGCTATCATAATACTAATTTTGTCCCAGTTCCGATCCAAGAGAGACACATCTTTAATTAAAAGTGGAATAAATATAATGCGTTTCCTTTCAGTTTTTCAGCCCAGGAACATATTTGAAAATAGTAGCTCCACAATAATTTGCTGTATAATCTTTATAATTTTAAACTCCAAGAGATAAAATGTTAAACATACCCACCCTTTGTTCTTTAATTGTTACTTCAATTCTAATTACATATAAAATCGCTTATCTTAAAATAACAACTTCAGGGCCTCTAATCTTGAAGATTACACCTTATTATGTAGCCTTGCTTGTCAGTAAAGGCGGCTGATTAAAAAACAATACGATAACAGGTCAAAATTTAGTTTTGACCAGTAAAATAGAGTCCCAGTAGTACGATTAATCATTCTACAAGAGAGGAACCCCGATTCCAAGAATGGTTTATTAATAGCGAGTAACGAATGATTTCAGTATGATGAGCATAGATTAAATGGCTCACAATGGCGCCCGTTAAATGGATCACAGTCTTTGGGTAAAAACACAGGATATGGCAAAACTTCTGGAAATACCTTAACCACCAAAAGCACTGAAATCCCACGCTATTCGTAATGGTTACCTCCCGTTCTTGCAAAACAAAGCGAGTTCCTTAAGCTTTGTTAGCGTTAAAATTAAACATAATCTTGGAAATGCTATTGTCCTGCTGCGATTATGCGTTATTCTATATACCTACATGGCTGACAAACGCCTGCTCTTTGTTTTCTTAGGAGGACAAAAACGTAAACACAAAGCCCGTAGCTGCGATGGACTTAAATTGTCACTGTGGACACGTGGTCCCTTGAGACAACAATATCTTCGACAAAGGGCCGTACTTACCTATAGATGGCCGTCTCAAGACATATTCAAGTAAACGTTATGGAAAACTGTCAATAGTAACGCATTTTGAAATGGGCATGTTACTCAAGATCAGTTTATCAATACAGTCCTAAGACAACCATCATAAGATGCGCTCGAGCGAATGTTTAAAATTAAAGATCTGCGAACTTTCGGTGATTGCCTTCCAGAATAACATTTTGGAACTTTGGTACCTCATTTATTAGATTTTACTTTTTAAATAAAAAAAATATAGATTAATATACATATTATACTTGCAATGTAATGAATCCCCAGGAATAACTATAAAAACTTCATAATACGAATAACAGTAATGAGTTATCATATCAAAACTAAGATGCTTGCGTCAAAGGAAAATTTACACGGCAATATACGGAAGATTCCGGAGCTGAAGTAATCAAGTAGGTCGCTAATTATCTTTACGCTCACTTTATTCATATTTCCATCTGTTCAATATAAATTAAAAATAAAATATTCCATTCATTGTTCTTGTCCAATGATGACACAACGTAGAGATGACCCGATGCCGACGGGTCGGGACACAATATCGACCCGCTCTTCTCACGCGTGGACTTGAGCCAAGTACGAGTAGTTTTGGGTCAACTTAAATATGTCCCATCCCAATTGTAATTTGGGTCGTTAAGTGTAAAATCTATTTAAAACCAAATTTAATTCTTAAATAAATTAGTTTTATATCGGTTTTAAGTCAATTATTAATAAAGTGACATAGGAAATAGTGGAGGCCGTGTCGTGACCTCATAAATTCAACTAGCCGCTAACTGAATCATGTATTTCAACGCACATACTTATGTATCCTTAGAAGTAAGTTTCACAGGTGTTAAATGTGTTGATAAGAACAATCTGGAAAAATTGTTAATGGTGTGTACCTACTATGTATGTAGGTATGTAAACACTTTATTGTACTAGAAACAGAAATTCAAATACAATATTCACAGAATAGGAACGTACAAAGGCGAACTTATCCCTTTAAGGGATCTCTTCCAGCTAACCTTTTGGGTGATTGAGCAAAATAAGAAAGCAAAAAGTGGCAACGAGTAGACACGAGTACAAAACAAAGTTTACGAAAACTGTATGAACTAAATTTAAGACCTAAAGAATGGTGGAGTGGTAATGAATAAACACTAACACAGACATAATTATATAAAAATAACAATAATAAATACCAACATAATAATATACACATACTTATATTTATACATATATAAATACTATGTATAAATATATTTATAATTAAACAAAGGACAGTACACAATTATAAGGAGTCAAGCTAGTATGACCTCAAACATCCCTGTAGTGATGCGACCGATTGCGATTTCCTAACGTCAGTTGGCATGTTGGTTGGTGTTAGGATAGTCTGCATCTTATGATCTGGGGGGTTATTATGACATAACTATGCAGTTATGTTTACACTCAGAGAAAAGGACAGAGCTATATAACTGCCGTATCTCTGTCCTTTACGCTCACCGTAAAATGAACTGCAAAGCTAGCTCATAATATCCCTCCTCGGTGAGATGAAAGAAAAATAAATGACACGTCTAAAGTCGTTAATGATAGACATGACACATGACGCACGCGATTAAATTGGATAAAGCAGCCAGTTTAATATAGAACAAATATTGTCTGTAAATCAAGGTACGTAATAAAGTTGAAATAGTTGCAGCAGATATAATATAAAAGTCGGGACCAAGAATATGAGTGAGCATGAGTATGAATATGACCAAAGTTTTAATTTTAACATCGACTCCATAATTCTTTTTCTTTTATATTACCGTGCGATGAAAAATCCCTGTCTTGTTTATGATCACGTAAAATTAACCAAATACGGCACAGTTTCAAAGATATGCATACTCTTTCAATCTAATAAGCAGAAGCGAATCTTGAATGTGTCTAGATCATTAACATACTGTCATCGGCGCATGCGGCGTCTTCGTGCACTATAATTGTTACTGACGGAGTTATCTGTCGGATATTATCTCGTATTATGAAATGTTTACTACTAAGTTACTCATGCTTGGCTAATAGTGCATTTGTGGTTTATCGTATTTATAATTACGGGCTAACGATTAGAGGTGAGGTCAACAACTTAACTTGAACCGGTTAAGTTTTCAAAGGGTCAGTTTACGAATACGAACTATTTACGTGTTTAAAATGATTCAGACACTGTAAAATTGATTTTTATAGAAGAGGTAGTTAAACTGTTAGTAGTTTTTATTCGGGAAAGGTGTAGAATCGAAGGACCTTGTAGAATATCATGTGTTAAAATAAAGAAAGCTGATCCCTTCACCATTAATAAAAGTTAGGTAGAATAAGAGAGAAGAGAGAGATGTTACCACTAAATAAACCTGAAGAGTTAGACGCGATGTATTTCAATAATCCAAATGTTCAAAGAGAACTAAGAACGCAAGCGCAACACATACGTACGTATGAAACAGTAAGTTGTCGAGTTGCTAATTTGTAACTTACGTCAATTCTTTATGTTGATGTTTGATGGTGTATGTTTTGTGGTGTTTTGTAAAAAGGTTTTTTGTACTGTATTGTGTGATATTCTGTGATCATCGGGACATAGGGCTGGTAGTAAAGAAGTCGCGGTCAGGTTCTGCGTTGTAGCTTTAAGCTTGCTGCCATTTGCAATTGTTGAAATTTAATTTCCAAAGTTCATTATTTTGAAATAATAGAACGTAGCATTATTGAAGCGTTAAAGAATACTCTCGCCCTCATCATTTTCTCTTTGAATATCCTCAAATTACAAAGTACCTATTTTGTTGAATCTGTTGATCTGGATGGCTCCCTCTTTTTGCCAATAAACGTGGAGTAACCGTGGAGTAGCTAAGCCGTGCTTTGTCCTTATCTGTCAATGTGACATTTGAATTGGTCAGATAAGAAACAAGCATGGCTTAGATACCCCACGTTTGGTAATAAGGGCAAAAAAGCACAGAACGATGTTGGAAAACACATCTGGAGGGCCTGGTAATGATGCTTAACGCTAGTTTAACGATTTTCAAAAAATGACAATATGTATGGAAAGCATAGGCGCGTACCGGAAGACGCAGCGTGGGTAGACCTCCAACGAGGTGCACCGACGATTTGCTACTAGTGCGTGGATGCAAGCGCCGCAGGACCGGTCTTTGTCACAAATCTTGGGGGAGACTAGTGATACAGTCAACTGTGTCACAAGTCTCCCCCATCATCCAGCTTATATGATGGTGGTTTTGATGCTGCATCAGGTTTTACATATTTTATTACTCCCTGTTAATCATATTTTATATCGTCTAATTTTCGACCAATTAACGGATATGCCAGTGCGATTCAGTTTAAAATAATTCAGAGAGCATGTACATACTCTTAGCTGCTTTCACAGATTGATGCGTAATTGTCCAAGTCTAGTCACCTGATTGAGCATTTATATTTATTTAGATTATATGATTAGGTATATGATAATCATTGCTACAATCTAACGTACTCGTTTTAATATGACACGTGTAGCCATGAACTTGTATTTTAGCATATCAGGCCACATGCAAATACCTTTGTATTTCCTAGGTAGGTAATAACATCATTGTTAATCAGATCTTGTTTGAAAATGTCCGTATTCTGTGCCAGGATTTCAGTTTTATTTGGTACATTGAGTGGTTTTCGACTTCCTGGTTTTTTAGAGTTGTTACTATTACGTCTCCTTACAATTAGTAATGAATAGGTATTTATTTCAGGATTAAAAGGTGTTAAATCCAGAATATAACCTATCTCCATTCCACATGTTACCTAAATCGGTTCTGCCGTTTTAGCGTGAAGGCTATCCAACATACGTACTAACATACACACTGGCACAGTTTCGCATTTGCGTTATCAGGTGTAGGGGGGGTGGTCAACACTTTTATTCATAAGGAATTTGATGCACATTCGTCTCTGCAGGTATTTATATGAAATAGTAGCATAAGGTGGTTGTGTAGTGGTGGCAGGACATTGTGCAGGGTCCGGATCGCTATCACCGTCTTACCCTTTAACCTACCACTAAACAGCAGTATTCGCAATGCTTTGTTTCGGTATGGGGATAAGACAGCCGGTGAAACTAGCAAGGAGGTATTCCATCTTAGTCCTCTGATTTGGCCAAGCTTTTGTAGTTAGGATCGCAGTCTGGAGACTTTAGTCTTGAGAATGCAAAAGTCTTTAGGGGTGTACCGACACGACACTCATTTTATAGAATGTTTTACTTCGCCGAATTTTAATTTCATCGACGGACAATGACGGGCAGGAGTTAAAATTTTTTGGTGGTCCAGGCATAAGCTAACTTTACCTACGTAACCCGTGCTTAAGATAACCTAAAAACAATATTTCAGCAGAAATTACTTAGCTATCGATGAAATGAAATTCGGTGAAACGACTGATACGATGAAATGTCGTGGCCTGTCTGCTCGTTTGCCTTCTCTACGCCATAAAGAAAACTCTGGTGCAATTTTCATTATATTCGTGCATAATTACAATGATATGCAAATGCATGTTACAGTAATCCGATTGCTCTCGTTATTTAAAGCTTGTTTGAGGCGAGGCAATTACGACGTTACATGCAGCAGCGATTGGGTAAAAATTGGGTAATGTTACCAAATACACACGATGACGTGATCTGGGGAGCCTACAGTTAGTATTGACCCGCACTGTCTACGAAGCTAGCGGTCCGGGGTTAGATCCTCGGCTAGGGCAAATATTTGTGTGATAAGTACGAGTATTTTTATTTCTGAATCTTGGTTACTTTCTATTTTATTTTATTCGGAAAACTCTAAATATGTAATAGAAGAAACTGACTGACTGACTGATTGACATATCAACGCACAGCCCAAACCACTAGGTTTAGAGATTCCAAATTTGGCACGTAGGATTCTTATGAGGTCTAGACGTGCAAGAAAGGATTTTTAGAAATTCATCCCCTAAACGGTTTAAATAGGCGTAAGGGTTTTAATAGAAGTAGCAAGAAACTAATTTTACACCTATGAAGTCGCGGACGTCCTCTAGTTACAATAACTATGTAATACTGCATAGCTAACTACACGTTTTACAGATAAATACAAAGTTAAACAGAAAATACTACAAAAAAAAACGAAGAAGAAACGGGCAGATCATATAAAATTACTATCTGCGAAAAATTTTTACTTATAGAAAGTGTGTTCTTATCTAATACTTAATTAGGTAGTAATTTTGGATGTGATTGTCCCGTAAAAAATATTTTGCAATATAAATACCTACTTTGAAGTGTCTTAATTTTGCCAAGTCTTTTTTTTAATGTCTAATTATTCGCAAATAGAACACGTAGAAAAGAAAAAAGTTATGGCGGTTTGTTCAAATTCAGCATAAATCAAAATATTCTTACGTAATAGGTATGTTGATTTTGGCTTGTGGAATGTTGAGATAGAATACTAAAGCGTGCTAAAGCCTTGAATAAATTTGCTTTATGTGTTTAATTAATTGTTAACGAACTTGGGATAATTATTGATATAATTAGGAAGTGTTGTTTACAAGTACGCAGTAGGTACTATTCTAATAACCTAAGAACATTTGTTGTTTGTTGTTTAAATTACCTACAACGCCCTAGAACTAGCAACTAACTAGAATATTCAAGTTTTACAATCGTCACAAATGATTGATTTACAGTTACAGTTTAAATAGAGCCGTTTGATCAATAAAATAATAAGAATACATACATACATAAGGACACGCTTAGGGAATAAGGCCATAGGTAAACACATAAAACAGGGCGCCATTAGAAATAAAAAAAAATAGGGCAATTTTTACGATTCAAGTTTAACACTAAAACCGCCTTAAACTGTTTCATCAAATACCATGATTAAAAATATACTCGTTTTATTTTACAAGAAGGAGACGCTAAGTTTCACATTTATAATTCCCGCAACTCTTGATTTAAATTAAACGGGGTCCAAGCCAAGATGCAAACGCTCCTAACTTTTTCTTTTTTCATTTTAAGCTATAGCTCAAAATGGTTGGGATGACAGTTGACCACGTGGTCTAGCGAAACGCACGAGAATGTCATTCCATACATTTTGAGTAATAGAAAAGAAAAAAGGGCCCGCTCTCGATTTCGTTAACACTATTTACAAAAAAAAAATATATTTAATTGTTCTGTAAGTTTTAAGTGCACCCCGCTGCACCCTGCCCTCATCCATATTCTCTTTATAACAACAATGGAATTACCGGCTCATTCATCCACAATGTAGCCCTGCATAATAACTGTTGATGCACCATTTGTGGGGGCACGCTTCGAGATTCGTTGGGTGGGACTCGTTCTGTTATTGATTACAATTAATTATAATTAAAGTTTCTCTAGTGATTAGTTTTCTGATAAAACACGGCAGGTAGCAACTATCTGTTTTCATACTGAATGTTTACACTTACATATTATTTTAATATAATATTACTACGAGCCTAAACTGTTCTACGGCTGGGCCAAGGGATAAACATAGAAAACTGCATAATTTAGCTTTTATATCATAGACTTCGTTGCTATATTTTGTATTTGGGCATTTTCATTATAAAGTGTGACGATAAGTAAGAAAAGTAAACGTTTCTTAATTTTGTTTAACTTGGGTACCTACACTATTTTGAAAAGCCCATATAAAGATTATCTTGGACACACCTTTTTTTCGACGAACTCATGAGTTAATCGAATTCTGTTAAACTATACGACAAATAATCAACAATCATGACTCACGAGTGACAGGCCTTCACGGTGTGTGATATCACTGATAACAGAGATATGGATCACAAGGAAATTATCAACATTCCAAGGATACAGATGCTTTTGTAAATCAGCGATTTACAATTCTAAATAATTGCTTGTTTTTGTTAATAACTGCAAAAATATCTATTGTAATCCGCATCTGTCAATTATAAGATTTATAAGTTATTTGATTCCAGCAATTTACTAACCTTTCACAATGAAACGATATTTCTTGTAGAAAAATTTCTCACAAATTACAAATAACCATCTTTTTCGTTCTTGTTTTTTTTATTTGCTTAATAGGCGTCTTTGAACGCTCTCTTTAGTTGCACGAGTGGAATTTTCCTCCAAATGCATCCTTTAAAAAGCTTCTCGTACCAACTTGATTGCGATTTGCACGCAATGTTTGTCCTTTTCTTTATGGTTTTTTTTTTATGTTAAGGAGAAGGCACACGAGCACTCGGGCCACCTGATGGTAAGTGGAATCTGAGACCCATAGACATTTGAATTCTCAAGACTACAATCCTAAGACCTCAAATGCGTTGCCAACCCTGAGGACCAAGATGGAATGCCTCTAAGCTAGTAATTTCACCGGTTGTCTTATCCCCACACCGGAACACAACAATGCGAACACTGTTGCTTGGCGGGTGGTTTTGTCTGTATTATGAGCATAGTAAGACTAAATTTTAGTACACGACCACGTTCTTTTTTAAACAGCCTTTCCTTTTCTGTGAAAAACTATGAAGTATTTGACATAGATTATCATTTTTTTCGAAGTTTCTGGTACCTACTCGACATATATTCTCTTTTGCCTTTATCATTACAAAGTTACAACAAAGCCACTTTATGCGTCTGTCTGTCTGTCTGTCTGTATATCCACTAATCCTAAACCACGCAACGGATTTTGATGCGTTTTTAACCAGTTAGTATATTTTTTGCGGAAGGTTTTTATGTAGGTATAATTAATTCGAGTTTTACAGAAAACTCGCATAAACCGAAGTAAAGCGAGGGCGGGTCATATATTATACAAGAAACCCATGTTAACAAATTTAATAGGCCCTAGCTAAGCTATAAGTAACATACGAAATCGGATATATATATATATATATCTTACAACTTACGATTCTTACCATTATAATGGCTTAATATTTACCATGTTGTGCGGCTCTAACCTCTCGAGTCTTACGGTAACTCCACGGTAAAAACAAAATATTAAACGGTAAACAGACATTACTTTTTTAACTTAAATGTGTCTGTCGCACCACTTATGCAAATTGATTGACGATTTTTGTGAACTTTCAGTTCATTTGCGAAATTTGACAATTTACGTCAGAGTTTTTTGTTGTTTGTTCAGTAAGCTGTATTAGTATCGTAGTCATTATAGCGGTAGGTATTTGCCAGAACTTAACTTATAGAATGTTTACAAAAGCAAAACAAACGGAAGATAAGTAATTATAATATACGCGTACCAATATTTGAATTGGTTTTGGATACCTTAATGGTTGACGATAACCTTGTTTTTTATTAGAAAATCTGGTTTAGTGACGCAAATAAATTGCGCAAAATCTTGTTTTTTTAATGGTTAAAATTCAAAACATGATGCGTAAGTTAAAAACGGGAATAAAGGCGTGACGTTAATAGTATGTAAGAATTAACAATCGTGATTTTCTGTATTGAAAGATTATCAAAAAATATAATTATTGTGATACATTTGGCGCAGCATTTACAAAGAAGTAAGGTACGTAGTTACATAGTTTTGCAAAATAACTCTGTAAATAGTTTAGAATTATACCTATACGATTTCAAGTTAATTTTTTTCATTCAGTTGTAATGAATACTTTACTTAACTTATTCTTTCTGCGTTAATCTACTAACTTTATAATTTTCTAACCCGTAGCTTGTGTTATTTTTAAATAGCAATAAATAGGGACTTATCCAAATCTTTGATGTCCATTTTGTATACCAAATTATATCTATAAGTAGTAAGTATATAACTTTATAAGCAAAGAAAAAAAATATTCTGACACTTTTTAAATATACCTATTAAGAAAGCCACTTTGTTAATACCAGTATTAAATAGAGTAGCCGGGTCATGCACACTCTTAAAAACAAAAGTTGTCTCTCCTGTGGTCAATAGTTAATAGCTTGCATATAAGTTATGCTTTTATTATGATAGGTTTAAAGCAGTCCTGACCGTGTTTTTGCGGGAATGGGCTTAGCCAGAAAATTAGGCCTTAAAAACGTTAACTTTCGGTGTGTCCACAGGAAACACGGTAACCTAAATCTGTGTATGACCCAGCCGCCCTAATTTTAGAACATTCAGGCCATAAATATGAAAGTCGTAGTATTATCAAGGTTTCTATTTAAATCACTAATTTAATTTCATATGTAAAATCACTTATTGTATGGATATGCAAAGTTGACACTTGAATGCCTGTATTCGAGAAGCTGAAGATGTTGGTATAAAATTCAATATTATTTTACCGTTTCCAAAGACTGCGGTTAAGTTCCGAGATTTTCAGATTCAGATCGGGCGTAGTGCGGTATTGCTCGTATAAGTTTTAGTGGTAGGCACATGGAATTATTTATTTATATCACTCCTGGTGCCGATGACGTCATAATGGCGAAATCTTACCCACAGGGTGCTCTAATTTAGCATGTGTTTAAATATTAACCGGTATAAATAAATAAATAATATTAAGTAAAAAGAGCATCATTTCTATACCATTTATTACTTTTAATATTTCAAAATGTGTCCAAATTATTTGATGCATGTCAATTCGGCGAATTTTGTTCAAAATAATTAATTACAATGCCAGAATAGTATTTAATCATAGTATTTTATATTACAACATGATAAAATATTTTCTTCTCGTGCTTCTGTCCATCTGATTGTCAGTATCGATGAACTCGAAAAGTTTAATAAGAGTTTATGCAGAACCGGTTCTGAGATACCCGGACCGTATTTCAAGCTTTAATTACAAGTCTTTAATTTTAAACATCTTATATGCAAATAGACGTCATTAGCACCAAAAGTACGGCCCTGACGTCACTGAAAGACTTTTGCCAGAACTACTCGACTTTTTTTCCGGTATTGTTTTTCTTTTACGAAACTGTCTAAATAATTTAGTTATTTATTCAAAATTGATCAATTCTGACATTGACAACGTCACCGGACATACATTTGCATAAAGAATGACAATAAAAACCTATTGGTGTGCGTGCGACTTAAATTACAATACATTAATCAAACTTTCGGAAACGAAGGGAGTAACAACCGGTTTTATGACGTACAATAACATTAACGACCTTGACTTGTGTATTGATATTTAAAAACACTTTTTTAAAGCATATTGTTAGAAATGTTTCTCATTAAGGCGTATCGAAAAGATTGTGGACACTGTTTCAAAACATTTTGTGGTGTTTTTTAAGCTAGGCAAACGAAAGAGATGGAATGGAGTAATCACAGCCGTTTATGAACACTCAAAGCATCGCTAAGTAACTTACTGAAAAGTTCTGGACCGGTGTAAAGAGGACTTTCTTTTCCCTTAATATTTACGACAAATTCTGATACAACCTGTATATAAGTCTGATTATCGGTGTACCCTACACCTCTTACGAGCAATTTTGTGAGATTCCCTCCTGGTATTTTATATTTCGCACTGCCAGATCAAAACAGAATCTTATCAAAAACTTGCTGGTTTTGTTTCAAGTTCATGGGAAATGTATTAAAGTCAATTTTAAAATATAGTTGTATCTTGAGTTAATGCCGTATTGGTCTGACAGTACGATTTATTGTTAGCAAGTCATAAAGCATACCTAAAACGCTTGTACTAATTTTGTAATATAATGGACTGGAAACTTCTGGAATCTTTAGTTCGTAGCCACAACCAGTCAGCCATGCCCGCGTTGCGCAGTAGAGATGCTGCTTACTGCGCATGCCCGTTCAACCGGCTCGCTTCGTCAGCGAAGGTTCGCGAGGCCTGTTGCAGACGTCATCTTACGTCATGGAACTGTTACTAGATTAGTAATTAGATTTATATGTACCTTAAAGCGATGCAACGTGCCGCTATGGACAGATGGAATGGAAGGAACTTCAAATCGTCACAGACAATATTTAACTCGAATAGATGAGAAGGGGCAACATTTGCAGTTTACACGTTTAGAAACTTTGAGTACCGTTACCATTTATAATGGAAAAGGAGTGATTTTGCAGCGTGTATTTTGTGATAATTCGGATTTGTGGTTTTAAAAAGAGGGCTTGATATTCATAGACTTCTTTCAAATACGCTGACCTACTTCCTATGATATTGATGTATAAAAGTGAAACTTACTAAATGAATAAACATTTTTTACATTTTTCTTATCCTAGTAACATTATACATGTGACAGACTGAGACAGTCAGGATGATTGGATTTAAATGTTTAGGTGTTCAATAATGCAAAAACGACTGAACGCATTTGGATATAATTTGTTAGATAACTAAATAGCGTATACCCTGAATTAAAACATGGGACACTTTTCATCCCGGGAAACTTGGCAGGTAGTCCTAAAAGTTATTAGCGGGAATAACGTTAAACCAGTTTTACGCTGATGAAGTTGCGAGCAATCGGTTGTAGTGCCGGGAACCTATTACATGCTATTTATTACTAATTAAGCCTCCGCTGTCCGTCTGTCTGTCGTATTAGGTAGACAATTTACATTTTCAGTAAGTAAGTATGTATTGTGTACACGACTATTGCTGTAATAACATCATAAAAAAAATAAAAAAATACTAGGTAATCACTGGTAAAAAAATACGGGTGTTTTAGGGGACACCGCGACCGCGTATGCTCAGAATTAGTTTCCCGCTATAATTCCCCTTTTCATATTAATTCTTAGTGCAGTCCTAGGATAACCCGTCCAAATTTCAAGTTCATCGTACCTTTATTTTTTAAGATTAGAATAAATGGCCGTTGTTTTACACACGTCGCCTTTAACGAAGGCGAAATTACAAATTAAAAAACTAATCTAATAACTACGTTATTAAAGTAACCGTCTGCGTATTTCACCGTTATAAATCAAATAATTACGTCGCGTTGTCAGTCAATCCAAAAAGTAGGTACTTACCTACCGGTAAAATGGGGTGACGTGGCGACTTTTTTGGAATCATCGATTCTGTGCGATGTGTCAGTTAAATATTTTCAGGTCTACCGCGGCATAATATTACTTTTATATGTTTCATATGCGAACGTAAAATATCAGTAATACCAGTATTTTCAGACAAATAGGAGGCAAAAATGTCGAAAGAATAAACCACTCAATTTTGACATGTGGCAAGGGTGACTTTGATATGGTGATACGTAACACAGGTATAACCAAAGCCCCATTTTAAGAAACAAGATTTTAAGCTGCCTATTTTTTATTCCATTGAGACTGCCATCTACCGTTGTCTAGCTCTAGTTGCTTTAAGTTAGGTACATAAAATGAGTAGTCGCCAATGCAATAACTCTAACAATTTATTTTACTATTAAATGCAGAAGTTACAGAAGATTTTTTTTTAATTTTTATAATATCCCCATTTTACGGTATCTAAGTATACTTTATGACACTTGTTTTTAGGATTGCAATAATACGCAAATATAAAATAATCTTTTACCCACATTACCATTCGACCGGCCTTATTCAAGAGCATTAAAGGCCAAATTTCCAGTTCTCCTTGTAAGTACCTCGTTAGGTTTCGGTAAATTTGGTAAATTCCATAATATTTATTATACAATGATGTCAGAGTTGATCCAATTTATAACTCCCAATTTATTAATAGGTTATTATTGGAATTAATTATAATAAATATGCAAGTTAGTTATTAATGCGAACTGACCTTGCTCCTGTGAATCTATTATTCGGATTAAAAGGTATTTTATCCAATAACAACTAACATGAATCGATCTTTTTCTGCGTATTTGTGGTAAAACCACCACCTGCCAGGTATACTGGTTTGATAAACTGTAAAAGTGCCAAACTGCGGCCATAAACATTGAAATATGCGGTAGGTACCTACGAAAACGCACAGATTTTACCTGTTAAGAGATCTTAAAATTAAGATTTTTATTCCGACAGTATATTCATTTGCCCGAATTTTCTTTTGACGAAAGCAATTAGAAAGAATGCTAGTTATTTTTATAATGCATAACTTATACGAAGATACTGTTAACTGACCACCCATAGACTTTAATACGTTGCGATAAGGTTTATGTTCGTTTGTAAATGTACAGTTAACAGTGTCTTCGATTGTTCGTAGGCTAGGTTAGGTTTGATAATTAGCGAATAACTGGTTTCCGCGACTCCATCCACGTAGAATTTGTTTATCACTATTCCCTCAGGAACCGTCCAAGTTTTCGGGATAAAAACATCCTATGCCGTTTCCCAACTATCTCCATACTAATTTTCATCTAAACCGATTCAGCGATTTATGCGTCAAAGCATAATAAACAGACAGCCAGACAGACAGAACTACTTTCACATTAATAACATTAATATAGAAGTGGAGATAGCAAAAAATTAAGGATAGGTAACTTAAAAAATATTGAATTCGGAATACATAATGAAAATGCGGGATTTAGTTCAATTCGGAATTATGCACCTAGTACCCTGTCAATTATTGTCGACAGTAGTAAATATAATTCCATATTTTATTACTAATAATAAAACAGGTTCAAACAATAGGCTCAGGATAGCTAAGGGTTAGCATTCGAGTAGATAGAGTAAAGGCATTCGCAGTCCTCACGGTTGCGGCATCGCGTTTGCAGGCTTAAGATTACATTCCAGTCTTGAGAATTCAAATGTGTTTGAGACTGTATTCTTAAATAGGACTCCTTACCACTAAAAATAAGTCGCAAAATCAATAAAAAATAGAGCTTAGAAATTAGGGCGCCGTAGGCCTGGGAAAATTGGCAACTTAGTTCCATTTTACAAGCATGTTTAGAATATTGTAGTTCCACATACTTAAGACAGTAAATACTTAGTAATAAACTGTGTCAAGCGGTCGATATTAGTGGCCAGGAGCGGGCGCGTACGCAGCAAGGCTCAGCGCAATCCTTGCGTAAGCGGCTGTCGAAGGCCGACTCGCGGAAACTACCCACACAGTTCTATGTCGCACTACTATTGACCGTCAGTAGTTAGTGGTGCTATTAGTACACTCCCTCGTTTGAGGACCAACTTGATCGGAAATCATATAATCCGTGCGCCCGTTTGTTTATACTCGTGTGAAATTACGCGTGAGTTTCGCGTTGAGACGATGTTCCTTGAGAGCACACGCGTCGCTGGGGAGCGCTGCCCTGCTAACATAAAAGGCAGTATCTCAGACAAAACTCCTGTAGCAAATTTAACCTTATTACGAATGGCTTAGGATTGAATATGCTTTGGCCATTGAATCAGAGATACTGCATTTTGGCTTAGGAGGGCAGAGCGTATAACCATCATCAATATCATCATCATCATTACCACCATCGTCATCATAAAGAATCATCTTCATCGTGCCATAATAAATCTTAAAGATTGATCGAGAAAGAAAACGCCCTGAGGTATGCCGAATGTAGTAGGCACTTTGTGTAGTAAGATTTACTGTCCAATATTTAAATTATTCGTACTAATAGTTTACATGATTTTTACCCCGTTTACGTACAAGTTCATGAAACTGTTAGTTGTTAATTTGAATGTCGGTTTATACCTAGTTTAAACTGACAATAAAATTTTAATTAAGAGCCTGAAATCAAGAATTAGCATCTCAACAATCATAGAATGGCATCAGTGGTGCAAACTCGCAAACTGTTACTTATTATTTATTAATAAAATATTAGTGTGATATTTTTTCTTTTTGTGTAACCCTCACAAATATAATATTTGCACGTAACACTTTCTATTTCATGTCTATGGATATCTGAACTGCAAGCTGTGCTAGCACAAAGTTGTCCGCGGTTTGCTTGTCCCTCGGGTATCCCTTTGATATGGGGCCGATTTTTCTGTATCCCTACACCGGAATACAACAATGCGAACACTGCTGCTTGGGGGTAGGTTAAAGGAAAAGATAGTTATAACAATCCAGACGGACCCTGCACAAGGCTAAACCACTAAATATATAATTATCAAGACTGAAACATCAGCCCTCAGTCTAAGCTGTAACGATAGACACGCATCACACACTGTTTTCATCGTATATATTTAATGTTTATCTACACTTCTGCAGTGTTATAAAGAGGAAAGATTTGTAAGTTTGTAACGAATAAACTCAAAACTACTGGACCGATTTTGAAATTTCTTTCACCATTCTGTATTATCACTGAGTAATATGGCTATGTTTTATTTTTCTGCGCGTACAGAGTCGCGGGACACAGCTATGTATTTATACATTTAATTGTAAGTATATATATTTTGTGTATTTTAAATATGAGGCAGGTATATACATTTTACTACATTTTCAACACTGTTAAGTTGTTTAATTGCACCGGTTATTCTCTGTTAACCATATGGTTGACTGGTAGAGAGACCCCTAGGTATAAGTTCGCCAACTGCACTTTTTATATTTCTTTGTTTTGTGCAAAGAGGATTAAGTAAATAAATGAACGCATGAGCCATAAATGAAAAAATAAAAGATGTACCAGCCGAGCTGATGAGCTGCGCCAATTTTTAAATTCTTTGGATCACGTTTCTCCAATTCTCGGTGTATCCAAGGCCACATGTCGCACTTGAACTTGAGTTGCTTTTTGAGTAACAGCCGTGACTCAAGTCTCGCATCCCACTACACGCGTGTGGGAAAGATGATGCAATACCCTAACATCTGTATCAATTTAGATCACATTACATATTATTAACCTCGGTTGCTATGACAGAAACTTACAAATAGAAGTTATCGGATAAATCGATACGGCACTGCAAAAAACGAGTATACTATATAGGGTACAAAATCAAAAAATCAAAATCAAAATGTTTATTTAGTAAATAGGCCCCCATGGGGGCTCTTTTACACGTCGGTAATATGAAGTGAATTTACTAGCGCTTCAGATAAGGATAAGACCATCATTGCGGAGAAGCGCCAAGAAACAAGAACAAGTACTTTAGAATAGATATTATTTTAAGTACAAACTTGAGTGTGACTGTTAATTTAGTTATTTATTTTTAAAGTGAGTATAAAATGAAATATTCTGAGAATATTTTAAGCGTTTACCTGTTGCCGTTATTAATATCAAGCAAAACACAGCAAAAAAAACGTGTTTGTTGTATGAGGCCCATTTAAATATTTATTTTATGCTGCTTTTAGAAATACATAACCTGTGCAAATTTCAACCGTATCACGGTTCATGACAGACAGACAGATAGGCAGAGAGACGGATAGAAACACAGACGGACAGCGGAGTCTTAGTAATAGAGTCCCGATTTTTCCCTTTGGGTTCGGAAACCTAAAAAACTGAAACAAGATGCGAAATATGAATATTTCAGTAAATTGCGGTTATCTTGGAAACTATAAAAAAATTACTGATCCCATGGTAAGTTGTTTAGATAGATCCTCTAAATCTAGGACACCCTGTATCATCATCGTCATTAGCCTATGCTACTGCTAGCAGCTCCTAGTGCTAAGTCTAGACTTAGGCCACAGTCAATGAGTCCAGCTGAGTCCGAAGCACGCTTCATCTTATTTTTGCCCGGTAGGTACCACCTCCACCAGACCAGACCAGACCCAAGTCGTCACTCCACCTCGCCGCAGAACGTCAACGTTTTCCGAGTTGAGGTCATCTTATCACTCCAGAACGCATCGGCTGCAACGGACGTGTGAAAAGGGGTATAAATCATTAAATCATACACGGAATATACCTGGGCCACTATTCAGGTGCGTTAAAACGATATCGTGTTTGACACGTTTAAGAATCGTTTATGTCACAGTCGCCATTATTGTAAATGACATAAGAGTTATGAAAACGTTGACAATACGGAAACAGGTCAAAAGCGATATCGTTATAACGCAGTTGAATAGAGGCCCAGTTTTATACTCTTTTTCACGTCGTCTTCATCTACATCTATTCTGCAGGGTACCTGTTATTATAAATAAATAAATATCACGGGAAAATGTCACACAAATCGACCTAGTGCCAAACTAAGCTCTAGGCTTGTACTATGGGTACTAGACAACGATAAACACTTACTTAGGTATATAATTAATTAAATACTTAAATACATAGAAAACATCCAAGACTCAGGAATACGTACTCGTGTTCATCACACAAATATCGGTACGCATTTCAACGAACGTATCATTACGCAAAAAAACATTTAATGGAAAGGCACTCTCGCTGCATGAATTATTTTTTTTGGCAGTCACAGTCTAACCTAACCTAACCTGAAAAATATCATGTTTTCAGCAGAAAATAGCGTTGAAATGAAATTCGGTGAAAGGATACAATCGATGAAGTGATATTAGATAAAATTGTGGGTTACCATTCTGCAGACATGGCCAGGCCCCCTGCCACCCCGCATACCGCACTGTATTTCCATACTGATATAAAAAATGCGAAACTGCGAGAAACTCGGTTGGGTATGGAGATTAGCTTGCACCTCGGAAAAGGACATATAGTACTTTTTATCCCGGTAAATGGACAGTGCCCGAGACAATAAGGTCGTAAAAAAATATGTACCTTTTATTAAACCAAAAAATAACCGGTATCCACCTTGGTTCGATAAACAATTGAAGAAAAATCTAAATGTAAAAAATAAAATCAGAATACGCTACAAGAAATACAGAAACCCACTGGATGCTCTCGAGTTACAATTAATAAGCAAAAGGTGCAATAGGTTAGCTATATCCCTGTATAATGATTATATAGTTAAGTTAGAAGATGAGCTGTCTACGAATCCTAAACTATTTTGGGCACATGTCAAGGCCAAACGAGGTGGGACAAGTGTTTATCCGGCATCATTATCTGACGGGTCAGCTGTAAGTGAAGATAGTACTGAAATCTGTAATATGTTTGCTACCTACTTCTCAACGGTTTACAGTTCGGATGACAACCCTCGTTACGATAATACATCCAGATCATTACAATTACTTAAGAATAATAGCCAGTGTCTTTCAGCCCCAGTAATTGAAAAAGATACGTTACTGAAGATTTTACAAAACATTGATTGTAAGAAAGGAGCTGGGTCCGACGGAATCCCGCCGTTTTTCATAGCTTCTTGTGCGTCTGAACTAGTTTACCCGCTGTTGTTGATCTATAATAAATCTCTTGCATCGGGTGTTTTTCCGACGGAGTGGAAAATGGCTAAAGTTGTTCCTATTTATAAGTCAGACAGCGATACTCTAGTGTCAAGTTATAGACCAATTTCAATTTTGTCCTGTTTTGCTAAAATCTTTGAAACGCTTGTTTGCCCTTACATTCAGAGACATATCAGGCTCTACCTGACTGACCACCAACATGGTTTTGTTAGCTCAAGATCAACTTGCACTAACTTAGTCACCTTCACTGAGTACTTGGCGGGCGTTATTGATTCTGGTAAAGAGACGGATGTGATATACACAGACTTCAGCAAAGCTTTCGACAAAGTTTCCCATAAAATTTTAATGCATAAACTATCTTCTTATGGATTATCAGGTTCATTGCTCGAGTGGCTGCGCTCTTATTTAGCTGATCGGCAGTTTTATGTGGTGGTGAATGGCTACCAATCAACTACCCGTATCATTACCTCTGGTGTTCCACAGGGTTCACATTTAGGTCCATTATTGTTTAATATATTTATTAACGATATACCTGATTGTTTTCATCATTCGAAAGTATTTATGTACGCAGATGACCTTAAGTTCGCACGTAACATTGACTCATCTGAGGACGTCGCCTTGCTTCAGGAGGACGTTAATAGGCTTAGCAGATGGTGCCAAAGCAATCACATGCAGCTCAATTCAAAAAAATGTGTACACCTAAAATTTACTCGAAAACTCACTGTGGTACCGTCTAACTATTACATTGATTACTACAAACTCGATGAAGTTGAATGCATACGAGATTTAGGCGTGTTGTTTGATAAGAAACTTACCTTTATACCACACATTGAAAATATTGTCAATAGGGCCTCCAAAATGTTAGGATTTGTCATTAGAAATGGCAAATCTTTTAAGCAAAGCAGTACCAAAATACTGCTTTACAATAGTCTGGTGCGGAGTATAATGGAATACTGCAGTGTTGTTTGGCGGCCCCATTATGCTACACACTCATTGCGACTAGAACGAGTGCAGAAAAGATTTCTTCGACACTTAGCATATCATGAGCACAAAGCATATTTGGCAAAACGAACTACATCTTACAAACGCAAATTGCAATACTTTAATATTGATACTCTTGAAACACGCAGAATGGTGTTAGATGCCTTGTTTTTAAACAAAATACTCCACCACAAAATAGACTGCCCACAATTATTAAGTCTCCTTAGTTTTAGAGCTCCCTCTAGAATCCCCCGCAACCCTATTACGCCATTATGCTTACCGGTCAGAAGATCTGTATCAGGTAGAAACTCTCCAATTTGTAGGCTTTGTAAGACTGCTAACAGTTTCAGTGACGTTACGGATATCCACTTCGACCTACCCGGTAAATTATTTAGAATTATACGTAGATGCTCTGATATAAATTCTATTACTTGTTAAAACTAGAATGTCTAGTTTTAAAGCAGTGTTAACTTTAATTTTAGTTTAGTCTTCACTTTAAGTTTTGCATGTGGTGTTTACCTTTAACTAGTTGTTATACTACTCAACAAACGTTTAGCATGTTTTTATTGAATGTACTGGTGTAAACAATTGTTGGTAAACCTGATTAAATAAATAAATAAATAATAAATAATAGCAGATGCCTCAACAAGGGAGCAAAATTACATATTTACGGCGAGGGCGTACCTACATTGAATCCTGAACGAAGCGAAGCCTCCTACTTCATTGCGTTTATAAAATATAAACGCAATGAAGTAGGAGGCAACAAAATGTCCTTGAACGGAAAAGTACTACTTTGATCCCTCCAGGAGGGCTAGCACAAGCGGTCCGCGACTTGTTTGTCGCTCGGATCTCCCTTTCGACCGAGTCTGTAACGATGGAGATGCACTGAGCGACAAGCGAGAAAATACAACTTGTGCTACCCGTGCAAGGAAGAAAAGTGCCCTTTCCGAATAGGTGATGTGAAAACGACTTTTACACAAACGGGGTCGCGGGCAACAGCTAGTCATAAAATAATCAACAAATCATAGCAACTACGTATCTTTAACGCATTGTCTAACCTGATGAGTGATGACGAGGTTAGGAGGTAAGTCATTGACGTAGGCTGACACCTATTTCGTAAGGGCATGACAGTTCGCAAGAATAACAATGCAATTAGACGCCATTACACTTCACCTAAGTCAAGGTCGCTAATTAAATACGACACGTAAACTGTTCTTACAGGTATTGTATATTAGAATCAGAGATAGAAGTTGTCGTGGCAAAAATAACAATGAACTAGGGACGTCCTTCCAATAACTAATTTATCGATAAGTATTTTAAATACCTACCTACTTCGAAGTGACATTGAGATCATCGGATCAAATATCAATTACCCTGTATGATCACTATTATAACCATCCATCCATCGCATCACGCATTCTTTCCCAGAGTGGGGTAGGCAGAGCTACAGAAAAACCGTCAAATCTAAAAAAGGGTAACTCATCACTTCATGGAATTTCACTTCATCGAATGTAACATTTTATTGAAATTCATTTCATTGAACGCTATTTTCTGCTGAAACCATAATGTTTTCAGGGTATCTTAAACATTAATTACGTAGGTTAGGTTAGGTTAGATGTTTAGATACCCTGACAACATTAAGGTTTCGGCAGAAAATACCGTTCAATAAAATGAAATTCGATGAAATGATACATCCAATGAAAGGTGTTTCGATGAAATGATAGACACCCCTAAAAAGACTTCTTGACAATTCTATAACCAAATTTTGTACAATCAGGCTATGATGTTTACCAGTGTATTAGTGACAGGTTGCTAGCCTATCGCCTAACTTGCCGGCTTGTAGTACAAGCCCTTTCCCTTAGTCGCCTCTTACGACATCCACGGGAAGACATGGAGTGGAAATATACAATGATCACTATTATACCTACGTAGGTAGGGGAGACAAAATGGTCCCTTGAGGTAAAATGATTCCCCATCGTATACAAGTTACTACTAACGATATCTATTCAAATATGCAACAAACGTCTGCCTTTTAAGCCTATTTTTTGAATTTCATTACTTTCTTCACGTTAAGTTTTATTGAAATATTGTTTTATTTGCGGATTTCTTTAATGTCTATGTATACTTTAAGCAACGTTTGAATACCGCACGTTGTATTTGAAAGATATATTTTTATCAATGAGTTGAAATTTGGTGTTTGAGGTGAAATTATCCCAATGTATCTCAAAGACTTAGAATGTTATGTGTAACACACTTACATATTTTTGTTACTTTAAGCAATACTTATGATTAAAATAAATAGCTGGGTGTCTTATTTCGCTAAATATTAAATGTCGTAGGGTTTAAATGATCCCTGGGATCGTTTTGACCCTACTCCCATGACAAAACTAATAAATCACATACATATCATGAGAAATAAGTATGCAGTTACAAAGATAAGTAAATTCACTATTTTTAACAATTAAAATCTTGTGTTTTTGTCTTAAACTTTGAGCGCAGTAAAGCTTTTCCCTTAAGGTGATCATTTGGACACATCTCCCGTACGTGTAACATAAGTAAACACAATTTATCGATCAATAAAGTATCTTTTTTACCACAACACTTCAGACCCGAGATCGCTGTGCAAAAAAATAACATCGAACTGTTGCTCCATTGTGAAAAGAAAATCCAGTCAAGTGTGAGTCAAACTCACTTATCTGGTTTATAATAATTTTTATACTACACTGTGTTAGTAAGTGCATGATTACTACCCTAATAAAAGGCGAGAAAGCCGTTCATTAAACCTTTTCAAAAATCAGGGTAGTAATATTGAATGGAATTTCATAACTGCCCTGTTATTGCAGGGCAGTAATGTCGTAGGAAAATCCATTATTACCCCGTTTAGTTTTTTTTTTATTCTTGATGACTTTGTCAATCAACCCACTTTGACACGCATGCAAGTTGGACCTGCAAATCGAGGTGTATTCACCTTCTTTAACGTCTTTTGGCACGCAAACTGAACGGAGCGTTAAAATTCACAATTAAAAAATTTTTGTTACTGTGGCTTTACTTTGAAATCCGTAATTCGAACTTCAGATCGGCTTGTCACTTTTTGCAAATTAGTTACGCATCGAGAGCAAAAGGGATAGCAATAGACGAAGTTCGAATTACGGATTTCAAAGTAGAGCCCCAGTTTGATGGCGCGCTCATTCTTCCTCAAAAGAATTCATTTGTTACTTTTGTATTTTGTTTATTTTTAAGTGTAGTATAAAGCAGTATATATCACTCGAGGGTAAGTTCAGATTACTAAACTAGTGTGGTATAAGGACCTCCGCTTTGCGTCGGGCCGCAAATGCACACTCGATCAGTAATCAGTGTCTTACTACTCCCCTTGGTGAATAAACTACTATTGTCTTTCTTCAGGGGTGAGCGTTAGCACATATACTTAGTCACACTAAATTAATCGCTTGAGAGGGCGTATACGATTTTTGCCGATTTCGCTGATTTACGTGATTTTACAGTTGAAATACTTTTCTTCTACTAATGCGCAATACGAAAGATATTTAAAATGTTCAACGAATGTATGAGCTACTTTATTGTTTTTATTATTTTATTTTTATTAATCGACCTGAAACTGGCGACTGTTTTGTGAATTTTGCTGTAAGAGGTTTAGAATATCGCATATTCACGAATCGTTTTGACATCTAAAAGTTGTGATATAATTACAATTTCAGTCTTCTAAAAATGTATGAATCACTTTTTACCACCTTCGTATAATATTTTTGAATAAAAAAAAATAACTATGTAAAATTTTCTAGAAAATGAGCAAATATTGTTTTTAAATTCGGCAACTTAAAACTCTCATTCATAAAACTAAAGAAACAGTAATAAAATTCAGTTCAAAATCAATATTCGATAATAACTCAAATGATATTTCATGATGTGCATAAAAATTTATAGAAAAGCAGTATTTTAAGTGTAAACCACGAAAATAAGCAAAACCAGCAAAATTTCTAACCTAACCTACCGTTTACACAATAGTTGTTCGTACCATTGGTATTCTGTAATAAAGAAACCGGTTGTCTATTACTGTGTAAAAGTTACAGGACTCTTAGGGTAGTTCAGACGGCCTAAACAGCGTAGGACGGCATAATAATAACGTCCCGTTTTGCATTCTGTAGGTACAGAAGCCAAATATGTTTATTTATTAAAGTATAATATTATTATATATTATACTTTATGGTGGTTAACAACGATGGCTAAACGTGTTATTGTTTTTGGTGTAAGAACCCATTGTCACCCAGTGTTTTGACAGGTGGAGCAAGAACGTAGGTACACTCAGTAGTATATAGTATCTTTTTGCTTGAACGCCTTAGACAAATTCGTGAGATCGTGAGGCAATTCATATTTAAAAAAACCGGCCATATGCGAGTCGGACTCTATCTATAAAAATGGCAAACCAATCATATCTGTTGTATGGGAGCCCCCCTTAAATATATGTTTTATTTTAATTTCATTATTTATATAACTTAATATTCTGTGAATATTTCAATCGTCTGCCTGTTATCATAATCGAGCAAAAACGAGCAAATAAAATCTCGATTTTTGTATGGGATCATAAATATCATTATCATCTGTGAAAATTTCAACTGTCTATCTATCACGGTCCATGAGATACAGCTTGTTGACAGATGGACAGACAGACGGACGGACGGACGGACAGCGGAGTCTTAGTAGTAGTGTCCCGTTTTACTCTTTGGGTACGGAACCCTAAAAAGACACAACCTAAAAAGACACAACCATGAATATATTCATAACCGTTATGACTTTTATCTTATCAATAGTATGTTAAGGGGGCACCGAGCTTTTTGCGCTCATTAACTTTAGGTATTTTATGCACTCTGTGTATGTGTGCGTATAGCACACCAGCAAGGAGCGAGCTGGAGCCATGCGCCGGCCGCGCGCCGCGCCTGACGAGCCGTGCGCCGGTCCACTAGGCGCGGAGGTTGCTACCAATGTTTACAAAATAAAAAAACATAATCGATTCCGAATACTTTTATTCAAATATTGACTATAAGAAGTTAAAAACTTTTTCAGTCTACATTTTTTTTTAAATTTGTTGTTTACTGTCGGTAGGTAAGGTAGGATTGAATTACTTGTATTGTTGAGGTACAGTCACATCACGAGATTGTTGAGCCACTCTAGAACCCACTCACAGATAGATAGATAATTTTAAATTAATGTCGTTTGTACATCTATGGTGTATTTAGCTAGTGTTAAGTTATTTATAATATTTATTGGGCAAATTGTTCGGCTAAAGAGAATAAATAATAAGTAAAAGCCGTACATCTTCCAATCGGCCATCTTCCCTCTCCGAAGGTTACCGGGAGAACCCTTTCATAGAAAGTTGACGGTAAATTTTGACGTAAATAATTTCTTTTGCGTGACTTGACGCTGTCATTAGGACAGAGTTCTATGGTGGCTCAACAACCCCGTGATTTAATGTGACTGTATATTGAAATGAAATAAAACCTAATTACCTTTATTGACAATATTCTAAGCACAAAATAAAGTGAACTCAATACCTAATGTAAAGTAATAAGAACGGCTGAGTAGGGCAAAAATCCCAGTCATGGACCCTTTCTTCAAGATATTATTTTTAACTGACTTCAAAGAAAAGGAAGTTCTCAGTTTGACCTGTATGTATGTATGTATGTTTGTCCGTGATTATCTCACGTTTGGCTGAACCGTTTTTAATGCGGTTTTCAGAAAAGTATTTGTTTCACATAGGAGAAGGTTTTGGTATTTTAACCGTCTTTAAAAAAAAGGATCTTAGTTTGTACGAATGTTTATCCATGATTATTTCCGCAAAAACTTCAATGTCTGATTCTGATCACTATAAAGTATAAAATTAAATTGATGTTTTAAAAAACTAAAAACTTAAAGCTGCTGTATCAATCACATATTTAGAAGTTCCTACTTAATGTTTGTATGTATATAATGTAATGAATAATGTACGCAGGTATCTTTAGAAAAAAATATTAGGACATAAGAAACAACAATAATCAATATCGGATTTTACTTCACGGCATTATTTTGTCTGTGTGAGTAAGCAATGTCATTGTCTATTTCTCCATCCAGTGAAAGACAAAAAATTTGGTCCATTGGCATCCTGTAATAAAACAGAACGTTTTGATTTAACTATAATTTATTTATTAACAGAATTAGTTTTTGGATGAAATTTTGTAATCCTCATTCTATAAAAATAATTCGTATTTGGGACTTACAATTCCATTGTGTGGTAAATTTTATAATCGATGTCAACCAATTCATTTACTCTGTAAATTGAAAAAATATAAAGATAATGTGAAAATTCATACTAAATTTATTAAAATGTTTTCCTATACACCTCTTACTATTTTTACGCATACCTCACCGGTTCATTCGGTACCTAACTCTTCGCTTTGTAGCGAAGTGCCAACAACTGGAACATTAACCCTATAAATAAAAAAATATGAATAATTTTGCAATTTTACTCATTTGTTGAAATATAGTTGTTAGGTACTAAGTATTCTTACGGAGTATTCTCTTTGTATTCAGATTTCTGGAGATGTCTTGCTCTAGAAATATTGAAACCATCCCAAGAAGTAACAATATTATATAATTAATTATAGTAAAAAAAACCTCGGGTCGTTCTAAGAAGCTTGTTTTGCCTGTAAATGTGTTTTTTTAGCTAAATTACTTTTATATCTTGGTAAATATTCACCATAGAAGTGTATTTTTTATATACCTACCTACTAATTGAAAGAACTTCGCGTGTTGTTGAAAATTACTTGTGTAAATAAACCAATTTTGGCCCAAAACATCAAGACTACAACTAAACGATTACAAAGTCTTAGTAATACAAATCGATACATCTCGAAAATCAGTCTATGTTGCTACCGATTTATTTTCTCCTCCCTTAGCGTGGCATTTTGACAACTGTCAAATCAGGTTTCTTAGAACTACTCCACTATCAGTAGGTTTACGATTTTAACTAACTTCATTTCTTCACGCAAGCGTTTAGCATTGTGCTTTTGCCAACCCCTTCTCTTCCTTTCTTGGTTGTGTTTGTTCCCCATTTAAAATAAAGTGAATAATCACAAAAATCGCGATAAACGCAACCAACCACCAAGCGACACAGCCTCCACGTCCGACGGCCGAAGCCTGACTAATGCGGACATGGGGGAAACGTGACGGCTCTGGCTAAAATGGACGAAACGCGTGCGAATTTAGGTATTTCCTTCATATTAGTAAAATAAAAACACATTTTCAAATCTAAAGTGATGAATATATAGAAGACGTGTAGTTTTGTTGTAAATCCAAAACTGATGATCTTCCGTGAAGTAATTACGCCGTACTAAGTGTTTATTTTGTTATGTAGAGGTATCTTTGGATGTGTTTTCTATCGAGGGAAGTACAAGTAATCGTGTTTCTAAAGTATATGATAAATAGAGTGATTCCTTAAATATCTTACATATGAATTGCATAACTAAAGCTTCAGTAAAAACAATGCAGCAGGCGATCAAACGAACGCATTTTTTTCGTAATTACGTGTCGTTGCCTCGGCGCACTCTTAACAATAAAGTTATGTTATTATTACGTTCGCCTTCGCCACACTAAACTTGATTTAGGTTAGATACAAACAGTGTCGCAGCGCAATTTTGTTAAACCCTAACCGCATTTCATGATACGTTACTGAGTGCTACAAAATTTGAAGAGGCCATATTGTTTGTAGGTACTTACTTCTTTCTCGCTTATGCCCTGGAAATTGTAAAATAACAGATTTTACTAAAACAAAATATCACATCACTTGATGCACAGGAGGTTCCGTTCTTGTCCGCCCTGACAGCCTGGAACCATGTCCCTGCAGAATATTGCTGCGGTATTCCCCGGCCTGTTATGTTGTAACAGGCGACCAAAAGTCCCACTAGTTCTCAGTCAATTATGGTGTATTATATTTTCCCACCTTTTCGCAATACGGACCAAAAGGGCCCTAAAAGGCCCTAAAAACCCGTTCATTTGGGTTACCCGCTCGTTTGGGCTACCCTTCATATGATAAGCTAATCGTTTGGGTAACCCTTTCTTCCGATTACCCAACAAAATTATGATAACCCGTATTATTCAGATTAAACTAATCGTAACGAGGGTTTACCACTTACAGGAGCTCATTCGGTTTGTGTTTTGAGTGTACTAACCAGTAAACTTTCGGTTGAGGCTAATGAACTAGGGACGGGGACTCACCGCTCATTTAAAACGATCCGGTTGTTTATGGTCACAAAAACCGGTGACCTGGGAATTAAGTCAGGTGGGGTGCAATTTTTGAATATCATCGACGAAAATTGACTATCTTTAAAATCAATTTGTGTAGCAATTTTATCTATGAGCGGGCCCTCCTTTCGGATATGACAAGATAAAGACGTTGAGATATCAAAACCAAAAGGAGGGGGCCCCCTCGTACATAAAATCGCTGCATAAATTGTTTTTTAAAGTTAGTAATTTTCGTCGGTGAGATTAAAAAATCTTACCTCGCAGGAGGTTCCGGCGCCGGGCCTGTGGAGATCCCGGAGTCCTCAACAAGCACGACGCTGGCTGGCTAGGTTACAGTGGGTAAATCCATCATAACCCGTCTTTCCAATACGCTGAATAATGCTGGGTATCTTGCAGGATTTCCCCCGTTAATAAAAACAGCCGGTTAACCTATTCCTTTATAACCGTCCGATCCGTTATACCATGATCTAATCAATTAGTCAAACATCAGGCAAATCGCTTTGTAATTGCCATGACTAAGTACCCACATTTCTTTGACGATAACTGTGTATTTACCTATTTCCCGTTTTCTCTTGAAGCTGAATAGTATTACTTAAGGCAAGAATAAACGCTAGTATTCTCCAATATTTATCTAATTTATTATAGGATTATTGGAATAGCTCGGATCATTCATTACCATCAAAATTTCGCAGATGCTAAAATATCTCCGCCAACATTTATTTTCAAGGCCAAAATAATGCAGTCTAAAAATATTTACACATTTCAGTAACGCTACGAGTATTAACGTTCGCGTTATGTCATCGTTCCATTACCGTTAAAACAAAATGGAGTAACGTAATTACCGCCAATTATCGGGTTTTGCAAAATATTTATTACCTACTTGCATTGACAATTTCAATCAACAAATTAAGGATAAAATCATAAGGTTGTGAGAGTCGTTTATCGACGGGTAAAGTAAAGAACCATAAACGTAATCTTCTAGAATTGCCCTATTATCTTTATTGCAGCAGTTTGTTCTGAACAATCTTCAATTGCTGTTGGCATTGAAGGAAATCTTCTGACTTCATCTTTTGTTCATCAGATTTACAAAACCAGAAAGACATACGCTATTGTTCAGTTTTAATATTAATAAATAAGGTGTATCAAGCCCTAGGGCTTTATGACCATTATGACGGTATAAAGCGTATAGGCAAGTAATGTGTCTCTATATATCTACGTACACTATGCTTGCGACTCTAGAGTAGATGTACACTTGCACAGCGATAATTTTAAGTGTCACACATTACTACTCTAGTCTCTTCTGAATTACTTCAGTAAGTATTTTATCATTCAGATAAACATTTGTATACACTCATCTGAAGAACACTGGATAAACTTAGTTAGATACGTACCTATAAATAAAAATAAACTTATAATCATCAACATCATGTCACCCAAAAGATGTCAACGCAAATAAACAATGTATTAACATAAGTATTTATATTACTAAGTTTAAAGTCATCGCCATAGAAGTCGACAGACGTCATGGCACTTGATCTTGACACAAAACACAAAACTGTTCATTCAAGATCCGTTTAACTTGCTAAGTGAACGGAAAGTTTCCTAAAATACACTTGATACACCAAAGCAAAGGGGCAAAGATCAAGTGGGAACGTACGCTGGTAAATGTTTACCTTTTCCTTTAGCCGGTTTGACGTCGACGGCTCGTTTTTGCATCACACTTTGCATCACGCTTTGTCAACATGGTTGATCCTTCCAATAGTTCCAATGCAAACAAGGCTAGTTTTGCGAATTACTTCACCGTTTCCAATAATATAACTGTTGGCACCTTTTTTAACTAAACTACCAAAGAAGGATGTTTGTAGTATATAATGTACAATTGTAGTGACTCCTGTAGCCTAAACGGCTTGACGAATTTTGGAGTGCGGGGTATCGTTAGGGTTCTGGGAGTATCATATATGTACCTACATAGTACAAACTATACAATATTTTTACACTATCAACATAAATAATTACACAAAAATGCCAAATCACAGGCAATCGCCCAATATAAGCTGGCTTTTTTCCCGACTGACGACGAAGGAGTTTGTCCAGAATTTTAGAAACTAGCTGTCGGTAGATTATTATAGCGAGGCATATATTACTTATATAGACGAAATTATCATAACATGCAGTCGGGTTAAAGCTTGGTTAACTTTCATATTTTTTTTAATGTCGCTCACGAGATTTGGGCCTTATCAGTTTCCGGATTGACAAACGAATAAAAAATTTGCTCGAAGAACGTCAAAGAACTCATTAAGTTATTTGTAAACTTAGGAATCGAAAAAGAAAGATACCAAATCAAAGTAAAAGGTTACTGAACCGCTGCCATGAACACAAGAAAGTGTACTTAGTTCCTCGTCTTGGTATCGATTGATTGAAGGGTCATTCCACCTCCACCGTTGAAGTCGCTGTCTCTTGTAGCGCCAAGACCTCCTTTTCGCGACCATTTTGTATAATAAATTGGTAGTCTGGCACTGAATATATTAAGTAAAATCAGTACGCAATCGTAAGTAAACCTTAGTAATACAAATTAATCCTGAATTGCTCTGTAATGAAACCATAGTGATTTCCAAAATGGATATTCGAGTCGAGAAGTTACGATACCTAGCCCCGTTTCTTGCTTCCTCACATGAATGGCTGAAAAGCAATCAAGGTGTTTCGGATTTTACGCTTCAAAGAAGACCCCTTGTTGTTAATCAAACAGCCGAGTCGATTCTCTCTTCTTAGTATTCAGTGAGTAACTGAAAATACTAATAAGTAAATATACATTTCAGTGATTGAATGTGTTTTAGAGAACGGTTTCCTAGGCCAATTTCCCGTCGTTCCCGTGTATTCTCTCTAACCTGTTTAATTTCTCGGGATAAAATATAATTTGTGTCACTCTCTGGCCTTTCCTTTCCTTTAAAGAAGTTATATCACAAACACTGTCGTATTTATAATATTACTTAGTAGAAATTTAGGGATAGATATCGGAATTCGGATACCCATATATAGAGTATGTATACCTACTCATAGGATGTAGAGTTCAATAGCCAATGCCAACCACTAACATAATTTATATAAAAAGTAGTTTAGTTTAATTGGAACAACACAGTATTTTGACCTACAACGAGCTAAGCACACCTAGTCTAGCCTACAAAGGGGTTTATAGCGACGCCCTTGTGTCGTGACCTCTTGTAATTAGATTGCGATAGACGTATCATGAAGGCATTCTATATGCATTGCTACCTATATAATTATAGTTAAAAATGAATCTTTGATGGTTTAAGGCTTATTTAGTTATTTAGCGATTCGCATAGCGGCGGAAACAGCATGTCGATTTTGGGAAGCGTGTAATCGAAAGTAGATAATTAAGCGCATGCGAAAGAACGTTTCACAACAAATCCCGAAACTTACGGTTTTACCATTTCATGTTTATTTTGGAGTAAAATTGTCGAGTGTTTTGGTTCATAAACATCCACATGCAATGCAACGAGACAAAAACCGTACTATAATAGAATCCTGAATTAAGCGAATCAGATTGACAACTCAAAATGCATAAATATAGCAACAAGAGTAGCACTATACATTTATTATTGCAAGATTTTCAACTGAACTCCACGTTTTTGATATTGTGTCATCTACGTAAACGCCAATTGAATGGGGCCAAATTAATTTCAACAGTCGACTTTAAATAGCGATATTTTTTTTATTTTATATAAAGATAAGTCAAAATTTGACTGGATATTCTCCATCGCAATTAGGATAATCTTATGTTAAAAACAAGACCTGAATTTTGGGAAAAAAGATAAAATGCATTTTAAAATTTAAAAAATCATTGGGAGGTCCTACCTAACTGAGAATATGAAACCGAGTAACGATTTGCATGGACATTACAAAACCTGATTTTTAGGGTTCCGGAGTCAAACTTGCAACCCTTATAACTTTTCGCAATGTCCGTCCGTCCGCAGCCTAGCTCAGTGACCCTTAGTACCTCCTTGAAAGCTATAAATTGGCTTGAATATGCCAAAAAAGGGGTAAAATAAAATCTATAAACAAAATATTTACCTACACGTAAACTGGGGATATATTTTTTTTCACGATTACCTATTGTGTGGGGTTTCGGTGTACATATCTTTCAAAAATATTGCGGGTTTTTATAATATTTTTTCGATTCGGATCCCTAATCCGTTTGTGAAATATTAAGCTTTAAAGCGCTATATATATGTTATAGTCAAAACAGCCAAAATTACAAATACTAAAAATCAGAAAAGTATCTTTAATGAAAGCGTATACAATAACGAATTTAAAAGAAAAACTATTACGACTAAGAAGACTTCATTGGTTCGTGAGATACAGGCGATTAAAGTGTTTATACCTACTAAAATCATCTAAGACGGCACCAAATTTAAATAGAAAATTGGTTATTACTAGTTGTTTTTTGTGTTTGTAGTACTTAACGGCTTCGGAACTCTACACTGAGCATGGTCCGACATGCTCCTTCCCGGTTTTTTTTATTTAATTGATTGCTTAACTACGAGTACACGAGTACGTACCTATTGCGATTAACGCATTTACAGAAAAACATAGCAATGGTCAGCGCCAACTTTGGCTATTATTCATGAACGAACAATGCCGTCACCTCAGAATCATTGTTTGATTCATCGGTCAAGAGGAAAAATATTTTTAGTGTAACTGAAACCTGCTAATATCCTGCTTCCCACTAAAGCTACATACATAAAATCACGCCTTCATTCCCAGAGTGGGGTAGGCAGAGCAACAGAAATACCAACAACCCCAAAAAGATTTGTATGAATTCTGTAACCACATTTTGCACAATCAGGCCAAGAAGTTTACTAGTGTATTAGTGACAGATTGCAAGCCCATCGCTACTAACAGTACTACAAGCCTTTATTCCCTTAGTCGCCTCTTACGACATCCACGGGAAGACATGGATGGAGTGGTGGTAGGACACTGTGCAGGGTCCGTCCGGATCGCTACCACCATCTTATCCATTAACCACCCGCCAAGCAACAGTGTTCGCATTGTTGTGTTCCGGTGTGGGGATAAGACAACCGGTGAAATTACTAGCATAGAGGCATTCCATCTTAGTCCTCAGGGTTGGCAACGCATTTGAGGTCTTGGGATTATAGTCTTGAGAATTCAAATGTCTATGGGTCTCAGATTCCACTTACCATCAGGTGGCCTGAGTGCTCGTGTGCCTTCTCCTTAACATAAAAAAAAAAAAAAAAAAAAAAAAAAAAAAAAAAAATGGAGTGGCTCTATTCTAACCCGGCAACCACACGGACACTACATCCTACTAAAGCTAATAAATAGTTAAAGGTTGTAAGGGTAAATAAAGCCTGATTGTGCAAAATGCGGTTACAGAACTATCAAGAATTATTTTTAGAGTTTTTGGTATTTCTGTAGCTCTGCCTACTCCACTCTGAATGAATGCGTGATGTTATGCGTGTGTTGTAAGGGTTTTCAGAAGTTTGGATGTTTGTCTATCAATCATGTATAAATTGATCATCAGATTAGAATGATTTTCGTCGAACAGGCAGTCCGTATCTTTGATTGGCACATAGAATTCTTAATTAATTGTCCTGAAAACTTCAAAGTTACCTAATGGACGTGGACTAGTTCTAAGCTAGTCTGGGAACACCTTAAAATGTCGATGAAAAAATAACTATTATTTTTTCCTTCAACAACGCTATTCTAGACGGTAAAACCTATTGCTTTTGACTTGTTTCCGTATTATCAAAGTTTTGATAGCTTTTATTTACTTGTCAGTAATGGCGGCCGATTTAAAAACACTACCATTGTAAAATGTCAAAGACAGTAATATAGGTTTTACCGATTTTAATAGTTGCCTTGTTATGCTGAACTATCCTCTAATACCTCTATGCTAGTAATTTCACTATTTATTAGCGCAAAACAACAATGCGAACCGTGATGCTTGATGGAAGGTTAAAGAATAAGATGGTGGTAGCCATCAGGTAGGACCCTGCAAGGCAGAGCCGGTTTTAGCACTACCCGCGCCCAGGGCGAGATTTATAAGGCGCCCCCAATTGCTATTCAAACCCATACGAAAAAAAAGAACGGATGGAATGACATAACCATCTTTATATCTGGCGCCCTGGGCGGTCGCTCAACCGCGCCCGACCCTAACGCCGCTACTGCTGCAAGGCCTACAACAACTCAAAGTACCATAATTATAGGGTATTTTTTTTAGCAGTGCACAAATTTTAACATATGATTTTGTATCGTTAATATAATATATTATACGACAATAAAACGAGTTCAAAAAAAATATCTCTCTTTTACCTTCTCGTGTGGAAACAAAGTCACACTAGAAATGATGACATGGGTTGTCAAGCTGTAGGTATGCGATACACTGTATTGATATTCGAAATTGGAAATTTCAATGTATGAGACAACAAGCCCCTCTCCTACTGATTCTAATTTTGAAATTTATTTATTAACTTACGTAACAACACTCCCCTCTCCTCGCACCCCTGAGTGGAATCATTGAATCGGCAATATCTCTAATATTGTTTAAGCTAGAGTAAAAATAACACAACATGTGTTATTGATTAACAATAGCGAAGCAAATATTAAAATTTGTGCACCTATTAAAAAATAACCCTGTATAAAAATCAAGTATTAAAGGTAAAAGTACGGGAATAGTTTGGGCTTGTCTATACAAATATTTTGGATGAGAATCGAAACAACAACACATCCAATTTGGCTTAAAAGACCGTCACATCAAGAGCATTATAGCTACAATAAGATACTTATAGTGCATCAGCAATCACGAGTTTGATTGAGCGTCGCGCACGAAGGACTTCTTATCGTTTGTTATCTCGACAAGATAGCAGTAGTTCTGTTGCAACACCTTATATTATATTATTAACTCATTACGCTCATTAAACCCAATATTGTTCACATAATGGGCTAATTTTAGCTCTTGACAATTCGCAAATGTGCATTGCGTAACTAGGAGGTTGAGAACATTGTGATTAAATAAACTTATTTATCAGCAGTGGACGACTTACGGCTGATGATGATAATAATGATTTATAATTATATTAGGATTCAGACGGTGGGGCAGGCACAGATCGCAGGACAACTTAGACGCTTTCTTAAAATATTGGTTGGGTGGGTTAGGGTTGGATGGTTGCAAAAGAATAGAAAAAAAATCAACGCTTACAAAAATACACTTAAAACAAATGACAACTAGAATAACACAATAAACATGGCGTTGAAAAGGGCCCCTGTTTCCATAGGGACCCTGACTTACAAACTAACTTAAATATAAAGGGGTAGCGACTCAATCATCAGCGACAAAAAAAAAGCGATAAAAAGACCAACTATAGACAGAGACTCAGAGAGTTTATCCAGGGAGGAGGCCATTAACCAGTAGTGGGGAACAATTAGTGGGCTCATTTAAATAGAGCGCAAAGAATTGACATGGTTTTTAACTCTGAGATAGTTGATTATCTGAAAAAGTGATTATGCTACTATCCAATGTATGTATTTCTAAATATGCTTCCTTCTTGAGATTTCCGCTTCTTTTATACATTTGCAATAGGCGCCAGTCCCCAAGTGCTATTTCTATTCGTACCTACCTATGCTAATTCATTTCTTTTCTTCTTTTCAGTACCTACCGTCGCATATTGATTCGATTCAATTTTCCATACATACTCGTACAATGTTAAAATACATGCCACCATAATCGAAATGTATGAATGCCACTGTGGATTTTAATTATACAATTGTTATTGTATTTTAGTTTAGTTTATTTTCCTCTGAACTGCTCTATTTCCTGCTCTGCAAAGTCGTTTTCCGCGTCTTTCTGTTTGCCTTTCCGCTAACTCATAAACCACGCAACGGATTTTGATGCGGTTTTGAACATCAGTTAGATATTAGGCTATGCATAAATTCTGGTTTTTACGGCTGTTACAGAAAACTTACATAAACCGAAGCGAAGCGAGGGCGGGTCGCTTAATAAGGACATATTTTTATTTTTATCTTATAAAAATTAGGATGTTTGCTTCCAAAAAAAAAATATTTAAAAAAAAATGTTTCTTCGCTGAAGCCGAGCAGTGATGTGCGCGTGCGCGTCTGCCTATTAGCGCAAGGCCAGCCCACTTCCAGCACTTGCCTCGAGACGTTAAATTACAATTTCTATACTTAACACTTTGTTGGAGAACATTCCACGTTATAAATGGTCTTGGTCAAAATGTTTGCCTTACATAAACATCCTGTTTTAGACTTTATTAAATTAAGGTTTTATAATGTATGAAATAATAACTCTTCATGTTCAATAGCTATTAAATAGGGACACTATTATATAGACTTTTGGAGTACCTACATACCTCGCCACATATTCAGTGAAATAAAAAACTCGTCGAAAACCTCATTCAGCGACTTCTTGTTTCGACCAAGTCCGAAGTCAAATAGCAATAATGGTTTTAAGCTGTCCCGTGTGGTTGCCGGGTTAGAATAGTGCCACTCCGTGTCTCCACGTGGATGTCGTAAGAGGTGACTAAGGGAATACCTAAGGGCTTGTAGTACTGTTAGGCGATGGGTTTGCAACCTGTCACTAATACACTTGTGCAAAATGTGGTTACAGCATTATCAGCAAGTCTTTTTAGATTTGTTGGTATTTCTGTAGCTCTGCTAACGCCACTCTGGGAATGAAGGCGTGATGTTGTGTATTTATATAGATATTTGTTTAGAGTGATTTTATGTAGGTATGTATGTTATAAAACAAAGCTAACCACAGCTACAGTTTTTGTAGGTCTATTAAATTCTGAGAAGTTCAAGGGATCAGAAAAAAAAACTTGCTTATGATTTTTTTTAAACGAAATGGGAAACAAACCTGGACCTCGGACCTGTCATAGGATACCGGCATTAACATATGTACACACCGACACTGTCAAATATAATCCCAAGATTATGGAGTGGTGTGATACGAAAGATGCCTATCCAGTGGTATACTTACCCACTCCCAGAGGGGCAATTGAATAAAATATCCCACAGAGTCGAAGGGTACCCGAGAAAACGCCCGCCGATATGACCGTTAAGACAAAGGCGTCAGACTTGAATTTTTAAATCCCATAATCGGACACATCCTTCCCCTTTTAAGTAAGATAATATACTCCGCGTACCGCAAAAAGCAATGCGGTACATCATTACGTGCAGTTAATCAATAGTTTGATCATAAATAAGTGCCAGCCGATTGGTAACGTCATAGAAATAATGTTATGTTATGTCTCGCCGTCCATGATGATTGAGGCATTAGGCATAAACTACGGTGTAACTTCCTAGAAATCGATTTAATTTATCGACGAAGGCATTAAGTGGCATGGTTTCTTCTAATGCCGTTTTATTTAATAAAGCGGTCAGTGTTGTTGTTGTGATATTTAAAATGCATTAAGGTGTGTTTGTTATCGATTTATCTAGTGATATAGAACAAACAAAGGCCATAAAAGGACATTTAGAACCAATTACTGCGATACCTATCAGATCTGTTTTGGATAGAAATCTGACCCGTGCTTGAATCATAAACAAACAAAATAAACACACTTACCTACCTATCTATTAGGTATTAGGCGTCACCTAGATATAGGTGTGGGTATAGTCTTGAAGGTTTAGAAGTCAGAACTTGAACTCTATTAGGTAATCATTAGCTTGTACCGCTAAATCGATTTAACAGTATCTAATGAAACTTGAAACACGTTTTTCCGTGAGTTTTTCCTCTAATCGGCTCAGGGTAACTGTTATCTCACTACAGTATATAACACCATTATGTATGACCTAATACCTGCTCAGTCTGCGTTACGCGTGCCTGCAGTCTGCTCTGCGGACTCTGCATCGATTTCTAGACGTCCCACTTTAGTTCACGGCCGCCAAGTCCCTGAACGTTTTAACACGCGAACTACCAACTCGGCACATACCTTTTAAAGAGCCTATATCCTCCTGAAGACGTGACATCTATCTATATACAGGGTGATTTGTTATTGCATCCATTCCCGTTAAAAGGTTACAGTAGAGCTCATTTGGAGCAGCATTTGAATTTTGGTAATTTTCCCTTATTTCCATGTCACGAAATATTCTTTGTTTTGTTTTATTTCAGAAGATTTTCAGTGCTATCGTACATTATAGAATCATTACGAATCAGCAATTTTTTTAAACCCATTTTCTCATTTTTTTATACTCAACATATTAAATAATCAATCACTTAAAGTTTTTTCCATACTAAATAAGCGAAAAACCAACACTGGGAACACCTGGTATGGAGAAACGAACTTTAAACGATTAATTGAAATATCTTTAAGATATCTTTATTATTCCAAGAGTCAGCTGATAACTCCGTCTAACCTTCGAATCTTGTAATTTAACAACAGTACAGAACATGCCACCACAATCATGATGTGTTGATTAGATTGAGATTGATACTGCACTGGGTGTGTTTCTATTGCATCAGCACAACAGTAAGAATCTACTATTACTTTTAGCTTGATACTGATAAACTTGGAAATTGTAAATTACATAAAATTATCTAGGTTCATGCCTGCATACTCGTACCTGGGTACCTACTAACATTCCCAAATTTTGTGCTAAAATATGCCAATTTTCCCATCGCTTGTGCTTATTTAGGTAGCTAACTACCGCAAAATCACAAGGCATATTTCGAATTCTACACGAGTGTCATGTGTTATTAGTAGGTACTATTATTAGTTATGGTACCTACCTGTACCTAGTTAGAAATTATACATTACATAAAATCACACCTATACTAATATCATAAATGTGAAAGTAGCTACGTTTTCACGGCTAAACTACTCACTCGATTGTAGCTTGAACCCCGAGGAAGGATTACCTAGGCTACCTTCTTTTAAAAGCGAGTTGCTATAAACTTCCTACTTCTATGCGGACGGAGTCGCCGGAAACCACTAGTACTTGTACCTTAAGTATGTGTACAGTTACTTAAATTACTTCACTTCGAGTTCTTTATGACAAGTGCGATTGTTCCAATAACTACCGTGGATCTAACTCGCCTGAGTCATACTACCTCACCTCACTCACACGAGGATTACATTTGGCTCAGGAGCAAATATCGTCCTTGTCCTCGAAATAATTTATAGATAGGTATGGTGATATTTACGATTTTATAAACAAATCGCTAACGGGTTTTACTTCCTCATTGGTTCAACCTTTACTTATTAATTATTATGCATATTTCCTCTTGCTATTACGTAGATGTACCTAAGTAATATCGGTGCATTCTTCCTAACCACATACTTTAATATGACGTAGGCGTTCACCATGATCGATTGGGGATTGCCATGATCTCTAATTACGAAGTTAGGCAAAGTTCCGTCTCTTACACTAGCCTAAACTGATGAAAATGAGGGCGTGGTGCCTCTCATCGCTGTGTTTGCGAGCCTTACCTTCGCTTTGGTGTCACAGTTCGCAGATTCGAATCCCGTTATGTTCAGTGTTTATAGTTAACCTTAAGTTAAGAGTCTGTGTTGACCATTTGTGTTTCATACACTGATTTCTATAATTCAAGGCTCAGACTTGCTAGCAAGCCGATGTCGTCACTTCCACATCGAACAGGTTGGCTAATTCAACTTATGGGATGGCGAGACACTTGACCGGTTTAGTGACCCATGTGCACGCTCACTTGGCAATAAATTTGATGCGACTTCAACCTGTAAATGTTTACCATCTAGACACACCTATGCCAATACAGACTAGTTTTTTTATTGTGCAGACTTTCTTATTAGCAAGTCGCAACCAATAAGCATTTTTACATTTTAGTGAAACAAGGTCTCGCGTTTCATTGCATAATTAAGGTGACCTAAAGTATTTTTAACAAAACTAAACCAGTTTATCGCACGTAGGTATGTAAAGTGCATTTTAGGTTTGATAAGGTTTCAATTAGTGGTTGGAGCTATTAATAAGCATTTTCGAAGATACGTGTACCCTAATTAAGCACTGAAGTTAAGAAAAAATAACTACATATGTCAGATTTGTGACGAAGAATTAACTATACATTTATATGGCTAATTTTCGTCACAAAACTGATATCGTAATTTTTTCTTAACTTCCGTGCTTAACTAACTAGGGTACACGTATTTTTGAAAATGCCCTAATACCAACCATCGATACTTACGTCTAGTTATCGACATCTATCTGTATGCGGTTTTGGCTAAATGCACTCTGGACTAGTTTATAGCACAATTCCGTTGCCAAGTGGGTTAGGCGGAATGCCTAGGTTCATTGAGATAAGATCATATTTAACCCTTTGAACGCCAACGACACCTAAAGTAGTCATGAGCTGTTGTGCCTAAAACGCCACTGACACTTAATAGTTGTCACAGGTACAGTTTAAAAGCGACTATTTCTGTATGGAATTGCAATTTTGCACAACTTTTAATACATGTTTGGGGTGTGAGTGGCGCAATTGTATTTGACGTAATGCGTTGAAAAGGTTAAATCACTTCAGCAGATACACTTAATCCGGCGGTCCTCCTAGGTAGGTATTCGGTAGGTAGGCGGTATTTTGCCGTCATCCTATTAATATAGTTAAGTTCAAATTCAAATACTATGTGGTATATTTTACCCAGTGGCGAGTATCGCCGGGATAAATTTGTTCAAATCTTACAGCTGTGCTCTTACAACTAGTAGAGTTCTTAAATATGTATACACTTTTGCACCTTATTTCAATGGGATAAGGTGCTAAAGTGTGTATAATTATATCTGAGAACTCGACTGTACCTAGGTGACAATTATGACAGCTATGATTAGCTTGTCAGTAAAGCTGCTAAAACGTCAAAAATATTAGGGCGACCGTACATATTGTGTTCCCTAAAGGATCGTCGTTGGTAGGTACTTTTATCTCTACCTGAATCTTACCATTGCGTTTTTCATACAATTGCCTACAAATATCACTATCGCATTTGACAACATTAACTTTCTTCCATTGTATAACGAACATTAGTCATACAATCATATATCTAGGTAGGTAGTAAATTTTCATCATACAAAGGAAAACATTAAGATTTTTTTTTATTAAGTAAGTCCCTAACATAGGGATAGTACTCGTACATACAACAGTTTAAAATTCATCCAGTTAAAATATAATTTACTTGGTCTTTGTACAACTGTTAAAATTTTTCAATTTTATAGGGATTTAAAAACCAAGTGCTGAATTGTCCATAGGTAGGTAGATACCAAATTTTACAACTTTTAATGAACGGCATTATTATAATTTTTATAATTTTGATTCATTTCTAACTTAGATAAATTGCACATATCTGCCTACCTACTTCAAACCTGGGTTTATTAGTTAACAATCAGTGTTACTAACAATAAAATTGGTTAAGAGCCTTGTGATTGGTTGTCAGAACTAGTTTGTAGGCATTGTATGAGAAAAAACTGAATTGTTTCTATTTATGTGACCACATAAGTACCTACCTATATCAAGTCCATTCATATAAACCTAAGATTAGCAATGATGTAGGGCATGAGAATGCTTTGTAATCAGGTTGTTACATAGAACATCTAACCTGCCTATATATTTTATTATGAACCTAAAAACAGTATTAACTGAACATACCTACTTAGCCAAGTGGCATGAAGTGATGTTTATAATTGGAAAGATAGTTAAAGTTTACTCGAGGTCTAATCTTTTACAAAAATAATTCTTCTGTAACTTATTTGTAGAGGCGTCAAGCAATAGAATATTTCAATTAAGAAGATAATGTTATGATTATGAATCACAGTGTATCTACATCAAGGAGCTGAAAGGAAACTAAAGAATACTGAAAATTAAAGTTTATTAAATAATAACCTTGTTAACTTACTGAGATTCCCAAACACACGTTCAGCCCTTTAGCCTATATTTACAGTTCGGGCTGCTTAATACTATATATACATCACGGTCGGGCAGGCTTCAAATCACAGGAGAATGCGTGGGGTGGGCCCTAGACAGGGGCACCTACTTCTTCTTGGTATGACCTCGTGAGGTGGTTCGCCGCGGCGGTGAGCTGGCGCAAAGAGTAGCGGAGCCCTCGAAGGTGGCGGCGGCAGGCGGCGGCGGCGCGCACAGCTGACTCACGCTCGTCTTCTCCCTCAATACCGGAGTCTCCAGCTGCACTCGAAGCATCACTTTCTGTATCACTTAAGTCAGATACTCTCCTCAAAGGCTGCTCAGTCTGCTCCTCACTGTCCCCCGCTGACCACAACAGCTCAGTCTTCAGGTCATTCAGCATAGAAAACATACTGAATGGGTCATCGTCTCCCTCCTGTGTCAGGTTCATCAGGCGGCTGGGAACCAGTACGGTCTCGTCCATGGCATTAACCATTTTGACAAACTTCTCCATGTCATTGAGAATGCTCTGTTTTGAGAATTCAGTGTTGTCATTTCTGGCAATTCTTCGCAGGCTGTTCCTGTAACAATAAAAACATAAGATATAAGTTATGAGTTCATTCAACACAAAAAGATATCTATGAATGGAGCTACAGCTTCCTAGGTAATATCATAAAAACTATAGTTTGTATTTCTGATATGACAATAAAGCCAAAATTAAGTTTTACAATAAAGATAACATCAACAAAATTTGAAAGATATGACAACTTTCTTTGATAAACTACCGCACACACAAATTCACAAAATTCTAACAAAATATTTCTGTGCTGTATAAATGTCAATAAAATATCAGTACAATAAAATATTCATGGTTATGTTTGGCTTGAACAAATACGATTTCAATTTTTTTTAATGGGCATCAATAGCATTTTGGTTAACACTACTAGTCAGTAACATAAAATTTTATTTTGTCTGTAACACAGCTATTAGGGATAAGAATATTAAGAACAAATTGAGTTTAAAAATCCAGTTAAGCATTTGTCATGTCCAAAGTGCCGGTATGGAATGATTGATATCAAGTGTAGGGGGGAGTATCCATAACCTCCCTACCTTTGCAAGTGTTGCAGCATCTTTTACGATTATGACCGTATTGTAAAGTCGTGGCAAACAAAATCGTCACTGTACAGGCAGGTAGTTAAAATGAAATTCAGCGTTGTTGAACTCCATTTTTTTGTCAGAGTCATGGCGGGATAACCGCGCATGCCCAGAGGAGTCCTGAAAACCCCGGATAACCCCAATTGCCATCTTAAATTTTAAAGGCAAAGGTCATTCAATCGAAATTATTCTTATAATCCACTGTCTTGATGATATGAAAACAACTGTAGAAAGAAAAGCCAATTTAAAAAAATACCTATGCCATGACTAATGCTAGCATGACATGTTTCGCTGGGTATCAGGATATATCTCGTAAAACTGTGCTAGTTCTCTAAATAGGTGCATAGGACGCCCTACATAACACGTCTCATTTGGGTTTCGGGAATGCAACGCTCACTCACACACTGGCACATGGGATAAGGACAGGCGGGTGTTAGCCATCACTATCGGCCATTGAACACAAATCCGTACCTGCTGTTTTCCAATTTGGTCGAAATATCGGTGTTGAAAGACATTTTTCTTGTGTTATTTAACGTTTTAAATATCACTGAACACACACGCTTCAAATATAAGTGTCACCACAAAATTGACGTTTATAATCACGACACGAAACACTCAACCGACAGGCGACCACACAAACTCACGAGAGTAAACGTTATGCTAAGGAGGTGGGGAGCGCTTCGGCATTTATATGAGACGCCGCCGTCGTACGATGCGGGGAATTAAAAACTTTGTATTTATCAGTAAAGAGAAATACCTACCTTGTTATTGATAGATCTTTTAGATGATAGCAAGCGTATTGTGAATAACACGACTTTTGTTACTGATTTGTACCAGAACATCTCATATTACCCTAGTAAAAAGCGTATCGCTTATGAATTTGAACCACAGCCAGACAAAACGTTGCAGCCCACCAGAGTCACACCATATCTGCCGACACTGTGATTGGTCGGTTCACGCTCTAGGCAGTTTGTATTGGCCAGTTTAAATTAATCTGAGCGCGGTATTTTTTGAAAAGTTTTTGTGCTTATCGAATAAATATCACTTGAGCAGCGAGTGATTAGTTTGTTAGTGGCTAGTTAATGGAAATAAATTATTACTTTGTGAGAAACAGTCTTTCAAGTGTTAATTGTGGTCAAAGAAGGTTTTTAGTTCTTTACCTCAAGTAGTGAGGTACCTACCTTCTTACAACAACGTTGTTTTTGTCGCATTCAGGTATTTATTTAAATCAAAGTAAATAGGTAGATAGGTTGTACCTACTTATATCGATGTCTAGTACTTATCTAAAGAAAAAAGCTACACAATAGAATAGTGTAGGGTGTTACCTATTTATTGGGTAGTTTGGTAGGTAGGTACTTATTTATTTATTATATAATAATGTAGAATTAATTTAATTATTTATACTTGAGCATTACTACCTACGCCAATTTTTTGCTGTTTTAAATAGGTGGGGCCTACCTATGGCTACCCCAGTAATATAATGGCCCAAAATGTACCCAGGGACGTACCTAACCAGGTAGGTACTTACTTAAAATGCATTGTGCCTTTTTTCTAAAATAATTTTTAAATTGTTATTGTTGTAAAAAGAACTGGTCAGGTGTGAATCTTCGCGCACCGAGGGTTCCGCACCGCCTGACTATACCGATGTCAAGCTAGCTCGTGCGAGACATCACCTAATTTAGAGAATTTTCACCGAAGATGCGTAAAAGAAAATTAAATTTTTGCCATTCAGTTTGTTGAAAAACACGACACAAAATCGAACATTGTGTTATTGATTTACACCTTCTTCCTCACACATTTTAATGATTAATCATATTTTTACTTGAGATCGAAGGTGTTTTAGAGCATTTCCGTATAAGTAACGTTATATATTTTAAGAAAAAATAACAAACAATAACAAACCCTGACAAGCGATGAAATTTGAATTGAAAGTCGTAACTCGATTTCTATTTACTTTTAAATTTGTCATGAGATTTCGTTAGTAGAGCTATATAACTCTTCTTTTAATAGCGAGTTTATTAATGTTAGAAGTACATTCAGCACCAAGTTAAGTTTTTTTTAATCTTATCTAGTACCTAACTCGTTTAGATAAGACAAAATATAAAATGTGTTCTGGCTGACAGAAGAATTAAAATCTGGCTGATAGCGGAGGAACTACAAATTAGTAAAGTAAGGGTACGACATATTTTACATGAACGTTTACACATGGTAAAAAATACTGCGCGCTGGGTAGGTACCTACCAAAAATGCTGACACCCCTTGACAAGGAAAGGCGACGTAAAAGTTGCAAAGAATTTTTGGATCTAGCTGAAGGGAATCTGGACGAAATTTGCAACCAAATCTTAACCGTAGATGAAACGTGGGTTCGCCAATACGATCCAGAATCAAAACAAGAGTCAATGCAATGGTTAAAACCGGGCAAGAGCTCAGTGTAGGGTTCCGAAGCCGTTAAGTACTACAAAAATAAAAATCAACAAGTTATAATTAATTTTCTATTTAAAGTCAATTGGTGCCGTCTTAGATGATTTTACTAGGTTTGAATACTTTAATCGCCTGTTTGTCAAGAACCAATGATGTCTACTTAGTCGTGATAGTTTTGGCTGTAGGGCTGGAGGACACTTGAGTCTAACAAAAATTAACGCTTTAAAACTTAATATTTCATAAACGGATTACTTTATCGAAAAACTGTTGTGACAAACCCATAATATTTTTGAAAGACCTATGCAACAATAACCCACAATATGGGGTAGACGCCAAAAAAAAAATACATCCCCACGTTACGTGTAGGGGAGGTACACTCAAATATTTTTTTTTACATTTTTTTGTACCATTTCGTTGGCGTGACTAATTATGCATGTTCATGCCAAATTACAGCTTTCTAGTTACTAAGAGTCTCTGCGCAAGGCTGCGGACGGACGGACGAACAGACGGACATGGCGAAACTATAAGGGTTCCTAGTTTGACTACGGAACCCTAAAAAGGATCGAGAGGGCACCAAAGAAATTTAAAGAGGAAAAGTCAGCTTCGAAGCTTATGGCGACCGTGTTACGGGACAGTGAAGGAGTTTTATAGGTTGATTTTTATCAAAAGGGACCACAATTAACGGACAATACTATGCAAAATTATTGATTCAAGCACGTGACGCAGTCGTCCAGAAGCGACGTGGGAAACTTAGCCGTGGAGTGTTGTTTTTACAGAACAACGCACCAGTTCACACTTCCCGTGTTGCTACTGTTGCTAGGCAGGCTCTAAAAGACACTGGTTTTGGAGAAATCAATCATCCACCAGACCTGGCTCCTAGCGACTATTTCCTTTTTTCAAATTTAAAAAAAGACTTATGTGGCCGCCGTGTTGCCGATGACAATCAGATCAAGGCTGCGGTAGAGAGCCATTTTGAAGCGAAGGAAAAAGATGTTTTTTCGGCGGTATTAAAGCACTGTTTGCTCGAAGGGAAAAGTGCTTATCACTCTATGGGGACTATATTGAAAAATAAAAACTTTTACTTAAATACTCCCTTTCATTTTTTTTTTAAGGCGGCGAACTTTTCAGCCTCCCCTCGTATACAACGTGTTACAAAATAATCCGTAAAAAAGAAATTAGTTTATTAAGTTATAAATTGATTGTGGCAAAATAAATGAATAACCTTTATTGTCTGTAAAATAAGAGTCAAGTGTCCATCATTGGACCTTGTCCATTACTGGTTCGATCACCCGAAAGTAGTGTCAACCCTAGTATACTGTATACCTAAGATACTGAACTGACGTTATTTAATAAGGGTTGACACTACTTTTGTAATTTCTATTTTACGGATTATTTTGTAACACGTTGTATACATTTTGACGTACCTATCAAATCTACTTATAGTACTAATATTAGGGCCACGTCTATGAGAAAAACTTCGTGCTAATGCTAACGCCTCTTTCGATGATGACGCTGACGCTGATGTAGCCTCGACGTTATAAACGTCAAACTTTTTTCTTGTAGATAAGAATTGAGTTTGACATTTCTAAAAGTAATTTTTGATGTACATTTAAATGTTATGTTATGATGACACTTCATTTGGTAGTATATTTTGCCAAATACTAGTCTTGGGTAAGTATATCTTTTATCTTCCTTTTGACATACCGAATGAAAGAGATACGAAAATATTTGACAAATAAGAGCCAAGTGTAGTGCCTTTACAAGTATAATTTAACATTGAAACCAATATCAGTAACGCTGCAGCCACATCTGCGGGAATATCCGTTAAAAACTCTTTCTTTTTTAATGTTTATCAAGAGACACCAACAATAATCTTCGCCAAAGCCCGTAGATGTAGCGGCAGCGTAAAAATAATAAATTATTAAATCCATGCTGCAGTAGCCTATACCTACCACGAATCGCTCCGTCTAGATCGGTAAGTACCTATAAGTAGTTAAGTTTTTTCAGCGAGTTCAGTAGAGGTCACGGAACGGAATGTCTTTTTGCATCTAATTGCGTATTGTATGTAAAATACCTATGTAAATATTTATCCTGGTCTCGATCGCTTTATTTACTGCAAAGGTAAGTAATTAAATGATTATGTCGAATATAAAATGCACTTTAATATTTGAGGAGTTCTCTCGATTTCTCCAAGATCCCACCATCAGATCTTGACGTGCTGAAAATGGGAACTACTAGAAAGTATACCCAATCAAACAAAAAAATGATCAGATCTTGACGTGCTGGATATAGGAATTATTAGAAAGTATACCAAATCAAACAAAAAAATCATCAGATTTTGACGTGCTGGAAATGGAAACAACTACAAAATATATACCCGATCAAACAAAAAAAATATTTTTAAATTGGTCTAACGGTCTTTGAATAATCGGGGTACATAAAAAAATAACCCGACGAATTGAGAACCTAAGCTCCTCCTTTTTTGAAGTCGGTTCAAAATAACCTTAATAATGTAGTTTCTTGGGGCAGAACTCAGGCGTTTTTAGTTTAACTAGGGGGTATCACTCGACAGTTTAGTTTTCTATCGGTTTTCACTTTCTAACACGTACAAATAATACAATTATGGGTCGATAAAAAGAGATCGTGACTGGTGCTTTACATCGCAATAAACTCTGGTATGCTAGATTACAAACCTTTTGTTATTGCATCTCTTAAAGAGCCTGTAATAATATTATTATCGTTACCAAACAATCCTTAGTTACGCAGGGTCTGTTTACAGTGACGTGATGAACCTGTCCCCGATTCTCATGGCAATCGAGATGAAGCTTCAATCGAGATAAAATGACAACTGCACTGCGAACAGCTTGGTAGTTTTCACAAACCAGCTTTTTACCAAGCTATGTATTTAAACATTAACCATGTGACTTTATCTCTATGGGCATAAGAATAAGAAGAGCTGATAAAACTGATGAAATAATGTCGCAGATTAAATAACTAGCATAACAACACGCAAGGGTCCTATGTTCCGCTGTTGGCAAGTCAACATGTTGTCTGTTGTCACTGGGGGGTCAGCTTATCTTAACACTTCGTTTGTTTTTAATATTATGAAATTATAAACAGATACGCAATGGAATAAATGAACGATACTGACACGCCTCCAGACCTAGGCGTAGATAGGACGTCATTGAAAACCTACAAACGTACATGTGCAGATCGCAAAATCTGTTTAGAGATAAACGGCTACGTACTAAGGCCGGCATTACACCTGAAAGTTATTCCTGTTAGTTTTGAGACGCCACTGTGGGAAAGAGTGAATGGCAAATATTTGCATCTCAGTCTTGCTTATAGCTTTGTTTCAAAACTTACAGTAATAACTTACAGGTGTAATGCCGGCCTAACGCAAGTGCAGTTTATTTTCCCGCAGTGTTTTAGTAGATGCGAGTGTAAGTTTGTACAACCACATCATTTTCCTGTATAGCGAACAACGTCACCTATCTGAATGTCGTGTGGCGAGTATGTTTATGGCATTTCCGTAATTCGTCATCAGTGTTTTCTCGCTTTTTATAAATCTATGACGTTAATCGACTGACCACATTTGGACAAGAGTTAACGCACCTTTGTTTTAGAAAAATATGTGCGTACAACCATTTTAACCAATTGTAATTAAATGCGGTGATTATTCACCTAATATACCCACACCGGGTAGAAACGTACAAGAGAAAAATGTGTGTTCAGGTTGTATACCTAGGTATTCAATATTTCTCAAAGTTAATGTACAACCGCCATTGGGTATAATTATACAGCTGCCAACAGCCCGAGGCAGAGCTGTTGACATTTACTTATATTTCTACCTTAGAGCATTTAAGAATACTACGGATAGAACATACGAGTACGACTAGGTATATGATGATATTTCGACCAATTGCTTTCTTTTTTTAAAGGTACAAGTTGGTGGAACTGTTGCAAAAATGGTCGAAATCTCATCATACACCTATATGTGATGAGATGAGATTTCAACCATTTTTGCAACAGTCCACCAACTTGTAGCTTTGAAAAAAGAAAGCAATTCAAATAACAAGTAATTAACCATCTTATCTGAGTGCAAATTCGAGGATTTAAATAAAAAACGCGATAAAGTTAAAACAAACTTTATTTTTAATCCAAGTTTACGTAGTTTATCAATTTAAAAACCCAGGTATCAAAGATAACTTGATTGGTGATACTTTAGGTTCCCAGGTCGATTAGTTCGAGACCTTAATTGTATACAAATTAGGTATTAGCTAACTTGCAAACGAGCTAAATAATTTTCGTTACTATAAACAATGTAAGAGACGTTAACAATAATATTTACTAAATCCTGCACGCATGGCAGAGGCGTTAGATTTAGACTTTAGTGAAAAACCGTTATCATGAAAAACATGTTGTTTCTCTCTGACTACAAGACCATAGGTAGAGAAGGACACTGAGCGTATTGTGATAATTAATATAAAGAATCCATTCGTGTTACCAGAAACAATTGCCTGCCGAATTCGTTGAAACGATCCCGGTAAAGGTATGTAAGAATAGTACAGTACTGTTGCGAGTCTGTAGGCGTGTAGTGAAGTCAACACAACTATTCAGAAAATATTGACACTAACACGTCGCGTGTGTAAGATTGCACGTCACGATACTAAATTCGTGACTGCGGATGCCCTGTCCCTTTCACTCGTCATTTTTTGTTAGAGTATGTGACAAAATTGACGAATTTTCTTCTTTCTTTATTTATTTTGTTCCTAAAGGCTCGCGACGCGTTTGACACGAAAATATTGTTGCAATACGAATAAGGTCCCCGGCCATAAGTTGGGATGATTGGAGAAAGCGTGTGTTCTGTATAAGTCCAGTCCACCCGTTGTTTTTATCGCCGCGTTTCTAACTCAAGGGTTACGTCGTGCGTGTCACCGAGAAGCGTGCGACAGTATGTTGAAAATCGAAGTTCGTTACGTTTTTTTGCGATACTTTTTCTCGATTTCTTTTACAATACATTAGAGATACAATACAATACAAATACTCTTTATTGAACACCAAAAATTAAAAAAAATATTTTAAAACAGATCGTGTAACAGTACATTTAAATCAAAAAATAATTAATATTTTTTTTATTTATTTATTTATTTATTTAATTTTTATTTATAATCAGATAAAGCATCTAAAGTTTCGAATTTCGAATTTAGAACTTCGTTATAACCATCAACGTAGCAAATCATGGTTGTCTCGTTGACCGTATGCTATCCCGCGGCCGACGCGTGGGCGCAATGGCCTGTATTCAAATCTGTGGCAATAGCCATAATTCCGCCAACATGCTTGGATCTCTGTAATTTTTTACAGCGCAAGGGTTGCGCCTCTTATTGGGTTACGCTGAGCCAACTACGAACGTGACTTTAACCCTTATACATTATAGGTACATGATGACCATAATTCTCGGGTCCTGGTGAAATTAGTGTATGAATCTTCTGAGCTTGAGGAAAAAAAGGGTAGGACCTACCTATGTCAAGTATACTCGGTACAATATTTAGCTCGGTCGACTTGAACACTTGTGTATATCGGTATATATTGGCTAACGTGTGGCACCGGCATAACAGAATACTCCAGACGTAGGTCTACAGTTACCTATAGCCCACCAAGTTACTTAAAAACCCTCGATACGTTTTGGAGCTTTAGTGGTATTAATTTCTTATACTGGCAACGGTTACGTTAATGTCACATTTGTCAACAAGAGTAAAAACAAGGCTGCAAGGCTCGTGTTTGGTGATAATGAGGGATGCAACGATACGGCACGATTACGATGATTATTAATCGTTATTTATTATTATAATCGATGCATTACGATTATTAAAAAAAAGGAATAAAATTCAGTTTGTTTCAGAAGTGTTTTTATTTAACAGTGATACCTAATATTGAAAGAAAAATAATAAGAAAATATTTACATATATACTTTACTGTGATCTTTTTGGCTTTTTGATGTATGACGTTATCTCCGCAATAAACACTAACACACAACTCAATAATATTAATAATTAACAACAAACAAAAAACTGACCCAAGACGCTTTGTTTATTTTCATAACTTAATTTTGTTTTTTTTTCTTGTTTTGGTTCATTTTATACGGGATAGGCAAAGATCAGACATCAATGACATGATACAGCCAACCCCACCTATTTCACCATCATGACAATGGCACGTGACAGGTGACAATTAGGTAGGTATACATTGCAAAGTTAACACGCTGATACATCACTGGGTTTGATGTTAAATGCGCTATGTACATTAAAATGACACCTGTCACATATCATTGTCGGTATGGTGAAATAGGGTGCGGTCTTCTACTTAAATTTGTCATTTGACAAATGTCAGATTTAAGCGAGGTTTTTTTTTGCATTTGAATCTTGTATTCAGACCGGGTATTATTACCTAAGTGCGTTTCGATTAACGATGTTTAGATCTATTTTTTACAATATCGTGACGATTCTCACTACGATAAAACGCTTCGTTATTAATCGTAATTATTACGATTAGTACGATTACAGTACAGACAGATGTATAACGATGCACCGCTGCGTAATCGTTGCATCCCTAGTGATAATGTATGAGTTTTAAAGGATTTACAACAACTGAAGACAAAGTGTAATGACCGAACAACATTTCCTTAAACATCATTCTAAAATTTATTGTCATTGTATTAGTACAGTCAAGGTTATAAATATGTATACACTTTAGTACCTTGTCTATTCAACGTCATGTTTCAACTGCCATATGAAATTGTCACAGCGATTAAAGTGACAAGGTACTAAAGTGTATACATATTTATGACCTTGACTGTACGAACGGTTACTGGTTGTATTGGCTAATTTGTTTATACTATTGTTAGAAGACGAACACTGCAGAAAATACAGTCCTTTTAATTTAATAGGAAATTGTATTTTTATGATAAGGAGAAGGCACACGAGCACTCAGCCACCTGATGGTAAGTGGAATCTGAGACCCATAGACATTTGAATTCTCAAGACCTCAAATGCGTTGCCATCCCTGAGGACTAAGATGGACTACCTCTATGCTCTATGCTATGGTGGTCCTGAAAGCGATGAATTAGCTGACAAAAATTTAGAGCCATTTGAGTCACGACTTCACGAGTGTAGTGTATTAAGTACATGCTTAGCTGGGAGCTTTCACGTCATCTGACAATACGTCATTCACATGTTTATTAAATTAGTTTTGTCCTTTCATTATTAGATAACTGAATAAACATTTGTCTTTATTTTTCTAGAGGATTGAACGTATCGGGCACAGGTAACATTGTTGGTGAACTGTTGTGGTTTTTTCAGTGGTTTCATCAACTTGACAAATACGCGACTACTTATTGTTAAATAACGACATCTAGGCTCAGTCTGGGCTCTATTCTAAATAAATCTGTTATAAATATCATCATACCAAAACAAGCATTGGTTTTTTTTCTAGCAGGTTGCCCAAAATTCTTGTGTGCCCATGGGCCTTGGCACCAGAGAACTCTTAAGTAAATTTATACTAAATTTTATACTAAAATGAAATAGGTAATACAAAATCACAAAGAACAACCGTTGTCTAGACTGCTCGACAATGAGCGGCAAAGTTCACGCAATAATACCATAACAATATCAGTAGGTAACTAATACATGCAAAACTTATGCACTGTTGACTTGCAACGGCGGCCAAACGTCTGTGATTCTGTAAGACTATCCGGCATTTCAAGTTGCAGTATCGCATGAAAACGATTATCGGAGTTGTGTTTCCTCGGTTCGTCTTAAGCGGGCTAGTCACACACCTACAGCTGGGGCAATCTCGGAATTTGACCCTTGATGGTGTCCTTAATTGCGAAATGAGAATATAGCGATGTGTATAGGCTGCTTGGGGCAATTTTCTGCACGTGCTTTTCTGTGCTTCCAACTTTTAGCAACCATGTACTTAAAATAAAACAGTGCTTTAGATATTCTAATCAAATAAACCTTTAAGGAACCCTTTTAAAAATTTAAAATTAAATACCTATCTTATCCCTTTGATGATGATGATAATTAAATCGGAAAATACGCGGAAGTCTTTAATAAAAGTGACATTTGGATGCTTTTGATTATTAATTTATCACTCATTAACGATTCTTAATTACGTCCCACATTAGTGGAAATAAGTTGTCTGCCTTAATTTTAATCATTTGTTTCACCGGGTAGTTTAAACCAGTTTCCTTCAGAACTGAGGATTGTTACCACAGATAGTATCTGGTGAACGGTGTCAAAGGGCGTAAGATAAATTTAATATACTGTAATTGTTACTAGATTTATCTGGTTCTTATTTTCGTCGTCGATGGTTTAATGTGGAGAGCGGTTCAAAGCAGATTTTGACCACTATCACTGGGTTGCAATATTTATAATTATAACTGTTTATGTGTGAGATAAAAATAATCTAGTGTGCTTCTGTCTTCAGGCTGGCACGTCCTGCCCGCGATACCTTTTTTTAATGTTTTCCTCTATAACAATTTGTCCTCAACGAAAGAGATGGAATAAGCAACAATATGACAAACATGGGACAAGGCACAAGCGACACAGGGTACAGGTCAAAGTAAATTTTATTTAATCTGTGGTGTGGGACACGGGCTCATCTTTAAAATGCGTTATTAGAACTCTGTGTATTTGCTATCCCTTGTACTCTCGATGCACACTAATTTGCAAACAAGTGACGGGGCAATCCCAACTTCAAATTACGGATTTCAAAGTAGAGCTGCAGGACTTTCCCAAGGACCTGGTATGCGTAAATGCATTTCCCTAGCATAAAAAGGGAGGCATTGTTAATTTTAGGATTTTTAAATCTTAAACTAGGTTAATACCAGCTTTTACACCGAACTTTCATACGTCGGATGGGGAAGTTTGCCACGCTTCCTCGAAGAGACAGATTTAAGGACATGGTCCAGATTTTGTGTTATGTTAACCTGGTACTTAACCCTGCCTAAACTAACAGTAGCGAATGTACCTAAGCAAAATCAATCAATTATAGTTTAAGTCTAGTATGACGCATCTATTACACGCGAAATGTGCGTGTCTCTTGATAACAATTTGTTTCTTAGGCGAAGTCAAAAGGTTGTCGCGAAAATATTGTTCCGACAAATAAGTCATGTTCATGTCATGACAGAAGCGTGTATTTTAATAATAACAAAAAAATGCGTGCCAACGCGGTGGGTACGTATTTGGTATTTCATGCTAAATGTCAAATTTCGCACATTTGTTCCAAATCCTTCATGAAACGCGTTAAAAGTTTCTTATTTGTTACCCATTGGGTCAAATTGCTTGGCAAAGGATACAGGACAAACAATAATATTCTCAAGGTACCTAGCCCGCTAAGCAGCAATTTTCGGATTAAATTGAATCATTTTGCCAATTTCGCTCCGAGCGGCGCTCAACTTTTTTAAAACCCTTTCTTACCACGCAGGTGGCCGCACACTCCTTCCATATCCAACAGGCATAGTACGTAGGTCTTAGGTTTCATTTCATTGTTTTAATTAATTATCACCATAAACATATTTTTATTCATTATAGACCAGCTAGACTAGATACCTAAGTAAGTATAATATTCAAACTAAGTAAGTAGCTGTTTCCTGCGACTCCGTCCGCCACCATCCAATTTTTTGGGATAAAAAAAAAACCCCGGGACTCAAACTATCTCCAAATCAAATTTCATCTAAATCGGTTCAACAGACAGAAAAGAGTTACTTTCACATTTATAATACCTATTAGTATACATATAGAATAGCTGGATCAAACTTTACATTTAGCTACACAAAATTGGTGAAATGTCAATAGCCAAAATCCTAAAAGCGATTTTTCAAATCGAACTTCACCTCTGAATAGCATTCAAGCGATTTTATGCGTTGCTGTTTACTTTTTGCTGTTTATGATTCATGTAAGTAGTGTTTATTTATTACCTTCCCTAGTCACATTTCAAGCGCGATCGATTTTTGCTTGAAACACAGTTTTATTTCACGTGTTAATTGCTGTTTGCATAACCTCTATTATGTAAGTTTTTAGGATTCCGTACCTAAACTAACTTTTAGAATTGGAGCAGTTTTAGATCAGTGGCGTCATCTATTGCATTTTTATTTAAACTTCACGCAAAGGCGCGTAGTAGCTGGAAGTTGACGGAGCGATGCGCTAAAGTTATTTGTTTGCAAAGTGACGGGCAGATGGCGCTGTAATCAAGAAATGCAACAGGAGTTGGTATCTAACTACATTGGTAGATGGCGTTAGTAAACCATATTATCAGCCTTATATCCTCAACATTATTATTATATAAATTTATTCATTCGAATCCGTATTTTACTGCTCAAAAAAGGTAATGTTTTAACCAAGCAACAGTGTTCGCGTTGTTGTGTTCCGGTGTGGGGATAAGATAACCGGTGAAATTACTAGCATAGAGGCATTCCATCTTAGTCATCAGGGTTGGCAACGCATTTAAGGTCTTAGGATTATAGTCTTTAGAATTCAAATGTCCTTGGGTCTCAGATTCCACTTAAGATGTTCCTGGCCTGGCTGGAGGGGGCCTGAATTCTCGTGTGCCTTAACATAAAAAAAAAGAATGCTGAATGTATGTATGTTTGGTTCATTGTTCCCTCGTAAAAGCTGAACCAATGGCCCGATCTCAAGTAGGTACAAAAAAAAAAAACGCAACAAACAAACAAATCAACAAAATTTATCGCTATCTTAGTAAAGGTTAATCAATAATAAAAAAAAAGTGTTCTAATCATGACGAATACCAGAAGGTAATGTGCGTTTCACATTTCCCAAAAGAATGTCATTATACCTACCTATGTGCTTTCATCTACACTAATAATAAAGAGGCAAGATTAGTATTTTTGTAACGAGTTTATTCGTTATATAGACTCCAGTAGAATGCTATTATGCTAAATTATTATCTCTGAGTAACATAGCGTGTTTTATTTCTCGACGCGGGCGGAGTCGGAGTCGCGGGCAACAGCTATGTAACATATTTTTAGATTGTCATGTAAGTATGACGTCTATAAGCGTACAGACGGACATACTGACATGACGAAAACTATAAGGGTTCCTTGTTGAAACATGTCTAATGTCACCTTCTGCAATCATTTGCAATAGATTAGATATACTTACCTATAACATATCGACGGTTCTGCGACTCAACCTCGTATATTGAAAGTTGTCCAGTATAAACAGAGAAGCACTAAGTATGTACTCGAGTACTTAGTGAGTGTCAGTTTATACTGTACATTATTTCATATACGAGTTTGAACATGAACATGTTCGACACGAATTATATCGATATACCTAATGGAGTAGAGTCAATGAACTTTTCTTTGTACCTCGTTGCCATGGTCACGTCTCTTAGGTTACTCTTATGATTATATAAATCCACCAAACATACATTTTTGTGGCATTTACAAGGCAATTTTTTATGAGTTTTCTTACATGTATATTTTGTAGTGTATATTAAACCATTTTCTAAGAAACTCTATCACTGTTAACTCCTGAGTTACGGGACAGAATAACAACAACAAAAAGTTGATCCACCTAGTAGGTTTTTATTTATAGTTGCTTTTTGTTATACATGTTTGTAATAGTGTGTCTAGTTGTGATTCTGAACTCGACGGCATCCGGTCTGGCCGTACGACTGTCGGCAAAGTTTGTCCGGTCGAGCACACTCGGTAGCGACCGCTAATCAAATTGAGCCTGGATACGCAGTGTGGAGGAGTTATCAATAAAATAAATAATTTATACACATACATACATAAAATCACGCCTTCACTCCCAGAGTGGGGTAGGCAGAGCTACAGAAATACCAACAAATCTAAAAATACTTGTTTATAATTCTACAACTACATTTTGCACAAGTAGGCTAAGAGGTTTACTAGTGTAACTATTAGTGACAGGTTGCAAACTCATCGCTAATATTACTTCAAGCCCTTATTCCCTTATAAAATAATAAACTAAATAGCCTGTATTACCCGATTTTACAGTTTTTTTTAAGTTTTAAATAAATGTTAGCTGACATCAGCCTACGATATTGTCTCTTGGATAAAGGCCTCCTCCAATTCCTTCCAAGAGTTATTACTAGTTCCTATTATTAAAACGATGTTTGTAGGTATGTATGTAAACACTTCATTGTACAAAAAATATCCAATAATTACTTGCTCATACTTCGATTACTATTTTATACTATATTTTATACTATTTTATAGAGACATAACTATAAGTTATGTCTCTATAAAAAAACATCCTATACGATTTCAAGATAATACTTGAGCTTTATGAAACACAGTAATTAATGAGAGCACCACTGGACGCAAGGCGCCTTCTTAATTCGCACGAAGAATTGAAATTCAACAGTGACATTATTGCAGTTAAAAATAATCAACATTATGTATCCCCTTTTTGCATAGTTTCATTGCTGGATTTAACATGCAGGTGTAGGTAGATGTTCATTTTGGACACATAGAGTTTGCCACTTTCTAATGACATTAGTTGTGCTAACAGGGGGTTGATTTATGTGTGAGCTCGAAACCATCCGTGTACAAAGCTTATGGATCCTTTTGTAGGTGATTCTCTCAAACAACTCTCTTTTCAATTCGTTGGCGGATTAATAACCGAGTCTCCGTTGTCCCATTAAAGCATTATTGACAGTTGAGTATTTTTAAGACAAAGCAGCTTAATTAAAGCGGTATGTACCTAACTCTGCGTCACATGCGCGCGCGACGCTTTTAGGATTTTTGGTTTCCGGTTAATAATTTTTCAACGAATTGAATAGCAAGTAAAAAATAGAGTTCCTTGATACAAAGGTTTTATTTTACTGTCTATTGGGAAAGAAAGGAAAGAAACTATATTCTCCCGTTTATCTTAAGCCTTCTCCATACGTCCGGGCGGATATCGCGGCGGCGGATGAAGAGTGCGCAAACAAGCGCTTTGCTTCCCCACATTAACGGCTTTGATCAAATTAATTAAGCCAACGACATCGGCACGTGTTTGTCCGAGGATCAAGTGCTCATGTGCTTTTTGGAGTATTAGTCATTTCATTTGCAATTTTTGTTAATTATATGAATCAACACAGACTACATTAAATAATTCGTTTTCTGAGTAATTGATTAATCTTTGGCAGGTAAATAAACAACCCATAGCAAAGAGGTTAGTTAGTGGTAACCTGATATAATAAACAATTTTTTCAAAATCAACTCTTCTACAACCCCGTGTGGTTGCCGGGTTAGAATAGTGCCACTCCATGTCTTCCCGTGGATGTCGTAAGAGGCGACTAAGGAAATAAGGGCTTGTAATACTGCTAGGCGATGGCCTTGCAACCTGTCACTAATACACTAGTAAACTTTCTGGCCTGATTTTGCAAAATGTGGTTACAGAATTCATACAAGTCCTTTTGGGGTTGTTGGTATTTCTGTAGCTCTGCCTACCCCTCTCTGGGAATGAAGGCGTGATGTTATGTATGTATGTTATGTAAATCTTGACGGGTCTTCATACAAACAAGTCTAATAAAAAAAAATCTTGTACTTGAACTATGCACTTGTAGGTACAATTAAATCCGTCATAATAAAAGCCTTTTTAGAGACCGTTTTGATACAAAAAAAATATTCTTGGCCTGTTTGATGCTAATTACGTCAATAGTTGAAAATCGTCTTATTTTCTCGCTATAGTTAAGAAAAGCACCATGCCTGCCTCAGTGTGAGTTCGGCAGAAAGACAATTTATTTATTTATTTATTTACAGTAAGCTTACAATTAACATTAACAGTACTTAAGCCAAACATGCCAATTAACTTAGTATTTGTATAATAATAAAACCAAACAATTATTATAAGCTGATAAATTTTAATGTTATGTAAACTAATTATTTACAGTACTTTGCTTGGTCTTGGCCTCCAGATATCTGGTAGCTGAAGCCACAAATCTTAACTCAGAGCTAAAAAAATATCCAGATCGCTATCACTGGACAAAATTTCATTTAACAACGTTAGCGCACGATGGAGTGGAGAGTGGGAGTGGCAGTGGAGTACTTTAAATGGACTCGTATATGGCTCGTCCTTAAATCGCGTACTTTCTAAATTTCTACCATCGGCAACAATGTACTAATTATTTTTAGCCTTACGTAGTAGGTTGATAATAAAATGAGAATGAATTTAAATGAAGCATTTATAATTCTGTTAGAATTATTACAAGTTTCAAGACTTCTAGAGTTAAGTCTTGAAGTAATTTAAATGGCACATTATCATAAGCACTAGGTACCTAGAGCTAACTAATACCCAAACCAACTTTAAACCTAATCTCGAAACCTTTCAACCCTCTAAATCAATTTCCCCTCTTTCTAAATACCTAAAAGCAACCTAAATATTTGCAGCTAGTGTATAAACGTTATCAGAAGGAGAAGAAGGAATAATAATAGAGTATTTTAATTATTCCACCCACTGGAGGGCGCCGCAAAATCGGAGCCCTGTAAGGCCTTAAATTCCTTAAACCCAGCTAAAATGAAATCGCTCCAAGAAAAAGGGGTTTCGGTTTTAATGCCCATCACAAAATAAATGCTCAAAGACAATAATGTGGGATTCGCTGTGAGATATAAATTCGGAATAAAAATATAGCGAGCGGTTGGGCGGGCGTAGGGACGTGCTTCCTTCATCGACTGTAAGAAGTCCTGATATAAAACCGCAAATATATTTGGTTACTTCAGGTTAAAAATTGACACATTTTAACAAACGAGCCGTTTATCGTTTACCGATCTTTAAAGTATGAACCTAATGCTATTAAGATTTTTTTTTTGTTTTTCATTTGTTACATAAATGATCAAGTAGCACCTAATTATATAATATTATTTTTTGTTAGGTACATCTTTACTTATCTATAGTATAAAAATAATTTTATCAGATAAACTGAAATTATCCTTAGATGATTAGAATGACAGATGTCACTTTATGACCAAATGCAACCTTTTAATCTATTTAAGCAAAATTATCATTCTTTCCAAAGGCGAAATAATGGTAAAAAAACACATCTGAAATGCAGATTGCTCAAACTTTCAAACTCGTAGATCATAAGGTTAACATTTTAGAGTTAAGGCACTTCCGTTGTAGTAATGTGATTTTTGCCATCTATCATTCTAAATTTCTAAGAAAAGTTTCAGTATAGTTGGTCAGCATTCAGTCTACGTTAACAATTTTATATTATAATCAAAAATTCATCGAACTCGCGCTAATATTAGGTTTCTCGATACCGCCATTGCCCCTCCCTACCGTAGGGCCGCGAAAGAGTTGCGACCAGCATAAATGTTAAGACCGGATGAACAAATAAATGAACCACCCGATCACTTTCGCAAAATAACGCGAGCCCTACGGAGCCTCCTCCACCGTTATTATCGGAAATTTGTCCTTTGTTTCACCCTGCTTTGTCTTAGACTCGTTCTATCTCCTTATTGTTTGCGAAATACGTTCAAATCGGACTTTTGTATCGACTTACGCAGGATTATACTTAATGATTGACTTGGTATTGATAGTAACGATATCGAAATATTGCGAAAAGGCGCTGTTTTGTCGATGATTGGGTAAAAGTAGTTTGTTTTTACCTTTTATCAGACTTAATATTTACTTTACTATTATAATATTTTACTGGTAAAACCCCATCAGAATTGTTAATACATAATGTTTTTTGTTTTCTGCTGAGAATTTAAACGTTAAGATTCCTTTCCGCCCATCTGCATCGTGCGAGCTTAATATAGATGAAGATTCTTGTAAATAACTCAAACTCATATTAAGCGAAGCATGTGAACGTCTTATTTTTCGTTTTTACGGAGAATCGGAGGTGCTTGATTTTTGCGAAATATTTGCCACATTCGGGCCTTTACCTCGCTCTGTTTTGTTAACGTTATGGTAGATCTTATTAACTTATCGTAACAATATGATCGCAATACGGCTTAAGACAAAGTGGAATAGAGGCCCTTCAGACCGTAAAGGTATAGATACAATAGGATCATTACCACAAAGCACTAAATTAAATCTTCGTACGTAAAATATGTCTAAACATATCTACAAACGTTAACATCCGCATGATGGCAATGTTACAAGATTTTTTGGTCAATCAACTACAGCACCATGACATGAAAATTTTTCAACGGGCAACTTTTAAACTATGGCCGTATTCCTCACGGACACCCAAACTCGTTTCCCCTTAAACACAATTACGAAATTAAAAGAGAACCAATGCGAACCGCACCACGTGCGCGCAACGATTCGAAAAAAATAAAATACGCCCCGAATACGAACATTGTTGACACAGCTAAGAAGCACGCCTCGCTTCATTTGCATTCTCTTAATCTTGGTTATGAATAAAGAAAAAATTATTTTTCCTAACCATCCGCTGCCTAATGAAGAGCGGGATTAGAGAGGCCGCGCTTTCGCGACATTACACTTTTAATTTGAATGAATCTTATTATTTTCTTTTGTTGATTTAAGCCTCCGGAGACGGGTCGAGACGTGACCTGCAGTGGAAAAATGCGATTGCCATCTAAAGCCAACCGTTTAAATGAACGAGATTGGAGCTTAAAAAGTATAATGGACGAGGGGGGCGGGGGTCACGGGGAGGCAAGATGGCCGATTTGCGATTGAGATGAGACCCCACCCCGCGCAGATCAAGCCATATAATTAAGTCCTGAGTTTCATAAGCATCCTACCTATCCTCCAAGTGTAAGTACCTCTCTTGATTTTTTTAAGTATTTTTCAGCAATTAACAAATTGTTACGCCGACTGTTCATTGCTATGCTTGGAACCCACGCATGTGAGGGGTCGTTGAAATACGCAAGTAGTGAAACCTTTACAAGTTTATTGGTATCGATAAAAAATGTAAGTGAAGAGGTTATTACTAGTATAATTATTCTACATGGAGTAACACAGATGTAAATTTCAATTTATGTTGCCCTTTTTTGTTATATATATATACATATAGAAACTAATTAGTATGCCTGAAATAGTTAGTCCGAAACTAAAATGGACGCAAGTAGCTACGCTGCTACGCTAGTTCGTAGCGTCGTAGCAGGATCGCTCGCATTACGTTTTCAAAGGATCAAAATTGCTTTTCAATAAAAAAGAGACATTTAGAAATTGTCTTGAAATTGATAACAACTCAACTAATAGTACCTACCTACATATAAAATGTATATCAACGTTATAAAGCAGCCTAGGCTATGTAAATACCCTTTATACCTAGACGAGGCTTTATCCAACGTCTATGCTTAAGTATTCATAGTAAAATTCCAAGTCTTACACGAACACCACTCTTCGTCTCGCAGGAGAGCTTTACTTTAACGTCACCACTTCCATCAGGCCTTAAGATATAAATATGTATGTTTAAAAATGGACCTTATTTATAAAGTACCAACGTTTTGATTGGTTTCCATTAATGGTATGTGGTACGGTTTTATTAGTGAGTAGTTCGTGAGGCTAGCGCAGGCAAAGGATCGCCTCCGCTCGGAGATGACAAACCTGATCTGGTCACGTAATGAAAAATGACAAAACTCCCCGCAATCTCGCCGGGGCTTATACGGCCCGATCCAGCCAATGAGGTTTTTACCTTCGGGAAAAGGTGTGGGTAGATACCTACTTTTTAACTGCGTATATATCGCTTATTAAGGAAATTAAACTTCGACGGAAAATGCTTAGGTTGGTTTTAGATTCAAAGGTAGGTATTTGACTTCCTTTAAAATCTTACGTATGATAACGAACTTAATTATTATTTCAGTTGTTTAAACGATGCTCATAATGGTTGACTTGTACATTACCTTTAATATTTAGCAAGCAAGTGAAAATGCACAAAGATAAATTCAAAAGTGTAGAGTAACTATTGAGACTGCAGTCAAAAGTTACAAGAAAACGCTACCATCTTAAGAAGTATAGCGAAAGCAGGCGCAAAAACGCGAATCGGCAAACGAAACAAAACGTAATAAAGCGTTTCCTTTGAAGAGTTCTAGGAATAAGGAAAAGTTGAGAAGTATCGGGGGGTGTGACCGCAACCCTCCCCTCCTGGTCGGGGCCAAAAAATATACCATAAATGAGTCGGGGGGCCTTCTTCTCAGCCGGGAAATTTCAGGCATACTTCCAAACCTATAATCCCTTATAATCACCTTTACAAAGCAAAGATTAAAAACGATTCTCGCGCCCCCTCACGCTTTATATGCGCGACAGCGCCAAGTAAGATTAAATCATTATTTTTCTTAAGCTTCTCTCGGTTTTTTCCGTAGTTTTTTCTACTTTTGATGCGGACGATCAAAGACTTGTGTTCAAATTTACATAACATTCTTAAATAAATCGGGGGAGGCGGGAGGCCCAATTTAGCGCGGGCCGTGATCTATGTATTTTTTAATGTGAATTCGAAGATTGAGGCTTCAGTAGAGTACCCCAATTATTTATTCTCCGGATTAATTCGAGTTTCTGCGACATTAAACAGATTAAGACAACTGTTTTGATTAGGTTGGTGCGTTGTGTTAGATTTCCATTATAATTTCGTGTTTTAATTTGTCACTACTTTCGTTTCTTCATTTTAGAAAATCGAACAATCCCAACAACATCATAAAATATGATCAAAGTGACAAAAGGAAGAAAAGCAGAAACTGATAACAGGATTTTACATAATGTAACTGAATAGGAGCAGCATTGCAGCAGTAGTATTCATACTGGTTTCTATGGTAACACAATAAAATTTCTAAAATTTCTAAATTCCCCTATGTTTATACCACAATACGGCTTTTTATTTATTTCGCCCTATAATAGACCCGTGTGGTTGCCGGGTTAGAATAGTTCCACTCCATGTCTTTTCGTGGATGTCGTAAGAGGCGACCAAGGGAATAAAGGCTTGTAGTACTTTTAGGCGATGGGCTTGCAACCTGTCACTAATAAAGTGGTAAACTGGTGAGGACCAAAACGTAGGACCATAGTCAAGCGCAGTTAACCACACAAACAACGAGACGAAGAAAGTTCAGTTGTGCGACGAAGAGTATCCTTACAACTGCGAGGCTAATTTTCCTCGCACAACGGAAAAGATTCATAGAATATTTAATTGCGTGAAATGCGTGGCCAATTTTTTGGTCCTCATTGAGCAAAATGTGGTTACAGAATTGCCAACAAGATTAGAGTTGTTGGTATTCTGTAGCTCTTCTAACTGTATGTATGTTACTTCGTCCTATCCTTGGTATTACCATGGTCTGTGATCACATGAATTGTAATTATAACTTTTGTTCTTGTTTTAAAATTCTAATTCTTAAACTGCCATTAAATAAATTGTATCTAAGCTGTTTATTGCACTTAAAAAATTAAAAAACATGTTTGCATCCATATAGATAATGTGTATAGGCAAACTTATCCCATATGGGATATCTCTTCTAGTTAACGTTGGAGTAGAATAAGCAAGGACAATGCAAGAGGATGGACAAATTAATAAAATAACGTACACGTATCAGAGAAACAGAAAAATATAAAAGTATATACAGCAAACGTTACATAAACAGCAATTAAAATCTGGTTGATTTTATTATTTCCTTCAATAGACTACTAGATCTAGGTTGCCTCAAAGCACGGAAGAAGCCCATTCCACAATTGGACGGAGTTACCATGAAAGATTCTCTAAAAAGACATCTTTATAATTCTGTAACCACATTTTGCACAATCAGGCCGAGATGTTTACCGTGTATTAGTGACAGGTTCCAAGCACATCGCCTAAAAGTACTACAAGCCTTTATTCCCTTAGTCGCCTCTTACGACATGGAGTTAATTGTTAATTATTTTAAAATAGAGCAATTGTGTTGTATTATTTGCTTTAAAATAATACAAGTCCTGTGAGTTCTTCATCTCAAAGTATCGTTTTGTTGTTATAAATATGTTAAGTAAATATTCCAAGCTGAGGAAACGCTTGAGTTTAATTTTATTTGAATTTTGGGTGTCAGGGTAACTAATTAATGAAACTTAAGTTTGTGTGCGATTTTGAGGTTACCCAATAAAAAGATGTTTTTCTAAAACTTCAAAATTTAATTGAATGATCTTATCCTTACTGTATTTCTTTCATTCTCCATATCACCCTAAAAATTTGAGAAAATAGAAAATTTAGTTACCTACTATTAACACCCCCACCCTAACCCGGACGGATTCGGCCGGATTGAAAATGAGTCCGGTTTGCTATCTCTAGTTAGAACATTACAAATAGTCCATAGACAACATTTGTGAAACAAAGACTGAGGCAGTGGAGGTTGTATGCCCAGCCCCAGCCTGCCCGATGTCAAGGGCAACATCATCAAATGGCATCGTGTATCTGGCTGTTTGTGGTTTTCCAAGGCTTTTTATAAGGAAATTAAAAAGAAAAGGTACTTTACTACCTACGGATTAAATTCATCACTTTAGTCCTATTATGAGCCATTTTAGAGCAAAAGAAGTGAAAACTATATTATTACGTACCTATATTTGAGTTTCCAAGGAACCCTGTATGTCTGCACCTAATTAACGCTAATGGCTGTAAGGCAAAGCGGCGTGTATTTACTGTTAAGTACTAACTTATTATGATTTATTAACAAAGAATTCTCCGTTGATTTCTTAATTAAATGCTTTGAACTTCACAGGTAAGCACTTTGTGTCCCAGTGGGATAATTAGGAAGTCTTAATTAAAGAATTTCTGAAAAGTTTGCATATAAGCTTGCTTGCTAAGATGATTTGCAAATACATTGTTTTGTAATTGTTAAAAAATACCGTGTATTTGTTTTCCAAAGTCTATATAATTATGAACTGAATAAAGAATAGTTTTGGTTGTCAATTTTTTTTTTTTTTATATTTTAGAGAAGGCAAACGAGCACACAGGCCACGTGATGAGACTCATAGACTGCATTCTCATGACTGCAATCTTAAGACTGAGGACTAAGATGGAATGCCTCTATATGCTAGTCATTTCATCGGTTGTCTTATCCCCACACCTAAGCACAACAATGCGAACACTGCTATTTGCCGCATTTTAAAGGATAAGGTGAACTTTTCGAGTCTATACTAAGGTTAGGTTATTGGGTTAATTATTAACAGCTCTTTAATCAAAACAGGGCACGACCGGGATTTGAACCCGGGACCTCTCACACCCAAAGCGAGAATCATACCGCTAGACCATCGAGCCGCTTGTGTTAAGTCTCATATAAAGCCTTCAGAAACCCAAATTAATTTCATGAAATAACACTCACAATAAAACAATAGAGCTATTGAAACAGGTGTCAACACATTTTCAGGAAAATGTGTTTTTGCCGATGCCTTACAAGCGGCTCGATGGTCTAGCGGTATGATTCTCGCTTTGGGTGTGAGAGGTCCCGGGTTCAAATCCCGGTCGTGCCCTGTTTTAGAACCGAAAGAAATGATTCTTACAAACAAGTAGAGTTCTGTAACTCTAGTTGATTCTTAGGTCTACATTCCGAATTGTTTTTGCTTATCTAGCCTCCATATTGTAATTGTATTTTTGCTGTTATGGAAGGTTTTGTTAACTTGACATTAAAAACTACTTTAATTTCAAGAATATAGTTACGATATACGAGCAAGAAGGGCTAAACAACTCGAAACCCCTGTTGTGATAAATAAGCCAATATTTAAATCCGAGTATATTGCGACCGGGTCGAATTCATATCATCAAACATTGAATTATTTGAAGGTATTTTTTCTTAAAAAAACAAATCTTTCGTAAATTACAGGGCCTCTATTGTACTGGGGTTAAATTAAAACGATATTTCGTTTGACGTGTTGTTTTTAACTCGGCCGCCATTACTGTCAGTAACTTACAGTATTTTAATAAGAGTTATCGAAACGTCGACAATACGGAAATACGGTAATATGGTTTTATCCCAATAGAATAGATACCCAGTTAAATGGATCAGTACACTCGGAAAATTTATATTCAACTAGCTACCCGTCAGCCGCAGCTGGGCAGCTGCAAATTTTTGACTTTCTCGGTGGATATTACATTATTTTCTTTCATAAGAACCTAGCAACTTAGAGAGGCTTGTAGTGATGGGTAAAATGGATGGCACCAGGCCGAGGGGAAGAAGTCCAACCCGCTGGTGCGACCAGATATCAACCGAGATGGAGATTCCTCTAAGTAACGCTTTCCACAAAGCAACCGACAGGGAGAAGTGGAGAGCGGCAATCAGCAGTGTGGGACCGACTTAGAAGAAGAAGAATCTTCTCCTGACGATAACGAACACAACAAAAAACAGTTTAGCGATATCGGTCCAGACGTTCATGCGTGATGCCGTGACCAAGGGAAATTGGGATTATTTTTTTATATATGGATTTCGTTGCGTGCAATGTGCAACCTCAATAAAATGTATAGTTTCATTTTCTAAGCAACGAACTCCGAGATAACTTAATACGATTGTTTTGAGCTCAGTTCAAAAACAGGGCACGACCGGGATTTGAACCCGGGACCTCTCACACCCAAAGCGAGAATCATACCGCTAGACCATCATGCCGCTCGATAGAGCTTTATTTAAATCCCTTCAATTCGAGACCATTTTATTCACTTGTTTAAACAATCATTCAATCATTTCAGTTTTCACGCATCATTTTAATGAAATTGATTTTAATTTCAATTTCATTTCTATTTAGAATGGTACATAATGTACATTTCATGTGTGTCCATTTAATGTTAGTTTTCTATTCTTACTTACAAGAGAAATTTATATCTACTCGAAAACGGCTGTAACGATTTTGATGAAAATTGCAGAATACGGATTTTTTGGGTCAAGAAATCGATTTGTCAAGTTGTCATCTTCGGGGAAAGTCGTTTTTAACCCGAGCGATGCTCCGGGAGTAACTGATTTCTTTAATTGACATTTCGTAAACCTCACTTACTTAATGATCGGATATTACTTACGCCCGTTCCAAAGTATACCTAATCAAACCGCGGATAGATTTGGTAACTTCGGGTTAAAATTTGTCAACTGCTAAACAAATATATCTATATAAATACACAACATCACGCCTTCATTCCCAGAGTGGGGTAGGCAGAGCTACAGAAGTACCAACAACTCTAAAAATACTAGTTTATAATTCTGTAAGCACATTTTGCACAATCAGGCCAATATTCTATCTAGAGTTTCAATATTACAAAACGGGCCTAATTCAAATAACGGGCGCACTTCGAGTCAGTTAAAGATGATTACCAGCCGGTTCCTATATTCAAACCGCGGAGAGTTTAGGTTACTTCGAGTCAAAATTTGACAGTTGACACGTACAAACCGTGTCAATTTTTTTGACTCGAAGTAACCTAATCAAGTAGTAGTCGTTCCTTAGTGAACAAGTTTGTTGTCTACTAGCGACCCGCCCTCGCATCGTTCCAGATTAAATTATCATAATTATAAATAAACCTTCCTCTTGAATCACTCTAAAAAACCGCATAAGAACCCTTTACGTAGTTTTAAAAGTCTAAGCATACATAGGGACAGACTGACAGCGGGAAACGACTCTGTTACTATGTAGTGATAAAATGTATCTGAGTAAGGTGGTAACCTAACTACGTACGACAGCGAGCGGTAAAATAAAAACAAATGCATAGATATGTATAAAGCATGCCGCCACGCACCGCGGGCCACGCGACGATACGAGGTGATTTCTATTAACGAGTATGTCAACACACTCGCTTCCCTGCGCTTATCACATCACTGTACCGTACAAGTTGTATTTTCTCGCTTGTCGCTTAGCGCGTCTCTTTCGTTACAGACTAGATAGACAGGGAGATCCGAGCGACTAACGTTTCGCGGACCACTTGTGCTAGCCCTCCTGTAAGCCTAAAGACGCTGCAAGCCAAAACCATTCTAGTCCAGTATTCTTTTCTTGCACATAATAGTGACACTGGTTTGGAGCCTTTCTTTAAATAAATCGTCTTTTTACCACGGTAATAATCCTTTGTTACTACATAATTCTTAATGTCAGTGCGTTCCTTTCGGCGCAACGCTTAACCGATCGACAGTAAATTTTGTATAGAAATACTTCATTCCCCGAAATTAAAACACTTACCTAAAGAATAGCGATAACTGTTTTCTACGCAATACAATACGATGTGTCCAGACATCGGAATTTTGAGAGTGAAATTGAATGACAGGTAGGGAGTTCCTATAACGATAAAGTCACTTATCGATGCTTTTCCCCTATAGTAGTGATTTATTTATTTATAAGGTACAGTAACAAATTATAGACTTAAATTTACTACAATAGTTGATTTATGTTACATTTACATGTCTGCAACTCAACAATATAACACACCACACATACATAACATCACGCCTCATTCAGTATTCGGTAGGCAGAGCTACAGAAATACCAACAACTCTAAAAGACTTGTTTATAATGATGTAACCATATTTTGCACAATCAGGCCAAGAAGTTTACTAGTGCTATAGTGATAGGTTGCAAGCCCATCGCCTAATAGTACTAGTGATATGTATATTATAAAATGGTTTAGCAAAAAAAATGGTAACATTTACAAAACACACACGGTTCTTCAAGCCCAGTCGATACCTACATGTGAAAATACATGTTATCCTCATAATTATTCGATGTGGGTAGGTAACGCAATGTTCTTGCTCAAGCTCATAAACACACCCCACCTGTTGTCGGTACAGGAATCCACTTATGTTTGTTGGGGATCTAACTTATCTTACGTGAGCCGCACTTGGTATTTAGTTAAACCTAAGCGGCGCTAAGTTGTTGTTTGCGCGCTCCAAGTGGCAGTTTGATTGTTTTAGGCCCAGGTAGCTGAGCCTGTATGAAATATGTCGTTACTTAATGTTACTAAGCTAACTTAAACTTGAATTTACTTAAGAGATTAGCATGAGAAGAGAGAATTAAGAAGAGAGAAGCATGAGATAAGTTTCTGCTTTATGTAATGGTAGATGTGGCTTGAGTGTTTCATTAACGAAGCATCGTTTGAAGCGAAATCAAATATATGTAATTCTGATTACCTCCTTAGCAAAGGCCACCAGAAGAAAATAGGAGATGGTATGAGTGACCTTTTGAAAATTACGTTCTTTACTTATAACGAGCAATAGCTCTGCACCTTGCTTTAGAATATGTGAATCATCTCATTACACAAAAGTACCAAAGAAAATTGTGAATAGAACCGCGAGGAGGTATGTTGCCTTTGGGAAGTGCTCTGATTAGTTATGTAAAAGTCATAGAGAGCATGCCCGTTTCCACGTTTGTAGGGTTCCGTAGTCAAACTAGGAACCATTATAGTTTCGCCATGGCCGTCCGTCCGACCGTCAAGACTATAATCTTTAGACTGCAATCCTAAAAATCTATCTTTAATGAAAGCGCATAAAACGAATTTAAAAGAAAAACTATCACGACTAAGTGGACATCATAGGTTCTCGAGATACAGGCGATTAAAGTGTTTATTTATACCAACCACCACACCACTGTACCAAATGACTTTAAATAGAAAACTAGTTATTACTTGTTGCTTTTTATGTTTGTAGTAAGTATTTAACGGCTTCGGAACCCCACACTGAGCATGATCCGTCATGCTCTTGCGCGGCTTTATTCCTGAAATCTCTGGCCACAAACAATGTTTTTAAGAGGAACATTACTTTTCATAAGTGCCTAATGCTCCGTATCGATTTTGGCTGGCATCAGCGTAATAAAACGAGAGCGTCGCCGTCGCATAAAACTTTAAGGCTACATTAGCCCACCGGAGTTTTAATTTACGAAGTTACAGGCAACCACGTCGATTGCCAATAAGTAAACACGGCGGGCAAAGTCGCTGTATTTAACTTAATTTTTGAGCTTCCAGCGGGGTTAATTGAGAGTGGAGTAGCGGAATGTCGTCACAAAAGAAGCACTTAAATGAATGAGTGACGGAACACTCGAGTGGCTCAAAATAAACTTATCTGCGTTGGGCAAGGGGTAAAATGATCGGCAAGGTAATTGTCAGGTGGGTCGGGAGCGCTAACTCGATCAACCCTCACTGTTCCGCTAATAGCGTTATTTGCAGAGTTTTTGAACGCAGGAAGCAGTCTCCCGCATGTCAGCCGAACAATTGCGTTTGTGTTTTCTAACACAGCCGCCGTCTTTGTTTACAGCTGGATAATAACTAATATAAAATAACCAAGTTCTTACAAACCTCCGAGCACAGGCAACACTAAAGTTTGACTTGATGCGAGCAAGGCAAACTTTCACACTGTTTATCTCTTCAATAGGAATATTACAGCAGATGAGCCCTTTATGTTATCTTGCTTGAAGAATATTAGACTAGCAACGCATGTGCAGTCTTAGGATTGCAGTTTTGATATTACGAATATCTGAGGGAGTCAAATCCTATGTACTATCAGTTGGTGTGTGAGCTCGTATGTCTGCCTTAAAAAAATGTTTTTTTTTTTGGGTTTATTTATTGGGGTAGGCATACCTGGTAAAATACAAATTAAACAATATGTAGGTATTTTATAGTTCGGTCAATCTAAAACGATCTCAATGGCCGGTCATATAAACACATAATTTTGTGTGACTTTTTATACATATTGTAGTGATAATCACTAGCATGGCTAGTGCGTATAGTTACCTAAGTGTACGAAATACGGCTGTCACAGGAATCATCATAGGTAAATATTATTCAAACTTTAGTGAAGATTTAATTTGTTGTCACATTTAATTTGGAATCGAGATTTCTAGGTTTTTTATTCCTTGCTTTAAAATGGAATATTTATGTTAACTGTGTCTTAAAGTTTATAAATCATTAGACTGTTTTGGTAACCATCAACTATGTTCATACACTCTACGACCCATTTACCGCCACTGTTACTGCGTGAATCACCAGGTTTATCTCGCAAATGTAGCTCACGTCAGTTTCTTGCCAACAAAGGCTGTCCCAAGTTTATCGACAAGTGTGTCGATATCGGCCCTATTGTGGGGCTGCCCGGTGCCGGCCCGCTATTGTCCCTGGCTGGATTGCCGCTGGCGAGTTGTCGATGGACCTTTCCCATCTCTATGTGACTTTAGTGTAAGCTTGATGTGAGACCTAAAAAGCTGGTTTGTTGAATTTTGGCGTATATAGGGTGTTCAGTTTTTTCCGAAAATAGAAAAATAAATTGTATTGTAGGAAGTTGTAAAGATTTTTGTTCTTTAATTTATGTAAAAGTTTTTTTTTAATAATAATGGGAAGGCACACGTGCTCTCAGACCACCTGATAGTGAATAGAATCCGAGGCCCATAGACATTTGAATTCTCAAGACTATAATCTTAAGACTGCAATCCTACGACCTCCAATGCGTTGCCAACCCTGAGGACTAAGATGGAATGCCTCTATGCTAGTAATTTCACCGGTTGTCTTATCCCCACACAGCATCACAACAATGCGAATACTGTTGCTTGGAGGAAGGTTAATGGACAAGATGGTGGCAGCATCCGGACGGACCCTGCACAGGGTCCTGACACCACTAAATGAAAAAAATAAATTGAAACTGCTTTTTTGTGCAAATGTTTGTAGCAAAAGCTTGAAGATTTGGACATTAATATTGACCACCTCGATAATGTATGGGACTACATCACGTTCTTACCGTTAGGAGCTGATTTTCGAAATATCCTATTTGAATACACCCCTAGCCCCTAGGGTAGGTACCCACGGAACATTTCTCCCTTACCTTGGGTTCCTATGTTCAAAAGGTCTCGTTAAAACGTGACGTCTCTTAAAATTTGACATCTGCTACATACATATTCATGGTATGGTTAACTGGAAGAGATCCCTTAAAGGGATGAGATCGCCATTGTACATGTTAATCTTAAGTTTATGTATGAAATTTGTTTTTTTTTGTGTAATAAAGAGTTTACATACATACAAAGTGTGTCAAATTTTAACGAGACGTTTTGAATATAGGAACCCAGGGTATGTGTCTGTCAATCAGTAAGTCAGTCAGTTCTTTAGTCAAGGCCGATCTGAGTTTATACGTAGTTATAGATATTTTTAACGGTTTCTATTATACTTTGAAAGCAATTGTATATGTAATTAAACCACTCGTGGCTGTTCATAAATCTACGAATCTACGAATTCTTTTAGTTCGGATGTGTTTGTTCAAGTGTTAGGCATTTTTGTCAGGTACAATTTACGACAATGGATAATTTATTTAAAGGTCATTATGGAACTACGTACAATAGACTACATACTCCATCGCGTAATATCACTTGTACACGAAGCACGAATAGATAGGAACTGTTTATATGTATCAGTAACTGTAGTCACCAGAGAAAGAAGCTAAAAATGTGCATAAAAGACTTACTCCTAACTGCGACTACTGTAATAGTACAGTCAGCTACATTAAGCACTCATACATAAAATTATTAATGAAGAGGTCCAAGAGCCGTCTTTGCTGCGTTGTCTAAATTTTGCTGTCTCCAAAATCAAAACAAAAACACAATACTAATTGTGGAATGGGCTACCGCTTGACTTAAGGCAGTCTTAGTCAGTGTACACGCTTAAAGGGAAAATAAAAAAAGTTGTAGTTTGAGGTGTAAACTAGTTTTTGCTGGCTAATTAATTACTTCATGTCAATTTATATGTTATACATCTCAAGTTGTATTGATATTTAGATATTGATGTATTCAAATAAATAAATATCAGGGGAAAAATCTCACAAAAAATTACCTAGTCCCAAACTAAGCTCTAGGCTTGTACTATGGGTTCTAGACAACGATAAACATACTTCAATAGAAAAATACATACTTAAATACACAGAAAACATCCAAGACCCAGGAACCAGTATTCGCGCTCATCACACAAATATCTGCCCTTACCGGGATTTGAACCCAGGACCGCTGACTTCGAGGCAGGGTCACTCCCAACTAGGCCATCGTGTCGCCAAGTTATGTTATACAATTTATAATATATGAAATTTGTATATCTATATATACAGGGTCATTTTTTAATAGGTGCACAAATTTTAATATTTGCTTGGCAATTGTTAATCAATAACAAATGTTGTGTTATTTTTACTCTAGTTTAAAAAAATATTACAGATATTGCCGATTCAATGATTTCACTAACTTAACGATATTCTTGGACACTAATGCAGGGGTGCGAGGAGAGGGGAGTGTTGTTAAGTAAGTTTATAAAGGAAATTTCAAATTTAGAATATCAGTAGGAGAGGGGCTTGCTGACATGAAATTTCAAATTTCGAATATCAATACAGTGTATCGCATACTACCTACAGCTTGACAACCCATGTCATCATTTCTAGTGTGAGTTTGTGTCCACACGAAAAGGTAAAAGAGAGATAATTTGCAAAAAAAAAAACTTGAACTCTTTTTACTGTCGTAATATATTATATTAACGATACAAAATCATATGTTAAAATTTGTGCACTGATAACAAAATTACCCTGTATATATATATTTAATTTTATTTGTGTATACAATACAAATACTGTTTATTGAACACCAAAAATAAAAACTGAAGTTCAGTGTATAGTATGTTTACTTTTAAGTGTAGTTTATGAATTTACTATTTAGCTGTAAAATTATTTATTGGTTCATTTACTTTTTGTGCACATCTTATAATTTTGCCTAATCTCGTACAGTTTCCTCAGTCATGTTCAGGGTAACTGGAAGAGATCTCGTAAAGGGATAAGTTCGCCATTGTACGCGTTACTCTTAAGTTTGAGTAGGTACGTGTTTTTTGTAATTGGTTTTATGCGTAATAAAGACTTTACATACATACATACAATACACGGACCTGTCGTTTCACGTTATTTCGCATTGATTGTACCAGGACTAAGCAAGGAAAATCCTAGCCTCTCTATTTGGCGAATCATTTTTTTATTTTTTTATGTTATGGAGAAGGCACTCGAGCACTCAGGCCACCTGATGGTAAGTGGAATCTGAGACCCATAGACATTTGAATTCTCAAGACTATAATCCTAAGACCTCAAATGCGTTGCCGACCCTGAGGACTAAGATGGAATGCCTCTATGCTAGTAATTTCACCGGTTCTCTTATCCTTACACCGGAACACAACAATGCGAACACTGTTGCTTGGCGGGTAGTTAATGGATAAGATGGTGGTAGCGATCCGGACGGACCCTGCACAAGGTCCTACCACCACTAAAGCCAATACAATGATCTAGCCAAAGCCCGTGGCATTGACGTTTAGGTACCTGAATTCAATGTCAGTTCTGCAACGTAGATTGCTAAGACCATCGTCACCACCAGAAATAGGTTTTTGTGGCAAAAACGTCAGTTAAGTAGGGACTTTCTTCCAATAGTAAATTTATCGATAATTGTTTCAATAAGTACTTATTTCAAAGTAACATTTCGTAGTAGATAGGTGTTAAGTTCACCGAATAAAATAACATTTTACTATATAATATCGCTAACCATCGACGTTTTTATAATTATAAGTAATATTTAATTTAAGTAATTCATAGGCATATTTTTTAGGGATTTAAAAAATCTGATAAATATCGATTCTAATACATAAAATGTTATTATTAACGTGTTTCTCACACAAAAACTTATCTTAATTCTATTCAACCTATTTCTATACAAAGTAAACTAAAACTAACAGTGACAGTGACAGTAAGGGTTAGCTGGAAGAGATCCCTTAAAGGGATAAGTTCGCCTGTGTACATCTTTTTATTTTTATTCTTTGTATTGTTATGGTTTTTCTTTTGTACAATAAAGTGTTTACATACATACATACATACATACTTACAACAAAGGCCTATTTAACTAAATTGTATGATATTGTTATTTTTTTGATAAATTACGTACGGAAGTCTCTAGGACAATTTTATTCGTGCCACAAAAACTCCTATGTCTGGTCACCACACACCCGACTTCAAGGCACGTAAGTTATGAATTTATGAATATATTATAGTTTTGCTCGTTTTTTTCCTTTTCTGTGTCTTGAAATTTTATTCTTTAATTAATCGTTTCCTACTGTCTATGCTAATGCTGTTGCACGCCTATAATTGGTGCATAGAGGGGAATGTGACTTCTATATTCTGTTGGCGTATAATCTGTTTATGTTACTGTCGGTGTGTCAAACAATCAGAACGCTATCTCATACCTGGACGGACGGACAGACAGACAGCGTTTTGGAAACGGAACCCTAAAAATGAATATCATATACCAAAGAAGGTAAATGCTGAAGTCACCGCAAAAATCATCCCTCCATCACCGCGAAACGTGAATTAACATACTAAATCTGGAGCGCCCATCAATCAGCCGGGACTTCTTTCAAAGGGCTTCGTAAGCCCTCACTTTCATCTGGTTTCTTGAGCGATGATAATTATCTGTGACGAGCCTAGTTAATTATTGTTTTTAGTCGAAAAAACGCCTGAATTATAGGCATTATTTTGTAGAAAAGAATACTTGAGAACTTGAGAGGTATTATAATTATAATGTACATACAGGGTGGAAAACATGGACGGAATCTACTAAAATACTCAAGATAGTCTATTTCACATAGCAATTGCTTCAACTTCTACTAATATGTATTCGGAAATTGAAACTGTCAGAGGTGAAAAAAAAATACCTGTAGGTATTTTTTGGCAAAAGCTCAAAAGGGCTGTATATGTATATGACACGATTCAAAAGTAATTAGGTTTTTTTTCTTAATACTAACATATAGCCGCACTCAAACTCAGTCGAGGATGCTAAGTCGTTCCATAGCGACGATTTTTCATACACAAGTTTGAAAAAGGATCGAGTTGCATAAATATATATAAATTGTTTCTGAATGAAGCGGCTAGACGTTTAAATTAAGGAAAGCCGTGATATCTGTCAAACCTACCTACATGTTTTTGTTTTTATGTTATTTTCCCTTTTTCATGTGTTATTCGGTGTTTCCATCCACAGTATACAGGGTGGAAAAATGAATGCCACAAGAATCGGGCTGCTAGTTGCTGATTGCGACAGCTCGATCCTCATTACAAATGTATGGATATAATGTACGTTTGTACTTTTATTATAAAAAAGACAAAAATATAGCAGGAGTATACAAAGGTGAACTTAGTCCTTTAAGGGATTTCTTCCATTTGACCTTTGAGCGATTGAGAAATAAATAATTAAGTTCAGATTCAAAATCAAAATAATTACAACGAATAGCCAAATAAGTACAACGCTGAAGAAAATTATGGTATATTACACCCACACACGGTAAACATCTCGGCCTGATTGTGCAAAATGTGGTTACAGAATTATAAAAAAGTCTTTTGAAGTTCTTCGTTTTTCTGTAGCTCCACCTACTCCACTCTAGAAACGAAAGCGTGATGTTTTGTATGTGTATGTATGTAAGTTTTAAGAACAAGGGCCAAGCCAGAACTTCTTCTTTTCTTTCTTCTTTAATATGTGTGTGTATGTAAAATCGTAACTGCACAAAGTTTACTAATGTGTCATGGTAATCTGTAGTCGCTGGTCACCTGTGCAGGGTCCGTCCGGATCGCTACCACCTTCTTATCCATTAACCACCCGCTAAGCAACTGCGTTCGCATTGTTGTGTTCCGGTGTGGGGATAAGACAACTGGTGAAATTACTAGCATAGAGGCATTCCATCTTAGTCCTCAGGGTTGGCAACGCATTTGAGGTCTTAGGATTATAGTCTTGAGAATTCAAATGCCATCAGGTGGCCTGAGTGCTCGTGTGCTTCTCCTAAACAAAAAAAAACCTCTGGTACGAGTACCTATCTTGTCGTTTTTTTCTTTGTTTCCTTTTTCTAATATTGAATAATAATACTGTAGGAATATTGTGCCAGTAGTCTGCCCACGCTTCTCTTACCTTCCCAGGGCCTCCGGACTGCCTCTGGCATTATCCTTATTATATGGAAATGTGCGATTTTAAGTACAATACACAATATAATAAAATAGAAAACATTGAAAGCAGTAGAGGTTAAGGGTCCTTTCCGAAAATAAAGTACACAAATAACCAATTATAGGCAAGCGATTGACGAGTATGTAGGTTTGTTTATTTATATTAAGGAAAAATATAATTCGATTAAATGGGATATCAGGATGGTGCTGAGTACGATCTTAGATCAAGAATTTTAAGTGATTTTCAGTTATTCAGGCTAATTAAGAGAGCGTAACTGTTAAAAAGAGGGCACGACCGGGATTTGAACCCGGGACCTCTCACACCCAAAGCGAGAATCATACCGCTAGACCATCGAGCCGCGTATAAGAAGATGAAGAAAGAAGGTTTTTGTGTAGAAAAAAACCCTATAGGTGTTTACACAAGTGCTCACTTTTATTTTACAGATTGAATAGGTTTTTAATGCACGTTTTCCCAAGCGGCATGATGGTCTAGCGGTATGATTCTCGCTTTGGGTGTGAGAGGTCCCGGGTTCAAATCCCGGTCGTGCCCTGTTTTTGTCAAACACGCCCTGTTAATTAGTCTGAATAAGTAAAAAACCGGGCAAAGTAGCCCTTAAGTACTACAAACGCGAACACAAAAAATAACAAAAAGGAGTAACTAATTTTCTATTTAAAGTCAGTAAATGATTTCCCACTTTATCGGCGAAACTATATGTACTGTTAACGTGAATGTACATTCATGCCAAATAACAGGTTTCTATTAGTAAGAGTCTCTGACCTAAGCTGTAGACGCACAGACAGACGGACAGACGGACAGACAGACGGATATGGCAAAACTATAAGAGTTCCTAGATTGACTACGGAACCCTTATAATTACTTTAAAAAATAAATGTTTACTTATATAAAGCTACGTTACGTAAATCTCTGACTTATATTTCGAGTAGGTACTCACCCTGTCATCAAGGAAGACTTGAATTTAGAGATCAGCATAGACAGAACCATTTTATGGTAATTATACTACATCGACACAAGTTTTAGAAACGTCTAGAGGGCTAGGAGTCGCTCGGATCTCCCTTTCTACCAAGTCTGTAACGATAAAGACGCACTGACCGACAAGAGAGAAAATCACTTGTGCTAGCCGTACTGAGACCTAGCTAAGATGCGTTCGCCATCTAGCGTTTCGATTCGTTTTGTTTTTAAATCAATCGCATCACTGGTAGATCACGTCATACGAAAAGTCACGTGAACTAGTGACGCGATTGGTGTAAAAACCTAACGAACAGAACGCATCTTGGCTAGGTTCAGGTATTTCGAATGAGGGTCGACTTCTGGATTTACAATAAATTTAAAATTAAAAGTGTATTATAGTGAATGATGAGTGATGACGCGAGAAAATCAGGAGATCATTTGTTTAAACAAGTGAATTTGGTTGTCTTGAAATTAAAGGGGTTTAAATGTAGGCTCCATAGAGCGGCATGATGGTCTAGCGGTATGATTCTCGCTTTGGGTGTGAGAGGTCCCGGGTTCAAATCCCGGTCGTGCCCTGTTTTAGCCTAAGTGTATCTTAGTTTTCCAGCATTACTAACTTACACACTCTGTTTTATTAATAAAAATATAAAGTGGCCAGTATTTCCGGGACAAAGCCACTGGAACCCTTTTAAATTTAGCATTTTATTTTTAAATGTGATATTATTATATATGCGAAAGTATGTTTGTTTATTTGTCCTTCTGTCACGCCTAAGCCGCTGAACCGATTTCGATGAATTTTTATATGGAGACAACTGAGGTCCCGGGACGGACATAGATACCTACTTTTATCCCGGAATATTGGACAGTTCCCGAGGAGATTTCTACGCGGACAGAGTCGCAGGCAACAACTAGTCTTATATAATATGTTTTTGTATTTCAAATGCGTATTGATTTATTGTAACCGTATAAATGAAAATTAAAACTAAGCTAAGTCTAAAAAAGGGCCCTGTGGCATTGTACCGAAGATGCTAGCAGCATTTTATCATTGAATAGCTAAACTTATACGTTGACCGAGGAAACTGCCAGCTCTTCGGGCCCCAGTGACGTCAATGAGCCTCTTCGAATTTTTTTTTTATCCTTTCCTTTTTTATGGCATTGAAAAGGCTAACGAGCACACAGGGCACCTGATGTTAAGTGGAAACTTTAACCCATAGATATTCGCATTCACAAGACTACAATCCTAAGACTGCAAATGCGTTGCCAACTCTGAGGATTAAGATGGAATGTCTCTATGCTAGTTATTTCACCGGCTGTCTTATCCCCAAACCGGAACAAAACAATGCGAACACTGCTGTTTGGCGGTAGGTTAATGAATAAGATGGTGGTAGCGATCCGGACGGACCCTGCACAAGGTCCTACCACCTGCTAAATATATTATTTTCATGTATTATTGCATATCATGTCGTCTATTTTTATTATTTATGTATTATTTTATTCCATATAAATAAATTATTTTTATTCGCTAGCTTGGCGACATCTTAACGTTACAACGTTACTATTATTACAGCCATTCTGATTCTGAATTCGGAACGACCCAAGCTGAGTCGTTTAAATTTTCCCATTCGGAATGGCGGTCTCTCATTTATGTAGTTTTAATTCCGCTATTCCTTAGTTTGGAGCCGGGATCTTATTTCATTAGCCGGCCGCGAGTGGAGCGCGGTGCCATTTAGCTCGCAAGCTACATCGGGTGGGTCTATTGTGATTAGCGGAGCGGTGAGCGGCGTTAAGCGATGACCTGTGGGCCCAACATGCTGCCTAGGAAACTAGTGTCAAAAGACATCAAACGGAAACCAGTGTCAAACATTATTATGAAAATTATTAAAATGACAGCCACCCGGGGAATAAGTTGCTTAGTAATAAAAGGACTAAAGTCACAAATAATCTACGCAACCTGTCATATCTCCCAACCTTTACTTTACCAATAAGTAGTAATGAATACGATCATAGAGAGTGGGCACGACTTTTGCCCAGTATTTTAAACAGATTTCCATACGATCTAGTAAGTAAAATATAAAACAAAAGATGTAAGCAAACAAAGAACATTGTCAAGAGATATTTATTACGTAAAAACTCCAGTAATATATAATATATGATCTTATTTTTTCATTTATTTTTTGTGATATTGATAGAATTATTAAAAAAATGCAATATTATTGAACCTTAACACACAAAATCTTTACTAATTAAGATTACATGCTAAGCTAAACAAGAAAAATGTATTAAACAGCTGTTTTTTTTACACAAAACACACTTTTATTTTAAACCTTAACTCTTTATTCTTAATATAGGCGAAATAAAGACCCGAGACTATGTCAAAAAGTTGTCCCGTGGCAGCGTGTTAGGCCCACTAAGCCAACAGCAAAGTGACGATAGCGTTGACGCTTTTAGAAGCGCTAATATGTTCATCCTTTTCTTAACTAGTAACCGAGCGGGAGACAGATGGTGTCGTAGCGTTAACGTTTGTAGAAACTAATGCCGCTTGGCTATCGGCTCTGAGGTTTTATTCTCTTAAAAACGACTTCTTTTCGACAAGTTGATCGAGTAAGCGAAGTCACGTAAGCGAGCTTACTTGACAGTTATGTAAGCTACTTAATTGAGGATGCACACCCTAAAATTTTGTATGTACGCTCTGACGGGACCACTTAAACTCGCTGATTAATAATTGGTTCAAATGACATGGCCTGCACCCTGCTTAGGCTGGGTCTGTTTGACAAAGATCTAGGTGATATTTTACTTCGCAAAGTCTTTAAGCAGCATATATCGCTGCTTCCCGAGAAAAGTGAAACAAAGCGAAATATTTTAAATTTTTGGTATCGGTACAAATCGATTTAAAAAAATATTTGAAATCGATCTGTATCATACATACATATATAACATCACACCTTAATTCCCAGAGTGGGGTAAACAGAGCTACACAGAAATACCAAAAAATGTTAAGATACTTGTTGATAATTCTGTAACCACATTTTGCATAAGTAGGCTAAGATGTTTACCAGTGTATTAGTGACAGGTATGTATCAATAGCAAAATTAGCCTATTTCGCTCTGTGCTACTATTCTAGTTCAGTGTTTCATGGCACCTACATATTTAAATACTGACAGGCTCTGTGAGTATCAATGTTTGCTATCTTCGTTTATTAAACTAAACCTGAAATTAAACAAAACGATGACTCTTTAACGATTGCTTTATTTTTAAATAAAAAAGGGAGTCGATAAAGTTTCACAAAAAAAAAAAAACATTCGAGCGCTCCTGTCAGCTCTAAGCACTAACCCCTATTGCTTTGGTTCCATGAACGTCGAGACATCCCGCTTAATAGAATACTTGTCTTTATCTGTCCATATTTATGTTGAGGAGCTGAAAATAAAATTTACCCGATATTTACCTATGCTAAAGCTATTTTCCTAAATAACTAGTATGATTTAGGGTCCGTTTTCATTGATACACCTTTCATCGAATGTATCATTTCATCGAACGCTATTTTCTACTGAAATCATAATGTTTTCAGGGTATTTTAAACATCTAACCTAACCTAACCTAATTTTCGTAATTAATATTTAAGATACCCTGAAAACATTAAGGTTTCAGTAGAACATAGCGTTCGATGAAATGATACATTCGAAGAAGTGATGATGAGTTACCTCCGTTTTTTGATCAAAAGTTAAACATGTTAAATAGTTAAATATCGTAACCTATTGTTAAATCTGAACCTGCTACGTTTTTGATTTGATTTTCTAATGAACTAAAATTTAGTTAGGTTAAATACTCATCCAACAACTCATTATTTAGTTCTCTAACGGTATGTTACAGTTTATCAAACAAAATAAAAGTAGTCTTTTTTAAATTTATTTCATATTTGCATCTAATGTTTCGTGTCATAATTGGTACTTGAGGAGTTCCATCAATTCCTTTTTTCCCCATCAATCTTTGGTTTTCACTACTGCGTCACCATTCAATCAAAGAATTGGTGATTATAAAAATACGTTAGAACTATAGAACCCCGGAAGTCGGGCAAAACACAGCAATATATTAGTATGTTTATCGTTGTCTAGTACCCATTGTACAAGTCTAAAGCTTATTCTGGGACTATGTCAATTTGTGTGAGATTGGCCCCTGATATTTATTTATTATTTTTATTTATTCATTGCAGTGTATCTTATTCTATTTTTGACTGCAAACCTTAAGGCGACGTAGGGTTACGTTTTTCCATACTAACTTGGTGATTTTTATTAAGACACGTTTAGAAAAAAAATTATTTCGCAGATCTTTATTTTTGGGTAAATTAGTGCGGCAACCTAATCTTAAGGTATTTTCCTAAAAATAATGTATTAAAATCTCAAATTCAGTTAGATGCACTAATTAAAGAGATATTGAATATATCCGTGACGGCATCGATTTTGTAAGGCTAAAAAAAGAAAAACTTGCACAAACGCCTTAACTGATATATAAGATAAGAACAATTTGGACCAATGAAGGACATTAAAAAAAACATACGCGTTATTCATTAGTCACAACCAACGCACAAAGAAGGGTGTTATGTGTCTGCGTATCTATGAGTTTGTCTGTAGCTCGGAAACAGATGAACCGATTGGGACGCGGTTTTTTTACAAAGCTAATTTAAACAACGTGTTTATTAGCTAAGTGAAAGTTAGGTGACATTATTGGTGCTTGTACTACCTGTCAGCTGAAAGTGTCCAACACTCCCATTTTTCACTGAGAATACAATACAAGTTCTTAAAAAATAATACATTTCCAAATTAATATTTTCCTCATCAGAGCACAAAAAGGAAGCTTAGGAAACCATTGTGGCGCCAGCGCACGTCGCCCTCTGATTGATATCACTTTAATTACATTTTTAATGTCAACAATCCATTAATCTTCGAGAACATAAAAACGAAGAAAACGCTTCAAAAGTCCATTATTGTCTCTGTAGGTTAATTCGTGGACGGCAATGGAAGTTGAAATATGTATACTCTATAATAATTTTTTTAAATAAAGTCTCGTATTTTTCAGTGGTGGGATCTTAAAAGTGTGATTATTTGCGTGTCTTAGGAATTGCAAAGAAGGCTTTGTGCTGGGCAGGCGCACAATACGGAGGAGAGGAGACCCGGGCGGACTCGGGAGGACCCGCGCCACGCCTCTAGCACGATCTCGTCTTTTTAACACCGTTACTTACATTGGTACTCGTAATGCTACATCGCGCAATATCGCTTCGTGTGCATGTTAACACTGGGCGACGAGGACACACCTGAGGCTCTAGTCAAAGTTAGCGATTTTCAAAACTCATTCATTTACTCATTTCATAGAATTTATCGTTTCACAGAATTTCACTTCATCGAAAGCTATTTACTGCTAAAACCCTATTGTTTTCAGGTAATCTTAAATATTAATTACGTTAGGTCCAACGTTCTATAGGTTGAGTTGTGATTATCACGAAATCTAAACTCCTGCGCCTAAAAAGGCCTGACTATGAAATTTAAATTCAGAGACGTGATACGTTCTATGAAATGAGTTTCGTTGAAACAAGGGTAAACCTGCTGTCTCTGTCCTCGGCTGCCTTTTCTATGCTAGAAAAAAGTAGTAGTAAAATCAACGCATCACAAATTAAGAACAAAATTTTCTTACTGGTTAATTTATCAGGTCAGGGTCTGTATTCAACTCGGTAAAACAAGATTGCTTTTGACGTGTTATGGTATTGTTTTTAAGTCGGCCGCCAAGGGTTACCTAAAGGTAAGTAGGAACCGAGAATCAAATATTTGGAATCTCAATACTAAAATCTCAAGAGTTGCGTTGCCAACCGTGAGGATGAAAATGGAATGCCTCTATGCAAATCTATTCACCGGTTGTTTTGTATCCATTACACAATATTCTGAACATTGCCACAGCAATAAGATTGACAGTAGGTTAAAAGACAAGATGGTGGAAACGATCCCGACGCGACCTGCACAAGGTCATACCACCACTTAAACTATACACGAAGACCGATTCCCACATTAAAGTATTCTATATGTATCTGCATTTTCGCATTATAAATTGTGTATCGGGCTGGTGTCCATCATTTCATCGAATATATCGTTTCATCGAATTTCATTTCATTGAACGCTATTTTCTGCTGAAACCATAATGTTTTCAGGGTATCTTAAACATCTAACCTAACTAAACCTACGTAATTAATGTTTGAGATACCCTGAAAACAATATATGGTTTCAGCAGAAAATGGCGTTCGATGCAATTCGATTAAATAATACATTCGATGAAGTGATGAGTTACCCCTCGGCATGCTAGGAGAGCGCGCTGCGACCGCTGACTTCGCCCCCACAAATTTACGATTGTAAATAGGGCATTCCGTCTATTTACTTATGACCAAGTAATTCGGCGAATCCGTATAATTACCGGCATTAAGATGATTCCCGCTCCCTTGAACAGTGAACTCAACTAATGCCCAACATTTAAATGTCCGCGAGCGTGGGAAGCCACTTTTAAAGTTGCGGTTATAAATTTCCTTTCTGCCTGTTTTGGGAGATTAGAATTTCGGGAAGTGAATAATTTGGTTTTTGGCGCTGTGATCGGCTGCCTATCTTTATTTAGGGGCCTGTGTGATAAACAAAGGGCGAGTCCACCGCTCAAGCCTACTTGGAGAAGTACAACTAAGGTTTTCCACGGCTGCGCCTATAGCTCCGTAACTACACTCTACACTATAGCAGAACTGTCGTAGCACAGGTCACGTGATAGTATTAAAGTAGGTTCTGAGCCTCCGAAGTCCATGGACATATGCAATTTGTAAATGCGATGTTACGTGAGGACTATGATCGAAGGCTTCTATGCTAGATCTTTTACCGGGTTAACGCTCCGCCTGCACGGTTGAGTATCATTGTGGCAGTTTTTCAGGGGACCTTACATTAGGTCCTACCACATAATTATTCAATTATTAGCTGGCAGATAGGGATGTAGGGACCCCAGATGACAAGAGCAAGAAAATTATGATGTCGAAATGATTATAAACCTGTGCTATAATAAATCAACAAAAAAATAGCAAGCGTCTATCAGAATCAGAATCAGAAAAGATTTATTGATACTCACAACAAAAATATTTCACACACATTGCTTAAGAATATACACGTCACAAATTAGTAAATACACTCACCATCCGCCACTCACTCACCCAAATATAATCAATTAATCTTTTACTTCACATACAGCAACTGTACTAAAATTTACACTACAGTGTATCAAAACCACCAAACAAACATGTATCCCGAAAACCTCTTCAGAAGTCATTAGCGTCCAAACCTTTATGAAAAACCCGCGACTGATATCAAAGCATTTAATCAGGTAAAGTGCGCTCGGAAACGAGTAGGCCAATAATAAACCCAATCGACATCTGCTTCCATTGAGCGAAGTTATTAAATTATCTGTGGGGACGCTATATTAATCGCGGTATAGCTATTGCCAGATGACAAAATGAGCCACGGAATTCGTAGGGTTGCCAGGTTCAATGCAAAAATAATCCTTGTACAAAAATACAGTGCGTTAGCTCTTAAAACATCTTTCGGGTTTGCAGTCCATTTATCATTAAGTTCCCTCACTCGTTCTCATATTGTTAAGGTCTTGTGCAAGTCTAACCGACTTAAATCGAACCCCAATTAAAATTTAAGACTCTTGCATTGTATTTACTTAAGTGTAGAACAGAGATCAAGTATGGCCTATAGGTACATGAAAAATAGTGATTTTACGCGAGACGGCTATCAACTATTGTGTTTTATTACACTTCCACAGTCGTAACTTCAACATGTTAGCGGACTCGGACTCCGTTCAAAGTTGTACGTTTAAAATATAAATACAAAGGATTTTTTATATAAATACAAATAGTTTTCGGACTTTCCCTTTATTTGTACTGTAAGACCTCCCTTCTTGCCAAATTTCATGATTCTAGGACTATAGGAAGTATAGGCATTGATTCCCCTGCGAAGTGTTAGAAAATAAAGCTCAAATGGCCGTATCTTTCATAGCGTTAATTTAGAAGCTTGTTTTTTTACAGTATCAAGGGACCGGAGACATAAGTATGTGCTGATAATTTAAACTTGATACCTCCACGCGTTCCTGAGAAAAAGGATCTTGACAAACGCACAGACAGATGGACAACAAAGTTATAAGGGTTAGGTTTTCTCCTTTTGAGGTACGGAACCCTAAAAAAGGACTATAGTAAACACCGGAAGCTGAGTCAGTGTATTTGGAGCTTTGTTTTGATATTACTAGACGGTATAAAAAACAAGCTCAAACACTTCAAGAGCTACAGAGGCTTCAAGAGGTTTAACTTAGCAGTGTAAAGAAAACGTGAACAAAACAGGGCACGACCGGGATTTGAACCCGGGACCTCTCACACCCAAAGCGAGAATCATACCGCTAGACCATCATGCCGCTTGTCAAAGCAGTTAATAATGACTGTTTTAAAACTACATAGGTGAATTAAATGACGTAGTTTTAACAGGTGTTTTTTTGACTGATTCGGCAATGGAGGCTTTGATAGAGCCTTTCAAGCGGCATGATGGTCTAGCGGTATGATTCTCGCTTTGGGTGTGAGAGGTCCCGGGTTCAAATCCCGGTCGTGCCCTGTTTTTGCTTACTTACCTAGTTTTTCATAATAAATCACATTTTATAACATATTCATCATTTACATCCCATTTATTATCGACTATTACATTAGTGCGTAAAGTTAACTTCATAAGTAGATTTTATTTGACAGTTCCGGACGTCAGATCCAACCTTGATCATTTACTCATAAAGTTGACCGTACATACGAAGGTATTTACAGTCAACTTCAACATAATACATAGATGCAGGCCTTTTATAACGACGACTTTGCTGATGATGGTCTGCTCACTAACATTAGTATGTATGCAAACACTTTATAGTACAAAAGAAAAAGAAAAACGATACAATGAAGATAACAAATATAATGTACAAAAGCAAACTTATCCCTTTTAGGGATAAGTTTCCAGTTGACAGGGCTCGGATACCAGTTAAATTTTTAAACCGTTATCTTGTACTTGCCGCAAAAACTTTTCATTTCGGATCCGTTCGCATAAACCGGTTTAAATAACCGGTTTTTGCAGAAACCATTATATAAAGTTCTTTACGAATTCACCGGTATTGAGCTAAAAAACCGGTTTAACCTGACGCACGCCACGCACCATAAACAAGCGCCGCTTAGTGTTTTTATCCAGTGCAAAAGTTTTGGTTTCTCGAATCGCCGCTCGTGGATTATACCGATTAATTAAGGTTAAAATAAAGTTCTCGAAACGTTCGCGTTCCCTGGAAAAGTTCGGAGCAAACCCGAAATAAACCGGTATAAAACGGTATTTTTTAAACCGGTTCCGAGCCCTGCCAGCTGACCCTTGCAAGATTGAGAAAAATAAAAGGTTGTGCATCGAGTAGACAAGTCAACTTTATTTAAAAAAAGAGCATAAAAATAAATTAACCGATAAAGATACCTATAAAAAATAAATACCTACATTAAAATATGTAAGTAGGCATATTAGTTTGCTACTTGATGATCAGGCACCTAGTTAGTTTATTATGTTATATTATAACTTTCTTTCTATTAGGTACTCAATTATTTCAAGTTAGCATTGAAAACGAGTACATGTCTACTACAAATAAATACGGTAATTTCTCTGAACGTTCCATCCCTTACCCTGTTTGCCCTCGATTGATAGGAAACGTCGATCTGAGGAAAAATGTAGCGGCTAATGATTTGCTAACGACGATATTTATATTTTAATGCATCCCGAACACAGATTATTTCCTTTGAGGGGACTCAGATCTCTCTAACGCGATTCTTACGACCCGCCGCATTCATGTTTAAATATGTATTTAAAAAATAACGAGGCATTCCACTTAATTACACAAAAGTGTCAATTTTCTGACTGAGATATAGTGGGGATTTTGATGGGGTGGCAGCAAAACAGGGCACGACCGGGATTTGAACCCGGGACCTCTCACACCCAAAGCGAGAATCATACCGCTAGACCATCGAGCCGCTTGTAAGGCATCGACAAAAACATATTTTCCTGAAAATGTGTTGACACCTGTCTCAATAGCTCTATTGTTTTATTGTGAGTAATATTTCATGAAATTAATTTGGGTTTCTGAAGGCTTTAAATGAGACTTGAGACACGCGGCATGATGGTCTAGCGGTATGATTCTCGCTTTGGGTGTGAGAGGTCCCGGGTTCAAATTCCGGTCGTGCCCTGTTTTTGCGCAGGTGATTGATAGTACAGGGTGGGCAACCTGGAGGTACCGACTTTTTATGCAAATCGCATTGTTACAGATAAAGCAGTTCCTCGTCGTATCAGCAGGACTCGTACGCAGCAGAATACTGAAATTGTTCGTCAAAGTGTAGCCGAAGAACCCACATTGTCTACCAAGTGCCGTTTACAAGTTTTACAACAACTCGGAATTAAGAGGACTTCTCTTCTCCTGGTCCGCAAGATCCCCGGATATTGTATATCTTACCAGGAAAGATATTTATTTGTTTTCTGTGTATGACCTATGTTCGAAGTGAAACTAATTTGCTAAAAGTCTCCTAGAGGATCAGTACACTACTTTGATGACTGAATCATTGGATTAATCAGAATGGATATCCAATTTCGACACTCATAAATTCGAAATCGACTCATTGTTACTTTTTTGTAACTACGAGTAAGCTGACTTATTGTTTCGATAAAATTTGCTAGGGAGGTAACTAGAACGTTATAGCGTTTGCTACCAAAGTAGTATTAAAGTAGTTAGTACTGAATTAACCCAAAAAAAAAAAAATTACTTCATCATCGTCATCGTGTCAGCCAACAGATGTCCATTGCTGGAAGTCCTTCCCAAAGATCTTCACAACGACGGTCAGTTCGAGAGCGGAAAGCAGGAGGGGTTCCTCTTTCTTTGGCATGTTATTTTACGTCATAATTTTATATTGCATGATATATTTTAGCATAATAAACTCTTATTGAATAATGAAGTTTCGCATAAATGCACTAGGCATAAAGTACGTTGGCCGATTAATCAAAGCAAAGTGTCCTGACTAATACAAAACAAAGACCTAACATCAAAGACTAATGCGGAAGAAATGCTAAGCGAAGCTAAGCTACTTCTAACCTAATATAACCCCTCTGAATCACTTCTGCCTCGATCCATCTTGCTCACTCGATTATTCGCATTGTTTAGGCATTGGGTAATTAATTTTGCTACATACCATTATTAAAGATAAGAGAAACACAACATAACTATTTATTACGTTCAGAAATATTATTCCTAGTAAAATTTGGCTTGGTATGCGATTTAAAATGGGAACAAACATACTTAGTTTCGGATGATTGAAAATTATACTTAGTACGCTTTCTTCAATGTCAACTTTCGGCGAAAAACGTTTATGTTAAGTATGTGCCAAATACGTTATGGATAATCGAAATTATGCCATACAACGGGAACCAGGCCAAAACGATTCCACGTAGGGAGTCTGGGGCGAAAGCTAGAATTGTGTTTCATCTAAAACAGTACGTGACTGGCAGACAACGGACCACCGAAACCGCTGGACCCTAGGACTTGAAGTTTGGTGGGAATATTCCTTGGATGTCCTAGGGGTGGGGTGCCCAAGGGGTAAAAATAGGGGGAGTAGTGGGAAACTGATTCTACGCGTACGAAGTTGCAGACGTCCTCAAGTAAACATACCAATCAATAGCAATCCGGTATTATTACCCGAATGCTTATTATTCTATTCCTTATTATATTCCAATAAAACGGGACGAAGCTCGTTTTTGCAAAAATATTTTAGAAGTTCAGTCGCGTGTTTACAGCAGTAAAACAGAGATTCCGAGGTATCGGGCACGGCGGAGAATCTAAAAATTATTCTCTCTCACATCTGCGTCTCGCAAGACCCGCGATCGGCATCTACTATGACACATGCACATTCAAAACTGAAAACGCCGCCTCCTTTACTCTCAAGTATCAAACCCCTTGCGAGATAGGGACAGGGATGTCGTAATTTTGAAATGTTGGTTTTGTTAGTAGAGGTTTCGAAGCGTTCGCTTTGGAAAATAATAAAGTTCTTTTTAAACGCCATTCGTATGTGAAGTACAACGAATGAGGCGTAATAAAACGTATTAGGAGAAATGTATTGCAAATAGAAAAAGGCTTAAGTGGGTATATTACGGAAATTATGTACGTTCGGCTCTGTGTACGTTGGGAGTATGCTTTTCCTTGTTTTGTACTGGGGTTTTCTTGCGGAAGATTTGTTTATAAGAAAATGTATCTACAATTATGGTTATTATAAGCATTCGTTTCTCGTGCATGAAATATTGAATTCGATGAAACCAGAGTGTAGCATTCATAACAGGTTATTTTAAAGCAACCATAAGGTAGCGTTCTTTACTAGTATCATTAAAAACCTAATAGCTCCTAAATTAAGTAACAGATTGAAAAGTTAAATCTATATTCTGGATCTGCGAGTATCAGTAAAGGGCTTTATTATTCCTTAATATTTACGTCAAGTTCTGGTACACTCTGTATAGGTTTAGAATAGGATTTGACCGAAAGACCAACCAAAGTGGACTTACCACCACCATGTTTAAACAGGGCCCCTATTCAACTGCGTTATAACGATATCGTGTTTGACGTGTTTTAGAATCGTTTATGTCACAGTCGCCATTATTGTAAATGACATAAGAGTTATGAAAACGTTGACAATACGGAAACAGGTCAAATACAATATCGTTTTTACCGTGTAGAATCTCGGCCCAGGTGTGTTTAATTTTTGTGATAAACCTATGGTAACATTTCTTATAAAAACCATGCGGCATGATGGTCTAGCGGTATGATTCTCGCTTTGGGTGTGAGAGGTACCGGGTTCAAATCCCGGTCGTGCCCTGTTTTGGACAAGTAAATGATGCAACCAGGGGGAGGCTAAATACGTAGATTGCAGTTTGAATAAACTAGAAGTGTCACAAATTTTTCCTCGCAGGTCACTTTTATCTAGGAGTTCTTGGACAGACTTGACATCTTAATTAGAACCAGTTCCCTTTAATAGAATGGGCTGAAGTGTCGAAAAGCTGATCTGATGATGGAGTTGGAAGCTTGCAACTGGAGCTTATCGGTACTTAATGTCAACCCAGCTAGTTTTGACTCTTTATTCCACCATTTTTTATTTCTAACTACTGCGTTCGGATACAATGTTTGATGCTTGAATCGAACATACTAGGACCCAGGCAAAGCCCATTGTCTTAAAAATTATATGATTAAAAATGTTTTTTTTTATCTAGTTTTAGTTATAAGCTCAAGAATTACGAAATTCGACATATTGGGACATCCACGTACAGTGCGCGATTGAAGGCCGCGTATAATAATATTGTCGTTATTATATATGAGCATTTTTCATACACTTATTTGCAAACAGAACGAGTTAATCGTCTCTAAAATGTCTCCGAATACGGCGATAAGCTTTTTTTTTAATTACACCTTTCAGACTTAATTCAGTGACACTACCTTCAGTAACTTTTCGCAAACGAACACTGGGAATAGGTGGAGCGACGACATACGCAATATTTGCTGGCGGCGGTTGGAAAAGAAGTAGCGAAGATCTAAGCGACTGACATGTGAGTAACTTTTACTGTTTATTAGGTACTTTCACAAAAAAATACTTACCTGCTTAAAAATAGTCAAAACAGGGCACGACCGGGATTTGAACCCGGGACCTCTCACACCCAAAGCGAGAATCATACCGCTAGACCATCATGCCGCTTACAGAATTTTCCATAACTTTCAACATGGCTGGAAATTATCAATTTAAAACATAACCGAACCCTTGAATAAGTCGTCGTTGTTACCTCCGTGTAAGGTTTACTTTATGTAAAACCTATTAAACTGAATTAATTTTGGTAAAGAGTTCCATCAATTATTTAAACAAGTGTAACTTGTTGACAATGACAGACATGATTATCGAATTTATTTTTAAAGGCATCATAAGCGGCATGATGGTCTAGCGGTATGATTCTCGCTTTGGGTGTGAGAGGTCCCGGGTTCAAATCCCGGTCGTGCCCTGTTTTGCCCGACTATCCATAAACAAGCCTTTAAAAAAGAAAGTTTCAAAAACCCGACTGCATGTTTTGATTATGTCGTATATTATATGTTACTTACCTAGATTTTTGCCAAGTTTTGCACTAGATTGTTTACAGTCAAACCAACATTGCCACTAAATGCATTTTGAGCCCTAATTTGGCTGTTTTCTATACTGGGCCGAGATTCTTCACGTTAAAAACGATATCGCCTTTCAACTGTTTCCGTATTGTCAACATTTTGATCACTCTTATGTCATTGAAAATAATGGCGGCCGAGTCATAAACAATTTTCAAACACGTCAAACACAATATCGTTATAACGCAGTAGAATACAGGCTCAGTATGTTATAATGTCATATTGCAATCTGTTGGATAATTCAGAAAACTGTCAAGTTACGGCTCAAAATACATTTAGTAGCAATAAATTGGTCTGACTCTGAACAATGTAGTGCCAAACTTGGCTCCTTTTTAAATATCACTAATTTTGGTGGCACATGAGAACTTGGTCCGTTTCTTACATTTATGTTTTGGTGGTATATTATTTTCCAAATGATTACGTTTAACGCAAAATCAATAAGAACTACCTACACACAAAAGTGGCGCCTTCGGCCGATGACGATATTGTCATAAATAAATCTTTAATGTTCCACGAAATCCGCAGGCGTTTTTAAATAAACACGCACTAACTTTTGGAACATTCGCATGGCTGTTTGTTCTGGCTAGAGCGGGTCAACAATAACAGAGTAAGCGAACAGCAAGTCACCTTTTGTAGGTAGCACAGAGTTGGGATAGAACAGAGCTGGCGGAGATATATTATTTGTTACTCAAAGAGATTTTTTTCTCCTCTAATATTATAAATGTTTGCGATAGTTTGTTCGTGTGTGTTACTTTGTTGAATACAATTTCGAACGGAGATAGCTTAAACCCTGGAATAACACATAGGCTACTTTTTACCCTGGAAATTTTAAAATTGCCCGCGGGAATAACGATAATCAAAATCTACATGGATGAACTTACGGGCAGAAGCTATTTAAAAATAAGGAATGGTTTATTTTAGGACTGTTTCTGTCATGTCGTAGGGCTTATTTTTATTTTAATGATTTTATATTATCATAGTAAAAAATAAAACATTTTGGTTTTGATTGTGGTTGCTTAAATTAAGGACATAAAAAATCTGGAAATCCCGTATTATTTGTGTCTGATGGAGAAGGTCTTAGAAGGGTTGCTTTTAAACTGGTTGATCTAATGGACAGTCATTTTGATGTTCATTTGATTCGAATTATTTTGATTGTCTATGTTATTACAAATACTTACCGTAATGTTATGGTTATGAAGTAATTACACAAGTCTAAAATTAGGATTTACTGTCTTACTGTACCTATTTTATAAGGAGACCTTAAAAAAAAAAACCTGCCATGTCTAAAAATTCTGTAGTCAAATGCTTACCTGTAAAGGCAGGTATTCACGCGGGGCGAATTTCCAGGAATCCAGCGATGATCCCGCGCATTTGACGATGGTGTGGTGTCTCCATTATCCCGGGACATTCCAAATTAAAACTCAATACGTTGGTCAAGTAAGTCGAAAATAATTTAGCTCAGTTAGTCGCAGTTAGGTTGTATCCGTGTCGAGTTGAGTCGATAAGATTGATCGAGTGGGGTAAAGAGAACAGATTATCTGGCTTGGGGTAAAAAATCGGTGACTTGTCAAATTCGTTGCATTCTCTTCTACGGATTGACTGGCGATCTTGGATCGGTTTCGGTTTAACTAATGGATTTTATGGGATGGAATAGTTTGGAATTTACCAGTGTTTACTAGCTAGATGAATTTGTGGAAAAAACATTATACTTAAATTTAAATTAAGTGAAAAATGGGTTGATAAAAAAGACGTCACTCCAGCGTATCGTCACGTTTACCGTAACCATATGAGGTGTTACTATCAGTTCAGTTTCATGCAGTGATTCCTTTTCTTTGTATCACAGTTGATATGGACTTAAATCTGTGTACGACCAAATGTACAATCAGCTCAATGCAACCCTAACCCACCATTGAACGGTGGCACAATGACATTATAAAACAATTTGTTTGATACTTGTTACGAATTGAATTATAACGGCAATGTGACACAGTTCTAAGGTGGATCAGGGTTCTATTGGGCTACATTACAGCAGCTAACCCATGTGTACATAAACCCTAATATTGCTTACACTTTTTACTAAATACGTGATCCTCGTCGTGAAGCGATCACTTAAATACATAATATAATTATTAATAATTTTCGATAAATAAATTAATTGACAAAGCTTCGACTTATCTCCAAAACCCTCAAGGCGGATGTCTTCTTAAGTTTACTTTATTATCCTAAGGTCTAAAGTACGTAATTAAGCTGTAAATAACAAACAAACAAACAACGGAATCTGTTTTCTCCTCGTCCTTTAAATGTATGGCAGGTAAAGTAATGCTTTGACGGCAATTTGATGCTATTGTTTGAATTATTGGATTTAGTGGAAACTATCTTGTTATTCTTTTGTAGAGTTTTGTTTAACATAGATATCTTGCTGTCTCTTATTGTATTATTTAACTAAAATGTCCTTAGATAAGGTTCACTTAATGCTAATCGAATTGCAAATGTTAGGAGCTTCCACCAGTACCATTCACTATTTTATCCCTTTCTGTATTCGCAATGCTGTGGTTCCGTGTGACCGGTAAAAATAATGAAATGACCAAAGATCATAATAACCTAAAGCCACGCCAATAAACTGACTGAAGACACGATAGCCTACTTCTTAGTGACCCTGCCTTGTAAGCTAGCGGTTCGGTATTCAAATTCTGGTAAGGGCAAATATTTATGTGATAAGGACATACAAACATACATAACATCACGCCTTCATTCCCAGATTGAGGTAGACAGAGCTACAAAAATACCAATAACTCTAAAATGACTTGTTTATAATTCTGTAACCACATATATTTCTCTATAAAAGTATGTCTATAAATGTCTAGTTGTAGTTGTCCAGTTGTTGTTTTAGTTCTCATGCTGTATTTGTATGTGGTGTTCAATAAAGTATATTTTAATTGTATTGTATTGTACCCATAACACAAGGTCTAAAGCTAAGTTTAAACCTAGGTAAATTTGAATAACATTGTCAACTGATATTTAAAAAATACCTAATGAGATGCCCGCTTTGATATGCCTCAGAGGTGACTGTTTTCAATGACTTGATGTTTACTTCATCGTGTTTTGAAGCCTTAGGCTTCCATTTCACTGCGTGTTTACCCCTATTGTTAGCGTATTGTTTACTACTCAGTTACCTTTACTGTCTAATAATAAGAGCTATCATGATTTACGATACGATACTAAAAAGGAACGAGAAAAAGACCCTGTTTATTTATACAAAGATCAAATTCGTGATGAACTGAATGAGAACCTAATTAGAAACACCCGAAACTGACGTATAATTTTTATTTTTTTTTCTCTGTTGAACATGTGGTTGACTGGTAGAGAATGCCTTTAGGCATTAAGTCCGCCATTTGTACTTTTCACATTTATTTGTATTGTGCAAAGAAGATTAAATAAATAAATAAATAATTATACGTATAATTATTATACGTGCATGAAGAGGTTGATGAATGTAGAGGAAGCGAGAGAGATATCTTTGGCCCGGTGCACTTTGTGTTCCATAGTCTCTACCTACCACACTGGGAGACCGGTATAATTATGTATGTATATGAATACAGCCCTAGATTAATTATCTCCACGATTGTAAACCCTCAAAATTTATCTCGGAGCCTGAAAAGACTGAAAACACCTGCATCCCGAACAATCAAAAAATATCTAGATTCTGGTAGTTTTGCTTTAATTGTAATATCATTTTGTACCAGTGGTGGTAGGACCCAGTGCAGGGACCTCTGTGGAGTTTCGTATATAACCAAGATACATACATAACATCACGCCTTCATTCCCAAAGTGGGGTAAGCAGACACAGAAATATCAACAACTCGAAAAGACTTGTCTATAATTTTGTAACCACATGAGTGGTGGTAGGACAAGGTGCAGGGTCGGTCCGGATCGCTACCACCATCCTATCCATTAACCTTCCGCCAAGCAGCAGTATTCGCATTATTGTGTCCCGGTGTGGGGATAAGATAACCGGTGAAATTACTAGCATAGAGGCATACCATAATAATTCTCAGGGTTGGCAACGCATTTGAGGTCTTAGGATTGCAGTCTTCAGAATTCAATATGTCTATGCGGGTCCCAGATTCCACTAAACATCAGGTGGCCTGAGTGTTCGTGTGCCTTCTCCCTGCCATAAAAAATAAAAATTGTACCTATTTAAATATCCAACATTCACTGTTTGAAGTTCCATCAATAACAAGCTCAAAATCTCCAATTTGATCTACGATTTGCACTCCTTGGATCTATTCTTCGATGTTCACGCGATTTTGAACATTACGATGTTGTTATTAGTGTTCAATTGGTTTAAAATATTAATGATTGTGTGGATATCCTTTTGTGTGAATGATAGAAATCCGAGAAGTTTTTATATGACTGGGGTTTATTGATGATTATGGGATTACGTGGCGTTTAACCAAGGTAGAGCGGTGTGACTTTGACTTTGTAGGTTGTGTGACTTACAGGATTTTTTATCTCTCTCAGTATTTTTTCACATTCGGCAAGATACTACTTATACCAAAGTAGTACCTACTTTGGTATAAGGTTCAATAGGACATCGCTTTTACAATAGGTTGTCATTTTTGTTAAATAATACTTAATGAATTAGTGTGCAACGTATGTTACCGGTCGGTGTCGTGGTTGCTTTGTGTAGGTAAGTACATTCGAGTTTATAAATATGTGCACACTTTAGTACCTTGTCTAATTAATGTCATGCTTGTACTGCCATATATGAATTGTCATAGACATTAAAGTGACAAGGTACTAAAGTGTACACATATTCATGAACTCTACTGTACGAGTACGCCGTAAAAGAAGTCATAATAATGCTTAAAAGTAACAGAACACGCTACGCCTCTTATAATAGAGTTGAGTTTAAATATTTTGAGCTCCGTTTCTGCTCCGATTTTTTTAAGCTACCTTAAAAAAAACGGTTTACCTCAGTCTTATGTGACTTTCAAATGCGAAAGATGTTTTTTAAATTGGGCCTCTATTCTACTGAGTTTAAACAATATCACCTTTGACGTGTTTCCGTATTGTCAACGTTTTGATAACTCTTTCTTGACAGTAATGGCGGCCGGGTTAAAAACAATACACAAACACGTCAAAGGCAATATCGTTTTAACCCAGTAAAATAGAGGCCCTGTATATTAACCACCATACTACAAACAAGGAGAATTTGAATCTACCACCAAGGGAATAAAGCTCAATTACCTTTGCTCTAAAATGCCTTTTTTAATTACGAAACAAACAAAAATGAACTTAATGCTCATTAAAATATTGTTTATATTAATTTGCCTCATTGATGTACCTCCTATCGTACGTCTTACGAGGTTAAGTATTCTGGGCCTCTATTAAACATGGTAAAGTATATTGCCTTTGATTGTGTGGTATTGTTAGGTACTCTACCGCCATTACTGTCATGTAAATCAGAGCTATCAAAACGTTAACAATACGGAATCACGTCAAAAACGATAAGGGTTTACCGTGTAGATCTCAGTCAAAACCTGGAAAGGTAAGAAAGGTCGTTCACGCTATAAAACAATTATTTAGGTTCTGGGAGGTGATTCTCTCAACACAGCGCTGCGTCGTCGATCTTAAAGGTAAGGTTTTATCCGGCAAGTTTAAGAAGTCTCGTCGGAGCGGTACAAAACACATTTTAGCGCGTGCCTTCTTAATTAGGCAGCTTTATACGACACTGAATTCGACTCACCTGCCTGCTGCCTAATGAGAAGGCACGCGCTAAAATGTGTTTTTTACGCTCCGAAGGCACTTCTTAAACTTGCCGGACAAAACTTCGCCTTTGAGATCGACGCAGTGCTGTGTTGAGAGAATCACCCCCCTGGCTGTCTTAAACAAAACAAAAACAGGGCACGACCGGGATTTGAACCCGGGACCTCTCACACCCAAAGCGAGAATCATACCGCTAGACCATCATGCCGCTTGTAAAAGGCTTCATTTTACTAAGTTTTCCTCGAATGTCTTAAACACAACTGTGTAAAGAAACCGACATACATTGACGATTAGTTTCTGTTACAACGGAACTAGAGAGTGTCTGCACCAAGCGGCATGATGGTCTAGCGGTATGATTCTCGCTTTGGGTGTGAGAGGTCCCGGGTTCAAATCCCGGTCGTGCCCTGTTTTGACCCCGGAATGGAACTCTGTGTATTAACAGGTCATATAAAAAAACAATAAAACAATTCGGGGTTACAGTGACTACATCATTATTACTACTCTGCCGCCATTGCTGTCACTTAAATAAGAGCTATTATAACATTGAGAATACGATAGCATCTCAAAAGCAATGTCGTTTTACCGAGTAGATTCAAGCCCCGGACGTATTACTGAAAACTATTTCACGAACTAACACTTCGCTCAAATAATTTAACACAAAATTAAATTACAACAAATTATAATGATAACTTCGCTTATTTAAAAAAAACTACCGTACGTAATGTAGACACATTTTTTACATTACTTTTGATCCTAACAGCAGCCGAACCGAATCACAATGACTCAGTGTTATATTTTTCGTTTCTATAGTAAATGTATATTCAATGGGTTTTGATTATTGGAAAATGTGAATATTATGTCATTTAATAATAGTACAAGAAGTCGTTTTGTCTGTTGTTAATTACTATTTCAAATCGAAATCAAAAATCAATATGATAAGATTATATATTTTATCGTTATACGTTTCTTTCAATATACGATCTGAATGTTACCTAAGTATATCAAATTAAATTATACAAAGTGGGTTTATATCATAGTATGAGTAATAGGTATATATGTTGTTGTTAAAAATTCTATTATAAATGAGCCCAATTAATACGCAATTTTTTGAGCATTTTGGAAACACTTAACTAGAGTGGTCTTCTAGACCATTGAACAACGTCATAAAAGCATTCAAATTAAATCTATTGATTGTTTAATTCGTTATCTGTCTCCATACAAAATAATAATAAAACATCTTTGCCTACAAAATGCATTAGAATCAAAATTAAATAAATTAGATAATAGTTTTTAATTCTTTATGTAGGTATTTTAATAAAAATTACTATATGCTACTGGGATTATTAGTGGTTACTTCTAAAATGCTGCTTTTCACTTGCGATTTCCTAAACATACAATACACCAATTGACATATCCTATGATATTATACAAGCAAAAGTGTTTTTTTCTGGAAATGGAATGTTTCCAAACAAGAATATACCTAGATAAAAGACAAAACGGAATGCGATCCAACAAGAAGTGTCCAATCAAGAATACGGCGAAAAGGAATTAATTGTGAGTTTTACGTCTATATTGAAACAGGTGCAGAACGTCGAATTTGTGTTGAGCAGGCTTTTAATAAATAATAAAATCAGCGGCATGATGGTCTAGCGGTATGATTCTCGCTTTGGGTGTGAGAGGTCCCGGGTTCAAATCCCGGTCGTGCCCTGTTTTGACCCTGCTCTTTTAACATTTAAAATACGCTCTTCCTATTATAAAGTTACAAAAGCAACCAACTAATTTAAATACATGTATGCTCTATACTCAAAATTTACCTATGTTCAAGGTGAGTTGATGGCCTATTAAAAATATATATTTAAAGCCTCAACTATGATTGTAAGAAAAGATACTTAAAAGTAAAGTTAATTGATTTTTTATATAGGTTGTTTAGTTCTGTTTCACTATTTTTTAACCAAATCCTTACAAGGAGCGCGTTATAAAAAACAGCTAAAAGCAAAACCTTATACGTAATAAAGTTATCTATTACCTCAACATTTTGCTACAAATTAATAGACAAATTCGCATGTTAAAGGAATTAATCTCCCATCGCATTACGGTGGAGATAACAAATTCATATCAGGAGGGGGCGCGCCTCCCACCTCCCACTCGCATTGTCTTGGTACCGCTATGCATAACGTTAACAACCGTTCCTTATATTACGTGTACTATCTTCTTGGCCAATACTTAAGCATCTAATGTTGCTCTTCGTCTATAAAAAAGTAAACGACGGTTTAAAAACGAAAGACAGTTTTGCAATTCAAACGTGGAACAGACGTTCTTGAATTTGTATTTCATAGTGAACCATCTGAAGATTTTTACTGGCCAGTATCATTTCTTAGCAAGAGTTTCACTACTCATTTCAAAACATGTGACGATTGAACAACAATGGCCGTCAACGGATTTCAAATAAGGAACACACGTAGTGAGGTGGCGCGTCCGAGCCGCCGTCACCTGTGCGGTGATAACGGTGACGTCACCGCTTATCTGCCGCGCGCCGGATCTCGCTTCTCGGATAGATAAGCGCACAATGCGCTAGTCTCCCGCGCCATCGACCGGTAGGCGTGGCGAGACTCCGCCCCCGGCAGAGAGAGAGCGCCTAATCTACCGGATAATGGATAAACCTAACCCGAACACACCCGTATTGGAGGAGGTTTTAGCGAATGTCAACGCCTAGCCGCGCTATTGGTATGGAGGATTAGGATGTAAGGATGAGATTTACGAAAGGCTCAGTATTGGGCTGTTCAGCCGCTTATATGCTTTAACTAGGTTAGATGGAGCCTTGGTTCCAACTGTCTCACTTTTGTTCTGTGAGCATAACATGTATCTACAACTAGACTAGATAAGAAAGATAATTCAATAAGTTAATTTGCTTTTAAACGTCAATAAAACAAAAAACTATACTCACATCGGGTCTATTTCACATTAGCTTTATACGTTTAGTAGCTTTCACCTTTCTAGTTCACGAATATACGTACGTCACTATTATTCCAACGGACGCCATTCATTTTTGAACTTTATTCTCATCGTTACAAAGTTCGTAGTAGGTTGTTGGTTGTATTTAGAACAAAACCGAAGCAAGATTGGAGGAAATGGCGTCTCCTTGAAATGAATTGAGGATGAATCGAAAACAAAAGAGTAACGCTTGATTTGGCGTCGTCGGCGCTTTGACGCTTATGCCGTGGCCACGTGTAGGTACCTAGTAGGGATAGATAATTAGTGTATAAAAAAGCATTAACAGTAAATAAACAGCTGCCTACCTATTAGCTAATAGGTCGTAGGGTCGATGGGTAGGTAGGTAGCTATTTACTATTTACTTAGTCTAATAATAAGAGCAAAGATTTATTTACCTTTGCATACTTTATAGGAAACAATTTGGGATTATTTTTGAGGCTTCGATTTTAACAAAGCCTTAACGAGGGCTTTGTCTAGCTCTAGCTTGAGTGCGTCAGCGTAGAGTTTTATTTCTTTTTCTACACTATCAAACTTTTGAGTACAAAAGTAGCGTTATGTCTCTCTTGGACTATCTAACGACAGAAGTAAAACTATACACTTACGGCCGAACCCTATATTCAAACCGCGGATAGATAAGGCTTACTTCGGGTATAAGTTTGACATTTGCCTATACAAAATGTGTCAAATTTCAATCCGAAGTAACGCTATCTGTCCGCGGTTTGCGAATATAGGGTTCGGCCGTTAGTATGTAAATAAATGTGGATAAATAAACTTTTGATCCGATCCAAATCTAGATCAGATTTTCGTGTGGTTTTATTTAGCCTCAGGAATATGAAGGTTTTTATTTCCAGTGTAAAGTCGCCCTAGTGTCGGTGCGTGAATGATGGTTTGTGTGGTATCCTGAACGCAGCTTAAGCATTCAACTTCACTCTTTCCCACCTCTATCTTCTCTCTCTCTCTATACGCAAACTGTAACGCGTGGTTAGGCTCCTTTGTAATAAAACCGGGATTAATAAATTACTGTGTTTAATTGAGATACCACAGTTTGCATTAGGAATTAAACCTGTCAGGCTCAATCGTGTACATCGTACGTTCACGTTTCTGCCTAAAGAGTTCAATTACGTAGCTACATTACATATGGATAGAATTGAATTGTAGAATATAGAATTTAATTACACTCTAGCCCAGTTGGTAGTGACCCTGCCTTCTAAGCTAGAGGTCTTGGGTTCAAATCCCGGTAAAGGCAGATATTTATGTGATGAGCATGAGTATTTGCTCGGATGTTTTCTACGTATTTAAATATATATTTCTCTATATAAGTAAGTCTACCCATAGTACAAGCCTAAGTAGAGTTTGGGACTAGGTCATTTTCAGTGACATTGTCCTGTGATATTTATTTATTATTGATTTACTTACAATTTTCTTAATACTAGTAAGTATAGGTGAAGGTCACATGTTTTTCATTATAATGGATATGCAAAAAGAAAAATAATCTAAAATGGGAATACAATGTGCGACAGCATGAAATCGTTGTGTATTAGGAAATTCCTACTTATATCTAGCAGAGGTCTAGCTGGCACAATATGTTAATATAAGTATTATGCTCACAGGTAAAATAACAGGGAAACGTTGTAAAATTATTTCTCTAAATATTTTGGGCACCGGTAAAGTGAGATTTATCCTGAATAATGTCATTTATACCTTTTAAACGATGCACCTACCTATGTGATTAATGGGTTTTTGACATAGGTCTATAGTCAAGGCGTTGTATGACGGGCTACTACGAAGGAATTAATTTCTTTTAGAAACCATTTAGTCCTTTTAAGAAGAAAAGGGCAGTATAGAGCATATTGACATCATACTACCTAATGACTTGAATACCCTGAATTGACGACATGCAAAATTATTAAATTAAGTACTTTATATTTGTTCTAATTACATCAATCATCAGTTATACAAAGATGTTCAACTTACGCAGACGTCATCTGTTTCACGTTTTTTTTTAAATCTAAATGATCTGAATTCTCACGGTTGAGTCTTGTACCTACCATCGTACCATTACTCCCAATCAGCTGATTACTTAGTGGGGCGGTCCGAAAACGTGTAATTGGAGCATCCAAGGCTCCAAGCCATTCGTTCAGGTAACGTTATGGTCCTGGCTTTATTTATATAGATATTTGTTACTTTGTTATAGGTTGGTATTTTTTATTGTTATAGGTATAACAGAGGAATTACGTTATGTGAATGTATTTAAAGGGGTTCTTATTGTTTGCCATAATTATTTTAATCAAAATTATAATAAATATACCTACATATATCGCACGCCATAAATATATTGTTAATCGTTACGTTTTCAGATTTTTTATAAATCCAACCTATCTTAACCTAGCCTTATCTTCACGTCTGATATTAAAAAAAAACTGAAAGTTTACAATTCCAGCGATGTAAAAAAATATGATTCTCAATAATTATGAAACTAAAGACATGATGATCAGTTAATCGTTGATGGATGTTAATATGTCATTTGACAATATGGAATATCTGTATAATATATATAACTATGTTTCTATCAACACAATTTGTTACATACCAAGTTAAAATATCATAATTTGCAGTCCTCGTGTTGATGATAAATTTGAATCAGTAATGCCAATAGAAAAACCAATAATGTTGTATTTGTTGTTATCCATGGCTAAAAGTGTTTTTTACTGTTATCTATGGTTCAAGCTGTTACTTTGACTCTGTAACGTGTTTTTTTTCCCAAATAAACACTCTAAAAGCCACTTATCTCCACATTTACCAAACCACGTTCTACCATAACGCCCACAGTAACTAAACTAGTCCAATCATCTTAACACACCGTGTCTACACAATTGCTTCGACCTTGCATCTGTATATGTGTGTAAGCGTGTAATGACATAACACAATAGACAATCACATCTATAATATTCAACCTATTTTGTCTAAACTAACCACACTTAAACGCCGCATTGCGCAAGTGATTTACCTGTACCATATTCAGTGCTACGAACTCAAAACAGGGTCATATTCGTATAGAAATAAGGGAGTGTGGCAGAATGTGTTAAATCTGGTTCCAAGCTAGTTAGAGCGCTAAAAAGATAAAAGATCGTCGCAGCGCTAATTGGGACAGTTACAGCGCTGAGCAAACAGCGCTGTTTGCGCTTACTATTAGAAGCCACCGTTTTGGAAAAAGTCAATGTTTCTATCCATTCAGCGTGTAGCTGATTTGTCTATTACTTATTCTAAGGTATTCACTAAAAAAACTGTGGCATTATTTAATAAAAATAAAGCAGTCAAACTAATAGCATACATTAAAATCTAAAATGTGACGATAAAACTATGTAAGGTCAGTTGGTTTGACCCTTGTCCTGAGTTTAAATCAAAACATGCCTTATCATTTGGGTAAGCAGTGCATTATTTTTTGTGATCTCCTACTCCTTATTATTTAATCTTAAAGTGGTTAGTTTAAATAATTAAATCGTAACTATTTTAATCAAACATCCAATAAGAAAGAATGTCAAATGTTGTTATTGACTTTCTGTGATAAGGACGGTATTCATATTGCGTGTACAAAGTACATACATAGGAGTGAAAAGGTATTTTCTGGTTATTAATTAGTATAGGTACTAGAATAGCTTCCACGTTGTAAGTGCTAGATTCTAGAGTGACGCTTGTGGTTCAGGTATAGGTAGGACTTTACAAACTCCCTTGTGGTATGCAGTAATATTATTGTTTTAAATATTTTTGACAGATTGCAGAATCATAATTATTGTGACAATAATTTGTGTTTAGCAACTGGATCTGATAACTGAAACAGAATACAAAAATGTAACTGAGCATGTTACAATAAAATGATTTTATTATGTAACAGTATACACGGACTACAAGTTGTATATTTGAAGCTGAGATATATATATTTAGAAGAATATAAGTAGGTATACTTGAACAGCTAAGCTGATGAGTACGGACTTCCCATTGTTTGCTGTCTATTTATAGATTCTAATATCTCTTGTATCGTTTCGAGAGGTCGAAGTTTTAGCAGCTTATTAAGTAAGTAGATACTTACGTTACTTTATGGACAAGCTGTGTTAATTTTATTTGTTTTCTCCTTTGTCCCTGTTAGAAATGGAATCTTTCTTAACGTTAGTAAATTTTTTTGCTATAGTTTGGTTCTACCCAGATCTGAATCACGACCAAACAGATTGTCAATTAAAGGCTTCATTATTATATCAAAGCTACATTCGATCACTTTATTTATATGGCATTCATTGCCCCTCTTTCATTATTATTCTTCCTAATGTTTTATTACCAAATTAAACGTTATTAGCTTTTAGTCACCAGTCGCCCCCAACACTGTAACAGCGCCATTTTTAATGCGCTATTCTTTTTCTAAATTACAAAAAATTAACTCGATGTAATAAACGTTTAGCGTTACGACCACGTACTATATTAAGGCGACAATTTTTCCTATCCTTGCGTCATTTAATGAATAAAAATGCTTCCTAGTTCCTGAGATTGCAATTAGCCGGGAAATTAGCACATTGATTTATTTTAAGTGGGCTGCGAGACTAAATGGGGGAGTTAAGAAATTGATTCATGGTTTTAACGGCGTTTAGAAGACATTTACCTACATTTGACTACGTATGAAGGAACAGTCGAATACACAGAGATGTATCTATTTTATCACCTTATTGAATTGTAGACAGGTCCAAAAGTGGATACGTCGCTTTGTAGTCGACTGAACCTACATATGTTTTTATTTTTCTGTTAAAAGGTAACCGACGCCCAAGAAGATATTTTTGAAATAAATTTCTTTTTAATCTTAAAATACTTAACCAGACGAGATTTATGTCTTAATTAATTGCTTTTCTTTGAGGTACTTATGTGTGTATGTATATAAACACTTTGTTGTAAAAAACCCAGAAAGTCTAATAGGTACAATATAAGTAATTTTAGCAGTTATTTTGTCAATAACAGTATTTTTTTAAAATCATTATAAAATAGACGAAACTAGTTTAATCTCCGTGAACGTGAAACGTAAACATTATCAACGACTACAGTAAGTAACCACGTCCGCGCAATCAAAAGAAAGGCGATAATCTGATCACGATAACGCCACGTAACAAGTAACAAATTAAGCGGTGCGTAGCAATCTGCGAATTACAAGTGTAAATAATGCCGCCGCCCAACCGCGGCCGTGGGCCGGGCTGAAAAAAAAAGAAACTCGTTAAAAATAGCGGCTTAAAAAAGAAAAGCGCTGAAACGGGAAGCTCTATGGTATCGGTTTTTCTCGCGGGCGGGCCGCTGGGCGGGGCTCAGCACTCAGTAGCGCGCCGCCGGTCGGCCAGGGAGCACGCGTCGCGCGCGTTCTGTTGTCGGCATGCCGATCTCGTGAATCGTGAAGATGGACTTTCAAAGTGCTATGGAGACTTTTGCCGAGGCGTGGGCTGCGGCCAATACTGTCAAGACGGAGGCCAACGAGTTGGCGCAGGTCAGTTTTTTATTTATTGATATATATATTTTTTTAATTAAATAATCAGTTTTTTATCCGACGGTTTTGTGCTTAAATGTAATTACTAAAATTATACTTAGTTATTCAAAAATGTTATTTTAATATTTTTAAATAACACGATTACCAAATCGTATATACAAACGTATAACAAGCGCTCCTCTATTATGAATACATATGCATCTTTGTATGCAGATTGTTTGATATCATTTAGGTACAATTAAACGTCGAACAAACGGCCAAGTTCATCAGATAACTGCAATTTGCATAAAATAATGCGTCACAATAATTGTAACGATATTAGTAACGTTTGGAAGGTCAGAGAGATCGCGGCTGTAAGAGCCTAATTTTGATAAGATGGACGATAACAAGAGTTAAACTAAACAAACAGTAATTTTAAGATAAAACGACTCACGTAATACAGTTGCTGTAGTAAATGGTTTTAACTGATATTTAATTAATCAATTTTAAGTTTATTTCGTTAAGCCCGAAGACCAACGTACAAAGGTACCTTTGTACATACAAGTTGCATTTGCTTTAAAATACATTGTCGTTTGACATTTACTGATTCATTAAAATATTTTTCTGTTTAGAATACCTATTTAAATGAAATGGAAAGTAGTCTCGTTTAGCCAATTTTTTTCAAGTATGGTAATATTGTGTCGAGTCTAGTACAATCAATCATACATATCGTTTTACCCGACTGCGCATGCATTGACCAAACTATACTACTATTTCGCTCAAATGGGACAACATTTTCCATAAACAATTAACCCGGTTTGCCACATTACTAGTACTATCAAATCAAGGAGAGTTCAAATATTTTAAGGCCAAATTATGAGTGTGTTGTTGAAGGCAAAAAAAAATACGCCATTAACAGAACTGCAATGGACCAACGGGAGACGATGATGTCCAGTTTGAAACGAATCTCAGGTGCATTGCCCGTCTCTCAGAGAACATTAGGGAATTTCAGCGCGTGAAGGGTGAAAAGCAAGGGGAGAAAAAAGTACTGACCAAAGTGCCAAGCTGATATTTTTCGTGCGTCTAACTAAGTAAGGGTTCTACGGTCAAACTGGTGTATCTAACAAACATTTACACACATTTTTACATTTACATTTTTTAGCTTGATTGACACTTTGTTTAACTGTATTCATAACTAAAATCCAGGTTTTTAAAAGTTCAAGGCATTTACAAGGGATTGCCAGGAGCGCGCTCTTTATAAGCATGAGTACCTAGAGAGAGGAGGAGGCGTTTAACCATTCTCTCTTCCTGCTCGTTTCCTCATGACCGAGGGCCGAGACAGCAATCAGTAGTTGCTTGGTTCACCTAGGCTCTCCAAACCGCTCTATCTTCGGCCCCTTGCATAAACCTATGCAAATTGGTTGATTAGGTGCCGATTAACCACTAGTGGGACACAAAAAACGCTATTTAAACAAAATGCAAGTAGTGTTACTTTTGGGGATAGATACAACAACAATATTTAACATACTATATACAGCGCCTCTATTCAACTGCGTTATAACGATATCATTTTTGACACGTTTAAGAATCGTTTATGTCACAGTCGCCATTATTGTAAATGACATAAGAGTTATCAAAACGTTGACAATACGGAAACATGTCAAAAACGATATCGTTATAACGCAGTTGAATAGAGGCCCTGGAAAACGAGCTGTCATTTTTTTCAAGGGCTGTTTTCCTCAATTCTGTGTCTTGCGCCTGTTTTGTCTGTTGTCATAAATGGTTGAGAGTAACTTTATATCGTTCAACTCGAGAACTAACTGCAGTTTTGTTATAGGAACGATTAGCTACTGCAGATATTCATTTCTGCTAACGTTGCCTTGTAACATTATTTAATGCCTACTTTAGCCTGATTAGTAGACTATGCTGCATGTTACTGCTAACAGTTAGTTTAACAAGCCCGCATTAAATTAGCTTTGTCCAATTTGCAGTAAAACTTACATTTTACGACTTTTACTGACGCAGCTTCAGTAGGCTTCGTCATAATATACGATAAGTTGCTTTATATATTTGGTATTCAATTGATAGTTTTAAACTGGAAGTGGAATTTTATTTAAGTAATGCATCTTCCTCGATTATTGAGGTATCCCACTAATTGAGATTATTGCAAAATTTAATTGCATTTTAAGTGTTGAAGTTATTTACTGGTTTAGTTGAGGTTGACTTTACTAATGTAATTGGTCTTATTTATATGACGCTGTTCAACTTTGAAAATGTATTTAATTTTCAATTGTAGTTAAATATGGTTCTGATATGACAAAAATTGATAGTAAACATTGGTAAATGATGATCATTACATTAACAAGGCAAAAAAGGGATCGTCAATTGCTAACGTATGTATGTTCCTTGCATGGGAATGTCAACTAATTATGTGTGACCCCTAGCAAGGTGTTCCTTTACATATGATTACGTTTTACACTTTTTACTTTGTAGCTTGAAGTTATATGAGAAATCTAGAGTTAAGACTTATTGAAGGTACGCAAAATATGGCGCGAATGCTTAACATACATATAAAGAACTAACTTATTACAAACGTAAATTAGAAGGTCTTTAAGGGAAACTATGTTGCCTATGTTAATACATACTATGTGCCCACAAGATGTCAGAATTAGACAGTAACATTGTGATAGATAGTTAACTAACGTGAGACATGATTTATTTTAACGGAAAATAGACCATTACCGCCTTGCCTCAACATATCTCTGTGTTAATCAGAGTTCATAATTTGGTTCCATTATAACCGGGTTACGCGTTTACTCTATGTTTGTTTAGTTCGCGTAAAATTAGTTTCCAGCCACAATACAATACAATACTCTTCCAAAAAACTCTCTCTACTCTTCTTCTTACAAATATTCTCCAGTTCCCCTCCTTTTTTCATCCCAATCCTTTCTTAGTGCTCCATTATTAGTCCTTAGGTTTAGGCTGTGCGTTGTTAGTAAGTCAATTGCAGAAGAGTTTTACCTTTATGTATAGACTAGAGGATGCTCCGTATGCTAGACTTAGCTTCCCGCTTCTCACCCTATTTTAACCCCTTATGGGATGAATTTCCAAAAATCCATTTAGTGCACTTCTAGGATATCCAAGGAAGTTATTATTATAATATATAAGTCCCTAGGTGCAGCGGTTTCCGCTGTGAGTCGAACAGTCAGCCATTCGGTTTCTTCTTATATACATGTACTCGTAGATTGAAGATACTTAGCTGACAAAAACTTAAAGAATCTACGACTTGGCCTCTTAGTTCACGTTAAATTCATAATTCTGAATGCTTGTATCTTTCTTTCTTGCCTGTTATCGATAGCGTGGCCTGACGACTATTGACTAAACGTAACTCGAATTCGATTAAATCTGTGCCCCTGTTTGTAAATATCCAGCGAGTGTGCTAATCCGTTATCGCGGATTATTGTTCCACCGATAACTCTATTACCTATTGCTGATAGCGCTTGCAAGAAATATAGTTGCAGGCAATTTTTATTTACAATATTTTACGCTTTGTGTCTTTGAAATATAATAAAGAATAAATCACATAGGGTAATCAGGTGTGGTGTGGAAGACACGGCAGTGATCGCCTAGCAAAATTTGAAAAACATTATTTTATATATGTAATATGTACTTATCGAACAATAGTGGTACTAATACGAGATCAAGAGAGTCGGCAGAAGAAGACCCAGTCAAACCTAATTTAAAAATTGACAGAAATGAGGAGACTGCCGAGGGGAAAAAGGATGAAGAAAAGGATGTTGATGATGAAGAGCTTGATTACGGTAAACCTATCACCTTTGGAATAAAATGGCAAACAGTGCCAGTAGGTACTAGGTTTCCGTGATTATGCTGATTGTAAAGTATTGCAAAATAGTCATCAAGAACTTTTTTATCATCTTTAGTTTAAAAACTAGAATTTTAAAATCCATCGTTTTGTCTAGAAAGCAGCTGCAAGATGTAACAACAGTGGCAACAACAAATATTCCAAAGAGTCGTCATTCGTTACACATAGATTAATTTCAGATGATGACTTCGACTTTTTGAGATAACAAAAAATCTGTATCCGCACAATTACGTCTAGATGCGTAGAAAGTGGCGCGTGCCTTGCCGGGCAAAAAGTGACAGGCAGTAGTCAAATAATCCGTGCAATTGCACACGTCCGTACGTCAGGTGTAACACCGCGGTTCAATTTACTGGCGGACACAATGCGCGCCTCGGACCTCATTACAACCGCGCGCGCGACCCGCTTTTTGTTGGTCCAATAGATCCTATACCGACATTATCTACAGCGTTTTCAACTGATAGGTAGAATAAAGAGGTGTGACATTAGACAGAAAAACATTGAATACCGATATATCAGGAGATTCGTGGAACTCTTTACGTGCAGATATTTTCTCTAACAATAACAACTTCAGAAGCATTATCCAGGTACATGCTTCTTCAATGTTCGAACTTTCTTTCACCTTTGTTAACGACGTCACTTTTCACCACGTGAGGTCGCTACCAATAACTTGCCTCCCTATTGTTAAAAAAAAAGTTTAACGTAAATATAAAGGTTCCTGACGCAGTGGCACGCGCGGCGCCCGCGCCAGTAACGGGCCCCGCGGATAAAGCGGCGTCACCGCTACCTTTCTCAAATCACGTCCACCATTGTGATACCCAATCGTCCAGAAATGAGATTGCGGCTAACAAGTTATTTACATTGACGTTTTAATATAGACACCGGTCAAAAAAACTATTTTAAAAGGTAATTATAAACTGTAATGCAACAGCCACCGTCGCCGGCTTCTTTGTGACGCAGCTTAACCTCCGAGATTAATTTCGCGGCACAATAGACAAGTTTATAGTCTACACGTGCGATAGATATCGGTTGCGATATTCGTTGTCGATTCTCGAGTTTCGAAAGTCGATTAGCAGCTTCTGGGTCCGGCGCGATAGGATCGATGGAGGTTTTTTGTTGGAAAAATGATTAATATGAGGGATCGGCCGCGGATAAGTAGTCGGAGGAGCGGAGAGGTCTGTGACCGCGCGGAGCCGGGAGGCTGCATTGCGCCGGCGCTGCCAAAAACTAACCATAAATTACCGGCTGCTTGCGCGCGCAGGCGACACGCGCGCTGCTTTTTGCGCTCCTGATCCTGTTACCGCGTCAATTTCCCACGAATGTCAGAATACATGGGCACACCATTAAGAAATTGTTTGGAATATATTACGAGTGCATAAAACTTAAGTAGCCACCTGAAATCGATCCTGAATTCTACGCAGCGCACTGACTTGTTATCATTATCACATTAAATTATATTAACCACGCTTACCCCATATTTTCGTGTAATTTAAGATAAGAAGCTGGATAAAGAGCCAGCGTGAGGAATTTGGGTAGCCCACGGCTCGGCAGGGCCGGACTGGTTCCTAAATATATTAGGTTAACCCATAGTATAAATGTCGTTTTTTGTTGTGAAAATTTACACATTAATCATGTTTCATAAATAGTTTATTATAAATTTTCAACAAAATGTCCAACATGGGCATAATGGAATCCTATCATTTCATAACCAACGTTTCACAAATGATTCATTTCACAAACATATTATTTGACAACCCGCTTTTTTCCGAAACTGCTAATGATTATGGATTTATTTCTGGACCATTGTGTAAGCCTGGTTAGGTTAGGTTAGTTATATAAAAATCCTGAAATATTTGTAGTTACAGAAAAAAAATGTGGGTTTGAAAATGAATAGGTTGTGAAACGATGCATTGGTCAAAGTTTTGTCGGCGAAAAGGCAGAGAACCGGGCATAATTTATGAACCAATAAAAACATAGTAAATATTCAAGCTTCCCTAATACATATACTTATATAAAATAATTTCTAAGACGCCAAAAGAAAATTTGTGAACTAATTAAAATGCAATTTAATGGCGTTGTCAGATCTTTGGCATATTTTTCTTCGAAGAACGCGAATAAACGATCTCGTTCCTCCTTACAATGTTGCCAGCACGGGTCTTATTCATGGGGTGAATTAAGAACACGATTGATTTAATGTTCTGATATATTATTTACCACGTGTTAATGAAAGCAGTCCGTTGGCTCAAGTGCGTACGGGTCTAGATAAGAGAAGTCGGTAACTAATTAATAAATAATGAAACTATAAATAAAAACAGTTTATGTACGATGAAATGATAGCTTTTTATCGTTCTATAATAATACAAAAATAACACTGAGCAAGTTAAATATTCATCATACTCACCGGACAAAGACGGGCCTTTCTCCAAAGGCGACGCACCTACTCTAGCGATTACCTGCTTTTTGCCCCCCTCATTATGCAGATTCTGGCGAAAAAGGAATAAATTTAATAACACGCGTTGTGCGCATGCGTTATCGAGCACTTGCCGCTGATAATCTGCGCCGCAATTATAGCCGGCGAAGCGCCCGCGCTGCGCGCAACGTCAATTCCATTTTTAATTTTCGCAATTTTAAATTTCGAAATTTCGCTACTTAAATTCGTTACTTAATCTATTGGGGCTGAATGCTGTATTTTGATTGGATTGCGTCTTGCGTCCCAGAGGTAACAATGGCTACTGTGTCTAAATTGAAATTAAATTCCGGTAGTTAGTCAACCACGACCATACGGAGCTCGTGTTGCCTCATGGTGATAGAGCACATTCTTGGGATGTAGATCCGGGGTTTGTAAAGACTGTTATAATATAATTACCCTGTTTATAGTAAAACATTAGGCTAATGTCGTCCTACGTTACTTTCAAACAAGTAATTAAACAATCCCGACAAGGCACATGAGCAGATATGCCTCGATCCATTACAATAATATTACGTTACTTGAATATGTGGAAGATTGAAGTCAAAAGTAAGAAATAATTGAAAAAGATTTAAGTGGAGTCACGATTCTCAGCATGAGGAACCGGCTATCATCGCAATCCGTATCTCAGTAGCTGGAATTAAGAGGCAATTTAAAGATCTTTACTCAATTTCACATGAATTCGTCAACTCGGAAATACCCATCAAACACATTATTTAAACTATACTTACTTACATTTATTATTATAAGAGAAAAATGATTTTGTTGGTTTGTTTTTTGGGTGTCATCCGTGGAAAAATTAAATTGAAAGATCGATGCAGAATTTGTAAGGTTTCTCAATTGAAATAGGAAAATAAACGTATTTGAATGCTATTTTTATGTCTTTAATTTTTGTACGTTTAACCATCCGCTGTTTTATTTCTCTCTCAATCGCTCAAAGGTTAACTGAAGAGATCCCTTAAAGGGACAAGTTCGCCTTTGTAGGTACATACCTTTTGTGTTTCTGTTTCGTTTATTACTTTGTTATCTTTTGTTTGTGCAATATAGAGTTTACATACATACCTACATTAAATACACCCAAACGAAGCGAGGGCGGCTTGCTGATGTAATATATAGGTACCAATTGAGGAAACCAGTTTTATCAATGTTAAATAATTAGTTTAGTCGATACAGTAAACAAATTAAACCATCTCAAACTAGGTACTTTGATTAAAAAAAGGTTAAAATTAATGAACCAAATATATAAATATGTAATAAACCGGTCAAGCACAGTCAAGCCATTGCTTAGTGTAGGGTTCTGTAACCATACATTAATAACAAGCGGCAATCTATGTCCAAAACCCCAATAAGTTTTAGTTAATTTTCTATTTAAAGTTATTTGGTGCTATATTAGATGCTACCCAATAGGTAAAAACATTTATAGTGGAGTCAATACAGGATTATCCCCGTTTGAAATGACTAAATAAGGCTGCAACACGGGCGTCACGGGTCATCCTACATAGACCGATTAATAGCTCCCTTAATTTAAGAACCCATGAAGTATTCGTGACATTTTTCATTTAATTTCTTTATAATTAGAAGGAAAGAAAGAAATTTTCGCAAGCAGCATTTCTTTTTTGTGTTCATTTTATATTTACTATTAATTTTTCATAGAAACTCAAGTGCATTGGCGATTGTTGCGACTTCCGACGCGTTGTCCTAAAATGGAAAATTGTGAGTCAAAGAAAAGATGTGACGGACAAAATGTGTCAATATTATTATTAATAATATTTAAAAATCAGAATGAGAATGTGGGTCCTTGAGCTACATCCTTGAAGTGGTTTTTGTATGACTATTCTGTGTTAAAAAATAGTATAGGTATTTCAATTATTGACCTATCAAGTTAATACAATTTCCTGGGGTTACCATCGTTTCGTCAAAAAGTTTTTGTCAAATGTTTAATTTGCCAACTCGCTTTCTACACGATAGTACTAAACAAAATTCTGAAAAAAAATATAACATTGGTTTGGCAGATGAAAAATTTGGGAAATGATTGCCGTTTGGCCAAACGGTAGGCTCCCAATTTTCTTGAGCTTCTTACGCTCTACACCCGATGTGTCAGAGTAAACAGAGTAGAATCACACATATATATCGCTAGTTGTAATAATCAGGCGACAGTTAAACCCTCTTACGCGATTAAGACAAACCGGGAATGCATGTCTCCAGCCTGCGGTACCCTAATAAGGATAATCCTCACACCTGAGGAGCAATTAATAATGGATGATCGAGCATTCCAGAGCGATTCTAAATGTTTCGCAGAGTGATCTTGAGTCGTTCGGTGCCAGGGATAGAATGTGTTGACGTTTTGAGTTCATATTGTTTGAGAAGTAGGGAGTCTGGCGCTGGATGAATTAAGTAATCTGGATGCAAAGATATTTGTTAGTCTAATTACTGAGGGATGTGTTGGCAATGTTTTGATTGTCGAATGATAGAATTGTTAAATTTGATGGTTTGGCAAAATGTTTCTGTTTAAAAGAGGTATTTAATGTGTAGGTAGGGTGAAAACGTACTGGTTATATTGTTTGATGAATGAAATTAACAAATCTAATGTCACCTATGATTCAGTGAGTTTTGTCGACACTCATTTCTTAGAACGTATCACTTCACAGATTTATCATTTCATTGACAGGCTTTTCTAGGCGCAAGGGTAAACACTTAACCTAACCTAAGTAATTATTATTGAAGATAATTTTAAAACAACAGAAAATAGCTTCCGATGAATTGAAATACGGTGAAATAATACATTCGACGAAAAAATTTACGGTAAAACAAGGGGACACCGAGTGCTATTCTTTGAAGAGTCTGAATTTAAAACCCAAAACTTGTATTATATTTTACATATTTGGATATTATTACATCCTTTCACCCATCCCTTCCATCCACGGCAACTCTTATAAAATGGGTTATACTAAAAGATTATTGTTAAATAATATCGAAAAACATTTTTATAGACTATCAACAGCGGGAAATGCCAATTCAATACCCAATACCCATCAAACAAAAACCAAAAAATGTTTGCGACACCAGAACTTCGGACACGTAGCAAACAAAACAGGCCTTCCGTGCGGGGGCAGGGGTGCTCAACTGCTCAAGTGGCGGATCAAGTCGAAATCGGCCAAAAACTGGCCCCCGTGTCTTAGCCTTGAATGGCTTACCCTCTGGACACGAGCAAATAGCTGACGTGGCCGCGGGCGGCCGCGCCCTGCATACACAATGCGAGAGCAATGGCCCATGGGTGGTGTGGAGTCGGTTTCAGCGGGAAATTTCATGGTTGTGAGCCAATCATGTGGAGTAGTGAAAGTTAATTGGTCGACGTGATGATATGATGATGATGACGTGGTGATGATGATGACAAATAAGTTTCATATGCCGGAACCACCAGAACAATCTTTCTTTGCGTAAGTTGGATATAAAACATTTTTAATAGGTATTAGTATTTGGTTTTTGTTTGAATACATATGGAAATTTAAAAGTGATTTATTATAAGGCAAGTGGTCTATAGGAATTAGCATACTCGCAGTGTCAACCATCTCTATTTGTTGGAAATCTTATGCCTATTGCCTGGTATTTTTTTTAACTATTGTGTTAAATTCGTTTCAAAAAAAGTATTCGGAAATGACAGAGAACACTCTTTTAATATTGAGGTATATAACAAATGACTAATTATTAGTAAATAAATGTTCGTAACTTACATTTTCTTGTAGATTGTTTATTTCAACAGTATTGCCCTGTCACACTACTTTATTTTGCTATATAACATTCCCTTAAGTCAAATTCAAAATTCATTTATTTAACCAACAAAAGTAATACGGTGGTGGTAACATAATAACAAATTTAAATCCGATAAATCTCACAATCAAAGTAGGTATATAAGTATTAGTAGTATTACAAGCAAACCTAAACTTTATATCAAATTATCAAAATAAATCTGCCATGAAATTTCACTGGGCGACTCCACCGCCCCCGTAGTCATCTCAGTAATGGAGTATTTCGTATTTGCTTCACTTTTTATTTTTTGCCGGTTCGATTACTCGAACGCGACGGCCGCATCATTCCGGGCGAAATTCGGGAGCGTCTCAACGTCCAGCCTCCAGATATTAATTATCGATTGACGATAAAGTATGCGTAAATATTGTATGATTATAAACCTTTTTCATTATTCCGTAACATGATATCGTTGCTCGGTGGTTAGGATTCGGTAATTTTAGAAATTTGAAGCGGAGCGAATTGAATTTTGAGGTTATTGGCGGTTTTTTGTTTGGGCCAGTTTGTTGTTGTTAAAGATAATGCTTGACCGAGTCACAAGATATATTACAATATTTACATGCTAGTCAATTAGTAGGAATATAAATAACTATGAATAATCTTGTCACGTCAAATTCAGGTCAAAATTCCTCTTTTGCAATTGCTCACATGACAAAATATTCCTAGTAATTACATTATATTACACCAGTTGTAACGCAAGATAACAATCGGCGCGACATTATCGACTTACAATAGTTAATTGGTAAAAACCTCGCACCGTCAGCTGTCGCTGCGCCGGCGCAGCCTGCGGCGTCACCCCACTTTTTAATCCGTCTCACTACTGCCTGTTTGAACATGATTGGCTAGTGAAAAAACGTTTGATTTGAATTTAAAATTCGTTATTTATATATGATAAGAGTATATATCGAAGTTTATAGTAAGAGACGTTTTTGTTTTTTTCACATTGATATTTGCAAAACTTCTATACGTGGTATTTCCGTATTTTCGTATCTGAAATCAGAGAACACTTCCGAATTGGCACGCATTTAAAAATACCTACTCAAAGAAAAAAAGCCTCGTTTTTATGGTTTTTAAAATCTTTAATCGTTTTTTAGTACGTTGTTATTAAAATTTGAAAAAAATTAAATAGAATTTCACCAAAAAAGTTTGTACTGAAGTCGTTTTTAGCTGTATTTATTGTATATGTTGTCGTATTTTTAACTCGGCCGCTATTACTGTCAAGTAAGTAAGTAATAGATATCCTAACGTGTACGGGTGAGGACCAAAAAGTTGGACCATACTCGTACTTAAGCGCCGTTAGCCATACAAACAAAGAAGGCGAAAAAAGTTCCGCTGTGCGAAGAAAGGTATCCTTACAATTGTATGGCTAAAAATAAATAAATGGTAACTTAAGCTATAATAAACCATTAGACGTGGACATACTACTAGCTGTATGACATCTAGGCAGCTTGACATTTTAAGACTTTGACTTTAAACGCTGGAGGGTAATTTTTGTCACACAACGGAAAAGTTTCAAAGAAAATTTAATTGCTTGAGTTAGCGTGGCCAACTTTTTAGTCCTTACCCTTACGATGGGTTAACATGTCAAATTAGGTTTTACTGAGTAACATAAAGCCACAGAATATTCTTAATAAAGAGACTAACAAAGGTACGTAGTAACTAAATCTCTTACATAATCTTTTTAACAATTCGTTCAATTGATACAAACGCCAAAAATTCGACATTTAACTCCAACTTTTAGCATCGGTCCTTTTTTCGCACTCGTTTTTTTCCGTTCCCATGTTCATAGTTTTCGCTGCGTCACCCCGAGTGCGTATTGTGCTTAAAACAAAGGGTTCCGTAGCACCACTCGAGCTTAATTTTCGAGTGCGAGTTAGTGTTTGAATTGCGTTTAATCGTGGGATAAACAATAGGGAGAGGGCATTGGTGCGCGACGACACGCCCTGTGCATGTGTGCGTTTCTTTTTTTTTAAACATTCAGAGCTCTTGATCGCTATTTGTATGAATTGACGGCTCGCCGTTGCGCCCAGAGCGCTGAATGCGTCGCTGCTGAGTTCTTAACCCTAAATCGTTATTGAATTTGTCAATGGTCAAATTCGAAGCTTTCGTTCTGATTTCAATTGGTTTGACAGAGGTCACGATTTTATTGGGGAAACGTGACGGAGCTATTTGGCGCGTCTTCTTTGGATCCCTGTGAGGTAAGAATATTGTTTTGTTGCTCTACTTTGTTATTAAACTACAGATTAAATATGATGTCTTTTTAAGGAAGGGTTATTCTTTTATGGAGATGAACTAGTTGACCCTTTAGCGCGTACAAACTATATTTTCGTGCGTGTTTCGCGCTACGTCGAAGCCAGCGCAAGTTGTTCAAGGGAATTACCCTAGATATAAACAACTGGCCTGAAAGAAGTGGTTAATTTGAACTAAACCATTTGCATACCGTATTGCATATATATGGTGTATGTAAATTGAAATTAATTACTCAGTAATAACAAAACCTAGTTTAATATCTATTAGATAGCCGTTATTACAAACATGCTCATTAGTACTGACGAACTAAGCTTTTACTACTCCTTAGCATACGCTCTGAAACTAACAATTACAGTTGCCGCGTATGTTTTGCATAATTAGATAATCATTTGAATATCGAAAAAAAATACATTAATAATAAGTTGCATGTGAATGTATGAGAACAAGTCGTCCCGAGGGTGGGGGTGAGTGATGCGAAACGCGTGAGCAATCATTGCGATCGACCTGCGCCCGCGCGGCGACGGAAGCGCGCACACTGGCGCACGAGTCGCATACCAATACTCACACACACAAAACTGATCGTAGTAATCCCAAGTAAACGTGCCTATGATAAATATTAATACGGCATTAAAGATTCATTTACTATGCAACTGCGTTTTTTAATTTTTTTCCAACGCATTCTTGTAATGGAACAGTAATAATGCATATCAAATTACCACGGTGGTACATACTTCTTTTTGCTGTATATTTATCACTTGATAACGTTTTATTCAACGCTCCTGATATCCATCTACGAAAATTATTCACGCAATTGAAACAAAGACAGTACGAAATTAAATAAACGCGTGTATGTGCAGTCTTGTCACGCACTCAGCAGAGATAATGCTTCCCAACGCTAAATATCCTTTCGTGGAGGAAGTTGCGAGCTCAACTTTAAATGCTTAACGATGTTTGGACGCACGCCATCTACGCATCGAAAGTATTTCGCTAAAAAAACTAAAATTACGTCCAACTAAAAAATATGGTTTGCATCAGTTTCTCTGAGAACGCAAGTTTTTCACGCGAAAGTGTTTAGCGTCACGATGCGTGAACGCGAGCGGCGATAAGCTCACAAAAATATTTATGGGGTAAACAAAAAATGAAGGTAATTAGTGTGCGTTAGAAATCGTATACACACGCATCGGAATTAAGTAATTAATGCAGTGCAGCGCTGTATCGGCCGACGATCGCGCTCGTCCAATACGATCACTGTAACAATCAAAGCTCTGTGAAAACAGTAGCCGCGATTATTATAATTTGCGGGTAGTTGGGAAACTCGTCACAGTCGCGCGACTTGTTTATCGATTTATCGGCGGATGCGTCCGCGATTACCATCGCCCGAAGTAACCGTTACACGGTGCAAGTTTTTCGCGAGAAAAAAGCACAATTATAATAATGACCTCCCTAGTATGGGATACCAGCACTTGTTTATGCAAATCATTTAACTAATTAAGAAGGAAACATATTTTCAATGTGGTATTCTTGTGTGCATGCGGTTGGGGCGCGGAAAAAACTACGTGGTGAGTGATTCTCGCTGGGGGCGCTGTCACCGGCGTACGCGCAGCGCAGGCTGATCTATCATTGTTACGAATAATACGGTTTTTGTGATGATCCATAGAAAGTATGGCATTACTTTCACCGATCATATCGATAATAAAAACTGCTTTCCGCGTGAGACGTCGATCAAAGATCAATACGACGCATATCGTTTTCTGGATCTAACGTTGCACAGTTTTCGAATAAAATTATTCCGTTACACACTTGAAAGATTCCGTGTTTGCCGAGATGGGGCATTTTAAAGCGGCTTACGGAAGAATAGAGGGCCGGGAAGTGAAGTAAAGGGTTCTTTTCTTACTCGGGGTTATCGCCGGCTTAATCTCCGAGCAAATTAGGATTAATTGAACTTTTTCGTTTTAATTCAGAGGGTCTTTGTACTCGTGCGTAATTCGTTCAACATGTCATTCTGGGAACCACATAGAGCTGTAATTCCGATAAGAGGATATTTTCGAAGAATTAACGGGCGGCAGATTATGAGATGTAAACAAGTGATTTATTAACATCGACAAACAAAATAATATTTACTTTCCCGCTTTATCCTTGCAGTTGATTAAATAACAAAAGATCCATTTAAAGTGCAATAATAATTTTAAGATAAGATAACAATAACCATTAATATCTACTTAGCTTGCTACTGGTTTAAGTGATTAACATTCAAAGATGGAGGAATACGGAATGTGATGCCGAGTAATTAGCAAATGTCTGTGTAGTCAGAATGAAGATTGAACTCGTTATGCGCACTAATGTTGCTTGGGAATACCATAAGAAGCTGAAGGCAGGAGAACGTCTTGATTTTATTTAACGAGCACTATTTTTAGGATTGGTACGATTCCTAGACACTACACATTTTTACCCGACTGCCTCAGACGGAGGGTTATTAATTACTCCTTCCTGTGCGTTATTCATAACGCGTGGAAAACTATTCCAACAGTGATCAAGAAATAAATAAAATATCAGAAGATAATGATAAAGATTTTGTTTTTAAAGTATCACATAAATGTGACCTCGTCCCAAAGTAAGCTCTTATCTAGACAGTAATAAACTTACTTATACAGAGAAATTCATAGAAAACATCCAAGACTCAGAAACAAATACTAGCGCTATTCATACAAATATTTATCTATATTGGGAATTGAACCTGGAACCGCTAGCTTTGTACGCTGGCTACCAACTAGACTAAACCCATCTTCAAACTTAATAGTCATGGTGTAAGGTTGTGTAAACCTTTTAACTGTAAAACACACACACGCGGTTTGAAACGCTAGCCTACTTGGTAAGTGACTCTGCCTTCGAAGCTAGGGGTCCTGGGTTCAAATCCCGGCAAGGGCAGATATTTGTGTGATGAGCACGAGTATTTGTTCCTGTGTCTTGGATGTTTTCTATGTATTTAAGTATATATTTCACTAAATAAGTATGTTTATCGTTGTCTAGTAACCATAGTACAAGCCTAGAGCTTAGTTTGAGACTAGGACAATTTGTGTGACATTATCCTGTGATATTTATTAATTTATAAAGTTTTATAAATAAATAAATATCACAGGACAATGTCACACAAATTGACCTAGTGCTAGAGAGTTCTCTAGCACCTCAAAATAAAACATTACTGCGTTGTAACAACTCTATATCAACCCCACTTAGAGTGCGTTCAGAATTAAGGGGTGAGGGGTGGTTTAGGTATCTATAACCCGATGGCGGTTACAGGCTCTCAGGTGTGACGCGGCGGAAGCCCACTATCATTAACCTACCCACATGCATGCGTCTACGCACGCACCCTCACACAGCCAAGGCCGTGTACACGCACGGGTGCTTAGTGTGAGTACTCCGTGCGTTGGGGGACGGATTACGCGAACATTCTTTTTTTTCGTGTTTTTTTTTATTGCGATTTAAACGGTTACGTAATGAATTATAATTGACCGGTTATCAAGTATCCGATAAATGTTGTGATAAATCATAATCAAATGGAGTCATGGGACTTCATTTCAACTTTTGATATCTTCTTTTTGTTTACTATAGTAAACTTAAGCTTTCTTGATCTGGATTAAGTGTTACATTCTCTAAAAATCACGCTTTTTTATGAGGGAAGAGGATAATGGAGATGAAAAACAACATTACACTACAATTATATAAATTGTTGTAACTTTTTTCTGGGTTTTAGACATTTCACAAAGATGATCCTTGCAGAAATATAATACCATATTGGAAGAGTTTCATGTATAAGTAAACTAAAGCATAGGCAGAACTGCAAAAGCATTATTTTTTATAATCCCACTCTGTTGATACAAACAGACGACACTCGCCACGCCGGGTGGACAGTGAAACGCTAAATATTAAAATTACCGACCGTTTCATTCCTATACTGGATCGCTTCTACGCAACGGCGCGTTTTTGCCTGGCTATTTACGAGCTTTGTAATAAAAGAAACGTATACTTACATATAGACTCTTTGTTTATTAATAAAATAGGTCTGAAATTATGACGAACTGATCCATTATTCATTCGATTTCAATATTTAATCTGTCTCTTGTTTACACCTACTGAAGTACAATGACATTATTATCCGTCATTTTTTTTTTCAAGGGCGACGATGATGAATATTCATCCAACAATATATGGAAGAGAACCCTAAAATTAACAAGTTTACCTTTGTACACCTTTTATGTTTGTAATTTTAATACAATAGTTTTAGTACAATAAAGTGTTTTCATACATTCATACATACCTAATAAAAATGTTAACCATACTTAGAACCTTGTCATTGTGAATGTCATCGTCACTATCATGCTTGTCATTTGATGTTCGGTTTGAAGTTTATTATGGCAATGCACTAGTAAAGTGCATAATATGTAATTAAATTAAAATTATTAAGTAATGTTTCATTTAGCAAGTCTAAATTTGACCAGCAGTACCATTTATAAATTTTCATCTTGCAATAAGCATGCGTTATTTTATTTTATTTAAATAAATAAATAATAAAGAGCAGGTGACAATGTCACACAAATTGACCTAGTCCCAAAGCTCTAAGCTTGTACTATGGGTACTAGACAACGATAAACAGATAGGGACAAGTTCGCCTTTGTACATCTTTTTATTATTATTCATTGTATTGTTTTGGATTTTCTTTTGTACAATAAAGTATTAACATACATACATAAACATACTTAAATAGACAAATTCATACTTAAATACACAGTAAACATCCAAGACTCAGGAACAAATATTCGCGCTCATCACGCAAATAACTGCCCTTTCCGAGATTTGAACCCAGGACCGCTGGCTTCGGACCCAGGGTCACTCCCAACTAGGCCAACGTGTCACCAAGTTGTGGGGTGTTGGTCTCAAGTCCAATTTAATCTAACCTATGTTATCTAACTTATGTTCGAAACGGTTTAAGCACAAATACTGTTTTAAAAACCTTGTAATAAGTATGATGCGTTTGGTAAACATACTTTTGATCAAATGAAAAAAAGCGATTGATTATTGAACTCCGCCACGCCATAACTCACCGATCTAATACCATATTCAAAAGCTTTCGTCACAATAAAAAAACTCCGATGGAAGCCAACGTACCTATGTATACTTAAGTATGTAATATTTAACTGTAATGGTCTTCAGTTGGCTTAGATTCTGAGTAACTGAAATAAGGTTTAGTAAAATTATGTTCACGTCATAATTTACAAGAGGGCAATTAGAAGCTCCTTGATATCTACTATGATCTCAAATTAAAAAACCCAGCAAAAACAGTAATGAAGGAGAAACACCCTGTATACTTGTCGATTACGTCCACAAGGCAAGTAATTATCAATTGATATCGGCCTGCAATATCTATGTAATTACACTTTTTAACTCTATCTAATTTTCACTTACGCACTAAGTTAGATACTTGGTTGCGTCACGGTCTTTTTTGTGGCAACGGTGATTGGTTAACATTTACTTTTGGTGTTTTGTTTCTTTTATTAATATAATAGTTGTTACGTTTAATGTAAGGATATTTATGTATAAAAGAAACATCCTTTAAATTTGCTTCGGATTTTTTTCTAAGAATAAAGGCCCAGTCATGTCAATAGCATTTTGTAGCAAAAAAAGCTCAAAGTACTATAACAGAATTAACTATATAAACCAGATTAGTAAACCAGCATCATGAACAATGTATTAGGGTCATTCACACTCTTAAAAACAAAATTTGTCTCTCCTGTTGTCAACCACAGAGCTTGTGTGCATATAAGTTATGTTTTATATGATAGGTCTAAAGCAGTCCTGAAGGTGTTTTTGCGGGTATGGGCTTAGCCAGAAAATTAGGCCTTAAAAATGTTAACTTTCAGTGTGTCCACAGGAAAGATGATAACTTAAATCAGTGTATGACCCATTCACCTAAATTCCTGACCAACTTTGTCGCATACTATTTTCACCTTAATACTATCAGTTATCACAGACTTGAATGGTTAATCCATTTTAACCTAGTCACAATGACATAAACATAAATCAAAGAAACTAAACAAACTTAAAACTAACCATCAACTATCTTCGGCTTGGTTCTAAATTGTCCAGTAATTAAAGCCGATGGTATCAGCATTCAGCACTGAATGAGCTAAGCTGACATCACGACCATGGCTAGCAGATAGCATAAGTCCTATATTTAGAATCTCAGCGGCTCAGTCCACGGTTTAGTACAATAGCCCACATTCGAGCCGGACAATTGACTCTTAACCCCTTGTGCGATCGCGGTGACGGCAGGACCGATCACAATTAAGATTTAGATTTGAGCAAGCGCAGCCATTTTATTCTCTAGACTCACTTTTTAACTAAACTGATGAATTATTAACCGGCAGTAAGTTCCCTCCATACCTTAGGGCGTGAATTTGCAATTATGTAGAAGTTCGAACATTGCCGGTCACTTCCTAATTTTTAAATAACGTAAAATTAACGAAGCTGGCTAAGATTACGGCACGCTCCAGAGGAAGACCACTTAACCCGGGATAGTTTATCATTTCACCGAAACACCTTTCATCGAACGCTATTTTCTGCTGAAACCATAATGTTTTCAGGGTATCATAAACATTTATCCTTACAAAACCTACGTAATTAATGTTTAATAAACCCTGAAAACATTATGGTTTTAGCAGAAAATAGCGTTTGATGAAGTGAAATTCGATGTAGTGACGAGTTACCCCACACCCTCATGTTGTTCGATAGAAGACCTAAATTAGGGCAGGTTTACAATGTAGGAAAGACGCTTGAAGGAAATGCTCCCCAATACGCTACTTATTATCTATAAGCATAATATTTAAGAAGTAACATACGAGCTATCGTATCATACGTTCGAAGCAGATTCAAATTCACTTCCAAACTATCGCAACTATACTGGATACATCATGTCTGAAGGCATCTTTTAATAGCTACTGTTCGTAAAAAACGCAATACCAATACGTGCTACAAAAAATATCGAATTGGCTTAAGGCTATCCAGCTACATTGACTTATTTATTTTATGAATACGATATTCCCGTATTCCCTATTACCATATTACGCGCCATTACGTTCTGAAGTAGTCGTTTCGTCAATAAAAACACGAATGGGTAATAAACAGCGGTAAGACATCGACAAATAATAAGAATATAACGTAATAGTTCGGTTTTTGTGTGAGTTTGCCCAATTTACAGGCGGTAGCGGGTAAATTTAATATTAGAAGCAGAATGAAGAAAAAGGCAAGCATTTTTAACTGTGCAGAAGGTAAACTAATTAATCTAACATTTTACTAAGAAATATTAACAAAATTAAAATACATAGTTTAAATACAAAGTCAGTTTCCACCAACCAATGAATGGACATACAATACAAGGCTATAAGCAAACAATACTAACCCAATGCATCGATTGCTATCGAAAGTGACAGCGGTGTAATGACTTCCTACAACTAACTTAACTTGTGTAATATTTTAAGATTGTAATTTTTTACTTTACCTTAAAAATACATAAATAAATAAACTGCTTTCGCTGATTATAACTGTCCGGGTTTGAACATTTAGATGTTTACTGAATAAACATTGTTTTTTTTTAATTATTTAATAAGGCCTCAGCAGGGCGAGCACAAGTTGTCTGCGGCTTATTTGTCCTCGGATCTCCCTTTCTATCTAGTCTTTAACAATAAAGACGGACTGAGTGACAAGCGAGAAAATATACCTAACTTGTGCTAGCGTAGCTCATTGAGATGCTGCGTCTTTAGCGTCACCTATGATTTTGAAGTTCAGTAACTTAGTTTACATGCTCGGCATGCGTCCATATGCGATCCAACGTTTGTTAATAGTGCGTTTTTAAAATATGATGGTATTTTATTTTCACCGAGTCCTCGTAACTTGTACCACGTCGTCCACGCAGTATGCACAGCACGGATGTCACATAAACATTAGATGCACTTATCAAAGGATTACGAGTACTACGACTTATGCCCTATTACACCTGCTAATGTGCGAGCACCGTCACGAACTGTTAATTTGTTAAACCAAGAGAGAACCTTCGCTGAAAGTCAGTAACATAAGTGAATCAATTGCTTCTTGCTATTGACGTTATTACATTAAAAATGACTCTAATCGAAGTACAGTCGCCACCAGTAATATTTATGCCAACATTTATTCCTTAGAAATATCTAACACGGTGTCGGATTTTTGTGATTGATGCCGACTGCAACTTTCTTGTTGGTGACCATAATGTATGTACAGTAAAAGCATTTAAATCTAGACTAATAATATAAATGTGAGAGGAACTCTGTCTGTCTCTTTGTCTGTTCTTTACGCTTTCACGGATAAACCACTGAACCGATTTAGATGAAATTTGGTATGAAGATAGTTTGAGTCCCGGAAAAGGACTGGTTATTGTATAACTTCCTCAAGCTCCTGACAATATTATAGCTATATCCGGTATAGATGTCGCCCGAGACGAAGGTACATACGTCCTTTTGTTCCAGATAGCATGTATTTGTTATGTATTCTTGACGCTATCACAACGTCACGTCACGGTAAAGTCCTTTTTAATATACCTAATACCAATAAAATAGCAAATTATTAATGAGTAATTTGAGTTTAAAGTTTACTCTAGTAATTTATCGGTTAACCGACATTCATGAATATACCCAGTAACACATTCGTAATGAAACAAAACGTTTAAAGTATTAATTGAGTAGTGCGTAAATAATTGGTATCACCTATAGTTAAATAATTTGTAACGATATCTAAGTATATTAATATTATAAATGTGAAAGTAACTCTGTCCGTCTGTTTGTAACGCTTTCTTGGATAAATCGATGAACCGATTTAAATGAAATTTATGGAGATAGTTTGAGTCCCGGGGAAGGACATGGGTACTTTTTATACTGAAAACCGGGCAAGAGCATGTCGGACCATGCTCAGTGTAGGGTTCCGAAGCCGTTACTACAAACAAGAAAATCAACAAGTAATTTTCTTTTTAAAGTAATTTGGTGCCGTCTTAGATGATTTTAGTAGGGATAAATAAACACGTTAATCACCTGTATCTGAAGAACCAATGATGTCTCCTTGGTCGTTCTAGTTTTCTTTTTAAATTCGTTATATGCGTTTTCATTTAAGATTTTTAGTTTTTGTTGTTTTGGCTGTAGGGGGGGACGGGACACTTGACTCTAACAAAAATTAGCGCTTTAAAGATTTATATTTCATAAACGCATTACTTAATCAAAAATCTGTTTTAGGAACCCGTAGTATTTTTGAAAGACCTATCCAACGACACCACACACTATGGGGAAGACGAAAAATAATACACCCCTACGTTACGTATAGGGGAGGTACCCTAAAAAATTTTTTTTTTTACATTTTAAAATTAAATTACAGCTTTTTAGTACTAAGAGTCTCTGCGCTAGGCTGCGGACGGACGGACGGACATGGAGAAACTATAAGGGTTCCTAGTTTGGCTACGGAACCCTAAAAATGGGACGATTCGGCAAGGCTACTGCATCAAATACGTCGATAAGTTACAAATAAAATCAAATGATGACTCTTACGTCACAATTTGTCTAAGTAATTAAAGTATACAAATCTTGTTGTTTAAAGTTTGTTCATTTAAGTATTTTACACGTAGTACTTGTTTATTCTTTTTTCATAAAGCGGAACTATGTGTGTTACCTGTACCCAATAGTACAACCTAGAACCTACTTTGGGGCTAGATTAATAGTAAAAGTTAAGTGATAACTTTTATTCCATTACTACCTAAATACATACATACAAATATTTTTTGTCACTTTCTGTCAAATTCAAATGTCACATTTAAAGATATGGACAAAGCATACTTCGAGCACAGTTTAGCTATTTTGCGTTTATGAATAAGAGGAATAGTATTTTTTGGATTCATAAAGCGGGTCTACGAGTATGTGATTACATACAGTATTTCCTAAGTATATAAAGAAAGTTATAGTAACATCCTGAAACTATTAACATATTTTGGCAAATTGTACAGGTTAACGAATTTTCGGGTTTATAAAACCAACAATAATTTTAAAAAGTCCCCGCCACATTAACTTGGCTGTTCACAAGACTACCCGAACTTAAGGTATCTAATCTAACTCCCTAATACCCGCAGGGTTACCATGACATGCCTAAGGAATTCAGTTTAGTATGTGCGTAAATAATAATAATAATTGATTTTATTTCAGAATTTATTTCATATTTGATAGTAACAATGAGACTTAAAACTGTGTTAGGTGGTGTTACGTGCATTAAAACTTATCAGTGTGCAACTTATCCCAATGACGTAGGAAGGGTCCGACCCATCTAGGCAGCGCCACATTTAGTAGGACAGAGCTATATCAGTTACATAAGTCAATCTCTTTCTCTTACCATAAACTGAATAGCTTAGCCAAGTCATCCCCGATCTCTAAAAACAGAAAAGTCTCTCGTTTCTGTTCGATTCCAGCCCGTTGTGTATTATCTGCGGCTGTGGTCCAGATATCGCGGCGGATGCGATAGCGGTAATAGCGGGCGATAGGCCGCCGCTATCACCCGCGGACATGGGAACTGGGAACCCATGGCTGCCCATGGACTGATTGGAATTATGTTCATTTGTTTGTTTACACCAGAAATAGAGTCCTTCCCAATGATTATTTACTTGTTTATTTGTACAGGTTGCAAACAGTCACTGATTAATGAAGGGTACACGGGAAACATATAACCTATTAAAGAGCCATAATAGGAAATACAAACAAATTTGCTAGCCATAATCGATACATAATTGGTTTCTTATAAATCTGAATTAAAAGAACCGGTCAAGTGCGTGTCGGAGTCCGCACATTTAGGGTTCCGTAGCAAAATCGGATTTATTAATATATTGGTTTTGAATAGTAAAATAAATTTCAAGTTAATAGGTCAATAGGAAGACAATTCTTTGGAACAAAATTTTATAAAAAAATCTGACTTTGGTGGCCTCTTATTAATTTGTTTTAATCTACTCAGCAAGCTTTAAACGATCTGGAGGAGCCCTCCTTAAAAACATTTAAAAATATTTTTCAAGAATTTGTATGGCTTTGGGTCAACAAGATGCTTATATTGTGATAAATTTAAGACTGCAGCATCAACCGTTTGGCGGTAAAAGCTGTGTGACAGGTGACAAATGGACAGACTGGCATGGTGAGTGACAGTAATATGGTTCCGTTTGGACCCTTCAGGTACGGAACCTTAAAAATCATCAAAATTTGCTTAGTAATTTAGCCGCGAAAGTGCAACAAAGAGACTGAAAACTTGATTTCATATTATAATATTGTGGACTGAAGACCCCGTCCAGTTGGTAGTAACACTAGTAACCATGTCTTGAACAGGATGCTGTGGGAAAAATAGGCAAAATACTCTTTATTTACTCATCATACAAACGTAAAAAAATAATATTATGTAATAAAAAATTCCACCAATGTCGGAAATAACACATTTCTGTGCAAATTGTTATTGTTTTAGTTGTAAGTGGTTTAGACAACTTATTTATTTTGCATAATGAAAACGCCATATACGATACGTAGAACTATAGGAGTTAATTAGTTAAGTAATTGAACCCAGATATTTTTAATTGACAAGTAAAGTGGGTAATAATTAGTAGTTGTGATACACATTCTTATATTTATTAAATTACTACGTATAGGACAAAGTCTTAAAGTAAGTAGGTTACGTCTTCATATTTGCGGCAGGCATTATTAAGAACAGGGTTGTTTTAGATGCCGTTACGAAAACAAGATGTTTATTGAATATGACTTAAGAAGTAATTAAGTTTTTGATTGAAACTTGGATCTGAAATATGGACTGTAGGTTAGTTTTGTTTTGAGGTCTAGGTTCTTGGTAAGAAGGTTTCCCCAAAAAGTTTCATGCAAGTATTACAGTGGTAGGAAATTTTTAAAACAATATGGGTGCAAGCAGCGGTAGAGGTCGCTAGTTGCTAGGAGTGCTTATTATGCTTATTAATAAGCTAAGAAACTTAATTAAAGTAGGAATCAATAACTCTATCTATATTACGCTCTAAGTGGCGACGTTTGAAGGTTAAGTCCGCTAAATTTCTAAAGTAAATCTGCAGAAATATACAAAAATACTTACACATGTATACAGAATCCTCTACTGGTCAATTTCAATCCATTAAATAGATTTCAGTTTAATAAAATGAATGATCACTATCTCAACGTCGCGACATCCGTAATGATTAAGCACCCATCATTAACTTCAATCTGAAACGAAACCTCTGTACTCCAGAACACGCGTTTACTTTCTTCAAATCAATATGCCATTAAACTTTCAGTAGGTAGATGCATCGAAAGCATATCAAAGCTAAAAGTTCAACTCAAAGTGCATAATCGTAGTAATCGTCCGGCGGAGCCAAATGTCATCGACCCAGTTATCTCATCCGCTATCCCTTTTACATTACAACAACAAATGAGTAAGAGCTGCAGCGATATGCGCACGCACCGATACTGGTGCAGGGAATAAAATCCTGTGTGAACGAACTCTAATCTAAGGCCAGAGATGCAGGCTGGGTAAATTAGCCGCTGATTTGTCATTGGTCGATAACTGAATAGACGTAGTTAAGTTACGATCGAAGTGAAGTAACTATGATGATAAAAAATCTCGGTTGATGAACTTTGTGGCGGTACATAAGAAGTTACGTAGTAATCGGAAGCCAGAGAACTAGAATGCTACTGAAAAACTTAATCAATTTAATACAGAAAAGTTAAAGCTAAGCAACAAAATACTGTACAGTATTAGTCAAGAATACTGAATGTTTCTAACGTGATGAACATCAATAAATTAATATAATTACTGCCCAGTCTTGACACCCTAAAGGAACCCGGCAAAAAACCGTCACACTTCCAAACATAATCTTACTTCGTGTTTGGGAACCAGGTACTGGATCTTTTCGAGTATTGTCCTCCGCGTTCCCGTTAAGGTGATGATCCTGTTCGTAACAATAATGTTTACAAGGGTTTAACTTTAAGGTTTGACGTAATGGGATAAACAATGTCGGCCCGCGGTGCAGCCAGATTTATTGTTTAAAGTCATAAATGGCAGGTAAGCGCTACCTCAGTTACAAGAAAGATCCTCTTAATTGCTTCACAAATACCAACGTTTTTGTGGATTTGGAGAAAACCATAGTCCAGTATCTTGTATTCTGACAGTAGTTGATAGTTGTATGAACTATCTGGACATCCGGCCGTACGGTTGAACGACTAGCTCACAGATAATTTTGATCGTTGGCTTTTATAGGTTTGCCTTTGACTTTTGTCCTACTACTTATAGTTTTACACAATCATCAACAAAGTATGTAATTAATTCAGTATTTTACTTATAAAGCATACTCATTGCGAAGGCAGACGCATACTCATATCAACACCGAATACAATCTGTATGCACTTTACTTAGAAACAGGACTGACGAATAATAAGTGCATTGTGAGACCATATACGTACCGAGAGATTAGTGAGGGGAATACTTAACGTCGAAGTGAATTACACAATGTATTTTATTATTACCAATATTGTATTGTCAATCGATTTGAATTTAATAGTCGGAATATATTCGATATCGAGAGTTTAATTTGCTAGATCTATAGATATTAAAAAGCCAAATCGTAACATCTCAATCAAAGCACAATACTGGAGCATAGATGGTCCTTATCGAAGGTCCTGATCGCGGTCAACGACTCGGCCTATCGACACATCGGGCGGCTCGCGCCACGCACTTCCGACGCGACGGATTTGCCGGAATCGGCGCGGGCGCATCAAACGCGACTGCGAAATTCGGACGGAGCCGCGCGCGCGTGAATCCATTTGAATATTTTTTCGGTGCCGACATGAGAACGGGCCCGCCAATCATGGACGTCAACGCGCACAATGTCGCCGCAATGTGGCAAACGAGTAAACACGCGGACTTACAAAACGCAAGGATTTTTATGACTCATAATCTCATCGTAATAACTCGACATAACCTTTTTTCCACCTGATACCACCGCGGCAACGTCGAATTCAGATGCTGCCTGTCGAAATTAAAGCGCAAATTAATAATTATATTCGTTTCGCGGGCACGAGAGCTACAATTTAATTACGTAAAAATGTCGCCGGTTCATTATGTATTTTTTCGGTCGGATTCAGTGTATCCGAGTTTCGGCGAGACAGGAGCCCACACGGGCTTTCTTGCTACTTACATCTCACGTTTTTGAGTAGCCGTAATATTTAAATTGCCGACATAGCTCCCGCGGGCATACCTTGCATGGGAATGCGCGCCGGCGGTCCTCAAAACCAGCTTTTACCGAATGAGTTACAAGTTGTCCAAATGCATTGGAGCTGCGGTTTCTTCCTTGTCTAACGCGTTATTTCTACTTGGTGAAGAGAGAGATATCTACATGGAAAGTAAAGTTGCTTTTACTGGTCGTGTGTTACGGCAGTAAATGCATCCCGCCTAAAATTTTGCATGGATGTGGTGTGCATGCGAAGCGGCGCGGGCGCAGGCCGGTGGCGGCGGCCCGCGCGCACGTCCTCGGTGCTACCTGCGATGTATATCAATCGGGGAGGAAGTTTTGTTAACAATATCTAATGTGCTCCACGATTGTCTGCGGCCCCATCAACAGCTTTTTTCATGCGGCTTTTCCGACGTACGTTTAAGGCACCAGACGAATGTTTATTACATATTAATTTCCCTGTGTAAATACGCCCGGCACTTTATCATATGGACTTAGGAAAATTACTCGCTAGGTATTGATGTTGGGGTGCTTAAAGATATCTGTTGGCAAGTGGTTTAACTAGGTTATTATTCCATTAAAGTCTTGTGTTACTTGAGTATTAATTAGCGATAATCATGCTTATAATAATCATTGCGCTGATTACTGAAAGGTTTATTGTTGAAGTGGGAATGCCTTGAGTGGTTTATAAGTTTATAATAATAGTCTAATTCTTTGAATCTTGGTCTAGTTACGCAGTAACATTTTAATGTTTATTTATGATTACTAAATTATTTAATCAAACGTGTTTATGCAATTTAAGACCTTATCCAAAAAAAAACACGTCTATCATGGCCTTAAACAATACACGTGGAATTGAATAATTTGCAAATATTTTCGTGTCACAGCGCTTCGCTATCAGCGCTCGAAACAACGAAACAAAAACGTATCATGCACAGAGACACATGTCACCGCAGATATTGCACGTACAGATTATCCGGTAATCAGTTGGCGCGCGATACGGGGCTAATTCTCGCCTTATCGCACGGATTACGGCGATTACGCAGATTTGTTGTTTTCTTATCGACTGTCGGACTCCTTTGAGGAACTGATTAAAAGTTTGCTGGGATTTTTCAGTGTCAGTATCGATTAATCGGTCTATTAATCGGATAAGTGGCCCCAGGCACGATGCATTCGGTGAACGTTATCGTTATCGAAATTGTTTAGGGTACGCTGCCGGAAGCATTTACGAGTACGTCAATTTCATTCATTTTCATAGTTTTTGAAAAAAGTTTACGTCAGCGTTATGCATCTTGTGTGGGCCTCGGATTGTTCGTAGCCAGATTTTTAATTCGCGGTAGTTTTAGAGTTTTTAGCTTTCTCATCTTTTTTCTTTAAAATTACTTGTTAGACATCATGTTTCTTACTGATTCTTAATTACTAATGAACTGTCAGGAGCAATAAGTGTGATAACAATTAGGGAAAGATAAAATATACTATTTATATAGTATTTAGCACGGCACATTACTCATAAAAAGGTCGGCCGTTGGGGCGAAAAGGTTTAAGAGTGGCCACCACGCACCGTAAAGCCTCTCATAAGGTCGACCGACGATCTGCTAAGGGTGCAGGAAACAGCTGGATGCCAGTACCTAACCCTGGGACCGATCATGGTGAAGTGGAGATCTGTAAGTGTTTCAGCTATGATGATGAATCTAATAAGAGCAAAATAATCTGGATTAAATAATTTCACCATCTCCTTAACTATCCAATTTCAATCATATCAAGTGAACACAAACCGGTGATCAATTTGAAAGTTCAGAACAAAACAAAGCGGAGCAATATTTGCCTAGCTGCCGCTAAGTTACACGGTAACGGTTCCCAGCATGAACCGATTTCAACTTTGATTAACATCAACCTTACCCTCATAGCAATACGGCTTCATAATTGGAGAAAAAAAAACGTGTGTGAGCGATCTCTGACTGATTGCTCACACGTTAGCGAAAGCCGAGTAAATTAAGTTAGCGAGTTCTCAAAACCATTTGTTTTATATTTGTAGGCGGTTCGACAATGTCCGTCTGTGTTGATCCCGTCCAAAAACAGTGCAAATGCGCTCTAATTACGCCTTTGTGGCAGACCCGTGCTAATGGGAAGCTCATACCGCTCTGAATTCGACTAAACCCAATTTACTTGTCATAGACAATTAGGAATGCGTACGTTATATCCTAATATAGAACAGGGAGTCGACTTTTTAGTCATACTTGTGACTAGTGAGTAACAACGAGAATGTAATCACGCGGTGATCTTGTTTACGAGTTCAGAATTTCAGTCACTGGTGACATTGATAAAATACGAACTTGAAAAAATCTGTAAAAATCGGCCATTTTGATTAGCATCCGATGAGATGAGATTCAAAAGTCGACCCTCGTGCTTTGCGGAGATTTCAGTGGTCAAATATTGATAGTTTCTTTAAACATTGATATACAATTGGGCTCAGTTGTCAGTTTGTAGTTGTTAATATTTACAATATATTTATGTCACTGTGTGTCAGTTTATCATTTTTCAAAAACTTTCCAAAGTACACAGATTTTAACAGACAACCGTTCCTAGTGACAATAAATGTGATCTGATGCTGGAATTGGAACACCATTATACCTACCTAGATCTGGAAATCCATAACAGTTGCCTAATCTCGAGTTTAGATTGTTTAGAACAGTATCTACATGTGTAGGTATTATTGCATGCGCTAGTTCCCAAAGACTTTTTTGTACAGGCCCTTTTACCTACTGATAGAAAAATATTTTAATTTACGATTTTATTATCGAGCAATTTAAACCACTTCCGTAGCAAATATTTGTTTTTATAACGTGTGGGAATCGGGTTCGTCATTGGCTGTAACAATAACCGATGTGTCTTATCAGTGTCTTTTGTTATTATATTAAATAAATTCTATAATTCATGTGATACCTACTGATAACACAAATATTATTTATTCTAGCATGTTAAATATCTTTGATCGGTAGCGAATTGCATGTTTGACCTCGTTAGGCCCACTTTACCTACCACGTATAGGGCCATTATGTATGTATGTATGTTGTTAACACTGTGTTGTACTAAAACAATTAAAGAAAGGAAGAAAAAATATTTATTCAGCACATACATAGCAAAAAAAAAAAAAAAAACATCAAAAAAAAGCTAGTACAAAAATTAGTTATTTCACCAATTTATAGTGAATTTGAAGGTACATAACAAAAATATTAAAATTACAGAAATAAACGTAGTATACAGCTGAACTTATTCCTTTAAGGGATCTCATTCAATAATCTTTGGGCGTGTGAGTAAAAATAAATATAACAAACAATCGACAAATACTAAAGTACAAAATACAAAATACAAAAGCACTTGTTACGTTGGCTATGGATAAATGCAATGTTATTGTTATTATAATTAACCTCTCACTAGAGCAAATTTATTACCCATTCGTGGAAACTGTTTTGGCTAGTGTGTTAACTTATATTGTTTTGTTCTATTTGTAATATTACTGCTGTTTGTTTCCCTTGAAATAAATAAATAAAATATGGACGATAAACTAATAACTATTTCTAAAGCAAAACGAAAATAAAAAATACGTACCATGTACATGAACATAAATAAATAAATAGATACATGCACTCGTACATATATAATCAAATGTATATAAAATACTCAGTTGTAATATTATCGTAAGCGGGACTTTCAATTACATTTGCTGTTAAATGCATCTGTTTTTAAACATATTGTAATGAACTTTATACTCATTAATACAGAGTTTAAACTAAATTGCCTTGTACCTCCTAGGGAACACTAAGTCTCACGAGGTTATTTTTTTTGTTTGTCAACGTTGTTTTTGCACCGTTTGTGATGGTGGTATTATTGGTAGTGTTACCACTTTTACAAAGTTCTTGGGGTTTGAATCCATTAGAGGACATTTATATTTTTAATTCGTTAATTAAAGTGTGTTATATATTTTTTTCCGCTCACATCATAATATTATAGTTGGTAAAATTGTTTCGTTCAATGTAAACCTCTTTAAGGCCCAATATATGTACAAAAAAGTTTTTAAATTGATCATTGCAAAGGAAATAAAGTAAAATTTCTTTTTTATGACTAGTATTTTGTCAATTTTTCGTTTTATGGTGGGCCTTAACTTAAGTAAATTCTAGATTTTTAATAAACGTAAGGCGCTTTATATCGCTGTTAACCAAACTTTGGATAGAGATAAGGGCACACTTGCGCCCTACGTGGTTTATGCTTTTTAATCCTAGCTCCCGGAGCGGTAGTCTGTGTAAACACCGCCTAAGGCTTACCCGAACACACGGCCGTGCTTCGTAGCTTAGGAAAACACACCTTTACGTTGAATGTTAGAATTGTTTATTAAAAGTCAGCAACATTATTAAAACTTAGGCGCCATATTAAAACGTGATGGGCAATCAGAAAGAAGATTATCTTGCTACGTTTGCGTCAGCTAATAAATTTTTTTATTACCTTGTTACAATTTGTATTCCAATAAAATTCTAGTACCTATAAGTATCACGCTACGCCTATAAAAAACTTCGATTCATATCAAGCCGTGTACGCGTGTTATTTTTTTTAACTTTTCGTTTCAGACTTTATTCATGATTTCAACTTCCAACTGATATTTCCAGACTTACCAACATAATATACAATTGAAACGTGTCAAATAATGAACTATAACACCCGGACTTTCTATACAGTTACAACCAACAAAAACATCAAGTTACTTGAAATTGTATAAAAAGCTAACCAAGTGCAAGTCGATTCTCACTCGAAGGGTTCACCATTCAATTTTAACCTACTGGTAGCACATCACTTAGCCATGTTTACCAGATATTGATCTTACATCTTTTACATTAGAAATACCAAATGAAAGAGATGCAAATAAAATATTTTACAAACAACAACCAAGTCGAGTGCCAACATAAGACCAACGGTATCTCAGTATGTGGATCTTTTGTCAACTTGACCGTCTCAAAATTAGTTTGTAAACTATAGAGATTTGACAAATGTCCTAAAAATAGGCGGTTGGGCCTTAGGAGGATAGGATCGAGTAAGAAACGCCGAAGAAACAATGTATCTGTATTACCCCTTTAATTTTTGACTTTTTTACTTTGCATTTGTGTGTTCTTATAGCGTCCACTGTAATACACAATCTGAACAAAAATTCAAGTGTCTAGTTATTACGGTTCAAAAGATGCAGACACCATTTGAAAGAAATAGAAAGAGAAAATAATTTATTTTGTGACAGAAACAGTATCTAAGTACAAAAGATTAAAAAACAGAATAAATGACGATAGTGAAATTACTAGTAACAGAAAAATAAAAAAAACAATTAAGGTGCTATGGATTCCACTGAAATGGATTGCCACTCAGCATAAAGTTGCGGCACCGACATGGGTATGGGTGGGCGATTTGGGTGCGGAACCCTAAAAACGAAATACTTGAAGTTAATTACGTCGCCCTGCGCGCCCGAAATCCAATTGGCCACAATAATATCCGCTAATCAAATAGATAAAGAGTCGTGATTTACGTCGGTGTTCACAAACAGTGGGGTCGCCGGTCACGTCCATGGCACTGGGCCAGAGCCGGTGGCCCAATAGCCGAGATAAAACGCGATAATGTAAAAAAACGAAGACGGACGTAATAATCAATCCCGATTTGTATAGGTCACACGGGCGGCGGTAGTGGCGAGCTAATTCACGAAATCAAATTGAAATGCGGCGAAAATATTGATAAAAGAAGACAAAAAATTATGCTCAACAAGTCCTTAAAACCTGACAACGTTTATTCCCAGAGTGGGGTAGGCAGAGCTACTGAAATACCAACAACCCTAAAGAGACTGGTAATTCTGTAACCACATTTTGCATAATCATGTTTAAGATATTTCGATATTGTTATATAAATAAACACCCTAATAAGTACCTACTTTTAAATCTACCATTTTGGCATTTTAGTGTTCAGTAACACTCACGGCGCTCAGACGGATCTAACGACAACGACATCTCGCCTGTCGAAATTGTGTTTTCATCTTAGTGGTAGGATGGAACAAAGAAACATACCGGTTAAAATCACTACCCTCTTTCTTGGACTGTCAAATAAAAGCAGAGAAACCTGCCCCCTATTTCACCATCTTGACAATGACACGTGACAGGTGACAATTCGGTATACATTGCAAAGTTAACAAGCTGATACATCAACGGGTTTCATTTAAGCTGCGCCATGTACACTAAAATGTCACCTGTCACCTGTCATTGTCAGTATGGTGAAATAGGGAGCTGTTCTATTATTTTTTTTCACTTGCAATTTTTTGTATCACATCATCATCATCATCATATCAGCCGAAAGACGTCCACTGCTGGACATAGGCCTCCCCCAAGGCTCTCCATTCAGACCGGTCGGTCGGTTGTATCACATGACCAAGAATAAATTTTCACATTATCTTTTGTTACATGCTCTGTCGTAATAATTCCATGTCCTTGTATTTTAGAAAAAAAAATATTTTGAAAATATACTTCGATTTATCTCAAGCCTATAAGTATCGGTAGGTTAGGAATATGAATGTAGGGATGTATCTAATAATGCGTCAGTGGCACGCGATGAGATTGGCCGACAAAGTTTTTGTACTTAGCGTTGTACTAAACCGCATAAGTGTTTATCATTGCCATATGCAACTGATTAGATCCTGACGATTCTTTATCGCAATATTGATACGGATTCCGGCACATATACGAATAAATATGAAACACTTGAAAACAAGGTCAAGGTATAATTGCATATGGAAATGGGATGAACATGTCGTATCCAAAAATGCACCACTAATATTTTCCCACGGGTTCTACTTTTCTTGTGTTGCATAGACAAACGTTTGAACCACTACCCGTCTGTGTGTCACAACGGTAATTCTACTGCTTACTGGTTCCCTTATCTCAACTCATACGCGTGTTATTTTTTGTTACTGTCATGCTAACTATCAAATCCTATCGCGTAACACCGGACATGTATAGCAATCACAAAGTTAAGTTGCGAATAATTTATGTAGGCATATTAATAAGATATTGGTATTACTTAAATCGCTAAGTTATTGCGTCATCATTCCGAAGTAATACGATAATCTCTGAAAAGATAACGTTAACCATGCGATAAATGACCATGAGATGTTTAATTTAATAGAATTGTTTATCCGCAATGCGAATATGACTTATTTAAACTTGTTGGTTATAAATCTGGTCCTCATCGCGTCAATCTTATCTAGATAGCTGTCAGATTGAGCAAAGCAAACATACGAATCTGCGCAGGCGTTTGTTAATTTAATCTCTTAAGTGTGCTTAATTTAGCATGTTCTAAGAAAAACAGCAAGACAAGAAGATTACCAGTTTATTACCAGAAAATCTTCGAAGTAATTTTGGTAAGATCTCATAATTTTGATTGGCTTAGAACATAAGATCTTCGGAAAAACCTGAGCGCGTTTCTTCGCGAGTTGACAGCTCAAGAATTAAAAGATAAGCCCACATGACGAGCAAATAGAACACGTTTCTAAACGCTATCTCGTACAAATAAGCGGGGTATAAATTAACGAGGGCTCAGTGCGATAGACAACAAACCTAATTCCATGGCAAATGTTACTATCATATGGTTTCGGAGCTTTGTTTGTATGTCACTATTACGACGGCTGCTGTATTCAAAATAGATCACCGTCTTACAGAATTTTTTTTTGAACATAACCTTCAAGGTGTATCTTTCGTTATTCGGAAAGGATAATTTTGTTGATATCGGTTTCTAGATACTGTTATTTTGCTGACACCATAACTACTGATAGCAAAACTTCTGACACGAACAAGTTTGACTCTATCTATTTATAATGGTATTGTGCTAATAGAATTTTCGTATCAATTATTCAGGAAATACTATACACATTACAACATAGGTACTTGAGTGTTATTATCTTGAAGCGCTAACTTAAAAGAACGTCATAGCAGTAACGTTTAAATACGTGACTATTAGTGGCTAATGACCCAATTCACATGAATTTAAAATAAATAAAAGATTAGGAACTGCATAGGTTCTGTTTGCCCAGACCGGCCATTCTGGTTTGTAAGCAAACAATACTTAATTAGTTGTTAAACACGTTCCCACTTAGTGCACTAAATGCTAATGAGTAACTTGCATTTAATGTGTCTTATGGAATTAACAACCCAATTAAGCATTTACTAGAAAACGCATACATTAAAACACCATATTAAATTGCAAATTTTTAAACTTATTCGCAACCCATACTAGTTGAGCATGCATCGCAGCTTAAACAAACAGGCACAAAACGTTTCATTCAAACAAATTACAAGTTCGGCGAACAGATCCATTGTAATTGTACGTGCTAGCCGTGATTGCAGCAAGAGTTAACACATAATACATTACAGTTTGTGTCACAACACAATCAGGCTGGAGGACGAATCAGGCGCCGAGGAGTAATCTGGGTTAACAGGGGTTAAACGGCACCACAAATTCCAATACGATATTAGACGTATCTGTGGCGCAAATCGACGGCGAGCGTGCACTACTTTATTGATACTCTGGGACACTTGTTGATTTCGGAAAGGGATTCCAGTTGGAATTCATGTTATTCTGCCTTTCCGATCTTCTGCTATATTCTTAACCATTGCCATTGTGTAATAAAGCAGCAGAGTCGTGTGGTAAGTAAGTAACAATGGGTGTACTTACTTAAGTTATTTTAAAGTATAGCCATAAGCAGGCCTTTCCAGTATATATATATGCTTGAATCGTGCAGTAACGATATAGTTGATGACACGTCAAACGTTGTAGCTTTTTCACTTGCAATTTAACTTATGAACTAAAGTCATCCATAAACATGTCAGAATCACGTTAACCTTATTAAAGTTGCTTTCACAGATTCGCCATTACGTGGTTTGTTCAGTCCAATACGTCTAATAAACGTAATCAGCAGTTCATGACTACAGTATCGACTGACGCAATGCCCCAAGTGTTCAATTTGAATCTCTACTCGCCTCAAGTGATTCGACTTTCCTTAGATTAAATCATACGTTGATAAGTATTTATTTGTTGTTTGGGAAGCTTGTGTAAATCTAGGATTTCTGTGTTGTGTATGTTATTGAACTTACCCAATCTAGGAAACCTAGGACTTCGTTCGCTTAGAATTTGTTTCTTGCTTCTCCCCTCTTTCCGGTTTGGGGTACCTAACGGATAATTTCTCCAAATTGCAAGTTCCTAGGTTCAGTAATTTAGGTTTTGCGTTGTCTGAGAGTCAGTCACAGAAGAGTTCTATATGTAAATATGTATAGCTAAATACAAACTTTAAGCCGTTATTTTGACACTTAGTAACTACTTATAATCTTGCTTTGTATCGTCGAGACGGAGAGACATCATCAGTGACGTATTTCTGCTTATAAGTCCGTGGGCTAAAGTGTCAAATCAGGTGTATTTTCGGCGTGTTTTATCAATCTGGTGATAATCAAAATCGTGTGACCAAATACATACGTTTATGAAATATAAATTTTCCCGAAGCCTATGAGTTTGGCACAGTTTGGAAGATTACCTTTGTTTTTATAACTGATACGTTACAACTTGCGTAACCTGGTGCTAATTAATCGCATAAACTGGAAGTACTAATATTAGCGAATGTGAAGATCTATTTTTGTAGGTATTTAAAACTTGAAACGATGAAGCGATTCAGTGTCTATTTGTAGCTTCTTCTCTCTCTCTTATTTTAAGTACATTATATTCTACGGTGTATTTTGAAAATATTGGAAATAAACTAATTCTTGTTAGTATAGATATCCACAATGCTTTCAAACCATGTATACATTAAGAAACGGTATTACCAAATGAACCCAAATTGATAGAAGCCGAAAAATTTTTTTTTTTACATCAATAATCGTCTACGTACCTAATTTAAAATCACGACTGAGTTCTTGTAGAATGTTCTAATAATATAAATGTAATTCTACAAATGTTAACCGTTACGTATCGGAAAATAAGACCATATCGTTACAGATTGGCTGCACGTCGTGCACTGCACTACGCGGCGCATACGAAAGCGTTGCACAAATGCATGCAAGTGTACCGACAAATTGTAGAATTATTCTTGAACTTGGATATATTTTCTAGCGGTTGGTCTAGACGTGGTTGGGAAAAACGTGAGTTTATTTGTGAATGGTTAACTGTTTATTGGAACAGCTGGAGGATAAGCTGGTGTTTTGTAAGTTTATATCTCAAAACTTAAACGTAGTGTTAGGTACCTATCTTGAGATGTGCCGATCTTTTCACTAATTGCCGTTCCCAATATTTAATCCACGTATAGATAACGGTTCTCCGAGTATAAAATTGATATCTATCCACAGTATGGATAAAATGAAATTCTAAATATTATATACCTCTACGCTTGTCTCTGCTGAATATCTTTCCTCGCTTCATATTTATTTTTGTTTCAGAACCTATCATCCGAGCTCCGGCGCAGCAAGACGCCGCCGCGGCGTTCACCCGAGCAGCGTGCCCGCCCACCGTCGGCGCCGGCGCACCCGGAGCGCGCGCCGCACCTCTCACCCAAGAAGGAGGCGTTTAACCACCTGCTCAACAAGGGCATCTCTGGTAAGTTCTTAGCTACATTCTAGTCTTTAAAATCTACGACACGGTGCACAATATTATTTAATTTAACGAACATTGCCGCAATTGTGCAGTGTAACGTCATTAGAGTCGCGGGTAGCGCCGTCATGGATTGAAAACAATACTAAAGAATAGAAAACACCAATGATGCCAAATAACTTACGGGTTCATTCGGAACGCTTGCTACCAACATCTTAGGTATTTGATAAATGATACCAACTAGTACTGCCCCTATCCCTATCCCATGAAACTTAACAATTCCTTATCATTCTGTTATTTTTATTTATTCTAATCCAGTTTGTCAAAATTGTAGAGTTTTCCACGAAAAAGTTCACATTATTGTTGCCTTGTAAACGTAAAAATTTGTGGCATATGGCCCGGTCCTACTGTTATTTTTTGGCGTTTGAGTAAGACAGCCAATAAAATTACAAGCATAGAGGCATTGCGACCATTCTGTCTTGGTCCTCAGGAAGCTTAAATTGGCATAGCTCATAGGTCAAGATCGAATCGAATTAATGTGTAGCCTGGAATATTAGGCTGTTAAGAGTGCAGAGTCCCGTGCTTTATACATACACTCATCGGCAATAAACTCGCCCACCCGTCTTTTTTTCATTCAACTGCTTACAGAATATAACTCAGCAAATCAGTCTAAATTTTCCTGGAGCGAAAAAAGCCGTTGATACCCTCTAGGTATAAAAGCGAGAAATTATTAATTTCATAGGTCTTACTTGTAAAGATGTAGGTTCGAGTTCTCGCTAAGAGCTATGAAACTTCACTAGACATTTTGTTCTTAGATGTTTTTGTAAAATCCAATTATTAAATCAGCCTGTTAAATTATCCTTACTAATAGCGCGAGCCGCTTAACAAATAACTTTTCTTCATAGAATAAACAGCCCCAAGAATGCTACGTCACTCAGTCGTCTCGCAGACGTATCAGTCTGAGTATACCTTAATAGAAATGTGCATTTATTCAGTGTCACGCCCGTCCCCTTTTGTCCACGGCGGCCGGCTCATCGACTCATCTCGACGTTAATCTGATGCCATAATTGATTCACCGATATCTTTTAACTGGCCGTTAACGTTTTATGTTTTAAGAATAGTAATTGATTATGAGAAACATTACATTTTTGTGACTGAATATTTCAGATCATGAACCGTGATCGTAGATATAGATGTGTCGCCTTTGTCTACACCTATTCTACAACTATCCCTTCGGGCCAGTTATGGCCGCGTTGATCGATGTGAATAGACATGGATAAAACATCTGTCACCCTGTGACCAATATGTAAGTGCGAGAGTGACGGATGCTTTATCAACCGCGATACAGGCGACCGTGATACGGGGGCGGTATTACAAGCTCACACGAGTAAACGTATACTTTGGTAGGTCGCAGTCTATGATGAATTGTCAACTTAAGCCAATTTCGTTAACCTTAACTCGTTTTTCGTTAAAGTTCGTGTATAAAGTACAAATTAAGTGATTTTTCATTTTGATAACCCGACTGAAGTGAAAAGTTATTCATTCATGGGAAGTAATTTGCAAAAAAATATGCTTATAACAAGACCAAAAACGTAGATTTATATTTGATTGGTTTGTACGTACAAAAATGTCACATGTGTTTATCCAAGCGACAATACGTCGCACAAAGTAGCACTGTGTCACATATTTCAAAACAACACAATTCGTTGATTTATAGTCCTTTGTCGTTATAATTATCAATCACGAACAGTTGCGTTTAAATTATTATAATTCGAACCCTTAGCCTCCCCATAAACACTGGCCTCTAATTCTTTATTCCCTGCGCAATAATTTTCTATTCATTCCTCTCTTTATGAATCATAATCTCTAAATCTCCGTTCGCCCATCCTTGTCTGCCCCGTGTAAATCCTGCTCGCTGTCCCTTTCTTTTACCCCTTAAATCTAATCCGGGACATCCCGTCTGCCGTAAGGCGCGCTCAATGCATAAGCCAGCGTACACACGCAATGCAACGCACACATTGATGTTTCATTCATATTGATGACATATAAAGGTAATCAGTAAATGCATTTCTACGGCTTAATTGGGTAGTATAAATGAGATGGTACGCAGGATTAATTTCAGCGTTTAATAACTGACACAAAAATTGCTTTTATCATGTTTAAATTATTTGATTACAAGAATGTCATCTGAAATTGATAGGCTGGTTTTTAGGGCATAGAACTGCGTTTCCTCTGGCTATATAATCCAACAAACCTCAGGATTAAATACCTATCTTTTGTAACACATGAGCCTAAAATCATGATAGTAACTTAATGTAGTTAATACGCAAATAAAAATCAAATCTTACGTCCCGAACCGCTGCAGTCAAAGGCGGTGGCTCATAATGCCTAATGCCTCTAATCGGGCGTTATTAATCATTATTAATTTCGAGCCGATCCGAGCCGAGCCGAGCCGAGCATCGCCGATCCGTGCCGATTAGCGATTGCACAATGCCCGCCGGATTACGACCGCCGTCCGCGATATAAATCTTTTTGTCAATTCGTACCTGGGTAACGTCAGAAGCGCAGGCGACGCTCGACCCCACAATAAGCTACGTTATGATAATAAATAAACAAAACAATTGATACTACTTTTATGATATCACTACGATCGATGAGCAACACGTGTTTGTGTAAAATGACACAAATAAAAACATCAAGTTATTAAAGCTAATATTGTTATTTATGCTTATTAATAAGTGACCAGTAATCCTAATCCATAATAATCTCAATTTTATGATCAAACTAAAAATGTTAATGGCAATTTTTGCCGTTTACATTAACCTGTTGACGCTACTGGATACGAATAAGCCGGTTTTATACAGATAAGCCGATTTATGTTTTTTATCGTGTCGTATTATAGTTATTATTTATTTTGTCTGTAAGAACGGCGAGCACACCTTTATTGCTAAAAAAACGGTAGTTTCTAATATTTGAATTAATAACTAATATCTTACAAATCAATATGCTTATGCTAGACGGTGTCCAATTAAAAAACAATATCCGCTGCTGTTATGTGGTTTGTTTAAAATTTACTTGACAGCCTAATTTTAACCAGATTCTCTAGAAACAAAACCAGTTATATTGGAATCAAATTGCCTATTAAACGATGTCAAAGGTTTAATAAAATACTTTTTTGACATATTTTCCTTAAGTAGTATTGAAAACAAAAAACAAAATGATATCGCCGTGTAAGCAGTTTTATTAAGTTTTGGTGTTTTAGGTGATAATCACACCTAGAACAGCTAGTAAATTCGTGCACAGCAGTTACACCGTGCTCTGTGACTGTCGTCACATCGTGATTCAACACATCGCGTGTATCCAGCGGAACAGGGCGGGCGCTTTATCTCCGGGCGACACGGGGTTGATCCGGCCCGGATCATCCGGATGAGCACGATCCCCGCAGGTCGTGTGCGCGCAGCTTTATATTTCACTAGTGTCGGACTTTTTGATATTTTGCAGAGCTGACTCCAATTGTTTTTTCGTAGTGTTTTTATCGTGTACAAATTGGTGTTGGCAAACAAGTTTTTAGCTGTTACTTTTAACTTTGTGTTTTATTCTAATAAAAAATCCGTGACCAGTTGAAATAGAGTTAAATTAATTTTCTTATTTAATCATCAAAATTGCTGACTTTTGGATATATCCGTAACAAATTCATATTTTAGTGTCAAGGTCTCTATGAAGATATGTAAAACATCTATCTCCATTAAATGTATAAATCTAGGTCTCATTTCCTGTCCTGTTTCATAATCCGGCTCACGAATCCTCTAAATATAGCCGTTGTTATGTATTTATTAAAAATACAACGTTCATTATGAAAGTACATAGATTAATATTAAATGTACGGCATGAGTACTCATTTCTTATTTATTTTAATACACTTTGATAACGTACGTACAACGTTAGGTAGTGGCATTATGGCAGTGTTAAAAAGTGGTAATGGTTTTGGTATTTAGTATACTGTTATGTTACAACAGCAAAATACAAAACATTTTCAAAAAGTAAGATTAATATGCAAATCTTTAGCTTTTAGTGGTAAAATAAAGCAAAAAAAAACTAATTGAAGTGGTAATTTCAAACAATGACTGAAGAAAAATAAATCTTAAGTAGTCTACAAACTTAACGTCATTTTCTTCACATGAAACGTAAAGTGGAAACGCTGGCAACAAAGAACGCTAGCGCAGAGCACATACAGAGCTAAGTAGAGCTCTTGATCCGGATGAGAGCAGATTAGGCTGCCCACCGGCCCGGGTATCTCCGAAGAGATTACCAGAATACGGATTTGCTCGAATAACTTGCCAGGATTTGTCTTGGCATAATACACTGGAGTGGACTGTGTTTTGGAACGACATGTTCGAATTTCGAATTTAAAAAAATATAATCTGTGCGCTACGTTAGAATTACGAGTACCATTTGTTTTTTTTTTTCGGTTTAACATCTGGTGTGACAGTTGAGTAAAAATTGCAATAAAATACGTAAATTAAATTAAAAAAAACCTGCATCGTTTTCTTTGTGTTAATAATCTGTCATAGTTTTCAACGTCATTTCGTGCGTTGAAAGTGATCTTTATTTTTTCTTCAGCTTCCTTAATGCAGGCATAATCATATAAAGTATTACAACAAAGCATTTTAAATTTCGTCGTCATTGGGAGAATGCGGAGGGACGCGTTTTGTATTATATGTGCATATTATTATGTATGTTTGTATAGCTGTCCCTAATCCAGCGTGGGGCATCTACGCCGCTAAGCCGGCTCATACCGCCCGAGAATTCTGAAGCTTGAAGGATATGTATCATAAATATGTCTATGTGTATGTTGGTATATCACAGTGAGTTACTTTCAATTTAGAATATGACGTTGGATTAGTTTATAGGTGTAGGTAGATTTTTTGAAAAATAGGGTTGATAGAGTTTTGTAGAAAATTAATTTTCAAATACTTTAATGTCTACGTGTTTTATAATTCATTGGCAATATAGCTTTTTTATGGCATGGAGAAGCCGAACGAGCACACAGACCACCTGATGGTGGTACGACAATCTTATGTCTGCAATCCTAAGACAGCAAATGCGTTGCCAACCCAGAGTACTAAGATGGAATGCCTCTATGCTAGTAATTGACTGGTTGTTTTCCCCAGACCGGAACACAACAATGCGAACACTGCTGCTTCGCGGTAGGTTAAAGGATAATATGGTGGTATTATTTAATCTTTATTGTAACTAAAGGTAAAATTTATTCGAAATGTGATTCTGCTAAGCTTTATTTTCCCAAGAGGGATAAACAAATAGTTTTAAATTTGTGCCATTTTTCCTTTTTTTAAATGAGTTGTTGTAGACTTATCATCTTACCATCTTATCCATTAACCACCCGCCAAGCAACAGTTGCATTGTTGTGTTCCGGTGTGGGGATAAGACAACCGGTGAAATTACTAGCATAGAGGCATTCCATCCTAGTCCTAAGGGTTGTCAACGCATTTGAGCTCTTAGGATCATAGCCTTGAGAATTCAAATGTCTATGGGTCTCAGATTCCACTTACCATCAGGTGGCCTGAGCGCTCGTGTGCCTTAACATAAAAAAGAAGACTTTAATGCATATTTAATCCATCTTGCTTCAATATCGTTATCATATTGGTAATATAAAAAAAAACTCCTGCGTATAAGGCTCAAACAAAATTCAATGGGGGTTCCGAGATAGTTTCTTTTTGTTTAGCCTTTTGACATCCGGGCAGGGAACGATTACTATCACGCTATGTCTTTAACATATTGTGATAGTGACGATCACCAGGTGCAAATAAAACGTCAGCTTAAAATCTTATCGACATAATTTTAATCTATACTTAAAGTATAGAATAGCAAGGGGGAGGCGGGTGGGGGAGTCATCAATCACTGAGATTATCTCAAGTTCAGCCCAATTTGAGGCATACACAGCTTAATGCACATTAGAGATCCCCGCGTGACAGTATCAATAGAGTTCTTATGTTCATGATACAGAGTTTATATTTCTATGGATTTTTGTGAAGACAAGCCACGTTAAAAAAAAAACTTGTCGTTGGTTTCAAGATTTGGGATTGCTGTGTGTCGAATTTTAAGTTAAATTGTTAGTTGTAATTTTTTTAAAGCAAGGGTACTGAGTTAAGCGTCTATATTTACGCACTAGAGATCCCCGCATGACGGTGTCAATAGAGACTTTATAATTCTATGGGTTTTTGTGAAGACAAGCCACTTTAACCCTTAATAGGGCCCCATAGAAGTAAAAAATCTAGACTAAAATTAAATACAGTAATGGAACCGCAAGTCTCTATAGAGTAATAATAGATTATGTTATATTTTAGTAAAATACAATTGAAATTGCATCATAAAACGTAGGTAGTCAAGTTTAATTTCAGCTTATTGTAATGTGGTAAATATATGGCCTCTGCCTTATTAAGGGTTAAAAATATATTTCTTGTTTTTGGTTTCAAAAATCGGGATGGCTTTTTCAGTCGGTTTATGCATTAAATTATTAGTTGTAAATATCATTTAAAGCAAAGGGGCCTAATTTAATCATCTATTGTCTAAATGCAATCAAAAATCGGAAAGATTGACTTTAGCTCTCAAGCTTAAGTACAGTTAAAAAAAAGAGATTTAGTAGGATTCTTCCTACGGCTATAATAATTCAAATTATAAGAATGCGTTTTACTAGTCACTATAGGAACGTTTTAGTTTTAAGGTACCTCCTGAATTATAGCATACGAAAATATACGTATTTTAGTTATTAAGTATCCTTTGGTTCTAATTTATTATAACGCTTTGTTTAGCGCAGCTTTCTAAATGTACATACATATGCCGTTTTTAAATTAAAAATAACTTAACGACTTTTACTAAGCTTGCGTATTCAAAACAATTGATTTCTAATCTCATACGTTTCCAATTTCAATACAAACATTATTCATATTTATCAACCGACAGCAGTTCCAAATACAAAACATTTAGCCAGCATACACGCGCACTCAGCTTTAGCTCCCATGTGTGTCATAATGCAAATCCTTATGATCATTCTTTTGTGGCTGACATTAATTTTGTTACGTATCAAACGCACTACTACACGCGCGGTGTGTGTGAGCACGGTGCGCGCGTGTGAGTTAATCCGGCGGCAGCAACAGAGAGATGCAATCAGCTGATCCTCTGATCAATCGATAAAAAAGGCGGCAAGCGCGAACCGAAGTTTTGGGAACAGTCAAGATAAATTTATTTTTGTTTGATTGATGGTGATTAAAGTTACGTTGCGTATCATATTATAATTTTCATGTGTTTTTTATAAATACAGCGGCTAGGTACGTCGACATCATTAAATTCATTACTAGAAATATGTTTTATATACTTAAGCGATATAATAATTGATTAGACTACACATTTCAATCAATTAAACTATTTCCTAGGCATAAAACAATGGCAACTGATAAATTTAGCGCATTAAACCTGAACGTTTTAGTCGACTGGAGATGCAAACAAAAAACGATCTTTAAATAACAGAAAAGCGCAACAAAATGAAACCTTATTTATTATACCAGTTGACACGACGGACTTTTCATGTGACATTCCTATAACTTTTTTCCGCCTGTTATAAAAATAGCTAAATTTGTCCAGCCGTCCTCAAACAATGCGCTGAAGAACATAATTTTTCCTTTTTATATATATTAAAGCCCCAGCGGTACTACCGCGACCGCGGACCCCTAAAAATCAATCCGGTCCCAGCACCGCGGTGGATGATCTGCACCATTTGTCAAGATTAGCCTCACAGAGAACACGTCGTTATACCTCTAGAGCTCTGGGGAGTTAGGCTTGGAAGCTACACGAAAAAACCGAGTACCTACTCTACCAGCACAGGCTGTATGAGCTGCTTCTAACCGGCTCTTTTACAGTTAAAAGCTGTTTTACTGCGGTATACGGACAGGGGGGGGGGGGCTCTGAAGGTGTTAAAGTTGCCTTATGGGCGTTATTTTATTTTTAATAGCTGCAGTAGTAGCGGCTTAACAGATTATCTGCACGCATTATTTATGCCTTTTACTAGTCAGAACAGGATTCAAGTTTATTAAACTACTGTTATAAAATCGCATAACGCTTACTTTAGTGCGAAATTTGTGGTTTTACTCCTTCATACCTTAATTAAGTTTAACTCTCTTGATAGTACATTTTATTCCAATCAGTTCCTACATAACTTCTTTCTTTTTCGATACACACCCTCATTAATTTAATAATACAGTCAAATTACCCTAAATGCAACCCAAAACTGGACTCAACATAAACTCTTTGTCACTAAGTTAAATGTATGTATCTAAGGCTCCCTAAAAGCTCCTTTAAAACAATAATTCAGCTACAAAGCCCCGCTACAAGCTAATAAAACCGTTCAATAAAACCTTTTGTCTCGAGCCGTAAAAACCATAGAAGTTCACAGGGCCCCTTAATCGGGCCCCGTCTGGCTCAGGGCGGCCCTCAACAAAATCTTAATCCCCACAAAGGGTTAGAGCATAATCTTACTACACTCGCAAGAAACCCCCTAATTCGTGCCGCTTCCTTTATAAAATATGGCGGTGCTATCCCTCGATATTTAAATATTTTTGATTTATTTTCGCTAATAAAGTAATTTAGAAGGTTTAGGTCTCGGTTCCACAGTGTTAATTTATTGTTTTTGCTATTAGATTTCTATGCATAAATAAAAATATGCAGAAAAATGACGAATGACGATCGCGGCTAATACGACTAAAATGGCTAAATAGGAAACATATGACAGTGTTTTTTTAACCATTCCCCGCGTCTTTATTAGGTATTCCTTATGTATAACAGAACTGATCCCTATTGCTTAAAATTATAAATAAGCATGTATGCTCGCATACTATTTTCTATTTCGGAAAATCCTAGTGCAACTGGCCGGTGACACCTCTCGCCAGCTGGTGTTCCTATTCAGATGTCATTTTAATCTGTCGACGTGTTGCAGAAACATAAATTTAGCTTCGATCGCATCCAGAGCCCATTAATCGCAGCTCAAGTGTGGACGCGCCTTAATGTATGCACGCATCGTAGGGTTCTCACCCGGGGGCAACTTGTATTAAATTATTAGTTGGGTTAGTAGGCCCTGCGATCCACGTGGTACAGTCACATAAGAGTATTATGTAAAAATACAGTCTGAGTCTAAAGTAAGGCTAAATAAAGCGATAACTGTTAAGAATATGAAAAAAATACTTTAGATTTACTGGTATCGTCAAAAAAACAGAGCAGTTGATTCAAGTCGTTAGCCTTAATTTAGTACCTTACGAATAAGAGAATTCATCGTAATTTATACATACATATGTACAATAAGAAAATTCAGGAGAAAACCAAACATTACATGATATTATTCCCTGGATTAACACCTAGAAATCTTTAAAGCTCCCGAGGGAATAACGATTACAGAAATCTTCGTGGATGAAGCCGCGGGCAGAAGCTTCACAAAATAACGGTAAAGTTCACTGCTGTTAATATTAAATTAAAAATATAGAAATAACACCGACCCGTCGCGACGATACCCAAATGCTTATTATAATTACCTCCAAATACACCAACGCTGGCCAAATGAAGTGCACAAACAAACAGTTAGTCGCATTCCGTGACCTGACAACCCTATCGCACCACTACACGCGCGGCGGACCACGACTACCGCTGTATCTCCTGAGATCTGATAAGATTCAAATAAGGGATTAGAGAGGGATGCGGCGAGGATTTGCGCGTAACACCTGCGAGTGCGAACGAGACATGCAAGGGATTATCTCGACGGACCACGCCAAGTGGCCTGTAATACGGACGTATAAGTGTTGTGCCCGTAGTTTGTTTTGTCCAAAAAGCGGGGGTGGATTAGTTTACAATCCGTGTATTAATTAATGTGATTTGCTCCGTGAGTGATTGATCGGTAAATTAGGTTTTGCCGAGATAAAACCTCTTATACTTAGAATATGAATTAGGCATTTGAGTATAAGAAGCTTACAATCTTATTTTAACTCAGAAAGATTTTTAATTTAGAATCCTGGATCACCACCAACCACTTAGTTGTGGCCCAATATTAATTATACAACTTATAATAATCTTTATTTTTGTATTTTTATTCATAATCGCACTGTTCTAATTTGAAACAGAATTATCTTACACATTCCCTGTGTATTTTTTCCGTGTTACATTTTACAAAAAGGTTACATACGGAGTAAAGTAGGATATATGTATTTTTAGGGTCCGGGATTACGGTAAAGCGGGATAGGCTAAATCCCGGTATCCGGGATTGCCACATGGCTGCCTTTTTCAGGATTTTCCCGTGCTCATCCTTGCTCGGATTACAATCATTTGTGTATATATTGGGCTGAAATAATACAAAATTAAATAAAGAAAAGTATGAAATAATTATTTTGTCACGGATTTTATTTGTTTGCTGTTTTGAAATGGTATTTCTTATATCCACTTTGTTTAGATGTCAACAATGATTAGCTACGTCACTGACATAAGAAAATTGAGTGAGTTAGCGTGGCCAACTTTTTGGTCCTTACCCGTGACTGTCTTTTGTCACAAAAATATTATTGTTTTCTTTTAAATTTGCTAATGTTTATTAGTTAGTTAATTATCTAAGGATACAGTCTCCATATTTCCACATCCCGTTTTTTGTCTTAAGTAGGTAGTGATAAAAAAACATCGCTTAGAAAATGCCAATTATTATATTTCCATGCTCTTCTGTCATAACTTATAAGCCACCAAATCGCGCTCAATCATGGCTGAACGTTTTTCAACCTTTTATTCTTTTTTCCCGTTCCCCCGAACTAATCCTGCGGCTTATCTTCAACTAGCAGTAGAAAGCTACTAACGTAAAGTGAAATGAGATCTATGTGGAGGTAAAAAGGTGTAATGTTGTGGTGGCGGTTTGGATTAAGCATGGGTTCAATGGAGGCAGTCAATGAACCTCGGGGTGAACCGCGACCTACCGTAGGGGATGGGACGTTGACGGGTGTAAGATGAATGTTTTATTTCTTTTTGCGGCATTTTTAGCGTTTTTCTGGTAAGCGGTTTTCATGCTTGCGTTAGCTGATCTACGCAAAAAACTTCACAACGTAGTACATTATAAAATATTAAAATAGGACGTGACAGAAGCGCGTGGAGCTAACCCCAGATGCTTCTGTTTAGTCCTCAAGACTTAAGAGAAAATACTCTTTGACCGAATGATTGTCCTCGCGTGTGATATCCAAGGACTTATTGCTCTAATTACTTTATGGGAGTGTTATAAACAACTCGACATTGGCAAAAGACACCATAACAGGAGTAAAACCATTAATTAAAAAAAACAATAATGTAGGGTTATGTTTGATCTTTGGACATTTGTGATGTTGGTAATTTTATTAAATAGCTCAACTAAATACCGCTAAATCAAAAAAATAATCACTAATTATCTGTCATTTAAGGACATTCTTAATTTAGTCCCAGTCAAGTATAAGCAATCACAATGTTATTTAAAGCCCTCATTGAAACTCTAGAGTAAGTGAGGTAATTCTATAATCATGTAAAGTATTCAAATTTCCGTTAATCCGTGAACACGTTTGCATGTTCACGGGTGTGCGCGTCGCGAGCGATATTTTAATCTTTTCAAGCGCATTTCTTTTGTTGAAACCCCACTTGTGATACTGATCCTGCGTAACAATAACCATCGGTTACATTTTAGCCTTATTTATTTATTCCGGTTAAATTATAGGTATATTATTTGGTAATCGATTGTTTTCCAATAGATTAGTAGTAAAGCTAATCGAATGCGATTCGATACTGAAAGAGTTGATAAAAAGTTGCGTGCCTATTTCCTGTAGATTATTTTTACTTTACTCGTAAATGTCGTCGTTTTTGCACAAACATAGATAATACTTGCTGCTGCAGTTTTTTCTTCCTTAATATCGCATGTAAGTACATGCTTCAGTTAGCCGAAACTGCCGGTCAGTAGGTACAGACGGGGCCGCGTCGTGTTTACTTGCCACTTCGCTCGTCTGCTCTGTTCCCTCCGGTTGAGGCTAGAATATCGCAAGATTATATCTAAGACCTGGCTAAAACATGTATTAATAACTTGCGTAATTTTGTGAGCCTAGGGCAGGAAGAGTAGAAAAATGTAGATTATCTGATTTGTTCAAAGCTGTTTTATAAAAACGAGATACGTTTGGAGCCATTACATAATATAATATGAGTCAGCATAAGTTTAATTTAAAGAAAGTCATCTCTAAAGCGGCAGATTTTTGAAAAACAGCAACTCAGTTCAAAACATTTAATAAAACACATTCATTAGGGTCACACGATTAATGTAATCTTATCCGCATCTATTTAAAGAAATCGATTAATTTTTAATCAAGCAACGTCACGGATTTCTTTCCCTTATTCATTACCAAAAGGCATTATGTGTGCAGTCTTCACACAGTAATACTCCCTTTCGTTTTTGCCGGCGACTTTGTCCGGCAGCTCGTTACGTTGGATATAAATGTTTTATTCCCGGATAAAGGGCCCCGGAATAATCCCGCGTGGACGCCTACAAAAAGAGATAAGCCCGGGACGATTAAGTGCCCTGTTTTTTTACTCGAATATTTGCTGATAAATTTATTTGTACGTATTAAGCTGTGATTTTGCGCAATATTCACTATTTGCAAAAAAATTGTCTCAATGAGCATGAAGTCACGCATGTTAATCTATTAATCTTACGTAATCAATTGGTCCTAACAGTTTGTGTAAAACTATGCGGAAGGAAGGTTTCCAGAAATATGGCGGTGCTTTTATACAACATCAGTGTTTTTAGGGTTCCGTAGTCAAACTATTGAACCCTTATAGTTTCGGCATGTCCGTCCGTTCGTCCGCAGCCTAGCGCAGAGGCTCTTCGTACTAGAAAGCTGTAATTTGGCATGAATATACATATTAATCACGCCAACAAAATATGAGAATAAAATTTTGAACTACAAATCTGAAAAAAAACCTAAACGAAAGTACATACAACGAATTTAAAAGGAAAACTATCACGACTAAGTAGTCATCATTGGTTCTTGAGATACAGGCGATTAAAACTAAAATCATCTAAGACGGCACATTGACTTTAAATAGAAAATAAGTTATTACTTGTTGACTTTTATGTTTGTAGTACTTAACGGCTTCGGAACCCTACACTGAGCATGGTCCGACATGCTCTTGCCCGGTTTTTTCTTGCTTGTGGTCGTGAACGCGGGAAATGTAGAAAAATGTGAAAGAAGCGTGTACGTACAAGGTTCGGTTCGAACTGTTTGATAACTTCACCATATACCTAGTCTTTTTAAATTATTTCATATGCAAACTTTACCGACGAGGAAAAAAATAAAATCTTTACTCTGCTCGTTATTTGACAGTAGCATCAACCATCTCTGCCGTGACTGAATATTTTTGGAACTTAAACTACTAAAAGTCGCGTATAAATATACCTTAATATTTAATCAACTATATATAGGAGATGAAAAACACAAATCAATTTGTACCTTTTTGTACAGCCAGCAACAAAAGTACCTAACACTGAAGTATCAAATATACACGGACCATTAAGCTTTTGAAAGTGATGTAAGGCAACAAAAAAAAAGAACTACGATTATTTTACATTAAACTTCGCGTAATGGAACACCGGGATTTAATCCGGGATATTTGTTATAATAGCACATGTTTCTCATGCCTATACCTTGAACTTTGCTACCATATCCACTCAGTTACTTGCTGACAGTACGAAATCCAAAAAGGGCAATACACCTTTCCCATATCGTTTTGTTTGTCTCCCCGGACGGATTGATGTATACCGTCATTCACGACACAGCCAATAAGGTTAATGCCCCTTACCCCATGAGGCTGTAAACGAGATGAATTATATGTATTAAATGTAATCATTTACTATATTGGAGTTAGGCTGAATAGATGAGGGGATTTTGCTTGTTTTCTTTGATACTCGTAACTAATCAAAGAAAACAGGCAAAATAGGTATGGTTTTCGTTCGAAGGTCCCCAAAAATGTTTTTTTCCTGGACTTAATGCCTACCTCAAATATAAATGAAAGAAACACTACGAATTCTCAGTCAGGCTTCTAAATTTAGCATTTGGTACATGCGAACTGCTGCTCAGAAGTTTTAGAGCACCCCTGGACGCATTTTATTTCTATAAACTCGACGACCTTAACAAAATTTCGTACGTAACCACTCCTATAGAAAGGAACTTATTGAATTGCATTTACAGTTGAAATTCATTAGATTTACGGGCATCATGTCTACAGAGAATATCATATCAGTGGCCCTCTGGTCCACTGTAGAGCCGCTACCCGTTCCGCTCGTGCGCCCGCTTAAGCCAGATTTCAATAGAGTATAATCTCATCCTAATGAATCTCCAATCCGGATTACCAAGGGCCCCTATAATGGTTGAATGACGGCCACTGCAAACGAGCAGGGCTTATCGTAGAAAAACTTTGATTAGTCGAGTGTGCGCCAAGGCTCAATTTAGTCAGATAAGTAATTTGTTACGGTAATTATATCCATAAAAAATCAAAGCTTCCAAAAATCAATTTTGCTCAGCGTTTTATTATTGAGGGAGCTTGAAAAGAGCCTCTTTTTTAACACCTTTGACATTATAGTATTGTTTTAAACTCGGCTGCCATTACTGTCAAGTAAATAAGAGCTATAATAACATTGATAATACGAATACTTGTCAAGCAATATTGTTTTACCCGGTAGAATAGACGCCCTGTTCTTTACATCAATTTTGGTACACAATTAAGACTTAATGCGACCGTCTGATTCCGTCCAATAAATTGTTAGGAGCGAGCCACACTAGGCTAATCCCATTGGCGGGCATTAGAACGGCTTTGCGCGGACAGATCGCACGCCGAAATTACCTAGCAATTGGTCGCCGAGCCGAATTGCCTGCGGGCTCAGCCTAAATCGGCTGCAGACACTTTTATTGCCCGGCAAAATCCCGCTGACCCGGGCTCCAGCCGATCCCGGCCTCAGCTTTATCCCGGCCCCTTTAATCCCGGATTTGACGTCGCTTAATCCGAACCCGTGTTGGATATCGCGTCGACACAGGCGCTCGCCCGCACCGCACTCTCGTGTCGACTCTTATATTGATTTCGGATTTTAACGTGAAACACATCTTCGATGTACTCTCGCAAAAACTGACGGGGATTATCTCCCACTCCACCGGCGCAACGCAAAATAATGCACTTTATGATGATTGAATAATTCAATCGTGACAAAGGTAATCCATAACTATCACTGTGACACAGGCTTACGCTACGTGAAATGCATCGCTCCTGGATATTTGAGTCCAATGATATAAAATTTTATGAAAAAATGAGCAGATTAATTTGTGTTTTCATTGGATGCGTTATGCGAAAAATTGAGCGGTCGGGAAGCAAATGAAAATGATCGCCTCGTATTAATATTTTCGTGGATTGTCATTTATAAAATGCACCGCAAAAATTCAATTCGTAACTATAGCCCGCGAGTATTTTACGGAATATTATTAAATTGCTTAATGCATTCAATTTGTGGTACACGAACAATACGCGCAACGTAATTATTATATTACTAACATAACATACTGAAATGTATAATTATTAGAAAGACTTGTTAATGTCGATTTGAAATGATATTAAATTAACGGCAGAACCTCTCATCGGATTTGGTGAAATAGGTACATAATTATATTTCCAGTTTAGAAGCCGAAATCATATTTGATTGCAAAGTGAACTGTCGCTTGTTTCCCATTTAAATGAGGATTACAGTTCTGGTGCATTTAAAGCACTTCACGCGGTGAAATTAATTACTAAATCGGGTCTGTCTGCCATTCATTTCAAAGCCTAGCGTTCATAGAGAATTAGGAGAGCGGTCGGGTGATCTAGTTGGTAACGTGATGCGGCTGCGCGGGTAACTGATTAAAATTTTGGATTTGCCTTTTGTTATAAATTTTGTATCGATAAACTTTAGCTATATATGTAGATGATAAATAATGTCAATAATCGATATCGAGTAAGCATCACTCCGTAAAGCTGCTTTATGCCGTCAATTCAAATGAGTATCCGAAATCACTAATGACCGCACACAGCCACAACTAAACATTAGGACAATTTAGGTGATAATGCCACTAAGCCCGCGTTCACACTGGCGGGAATTACTACGACGTTAATTAGCGACGGTGTGGCTGCAGCCTAATGCATTTTAACTTTTCAAATACATTCATTAACTGCACTCTGATTTGCTCGGTGATTGAGGGTTTTATTCAATGGATAGTTCTGATGATTAAGTTAACGTTGTAAGTTATTTTATCAATGTTATTGGGGATGATGGTGGACTCATTAGTTTTATGTCTATCGGTCGGGTAATGTGATTTTACGGTCTGCGTTTCGAGCGGTTTAGGGGAATGATTCCAGTGAATGGTCTAGCATTAAATTTAAAACTAATTCGAGTGACTTATTATGACTACCGTAAACTCGGGTTATTTTAGCCCTAGGGGGTAACATTGCCCACCCCAAAAACCATCTTTAATATTTAATTATTTTGTTAAATGATACATCAGGACTAACCTACTTATATGGTTCTAAAAATATTTAACCAACTGAAGATGATTACCACTAAAATACTTATAGTTTTAAGGGTGGGCAATGTTACCCCCTAGGGCTAAAGTAACCCGAGTTTACGGTATATTATTCTAATTGCATATGAACTTATGGGCGTAAGGAGCGGGAACTTACCTATGTTTGCAGAGTTTGATACATACACACATAACATCACGCCTTAATTCCCAGAGTGGGGTAGGCAGAGCTACTGTACCAGAAATACCAAAAACCCTAAAAAGACTTGTTGATAATTCTGTAAGGTTTAATTTTAACTATAAATAGGTTTGGCCAGTATCGGTGCATCTGCGTTAATGTATGTATGTATGTGTGTAAATACTATTGTAGTTAAAAAAACATTACAATGATATAATCTAAAACTTGGCGAACTTGTCCCTTTAAATGATCTCTTCCAGTTAACCTTTGAGTAAGTTAAGTACAGCGGAGATCATGTAGCCACCTTACATCTTCTCTTGGACACCACAATAATACATTGGTACCGGGTTGAGATTCTCGTTTCAAAAAGAAGTTTAATAAAAGCTTGTAAAAGAACCCCTTTTTCTGTGCGACTATAAGGTATGTTTTAGTTTTATATTAGATTGTTCAACTAGGGATTAAAGTAAGCCATCATGATACGAGATATTTATTCACCCGAGCAATGCGAGTCCGTGGCTAATATGAGTCATTTTAGAGCGTGAGAAGTGAAAAGCAAATTTTACCAAAAAAAAAAGAAAAACACGGGTTAACTTTTGTACGAGACAATGATAAACTTACTTACATAGAGAAATATACAAATACATAGAAAACATTCATGTTCAAATTGCACATTCATTCGTTTTATAACAGTCATAACTAATTCTAAGGAAGATTGAATTATAAAAACCGGCCAAGTGCGAGTCGGACTCGCGCACGAAGGGTTCCATACCATTGTCTATACAACCACGGTGTCTGTATTAAGATCGAGCAAAAAACGGCAAAAAAACACGTTTGTTGTATGGGAGCCCCTCTTAAATAATTATTTTATTTTAATTTAATTATTTATTCTTAAAGTGAATAAACAACTAAATATTCTGTGAATATTTCAAGTTTCCGTTATTAATATCGAACAAAAACCGGCAAAAAATCACGTTTTTTGCACACCTTAATTTTTTTCTCTTTATAGTATACATAATATGTTGTTTTTTTTTAGAAATACAAAGTCTGTAAAAAATACAACTGTCATGAGAGAACAACGGTTAATGAGATATAGCCTGGTGACAGACGGACGGACGGGCAGCGGAGTCTTAGTAATAGGGTTCCCGTTTTACCCGTTGTGTATGGAACCCTAAAAACTAGCCCCTGCATTGTGTTGTTAGGCGCGTCGCGGGCACGCTCTAATCCCAAGCCGCGCCGCAAGACGCTTGTTGCTCGGCGGGGCCTCGACGCCAGCTCCATCTACACGCATACCATTTAAAACTGTGGTCACCAGCACGGCTAGCACATGTCGGCGCACAAGTTATGTCGCGCGCGAGATCGACTACCCGTCTAATTAGAAAAGCAGGTAGTCTATCATTGCTGCACGGCTAGCATTATCTAATACTAGCTTCCGCCCACGACTTCGTACGCGTGTAAATCAGTTCCCGAGGGAATAGCGATGTGAAAGGTAGCCTATGTATTAATCCAAGGTATAAGCTGTTTGCATTCCAAATTTCACCTAAACCCGTCCAGTAGTTTTTGCGTGAAAGAGTAACAAACATCCATACTTACAAACTTTCGCGTTTATAATATTAGTAGGATTGCACCCAAAAATAATTCTAATTATAAGAGGTATCTTATCTTTTCTTATTGGTGGGTGAATGGTACACTTCGATGCTACGGGATCCTCTGTGTAACTACCCCTCTTTTTTGTTTAGGTTTTAGTCCAATGCAGCCTCCACTGCTTCCACAAAGCAGTGGAGTGCAACGGCAATGCTTTGAAATCGTTTAGTTCTGGGTAGCCACAGCTTAGGATTTTCATTCTACTGACCTGTTAAAACTTTGTACTCAATGATTATTGATTATTTCAGTTTCATTTTGCTCAGTTGCTGGAGCATTATTAAGACTTTTTTATGGATCGCGTATGGAAAGATCAGTTACATACACAGTCAATATGTTATTTACTTTAAGTAACAGTAGTTATAAATAGAACGCTACGCTTTTAATAAAACAGTTTTCGTACAAAAGCTTAGCTACGCATTCGTAGAGCGTCTACGCGGTTGTAGCGGTTTTAAATTTTCACATCTGCTAGTGTGTTCGGTGCCCGGTTTATATTAAATATTAGTCAAATTATTAGCTCCGTGACATAGGCCTTACACTGGACAAATCAAATGCAATGTTAGATGATTAGTATAGTTAGATGAAGTATATCAGGACACAGTATTTTATTTATACGACTTAAATATTTGTCAGTACGATATTAATATTTCTAAGGTTACCCAAACAGCGTCGATAGGACCGCCATATTGCCCCTGCGTAAACCATCGCAGGATTTACTAAACCATCTCCGCATAGACGCAGATTAATTATTTACAGCGGACCCACTGGGTGGACTCGCCCAGACGCCGGGTTCCTCTCTCATGCAAACTACTCGTCTTAACGCTAAATTGGCCAACCTTAAATATTTACAAATACTGCCCAAACACCGGGCTTTAAGGTCGTCTTTGCCGTGCGTGAATAATTTAAAGGTCCTTTGTCTCCGCTGTCCGGTAAATATCTGGGGATTGCGATGACCACCTTGTCATGGCGAGCTTTGGTTTAAGTCTGCGCTGCATCTTTGCCTCGCATAATCGTTTAAGCTCGCTGCCTACGCTTCCGACCCAATAATGAATAACTATAGATCGTTAGTTGTTTGTTTAGAGCATATATCGATCGGTGAAAAGGTATGTTCAAGTCTGCACATCAAGTTTTGTTCCTGATTTTGTGTAGGTACTCATAATTTGAAAGCATGTTGGTTAGATTTGGAAGATTGGAAAAGCTTCGTAGTTTTTTTTGTACTAACACATTTAATATCAGAAGTTTAATAAACAATGTGTTGTACGTTGCAAAATGTATTACTTTCATTTGGAACTAGAACTGGTAGAAAAAAACTACATTACATTCACTTCTCATGATACGAGTAAGATGACTAATAAAGTGTTACAGCATAAAGCAAATAACAAATGAAGTCGTACAAAGGAAAACCACGATATATTTTAATAAGCGAGGCATCGTTAGTCTTCTCTCGTATCGAGTTATGCGTATACGTCGGTTTAATCCTTAAGGCGTAGCAAAGCACGTAATACGTAGGAACCTTCTTAACCTAACAGGATTATCGTCGGAGGCGTTTCAGGGCCGGATCACACATTACGGCTAAGGCTCAGATTTTATTACACAAATGAGATTAATGCTAAACGCACTCCTATGCGTAGGCTTCGGTATACTAACAGTAATAATGTTATTTGTGACGAATGGGTATTGGTTTCGGCAAATTGCTGCTCGCTTTTAGGTCTATCTTTCTGTCTTTCTGTTGGCGGGTTTTATTTCATGGAACGTAATAGTTCAACACGCTGTCTTTACACTTTGTAATAATAAAAATAAAATAAAGTTTAAAATTAAAGGGAGTAGGGGGTTTTTTTAGAGTGGGACGGAACCTTTGGTGTCCAAGTCCGACTTGCATTTAACTGGTTTACTGGTACAAAATAATGAATTGAAAGATTATTAAACTAAACACCTTTGTTAAATCTGTGTCATATAAAGTCAACTAAACTTTTATTTTTCTTCTCTTATCGAAAATCTAATTTAGAATCCACCACAATTAATACGTGCTACTCGATTTGCCTGTAAAAAGCTTTTTGTAAACACAAATGTAATTATTCCAAGAACCAAGCTACCATTTATAACAATCATAACACGTCAAACGTATCCGCAAACACGAATCGCGGGGCGTGTCAATTAAAAGCCAAACTTCAAAAAGGCCATTTGTACTGCGGAGACAATAACAGCCGCAGGCGTTAGCGAAACTTCAAGCCCGTGTTCCTATCCCTCTCGCGCCTCAACCGTAACAATTCCCATTGAAAGAGACAGTAGTAATTCTTCGGGAGTTTTGACAAACGATACGCGACGTCTAAATCGCGCATTTCAACTTCTTTGACGCGTCGATAAGCGGCGTGGAGCGCTCACAATAGATGCTTTGCGAGTCTGAACTCGTAAGTAGGTAAATGTGTTACCGATCGAGGGAAGTAACAAAGGTGTGTAACATCGGGGGAGATAATGGTGACGTTTCCTTGGCACGCTCCTTTAATTAGGATTTGTTGTTGATTTTAATTAGCTTGTAACATCTACCACACAAATGAATGTTTTGTGTGACATTTTGTGACTACTATTTTGCCTGTACAAAATATGTTTATAAAGGGTCAAAGAGGTTTAACCGTTCAAGAATATTAACATAAGGATGTGAACTTAAAATGTTGACATACAGGTACGCCTTTTTTTTCTAAAGACAACAATAGCTTAATCCTCATAAATTAGTAAAAACAACTTTTTTTAATAATTCATTATGTACATGTTATTATCAATTTTAATACTAAGGTTTTTTTAAAATTATCCAATGACACCTCATTCAATGTCATAATGTAAAAAAAACCTTTTTTTCACATTTTATTTCACTACTTTGTCCGCGTAATTTAAATGTAACGATGCCAAATTACAGCTTTGTAAGACGTTTGTTGAGACGGACTAAAACTATATGTTTACATTGTTGACTACGGAACCTTAAAAAATATTATTATCAAAAGCAACTTGGCTCAATAATATTTTTCTGGGAAAATACTTATCAAATCAAAGCTTTATTTAAACACCCTTTAGCGTAGACCCCACAATAATCAGTAACCCCGTATGCATATACTATTCAACTTCTCCCATATCACACTGTCATAACGTTATTGTTATACTATTTGTACATTTGACAGTGTTAATTAAAACCCCAGGCACGCCCTGACAGCTGTAACGTCTTAACAATCATTGTGCGAGTTATCTCGTCGCGATAAACGGGGATGAGGTGTATGTTTGTAATTGTTACAAATGTCACTCAGCGTGTTAACACGGGTAGTGCCTGCGACTCACTTGGCGTGCTCAAATGGTTTGCAATCCCAAGTTAGGGGCAGTGAGAGTATTGCGGGCCGTTCATTAGTTACATATTATACTTGTAAAGCCCGAAAGAACGGCTTGTAATTTACTTTGAGTTTGAAACCTTAGTCAGCTCAATAAGAGGTGTTTTAATTTTGGCTGAAATAATAATGGCACTCTAAAGTCAATCCCTAAAATTGAAAGACGCACCTTATGTAATGGTTTTTTGACATGCAAATTGAATTCTACCCTATAGTGACAGACCACATATTTTGGCTCATTCATTTTTATTCTGTTGTGTTCATTTGTTTTTACGATGAGTAATTTAATGGTATTTGGGTAAGTGCTCTGTATGATTGGTTAATGAGGAGAATCGACTGTATTCAATGTTTTACTATAGTCGCGCCGTTTTAAGAGACCCAATTCGATATCTAACAACGCATTATACAATATAACCTCAAACATGCCCCAACACACATATTTTGTAATGACTAGACAGATGCCACATTGGGTCTCTTTGAATGGCGATGCGACTTAAACTTATATCACACAATAAGACCGTTGTAAATACACAATGCTATAATGCTAATAAACAAAAACCATAAATAGGAAACGCATGAAATACAAAATCCGTTTTTAAATTTCATGAGGGACGAGACAATTTTGTACACAATTTAACAAGTATTATACTGAATATAAAATGCTATATTTCCTGCGAAAGTTTAGATTTACTTTAGAGTGAAGATGGTTTTACGCCTAAGCCTTCGCAGCTAAGACCTAGCTAGAGTCAGGTTACCTTCCGAGGCGGTCAGTTGATACCTACGTGGCTTAACCTATTTGTGTGGAGCTCAGTTGTTAGGTTACGCAGCGGAGATTAGGTTTGAGCTGGTATCTGTGAGCTCTGTGGAAGCTACCGCATGCTACTGTGTTTTCTTACGATATTTTCTAATAAAGAAAACTACAATTCCAAAAACTGTAACTTTTACGCGTTTTGAGACAGACATTCCAGTCATTTACTTATTATTATTTATTATTTGGTTTGCCAACACATACAACGCCATTAACTTAAGTTAAAAATACACGTGTAGGGAAAAGTGACAAGGTGTTTACCCAATTACAAGCAAACTCAGCTTGCGTAAAACAATCGCTTTTGTGCCGAAGTGGCCCAATAACTCAGTTAATTACTAAGATTAACGCTAAATTCTATGAACTATTCTAAACAAAAAGGAATTCTAATGTTGCAAGTAATCCTTTACGACATAATTACAAACCTAACACAAATAACAAAAGCATACACTGACAAAAAAAAAAGTACAATGAACGGATTAAACTATGCTGCTTAGACATTCAACTAACTTATAAATACTGAAAGACCTTAAAACAGTTAATATTACAGTTACCAAAAAAAAAACCCTAAAATCAAAGTAACCGCGCGTAACAAACACTATTAACAACATATAAAATAAAATAAACATTATTAAATAAATATTATTAATTTAATTATTACAGCCTGATTCTAATTTGCTACAGGACACTAGTAAAGTGTTTTTGTTAATAATTAACGATTTTTTCACTTTTCTTTGACATCGCTTTCACAAATTAATTAGAAAGCACAAAATTTACCATGATTATTACATAATCATAAAACTTGAACTATTGCCAACTATAGAAACGTTGACTGCACTCTGAAGTGTCATATTTGACATTCGACTGCTCAAGTACATATTTCAACAAAAGTAGTGAATATTCCGTGGCACAGAAAATACACAGACTTAAGAAGTAGGTACTTATATAGCTATAACTGAGGGGTGCAATTTACGCACACATAAGAACATTCACTAAAAGTTATTAAATAGTTAATCTATGTTAGTTTTGTTACATCATACTCGTAGTCATATCCAAACTTTGGGGACCGTAACCGATTTTATATAGACGATTTAATTTACTAAAGCATGGTGAACCGAGTAATAATGGTGTTCTGAGATTCAAGTGAAAAAGGGCATCATTATTACGAGCTAAGTCGACTTTTAACCGTTTTTACAACGGCCACAGAAGTTAACTACAAACGAAAACGTTAACTTAATAATTTAAATTAAATCCTAACTAAGACTGGATGTGTTTCCACTGTTTAAAGGAATTAGCCCGTCTGGCAGGTGAAAGTTTAGGGGTAAGGGGATTACCGGCCGCCCGCGCAGGTTAGCTGACCGTCCTAACTCGATTCTAATTTTGAATTAGCTTTTGGTTACAGTTGCGTTTTGAATTAGGTAAATAAGATACACTGATAAGTATAGATGAAGTACATAATCATACAAGATTTTATTTGGTCGAATAATTTTGCTCACTATCGATGGATGCAAAACCTAACTGACAAAGGAAGATAATGCGAAATTTTCCAACCAAAAATCTGTACGCTGGCGTATATATATTGGCTTAGGGTGTTGACTTGCGATCGCGACCGAGTTTAAAGCCCAGGAGGGTTATTATGACCTAGCTATGCAGTTCATTTTACGGTTAGCATAAAGGACAGGGCTATGGCAGTTATACAGTTCTGGGGGGTTATCATGACATAACAATGCAGTTCTGTTTACGCTCAGAGAAAAGGACAGAGCTATATAACCGCCATAGCTCTGTCCTTTACGCTGACCGTAAACAGAACTGCAAAGCTAGCTCATGATAACCCCCCTGTCCTTTTCTCTGAGCGTAAACAGCACTGCATAGTTATGTCTATTAGCATTCGTCACTCTCGCACGTCAGAAAGTGACATTTGTTTTATCCCTGTGTTTATCCAATCGATAAACACGGCTACTACTACTACTTTCAGATACTTTGAGAGCTAAACTGCAGAAATGTATGGAACAGCTGTTTTTTTTCGCGATTTGGATGTTGGTCCCATACTAAAAGTTGATGAGTATGACCTACAGAGATAGTCCTTGAAATTTGTACAACCCTCAGCCTAACACCCTGTACACATATAAAACTGTTCCGTGACTAACTGACAGAATGCCAGCCTAAGTCGCTGAACCTATGGACTTGGAATTTGATGCACTAAGCAGAAAGAGTAGCGGGAAACTAATTCTGCGCGTAAAAGTCTTGATCCTGTATATCAAGGCACTATTGTGTTGCGTAAAGTATTAAAGTTACAATTAATTTGGCCGAGAGAAGAATGATGAAAATACAGTCGATGACACGATAACGACACGGTTTACAGGAGGTAAACAAAGAATTAATTCTTAATAACACAAACATTTAAAAAGTCGTGAATTTAATTCTTCGCTTTTGTGATTCTTAATCAGCACAAAAGATTGCAATGAAATGTAAAACAAAAATAATATTGTTTTATGATGAAAATGTCCATCGCCATGCAAAAAAGGGTTAAGACAGATAACATATTTTTAATCTGTGCAACGGCACAACGTCTTTAAGGGGCCCACTCAGTACGATGCCGAGGCAAGCCACGGCGCTGATTTTCAATGGGGCCCTTGACCGTTCTATTATATTTTTTTAGTTTTGCGACATAAAGTTTTAATAGCATATTTTTCCAATAGGAATGATTCAGACCCGAGGTCGACTGAGGCATGAACCACCATCCGCTAACCGCACTTGTAATCGGCCTAACAATGCGTGGATTTGCGTGCTGCTAAATACCTATTCGTGAGAGATGATCTAGTTAGCTAGCGTGACGGATGCTGAAACCTAGCAAATACTCCTACTAGCCGTGACATTAAATCTATTTGATTAACTATGTAATACGTATCAACAAGAAGAAGTATATGCAAAACTGTGATTCGATTAGGTACGTCATTGGAAAATCAATTAAACGTAGAAAATATTTATGTATTACACGTGAACTTACGGTGAGAAAATGTGAAGTGCGAATTTCAAGTTTTTTTTATCGACATTTGAATCCACGAGACTATAATCATATATTTATATAGGTACCTATCGATATATTTATTTTATTAGGCGCCATGGAAACCAAAATAATACTTTAGTCATATTGAGTCTCCCGATTAATTATTAAATGAAATACAGCTATTAGTTAATACGTACGGCGTACGTACGTCATACTTGAATTATTGTTTATTTATGGTTCCGGAGTTTAAAAGCCCCACTTATAAGCCTAATGGATACCTGGGACTCATTAAAATCTGCATAAACCATATTGCTTTTGACGTGTTATCGTATTGCTAACGTTAAGATAGCTCTTATTAGCTTGACAGTAGTGGCGGCTAAGTTGAAAACTCTTTTCTCAGAGCTGCTGTAACACCAAAGAAAGCAGCTTACTGCAATGTAGCTGTCAAAGCATTTTATACTCTATGGGTAACCACATAAAATTTTAAATGCTTATACTATTAGTTAGCCGCCTTCTTTGGTATTACGGCAGAAAGGCCGGCAATGCACTTGCGATTCCTCTGGTGTTGCGGGTGTTTATGGGTCGCTCGCTCGTCTGCCACCTTATAACATAAAAAAAACTACAACACTTCTAAAGCCGTAAGCAGTAAGTTGATTTACGTATTAGAATAGACCAGCAATAAGAATATATCATCTTGAGATACAAAAATCTGACACATTTAATTACTAAAGGAATAAAGACGTGTCAGATATTTTTGAGTTTAATGTTGAATATGTTATTGGTGGTGACTGTACATAAATTTATAGTTAATAATTTAAGTAACGAATGTCAAGGATCTTGTTAATATATTGAATGTAAGATGAGACGCAAGATCAAAACGAGACGATACTTGAGCCAAGAAACGCTTTTTGCTGTCTGTTTTTTTTCTTAATGCTACTTAAAACGGTTCAATAACAAGAAAATTTGCTTATTGAATATCTACGTACTCATTTATATAAAATGACGTAAGTGGGTTTTGTTATTTATGATAAATTTATAAGTGTATCATAAATAGGTGACTCGACTCGCTAAGTTAAAATATAAATTAGTATAAGTATTGAGAATAAATTGTAAAGAATTTACAGTGTCAAATGTATTATTAGTAAAATTAATATTTAACATTGCTTGGTAATGGGATAATTTTTGATCATACCTCTAATTTTATCTAAAGAAACCGAATAAATGTATATTTAAACAATGACACGCGTGAATATTCTTTCATCGTACAGGTTAAGAAGTAACAGCAACCTGATTATAAATGTACACATGGGTATTTTAATGGCATGGTAAGGCAAACGAGCGGTTCCCTAATAATGATTTACCAAATCACCATTTTACAAACTTTCATTTCGCAAAGAGGTCCTTCCCACCGCATTTTTTTCATTTTTTTGTGGACTAATGTCTAACCTAACCTATAATATTCAATAAGGTGATATAAAACATGTAATAGTTTGAGCTCGATTACATGTTTGCGTAATGAAAGTTTGTAAAATGATACGTTTGCCAAACTCACTTTTGGTCAAGAGTAAGGATCCCCAAACGAGCACACAGGCCACCTGATGGTGAGTGTTGCCCATCGACAGTCGCATTGCTTAAGACTGTAATCCTAAGACCGCAAATGCCTTGCCAAGCCAACCCTGATTACCAAGATGGAATGCCTCTGTGCAAACGCTGCTGCTCGGTGGTAGGATAAAGGGTTGGCAATGCATTTTCGGTCTTAGGATTTCAGTCTTAATATAGTAGACTTGAGAATGCAAGTCTGTGGGTCGCAGATCCCCAGTTACCATCAGATGACCTATGTAATCGTTTATCTTTTCCATGCCATAAAAATGTATAGTAGAACGAATCTGTCAACCAACACATAGTCAAAGTAATGTTTACCCTTTAATCTATCTTACTTTGTAATTCTCCTTACATAAAGGGTATTTCCATTAAAAGCTCCCAAATTAAGCTCATTCTGTTCTTAGGAAGTTAGCTTCGGATGAGACTTTTAGCGAATACTTATGCTAACTCCGCGTTAAGTACACACGTCTCACAGTACATTGTTAATGCGCAGGGACTGGGCAAAACTAGCTGGAAGAGACGCTTTATTTTGAACATACCAAAAAGTTGAGAATATAATAGAGAGTGGAAAGGATAATCATTAATTTCAAATATTCTGTAAAAATACAACATCGTAAACTACATACTGCATTTGATTAAAGAAAATTTTACTACAACTGTAAAACGTTTTTTTTAAACGTGCAATGATTATTTTCTGCTGAATAAAATAAATAAATAAGCAAACTAGTGATGAATTAAATATTGTACGAAGCACTTGTACATTTTTGTCCCGTCAATCCGGTGGTGATCCGGCAACCATTTTGTAAGTCATATTCGCAAACATTACCCTGGATTAAAATACGCAGTGCAGAACACACATCAATATGAACACAATGAGAATGAAGGTTCCACACGATTATTCTTATCATATAGTGTGTATTTGGCACATCGGCACCTTTCCTTTTCTTGTATCAGTTGTTTTACGGCCACGCTCTTTAATTGATCATACATCATAAAACTCTGTTGCAAAAAGTCAATAGACTACATAACATAAAATATCAATCGTTTTTACTTGAGACTTGTGTATAAAAACACTTCGAAAAATCAAAGTACAATATTTATAGATACATAAAACAAGAATGTACAAAGGAAACTTTTCTTCTACGCTCTACTATCACTTCTAGTACACTGGTACCTAGGGCGGCGTAAGGGCGGAAGCTCGCGAAAGCCCCAGCGAAAGGCGGTGATTTGATTCCGTACATATCTGCTAAAGCTCCGACATCTAGTCCGACGGGCTTCTAAGTTCGCTACGTTGATGGATTTAGCGTACACGTTTCACTTAGGCAGTGATACGGTTGAGGGAGGCCTTTGATGGGGGCACCTATCATTTTATCGAAATACCTTTCAACGAACATATCATTACGCAAAATTTTCATTTAATCGAAAGGTACTTGTGGCAGCATGAGTTTTTGTTTTTTCTAGTCGCAAATCTAACCTAACCTAAGTAAATAATGATTAAGATATCCTGAGATGATACAAAAGATGGAGTAAAATTGGATAAAATGATGGAATACACTTTGATGGTTATTACTTATTAGTGTCGTGACAGGATAGATGCATAACGTTGAGTTGTGGAAACCAGAGCCCCTATTCAGGTGCGTTAAAACGATATCGTGTTTGACACGTTTAAGAATCGTTTATGTCACAGTCGCCATTATTGTAAAAGACATAAGAGTAATCAAAACGTTGACAATACGGAAACAGGTCAAAAACGATATCGTTATTACCTTGTAGAATTTCAGCCCAGCACGCTATGAAATGAAAAAATGATAGAGAGATAAGATAGATAAAAACGTTTATTTGCGTACTACAAATCACACACACAATTGACAAACATAATTAAAACAACACAATTACATTAAAAATACACAAAAAGTTGCCAGAAGAATGTGTGCGTTGCAGCAGTGCAAAAAGGAAATGGCTCAGCGTATAGCTTTGCTCATGATGAGCAAAACGCTGATATTCTGCCACAACCCCGAGGAACGACAGAGGTACAACAAGCAAATTCATAGACAAAAAGAACAAGATAATAATATTTCAAACAAAAACATACTGTCATGCATTGGCGTGCTTGTGCGTGCATAAACGTGTGATACGTGTAAGTGTGCGTGTGTGTTAGTTTGCAACATTGTGCAAGTGTTCCATGTCCGGTGAGTTTCACAATCCTTCAGGAGCACTAAACAGCAAAATCCGATACCGAGTAACCGCGAGGTATACCTACCAATCGTTTGTAGTAGATCCCTAAAATGTTTTTTAAACGAGTACTTTGAGAGAGAGAAAATGGTTATAAGTACAATGGTTAAATTGATGTTACGCCTCATTTAAAGAACGGGTTGATATGTAAATTTGATGCTTTGAAGAAGGTAATACAGAAGCATAAAATAAAACGATATGTCACGTCATTTATTTATCATTATTTTTCGTTAAAAACCATTTCTTATGAAAATAATAAGTACTAGATTTTTATTAGAATTTATTAACAGCTGTTCAAAATGTTGTCTATCGCATTCGAAATGTCAAACTGCAATAGGAAACCTCACTTAACTTTTCCGCTATCCACTGCCCGTTCCCGCCCCCGCCCTCGCTCCCGCCCCCGCTCCGCCCCTCTAATTGCTATTTAACTGTGAGCTAATGAACGTGTGCGCAGCTTACAAAGTGTCTCGCAGCCCGCTTAGTTCAGGATCGACACTAATTCTGCGTTAAATGCTAGTAAAAAGTTGAAGTTTTGCTGCTGTTGGGAGTAACAACTATGTGCAGCCAAGTCAGTCAGACCATAAGATCCTTGTCTAATTTATCTTGTACTAGCGACCCGCCAGCGGCTTCGTCCGCTCATTTTTCTACACCTTCGGTTACATTGTTCAAGTTTTACCAAGGATCCCTAATTTTTTTCAAAATGAAATGTAGCCTATGTCAAATTGGAAGAATGTAGCATTCTATTGGTGAAAGAATTTTTTAAATCGGCCCAGTACTTTTTGAGCCTATTCATTACAAACATACAAACATACAAAAATAGGTACAAATCTTTCCTCTTTATAATATTAGTGTAGATTAGTGGAAGTAAGGATAAAGATGGTAGGTTGCAGTTCATGCTTATAAACCGTAACATTTTCCATATTTTTATCATTGGGTATGGGTTAGTTTTCTTGCTGGCTGCCAATGAAACTATTGTTGTTTAGTATTTCATAATTCTAAGATTACGCAATTAGCCTAGTAGTATGTATTGTAAGTTAATGATCTATTGTTTAACTCTACGTAAAATCTAAATGTATTTATACGGGAAAAAATAACAAGACTTTATCTTGGTAAAGTGTTTAAAGGAATGTTTTACACTTTCAATTCTCCACACAGAAACAGATTTGAAGTCAACCTGATAATTATCCAAAACTTCAGGTTCATTTTCATACATTTGGCACCAGACGTAATCTTCTGCTTATTGCTAGACAGCTTCTTCTGTCAGGTCTTTGACAATCCTTTTTAGGGTTCCGTAGTCAAACTAGGAACCCTTATAGTTTCGCCATGTCTGTCCGTCCGTCCGCAGCCTAGCGCAGAGACTCTTAGTGCTAGAAAGCTGTAATTTGGCATGAATATACATATTAGTCACACTAACAAAGTGGTACAACAAAACGTAAAAAAGATTTTTAGGGTACCTCCCCTACACGTAACGTGGGGATGTATTTTTTTTCTCATCTACGTGTGGGTTGTTTTTGGATAGGTCTTTCAAATATATTGTGGATTTTTGAAAATAAATTTTCGATCAAGGGGTCCGTTTATATAAATCTCCTTATCGAGATTGAATACAATTATAACCTACTCACATAAATATTGTATCATAATATGGAGTTACGTAGGTACATTTAGGAAAGCATCAATAATAAACCATCATGCTCTATTGAAACGGACACCTATAATTGATGTGCAAGGTTCAGCTCTCAAGAACAAACTACTATAACTGTTTTCAAATACTAGGTATCGACCTATATTCCTCGTGGAGCACGCAATAAAGCGCATTAATTAAATGAGATTTAAACCTGAATGAAATCAAAGCGATTTCACCTTTAATAACATTCCATTTGTGCTTCCGTAAACACCCAAGTTAATTACTTATATTATAAACTAACTTAATACTAGCGAGCTCAGACCACCAGTTTCATATCCGAGGGATTTAACTGACCAAAGGACAGTCCCGGGCGGCGGGCGGTCCGCGACTAAACCTCAACTAATCCAAGCTCCATATTAAACCATAGGTGCTAACCTGAGCAGCCCTCGCTGCTCCCCCTGCTAGATGCGGCCCACTCTCACCCACTAAAGAACTAGGCAGGGAAAACTATTGAAACTTGCTTTGCACGATTACCGGAATTTCGCTTATTTTAAAGGTAAGCCACAACTTTGGCCCGTCGCACTGGGGTGTTATTAAGAGATTATTGTGTTATGAAATTTATAATACACCTTTAGACAACGCGTTCTGCCCGATGGTATGCCCGATTCCCGGATGGTATTATGTAAATTCAATAACTGTGCGAGCTTCGAAGGCGGCCTTTGTATTCAATTGATATTGTTAACATGTGTCGAATACCAACGAATCACTTACGGCTTACCTCTAAAAAATATAAATGTGCCTTCATTATTATTAATTACAAATATAATTTGTAAAATTCATGAGCTATTTTTTAAATGTCTATGAAAGAACGTCTAAATTTTTTATTTCTGCTTAATAAGAATATCGAAGACGTCTTCGTGGAATAGAACGCTGAAAGCCTTCAATAAGGCTTTCTCGCAGCACTTAAACAGTATAGTAAAAAAGCGCATCGAGGCGGTAAAAACTATTTAATATCGCGCTAAAGAGGAATCCTCGGTACAAAGAAAGACGGTAAAAGCATCGGTCGGCACAAAGCGATCGCCGCCGCTGCGCCGGCCTCGAGACATGCAAAGGATTAATTATTATTTTAACATTTCCTCTGCTTTTTTGCGAGCAAGTTGAAGGCATCGCTCGAAAGATGCTAAATAATTAAGTCGCCTTCTTAACGACGTCTTGACGTCTACGTAAGTAGCCGATTTTTCAGAAAGGGGAAGTTTTTCCGTTATATTTGGTGCCCGGCAGACTGCTTCATGCTGAGCGACACTAAGTCGTATACACCGATCGGATTCCATTTAACGTAGAAATATTATTGCTAAGCGTTATATAGATTACATATTTTCTTTACAGACGTAATTGAATGTTCGCAATCATATTAGAAGAAAACGCGTAGGTAGAGCTTATAGTATTGAGAATGAATGAACCGTAAAAGCGCGCACTTTTAGTGTTTAGACGCTAGAACATTGACAAAAATAGCGATGTAGCTATAACTGTGTGTCTTTTGATTTCAATACTTCCTCTCAAATATATAACCCGACAATAGGTGTAATCCTCACGATAGTAGCAACGTCAGGCAAACTATTTCTTATAACTATCAATGCATAAATAAAGCAATGTAGAGTTACAGTACGATTACTGTTCACACTTTTCAGTATACTGTTACCCACGTCTACCGATTTAGTAATAACTATTTTATTTGTATGAGATTAAAGCTGAAAATTAAATGAACGCATTCCATCTGTCACTGGTAAACTCAAAATAATTCTACTGTAGCCTTGTTTACAAGCGTGTGTGTAAACAAAGAAAAATGACAGTACCACTACTCTCATTAGCAAACACTGGATTGACGGGGGCAAAAATGTACCAGTGCTAGTGATTCATTAAATATCGACTAAGTTTATCGACATCTATATATTTTTTTTTATTATTATCATTATCATAACTGATGGCCAAGTTTAAATACCTTTTAATTATGTGCAAACCTCTTTCATTCTTTTTTTTATTATAATTTATCGAAACTATATACAACCGATATCTCACATGGACTCTGGACTCGAGTCACCTTTGACAGCCATTGAAATTACATTGAGTAATAATTCCAGTACAACAATATTAGTTTGCATTCTGACGAATTGAGAATCTTATTTTTTTTTTTGTATTTTCAACTTGTACTAAATAGGTTTTTTTTAAGTATAGAATCTTATTGTTTTTTAAGTTGATTAAAAATGCCTCGCAAGAAAAAATACCGTTCATCTTCATGGAAAGCTGATCATTCAGATATAGAAGATAAAGGTACTACATGTAAAATCCATGTCACAAAGAAGTTGTCGATAAACGTAGTCGATATTTAATGAATCACTAACACTGGTACATTTTGCCCCTATAAATCCGGTGTTTGCTCATTAGACCTAGATGTGTACGTTACCCGCAAACTTTTGCCTTGTTACTTGATTAAAAAAAAGTAGCAAATAGATATACCGCTGGTTAACAGTTGGGAATAGCTTATATTAAAAACTAATCAGTGGTGTTGTCCCCAGGTAAAACCCTGCCGGTCCACTGCGTGGTGGAGGCGGTGTCCTCCCTGGAGGAAGGCGCGTGGCGACGGCGATCCGTGGTGGAGACTGACAGCTACGTCATCATCCCAGCGGCCACAGCGTTCCATGAGCTGGTGCCGGCGGCCATGATGCGGCTGGGATATCCTCATGAACTGGCAGCGTCTGCTAAAGGTATGTTTCTTTAAATATATAAGTGTGAACGGTAGTTATATGTCTCATATAACGCTGTCAGCCCGTCTTTTAACAATTTCTATTAGCTAATGAATTTCACACAACATAATTCAAACTTTTAAATATTTATTTACTAAATTGGCCACATTAAGACTCTTTTACACATCGGTAAACACTTTATTGTACAAATAAAAAAAAAAGTTACAATTAAAAATTGACAAAAATATAGAGGGATGTACAAAAGCGAAATTATGCTTTTAAGGGATCTATTTCAGTTAACCTTTGAGCTATCAAGAGAAAGATTGTTAATCGATCGTAAGCGATTTAGAGATCCAGTGGCCAAGAAGTTAAAACGTTCAGAGAGGTAGTGTGGGGAATGAGGATAGAAAAGTATATTAGAAAGCAACCACAGGACGTGAGTAATTCCTTTCACACTCTCTCTGATATACAAATATACTAACAGATACCAGAGAAAGTGGGACAGCGATAGACAACAAGTGCTATTAATACTGTACATTTATTAAACCATTCTTGTTCTTACCTATTCCTCATGTTCGTAGGTTCAGTGGTAATTAACAACTGGAAGCCTCTTCCCTTCGAGCGCATCTCGGACGGCCCACTAGCCACTGTTGGGGAGGTGTTGGGGGAGCTGACCACAGTGGCGACGCTCCGCATCCAGCTCTTGCGCGCCCGGCAGACTCCCCTCCAGGACATCAAGGACAAGCTGCTGCGGCTGCTACTGGTGCAGAGCAGGCCCCTGCTGATGTCCACAGGGTGCCCGTTAGATGAGGTAATTAGCGTGCGAGTTCGTACACTAGAATAGGCTAGTGTCCTGGAAAATTCAATGTCATTTACTTTATCAGAAAAATATTGACTTCGTAATTTTTCTTTTGTCAATAAAACAAGAAGTGACGAAGATATAGTGCGTTGAAGTACCGCGTGACATCACGCTGAGACACACTTTTTTACCGAACTTTGATACACGTTGTCTTTATCAATATTTATTGATTTGATAAAGCAAAAATACGTGTTCAATTTTTTTTGATAACCTTACTGACAAACTAATTAGATTTTTTTTTTACCCAAGACGCATCCCTATTAGAAGAATAGTTAAATTAACACAAGGGTAATCATAGTACAGATGTTACCTACCTAATTCGTATCACAACTTCTGAAGAAGATCTATTAAACTAGCTGTAGCCCACTACGTGTACGCCGAATTTTGTTTATCGATATAACCATCCAAACTGTCCGAGTCTACGGGATTCAACGTACTCTACGCTATAAACTCACTTCTATGAGTATGTTTCCTCTGATTCTGCTCAAATAAATAAGCTGAAAGATAAGTTATTCAATAACTTACTTCACTAACTAACCTCAAGTAAACCCCGCATTTCCATAGAGCCCTCTGTTCGCCAAAAACACCTGTCAAACCAAATTACATCAACCGATCCGCATTAAAATCATCCCGATTTTCGTTGACAAAGCGCGCACGCCAGACTGGGCTAAACCAACACTCACAATGGTCTGTAATGTTCTTTAAAGCCCGATTGTTGCGACCCCGGCAGTCTGTCTGTACCCTTACCCCCTTATTAGCAGGATTCATTGTTTTCCATGTTTTAAACCCGCGCTCTGTAGGTAATATGTAGTGTTTGTCGTCATTTGCGTATATTGTGTACGCTCGTGAGTGAGGTTTGGAAACAATAACATTTAGTATAACATTTTGGATACCTAACTAGTAAATTATGCCGCACTTATTGGAATACATATTAGGGATTCTCTGTAATTTAGACCAGTGAAAAGCAAAATAGAACTCGAGCAAACATTATTTTAATGAAACCACGTTTAACTAGTTTTGTAGTGTATTAACAATTATTGTGACTAAAATTTATAAATGCGAAAGAGAGTTTGTTTGTTGTTATGTCCTTAAAACACAGTAGCGGTTTGGCATAATTGAGACGCTGGCAAAAGCCAGTAAGTTTTATAGTTCAGCTCAGTCTCAGTGGCTTTAGAAAATACCCATTTCCAACGTAGAAAGACTGTAAATTTAAAAATCTTAAAAACCTTCTTCAAACGTGAAAAAACGCATTAAGAAATAATAGCAAATCACGCTCATCCGAGGCTCATGTTTTTTCACAACAAAGCGATTAGCATCGTATTAATTTTCAAGTTTGCGCCGTCAAATATAAAAGGCATCCCTCGCGATGCTCGGCGACAGATTATCAAACTCTCTGTTAAGTAGACGAGCGCACAATTTGGTAGGTCGTTATAATTTGCGAGGTTACGCTTAAGTCCCGGCTAATAAGGATGATCACTCGAGGGAAGAATTAAGGAAGCATTTGTTTTGATGTTCGCGGGTATTCCGCGTGTCTCAACGAGAACACGGTTTGTACGAATTTTGATGCCATGATAATGAGCTGTGCTTCTTGTTTATGAATACATCTATAGGTACTTTTGTACGTTTTTTCTTTATGCTTACAAGCTTAATGAAATTATAAATATTCGTGTATCTTTGTGTTTCTTAACGATTACACAATTTTTCTGCGTAAAATATTCCACGAACTTTAGTCGACCAATCACATTAGACTTGGATGCTGGAGAAAATATATTTCCCCTTGTCTGAGCGAGTAAATTTATAACGTAAACCTCCTCAAAAGATACACCTACAGCAATTTGTCGTCGCGATGAGCACCTGCCTCACACGCGGGATCTCCATACATAATACATTTAATTGAATCTCAGACTCATCCGCGTCTCGTACAGCTTTATTATATTTTCCAAATATCCGTGTTGCGAGCGGGTTAGGAGGGAGGCCCTCTCGCCGACTTGAGCCAGCGGAAGAGGGTTAAAAGGAGTTTTAGATGTACGAACGCTTTTGATCTTATTAATACCATAAAATAATGCTTTATAATCTTATTAAACGCGAGGTTAGCGCTCGATGTGCCCTCCCCGGGCTTAAGCGCTCGCGCGATTTCAATATAGCGTTCAATGTCACAGTAAAGTGGCCCGCGAGGTGATCGTTCGACTTCCGCAGAAAATTTGTTGCGGTCAATATTTCTATTCATTCTTATTTCAAATGAATGAAGTTTACGAAGCAAATTATGTTAAATTCCCAGAAAATGAGTCAAAGGCATCGTTAACGGGCTAGATAATCAAACACTCGGAACGGCGAAGTTAGTCAGTAGCTAAACGCCAGATGAACTCGGCTCTACGATATTATGGTAATTTATAGCACGCCAATTTGTGCCACTTCGATTCCAACTTCGGACAAACTTTTAGGACGCTTAAGGAATATTTTACCGGAAGGGTTTTTAAACAGACGGGACTGTATAAGGATCAATTTTAACCCATAAATCTTCTACGAGGCTTGTTTCGCGAACAAATTTGAAAAAAGTTTTTTCAATCGCGTAAGTTACACTTCTTGGATCTTAAGTAACTCTCAATGATTGCTTATGCGGCCGTAAGTAGCGTATGTACACATTACGACTAGTACGATAAGACTAAGCCTATTGTGTTCCAAGTTGTCCTTTCGTACTCAGAGCACATCAAGAAATGTTCGCAACCGCATACCGAATTACGTACTTAGTCGGATTACACGTGACAGAGTTATCGCGCGCAGGCGCCACCTCTTATAAATCTTCCGCTGAAGTAGACAATATCTGAAAGCAAATATGGCCTCACTATTTAAAAATATAAAACAAAGAGGCGGATTAACGTATCACTCGAGCTCCACGCTAATACCTTACCTGACATGATTTACAATCTAGCCGTGATACCTGCGAGTTAATTTAACATTTGATTTGGCAACCATGCGGTGACAACCCGCCTGACGACGTAATCACCAGCATTGTTCTTTGTAATCTCTAGATACGGCAGATCTCACTTGCATAACTGTCAAGCTGAGTAAACTGCGCGACGGAGCTATAATCTGACAAGTTCTTTATGATTGACTACTTGTTGTGCGATTAAAACCTGTCTAAATAACTGCTCGCGTTATCTTTTATATAAATAGTTGTGAAATGCAAATGTAGATTGGAATGGAATTATTTCCAGGGTGTTCTGAAAGTCGCGCTGATTTCAACATAAATCCATACTTACACACAACTAAATCTTATTGAATTTGCTTTTAAGATACCTTAAGATTTTGTAATACCTTTTTGCGTTGATCACCGCGACTGTCACGTTGAATTCTATGTTTACCAGTGTACTCTCAGGCTATTTGTAGGTTAAATACTAACATTTAGCGGCATTCTCGCCGTGTTGTCTAATCGAGTTACAGTCGAAATGTTTTAGTAGAACCACTTATTCTGCTTCATGTCGGCACCTCGTTGAAGGCGCGGTGGGTGGATACTAATTGCTTAGACGCCCTTCTCTGCTCATTGTTTTAGAGCAGGCTATGATTGAAGTTTCGGCGGCGGCCGCGAAGTGATGCCACTAACCACAGCGCAAACACGCGCGCCGCCCGGCCACTCGCGCATGACACACACATTAACAGCCGACCTAATATTTTCATAATCTAATGGCGATGTTCTGTGAAACAATACTCACTGTTTACTCAAACAATTATCTATATCGGCTACTGTTTAGACTGACCTCTTTAGGATCCTCTAAAACTGTTGGCCGCAAACCGTTCCTATTTACACTTCTCGGGACAAGCTCATACACTGAAAGTTTAATTTCCGTATTTTTTGTTACAGGTAACCCTAGCTCAGATTTGTCGGGGCCAGGATAAGACACCGGGGCCCCACAATTTTCACGAACCGTCAGAAGAAATGCGGCGAAAATTTGAGTCCTGGTGGAGTGCGCAAGTGTCTCCGCGGCCGCCGCCCTTCAGCCCCCGACGATACCCGTCTCCGGGACCCAAAAACCGTTCTCCTACTCTTACAATGCCCGAGCACCTGCATCCAGCTCTACAAACAGTTCAAAGTCAATACCCGACTCAGAAAACTCGAATGCGAACTAGTTTCGATCCTGAATTAGAACTGCCTAAGTTACAGCGGTGGTTTTCAGAAAATCAACACCCTACAAGACAACAAATCCAACAATATGTTCGGGAACTTAATAACTTGGACTCCAGGCGTGGCAGGAAACCATTGGATGTGAACAACGTGGTGTATTGGTTCAAGAATGCGCGAGCAGCACAAAAACGCGCGGAGCTCCGAAATATTGGCGGTATCGGTTGCCACTTAAATGGCTTTAGTAGTAGAAGCCATAGTCCTTCAAATGGTTCCTTGATGGCTGGAAGCGACATTTACGGATCACATGATCACAATTCAATGAAAAGTCCAATGCAGCTTTCCGGAAGCCCTGGCAGGTATCCGATGTCTGTAATGTCGGAAGATAACTTATCAAACGCTGGATCGGATTTGGATGATGAAGGCGGAGACATAAATCCTGATGACCGACCTGACAGCCCAGAAGCCCCGCTCTCTTTAATCACTACGAAGAAGAATAACGGTACGGAAGATAGAGAAAAAGAATCTCCAAAACCTCCGGATATAATAAAGGTGAATTATCATTTTAGTCAGTAATTCGTAATTGACACATTTGACCTTGGGTTATCGCATGTTAATCGATGTTTTTTGTTATAGGTACATGATATTAAAATGGAACCAAGAGACTTGAGTAAGCCAGATCAAGAAAGCTCACCGCATCGCTCTCCAGCGAAGAACAGCGACAGTTCAAACAACAACAACAATAATGAGGATGAAAATGGCGTAGCGGATGACCATGATAATGTGTCTGACGATGACGTCGTGCAAGAGCGCCATTACCAGCCGCCTTCTCCTCATCTGGACCGCTTACCTTTCCCCATGGTGCCGAACCACCCCATGTTCGGGCACGGCATCATGTACATGAGTCAATACATGACGGGCTTTCCCGGTGTGGGAGGCGTGCCTGGAGAAGGCGCTAGTGGACTTAACCTCGCTCTGGCCGGTGCTTCTGATGAAAGGCGAAAACGCAACCGTACATTTATAGACCCCGTCTCTGAGGTCCCTGTTCTCGAGCAGTGGTTTTCAATGAACACACACCCATCGCACAACCTTATACTGAAATATACGGAGGAATTGAATAGAATGCCTTACAGGCAGAAATTTCCGCGGTTAGAATCGAAGAATGTGCAATTTTGGTTCAAAAATCGACGGGCAAAGTGCAAGAGACTGAAGATGTCTCTCTACGAGCCTTCATCACCGTCTCATTACTCTCACCCGGGACACCCTCACGCCCTCGCCGAACGGAAACTGGTCTAAACTCTCCACTTGCTTGATCTGCCTTCATTCCTGGCTGCAAAGTAACATAGTGTTGTGACTATTCTAAAGAAGAAATTTAGAAGTGAACTGGTTATTTTCTTAATGGCAGTGCTAAATAATGAACTTGAAAGACTGAATTCAATTGAATTGTCTATGGTGATGAGTGCCATGTTAGTATTAAATGATGGTCACTTCATTTTTGTGCTCGTGCCAATGACACGATTTATGGGACTTTTTATTATACTATGGAAGTAGTCTAGATGTAGACTTGGATAGAATTAAATTATTGATTAAAACGTCATTATTGTAATTATAGGAGCAATCTTCTCGTAGTGCTTGTACATAGCTCAGTATAAGGGATATGCAAGAAAAGTAGTAGACGAATCTCAAACTTAGAAAGGTACTATCGTACCAACATCAACTGTCAGCCTAAAGGTGTGTACAGATTATATAAAATTATTAATATCTCAGTTTTATTTATTTTGTTATAAAATTAAGGTAAAGTATCGAATGTAGTTAATGAATACTCTTATCGTAACTGCGCTTAAACCAAACTTTAGGTGTACCGTAGGCAAATCGTAAGAATGGTATTCAATGTTATTCTTATTATGTACATTGATTGTATAATAAATAAATGTGTCATTTAGGTAATATAATGTGTAGGTTTATTGAATAGAGATTGCGTATAGCATTTTTAATTAATTGAAACTAAAGTTTCGCTCATTATACTATCGACTTCGGCAGGTGGTTGCAGATTCGATGTTCCTAGACTTAGTATGGTCTCAAGTAACATTTCTTCATATAAAAAAAACGTAGGTAACCCACGGCCCCTAACTCAATTCACCAAGGTTCCTTACTCATTTTATTCCTCCCTTTGGCGTTTCTCTTCGACAGTTTAACTTGTTGTTTTCGCTATAGATAATGTAGACTTCGAGTTGAGTACTGCATTTCTTGAAACAATACGCAGGCATTGTTGCTTGAACACTTTTGCGAGAGCAAAGAGCCTTTGGGTTCATTGGTCGGTCGGTTAGACACTTGTAGGAGTGCATACATAAGGCGGCTCCTTCTTCGTAGTGACTTTTGGATGCTCAAACATTTACTTTTTCTTAGAAGATTTGTGGGTGAAATATGTTCCGAAATAGAACATGATAAATACTTTTAAAAAACGTCGCAGTTCATGCACTCATCGTTTGTTTTTGCTTCCTCAGTCCAAAGATTGATTAAGTATCTGTTATGAATAATTATGTAAGAACAGTAGTCAGTAAGAGAACAGTTCACAAATAGCACATAGTACTCGTAGATCCTTGTTGATCTAATACTCCGAGCGAGTATATCGATTAAATACTCAGCAGTATTTTGAAAACAGCGATAAGACTTGTTCCAAATACTTAGTACTTTAATAATAGGTATTTCAAAGCGCCAAATAGACTACAATAAACAATGTTACAGTATTTACGCATTTATTTGATCGAGGCTGTATTAAAAGAATTCAGACTACAATTATTGTTTTATAGTTTTTAATCAATATACTGCATTCATTGTAGCATTTTATAAATCGAGTCTAAGATATTTCTGATTTATACAGGAATATGGTCACGAACTTGGTAAAGCCATCATAGAACTTTGTCGCAGTAAGCTAATAATATACTTTGGCGTAGTGTGTCTATCGTATTTAAAGTAATATCATTGTGCAAAGGTTTTGTGATGGCTCTACATTTAAAAGCCGTGTAAGTACGAAAATAGTTGAAGTGCAGCGAAAGTGTTACGTGTGTATGTTAAAATGAATGGAGTATTTTGTGTATAAGTATCTACAATACTATTATTACAATACTATTGACGATTGTTTTGTTATTTCCATGTTATATGCTTGTTTAGTGAAGCTGTGATGAACTCCCAAATATTGTAAATATTTTATGAACGTTTATAAGGTTGATATTATAAGCTATATACGTCACTAGGCTCTCGCGGACAATTTAGCATTTTATTGTTTAGTTAACGAAGATATTGGCTAAATGTTTATTCCACTCAATTTAAATATACGGAAAATCAATTGATTATAATTATTACAATATAATGCTATTCTTTTATTTTGAACACCCCTGAGATTGTATTGAATTGCGAAATTCAAAAGCCTATTCTTAATTCTTAATCCTTCGTATCATAAACGAACTAAGTATAACTAGTTTTCTTTGAAAGCATATGCTTTGACAGAATCGGTAATTCTCTGAGCGTTTCAATCGCCCGTCGCGTTTCAATGCTATCGTTGCAACATTTGAATTTGACAGAGTCAAAGCATACTTCAGTTAAAATAGGTTTATATTGCGTTTTTGAATACATTGCGAAGTTAACAGGCTGATACATCAATGGGTTTCAAGTAAACTACGCAATATATACTGAAATGTCACCTGTCACCTGTCATAGTCAGTATGGTTAAATAGGGGGCTGATCGTATCGGATTAGACAACGATTGAAACGTGGCAGAAATCGTAACTTCGGCCGTGATCTAGAAATTGACAGTTAAACGAAGGGTACCCACAAGATTTATAACTTCGACAGTCTGTGAAGGTATGTAATCAGTTATCGAATGTTCTCAACACCAAAGAACTTGCCTGGGGGAATACCATGAATCGGCTCAGAAATTCAGTTTAGGCTGTTTGTAAGGGACAGAGCTATAGCAGTTACACGGTTCTGTCTCTTTCTCTCACCGTAAACTGAACTACTTAGCCATGTCATGGTAGTCCCCCAGACAAGTTCTTTGGTTTTGAGAACATTCGATTATTGATTAGTACATGCACACAAACATACATACCTTCGCAGACTGTCGAAGTTATAAACCTTGTAGGTACCCTTCTTAATAACGTACAGGCCATTGGGACTTGCACCAAATTTACATTACAATACTAAGATCCACCTGCAGTTATCAGATAAATCTAATTTTAGTTTTAACTCTGGACTTAGGTCTGACAGTTAAACTTAAGACTTAAAAGGACTTAAATTGTTTTTACTGCAAGTAGCCCTAAGAGTGTTATGTTCACCAACATTTATACAAGCGTTTTATTTTACCATTGCATTCGATAAACGTTAGCAAAAAATATAATCAGGGGACAATCTTACACAAATTGACCTAGTTCTAAAACTAAGCTCAAGGCTTGTGAATGCTGATAAACATACTTATGTAGTGAAATACATTCTTGAATACATAGACAAACAACATCCAATAGTCCGAAAAAATACTCACGCTCATCACACAAATATTTGCTCGTGCCGGGAATTGAACCTGGGAGCGCTAGCTTAGTTTGTCACTACCAACTTCGCTAGGGCGTTGCCAAAGTTCTGTATCTTTGAACTAATTGTTATTAAGTAAGCAGCCCTTAGTCTAGCTTAGAGTTTAAACAGAAACATTACTATTTCATGTATTATAAACAAAATCCAACTCTATGTCTCTTAGCTATTGAACGACCAGCATCAAATACGAACCGCATTCTAATTGATAAAATATATTAACTTCATAAAGGGCCGTTCCTGTCAATAGTATCTGAAACGTGGACCGCGGAAACGGATGCCGAGACCCAAATCACCTGTCAAACGTAAGACGCGTAATCTCTAGATCTGCAGACGTCTTTGTCGAGTCTTCGATCTTCAGTTTAGTTGAATGACCGGCTGCCTAAGATCTATGCCTAGGTATATATCAAGCCGAAACTTAGCGTAGTACCTAAATACTCTGTGCTAGCATCTGCAGTTTGGCGCATTGAATTTTTGATCTACGAGTTTAATGCACCTGTACAATTTTTACATCAATTCATATTACAATGAGGATTGTGTACCTTCAAACCCTTCACGAAGTAGGTAAATACGTTCTTCATGTGTTAATTCACAAAACGATTAATAACCAAAAATCTTATACATACATATAACAGCAGCGAATTTACATAAGTACAGTCGACGTCATAAATATGTTTACACTTTAGTACCTTGTCACTTTCATTCACTGAGACAATTTCATATATAATATATGTAATTTTCTCAGTGAATGAAAGTGACAAAGTGTAAACATATTTATGACGCTTCGACTACATACATAACATGACGCCTTCATTCCCAGAGCGGGGTAGGCAGAGCTACAGAAATACCAAAAAGAAAAAAGACTTGTTTATAATACTGTAACCACATTTACACAATCAGGGGGGTATCATGACATACCAATGCAGTTCTGTTTACGCTCAGAGAAAAGGACAGAGCTATGACAGTTATATAGCTCTGTCCTTTTCTCTGAGCGTAAACAGAACTGCATTGTTATGTCATGATAACCCCCCAGGCCAGTTTACAAGTGTATTAAGTAGTGACAGGTTGCAAGCCCATCGCCTAACAGAGTACTACAAGCCCTTATTCCCATAAGGGAATAAGGGCATAAGCCCGGTTCCTATATTCAAACCGCGGATAGGTTAGGACTTCGAGTCAAAATTTGACACATTTTGTACGGGGCAACTGTCAAATTTTTACCTCGAGTAAAAATTTGGTTCCGTGGTTGGAATATAGGAACCAGACATTAGTCACCTCCTACAACATCCACGGGAAGACATGGAGTGGCACTATTCTTACCGGGTAACCACACGGGGTAGCAGCGTATATAAATAACTTGTAATATGAGTTAACAATAGGTACTTTTTAAAAGACTAAAAATACTTCAATTTATACCTACTATGAATAACACCGCGTCCAAATCGGTCCATTCGTTTGAGAGCTACTATGCCACAGACACATACAAAGATACACACATACAAAGCATATAAGGGCTGCTAAGTACCCCTCTTTAAAAGCTCCAATAGCTTAAAAATTGTACTGAAATTAAAGCTCAGGATTGGCCTTCTATTTAGCCACTGATTAAAAAGAATAAGTGCTAAAGGTGGCAGGGTCCACCCGCATAGCTATTTCTTACCACTGGCCTGCCGCCAAACTGCAGTAGGTCTGTGGCCCTAGACAATAAGATTTGTGAGAAGGTTAACGTTATCCGTCGATGGTCACATCGAATGCTTATGTCAATTCCATATATTTTGTAAGTTTTCGAAAATAGTTTACGTTAGCGTTACGCATCTTATCTAGCCTATATGTTGTGTTCCAGCGTGGAAGTAATAGCCGGTGAACTGACCAGCATAGAAACTTTCCATCTTTTTCCCCAGGGATTGTATTGTATCCAATTTGTAATCCTGATATGTGGATTGAGGATGTTAATGCCTTAGATCCTATTATCAGGTGGCCTGTGTGCTCCTAAATATAAAACCTTAATTTCAGGCAACGAGCCCATATTTACAAATACTTTACAAAATGAATAAAACTTACAAATACATTTTTACATTTATGCGGTGTCGTTTTACCTTCTCTGTGCCAAATAAAAAGAAAACTAATTTGTAAAGCGGCGTCAATAGAAATGGAAAAAGACGTAAACAACACTAACCGAACGAATTTACCTACCATTATTATTCCATATCACGTACTTATAGACATCGCGTAAGGTATTTTTAATGATTTACACGCTTGATAATAATTACTTTCATATTCTGTTTAAGATTAAATACGAGTAACTATTAATTAAATTCGTTCGCTGAAAATATGAGGTTATATGTCAAACAGCTTAGATCTTTTGCCATTTCTATTGACGCCAACTATACATATTATATTATTTGGGTTCTGTTTCACCGATATTTTACAGTTACGCCGAATTTATTTTCGCATAATTTTTCTCCGGCAATATTTTTTAAAAATGCTTCCTGTCACCCGGGTGGAATAGGGTAGTTTGGGGTAGGTTTATTTTATAACTTTTCAAAAAAGTCAAAGGTATCAGAAGAATATCAATTATGGGTAAACACTCTTAAAAACAAAACTTGTCTCCTGTGGTCAATAGTTTAAAGCTTGTGTGCATATAAGTTATGTTTTTATATGATAGGTCTAAAGCAGTCCTGACGACGTTTTTGCGGGAAGGGGCTTAGCCAGAAAATTAGGCCTTAAAAACGTTAACTTTCGGTGTGTCCACAGCAAAAACGGTAACTTAAATCTGTGTTTATGCGAAATCACCAGTGATCGTAGATTTCGTAGCATTTTTGGTGCAGTGCTAGGGTTAATTAAGTAAAGAGTGTAGTGTTTCATTATATTATATTATGCAATCAATTGCCAATTATATTAGTCAATCATATTATACACCTCAACAACCGTAGGTCTCTGTCATATGCCACTGTGACGTCATTGCACCGGTTTTGCTACAAAATCTACAATCACTGGAAATAACACATTTCAAAAATCGTGATTAACTTACCAGGAGCACTGACTCGGATTCTTCGCTTTTATCTCACAACAAAAACAACTGAGTGCATCTATAGGGTCATACAGAGACTGGCTGCAGGATTAAACCAATTAGAGGGAAGTTCTCAGAAACAATTCTTTGATCGCTTGCAACGAAAGATTCTCGTACTCGAGTATTGCCGGTTTTAAGTGCTGCGCTGTTTTATCTGTAGGTAAGCATACTTATTAATTGTAATATGAGAATTGAATTGACTGGTGCTGATTGATTCAGCATTAACAGGTTGGTAGTTAATAAACGAATAAACTGCAACACAATTTAACGAAGTAATAAAAAGAGCAAGCTTTTAAAAAAACCGTCTGTTTGTGGTTTGTTTTCTGAGTGAAAATAGGTCTAAGGTCTAGGTATGATACGATTAGGTAAATCTAATGATGAATAGATACAAGTGATAACGACCGTTAATGAATACATTTAGTGGTCTTACCTTGTGCATCGCTATCACCGCTACCACCACCTTATCCTTTAACCTACCACCAAGCAAATGTGTTAGAATTGCCGTGTTCCGGTAATAAGACTAGTGAAATTACCAGCATCCATGGGTTGGCAACAAATGTGGTCTTAGGATTGCAGTCTTGAGATTATAATCTTGAGGATTCAAACGCCTATGGGTCTCAGATCCCACTTCCCTTTAAGGCGAAGGGTACGGCAAAATTATGAAATCGAGGTGTTTTCGGATAAATTTCTTGGTAAAACCATAGAAAGTGGTAGGTTTAAATGATAACAATCTGAAGACACATATCCTCAAGTTTGGCTCTAGCTCATTTATATAGTTATCTTACTCATAGTAAGCTCTATATACAACTTTAAATAAACCGTTTTTAAAAAGTTTATATTGGTTTTATTCCGGCTGGGCGATTTAGTCTGTTGCCAAACTTTCCACACTTCTTTTTAAAGGCTTAATGTGTGGCGTGAGCTTAAATATTATTAGTTTTAATAAGAATTTCCATGTTATATACTCAAAACATATATGCTCCTAATGAAACAATCAACTAAATGTTTGCTCTTAAACTATGACTAGGCGTTTTGAAGCATTTTGTTGAATGTGGCCAAAAAAAATATATACAAACTAAAAAAAAAGAGTTTAAAATACTCAAAAAATAAACAAAACTATTTTAAACAAAAGCTAAGATATTTTGAATAAAAATTGTTTTTAGTGTTATATAATGGATTTGAACTTGCAGTCACGTTGGATCAGTAAAATTTCGTAAAAGTTATAACTACGTATATAGGTACCTAGGTACTCAAAACTTCAAAGCGATGAAAGCGACGTTGCGAGCTCGGTTTGGGTTGGCGTACTTGGCGTGTGGCGGCCGGCCGCGGCGTTGCCAGATCGTTGGATTTATTTGTTTCCTTGGTTGACAGTTTGAATGTTTCAAACTTTGTTTTGCTCCTACGGTCAGTCAGTTGTCACTACTTTCAGTTGTGAGTCAGTCAGTTGCGTTCTAGTTCTACTATTCCGTGCGAACAAGTAGCTACTGTAGTTGTTTTATATTTTGTCCTTGGCGTTGTTTTATTTCAATTGTGTTAATTATTTCTTTTGTAATTGACATTGATTTTCGTGTTTTATACGTGTGAAAATGGGGAATAAGCGGGGCAGAAAACCTTCTGCCTCAATCAAGTTGCTTCGGAAACGTCGCGGTCGATGCGGGCAACAAGCTAAACAGCAGCGAGATTCCGCTGTACAGTAAGTATTTACAAAGTGTCCATAATATGAATTTCAAAAGTAAAGTACATTACTTACGTGCCTACATAAAGACCTCATGGTTGCGGGTTTCACATGGGCAGCAGTGTATCAACTGGGAATAGCATAATTGATTTACCAACCATGAGAGTTTTTGGCTCTTTTATTATACTTGGATTGGCAGTTACTATAAATATAAGTTTTAATTTTTGTTTTAGGCCTTCTACCATTCATATTGAAATTAAATTAAATTAATACTTTTTTCTCTTAAGTACGTCTAACATAATAAAGAAAGTGTATGAATGGTTCTTACTTGGCATTATACAAAGGTAGATTTGTAAACTTCTGTATGTTTTGTTTGATCTATGATCTATTACAAACTACTAAACTAGTTCCAAAGCCAGCTGTCCTGGGTTCAAATCCTGGTAAGGGCAAATATTTGTGTGATGAGCACGAGTATTTGTTCCTGAGTCTTGGTTGTTTTCTATGTATTTCTCTATCTAAGTATGTTACCTTTGTCTAGTACCCATAGTACAAGCCTAGAGCTTAGTTTTGGACTAGGTCAATTTGTGTGAAATTGTCCCCTAATATTTATTTATTTATTACATTTATTTAGTTCTCTTTATTGTTGCAGGTCGACATCTGGTCATGGTCATTTTGATAATGATTTTGATGTAGTGTATGGTGATAATATATCCAATGGTTCTGAACAGTAAGAAAAATATATATTATGAATATACATGTTATACAGCATGGCCAATGTAGATCGGTCAGTTTGGGCAAGTATGAAACTATAAGACATGATTTTATTGACAAGAAAAACTGCATTCATATATTTAAAAGAACTAAATCTCTGGTTGGGAATCATAAGCAAAAGTTTTGGAAAATAAAACACATTATTTCTATTTTGATATTGACTCTGTAGGTGTTAAGCAGTAAATGTTACTATGAAACATTTGTATGATGAGCAAGAGTCTTGGATGTTTTCTATGTATTTAAGTATATATTTACATACATACCTACATATATACATAACGTCACGCCTTTATTCCCAGAGTGGGGTAGGCAGAGCAACAGAATACCAACAACTCTAAACTTGTTAATGTACCTAACCACATTTTGCATAGTCAGGCTAAGATGTTTACCAGTGTATTAGTGACAGGTCGCAAGTCCATCACCTAACAGTACTACAAGCCTTTATTCCCTTAGTTGCCTCTCACAACATCCACAGGAAGACATGGAGTGGCACTATTCTAACCCGGCAACGACATGGGGGGTATATATTTCTCTTTATTGTTGTCTAGTACCCATAGTACAAGCCTAGAGCTTAGTTTGGGACTAGGTCAATTTGTGTGACATTTTCCTGTGATATTTATTAATTTAGTAGGTGTTTGAAAGTACAGCCATTTTTTTTATACAAAATTGAACTTGTTTAGGTTAGATTTTACTATTGCGTTTTGTATCTTTAGGTGTCGAATTTGTGTTGGTTGTCATTTCAAACACCTACTAAATTGAATTAAACTATAGGGTCGAGGATTATCTAACAGACAAAAATGCTTGGCCTAAGATACATAACGTAACATAACTAGATTGATACTTAGATACATAACGTAGCTTACTAACAATCTAGTCTTGGGGACATGGTTTCTGTGTTTCTGTAGGAGAATGTATCAAAACTTTATTTAATATTTTTTTTCATTTAGTTTTGCACCGCCATGGGTAGGTATAAATATTATTATTATTATTTTATTTATTTGCTCCTGTGTTTATTAGAAGTTTCGACACGTTTTCCTGCTTAACTATGCATGATGTATATATTTTGAAATTTTATTAATTGGTTGATATAATGCTAGGTTAAGTTCTATAATGCTAGGTTAAGTTCTATCATTGTCATAAGCAATATTAAAAAAAAATACTGACTGTTGAGTGTCTTGTGGCGCTTCTTCTCAGCATTGGTCTCCTCTTGGGAACCGCTGGTAGAATTTTGACGTTTAAAAGTGCCCGTGCGGCCTACTTACTGAATAAACAACTTTTATCTGTTATCTTTTTTATCTTTAAAGGATATGGTGAACAATGCATTTTATTCATTTTAGATAACATATTTCATAGTAACATTTACTGCTTAAGTCCTACACAATTGATATCTAATTAGAAATAATGCAAATTTTACTTTTTAAAACTTCCGGGTTTGTTTCCCAAACTGAGTACCTACTAGTGTTTGTTAAATCTAGGCATGCAGTTTTTCTTGTCACTAAAATCGATGATATGGATCCTAAGAACAGATCTTTGTATATCTTACAGTTTCAGACTTGCCCATACTGACCGGTCTACTACATGGGCCACCTCTCCAAATTAACATAATACAATTTTATCTGCTCTTTAATTATATGCCGTAATAATTAATTTTGAATCAATTATGAACATGATTGTATACTTATGTTTTTTAATCTGCTATTTCAGTGACAAAAGCAATGAAACAAAGTATGGGAGAAGAATAGTTAATGTATTGCAGTTTTTTACTCAATTGCAAGAAATATCGTCCCATGGCCCGTTGAATTGCGGGTTACAAGCAGTTGAAATTATATCGCAAACTCGGAGTGGGCTCATCTCACTATATGCACTTAAGTGCAAAATGTGCAATATGACATTTCAAATGAACAATGATATCCCTACTGATGTAATGGATCTCAATACTAGTGCAGTAGCAGGCACAGTGGCCATTGGATGTGGATTCACTCAACGTACTGATTTATCAGCTGCTGTTGGCCTAGTTCCCATGTCCAAAAACTTTGTATAAAAAACATGTAAAAAAAAGATAGTTTACTGCGAGAAATTATCGACCCAAGGTTTACCCGAAAAATGGCAATAAGGGATCCAGACTATATAATAGAGGCCATGTAGGAACAGAAAAAGAAAGAAAAAATAAGAAAATGAAAGCTATGAAGCTTAAAGGAAAGAAAAAAGAAGCCCAAAAAAAGAGAAAACCGGACCACGAAATTCTCGACGAATCGCCGCCTTGCCGTAGACCACGTCGAAAATAAAATATTTGAATACTTTTAAAGTACCTAGTATTATTGAAAAAGTTTATTCCCCTACTCCTGGGCCTCTATTCTACTGCGTTATAACGAAATCGCGTTTGAGGTTTATGCCACAGTCTCCATTATTGTCAATGATAATTATAAGAGTCATCAAAACGTTCACAATACGGAACCAAGTAAAATTAGATACACGGTAATGACGACATTACCGTGTAGAATCTCAGCCCTGTCGGGTATGGCTAGCACATCTTGTTTTTTCTAGCTCACTCATTGCGTCTGTATCGTAACAGACTAGTAGTACGATTACAGGGCTGCGATTTTACACGGTAATAACGATATCGTTTTTGACCTGTTTCCGTATTGTCAACGTTGTGATAACTTTTTTGTCATTTACAATAATGGCGACTGTGACATAAACGATTCTAAAACACGTCAAACGCGATATCGTTATAACGCAGTAGAATGGAGGCCCTGTAAGTTTACCATTGACAGAGAGTTTGCCTTAATTTAATTTTCAATTTTCAATGCCCACGTCTACCGATTTAGTAATAAGTATTTTATTTGTATGAGATTAATATGAAGGCAATCCATCTGTCAGTGGTAAACTCAACATAATTCTACTGTAGTAGATAGTAATCACGTAGAGGTCGTTTTACAAGAGCTGGCACGAAACCATGAAAAGAGGGAATGAAAGTATGTACATAACTAAATTTTTGGTTCGAGATATAAACTGTCTAAAAGATAGCACTCGCACAATCCTAGTAGACCAAATTTTTCTTTGGTCTAATATTCATGCCAGCTATTCAAGAAACAATCTTTACGTGTTAAAAAAATACTATTTATGTATTTACTTATTTGATAAAAAGCTATTTTTGACATTCGTTCCTGAATTTGAGATAGTATATAGAAAAACGCAAATTTATTATATTGCTCGGCCTAATCAAGCGCCATCTAACAGTAAATCCATGCCTGACTCTTGGACAAATAGCAATATGCGGTCGATCGCAGAGCTTACTCGTTAGATGGCGCGCGAATTAAAATTTTACTCGTCTGCCCGAATGAGCAAGGTCAATTGCCCGCCCCGTCGCCTTAAGAGATGTTGCTGTTAATCTTATTACTTCTATTATGAATGCGTAAGTTTGGATGAATGTTTGTTACTCAATCATGCCACGACGGCTAAACGGATCTAGATAAAACTTGGTATGAGGATAATTCGAGTCCTGGGAAAGGACATAGGATACTTTTTATCCCGGAGAATTGGACGGTTCCTGACGGGATAGCGATAAAAGACTTCAACGCGGACGCTACTAATCTAACTACTGTTAGTCATAGTTACTTTTAAATATATATACCTATAGTTTTGACATTTTGCTGCTTTTAATGTGTAAGGCAAATATTCTACACCATTTTATGTAAGGCTGTAGCGGATTTGACACACAATAATGTAACATCTCAAATGTAAACCTACAGTTAAACAATAAAATATTTTGATTTGATTATAAACGCGAAATTTTGGATGGATGGATGGAGGGATGAATGGATGGATAGAAGTTTGTTAATCAATCACGCCAGAACGGCTGAACAGATCAAGATGAAATTTGGTAATTGATAGATTATAGTCTGGAATACGACTTACGCTACTTTATATCCCGAAAAATTTGACAGTTTCTGAGGAAATAGTGATAAGTGACGGATGGAGTCGCGGGAAACAACTAGTGTAAGCAACAGTATATGAAGTTTATGCTACAATACAACATACGTAACCACTATATCACCACACCAAAAATACTTCCCTCCTTCTCGGACAGGCAGACTGACTTCGTGTTTAGGAGTAATTGCTACCAGAAAACTACCAGGGGCTCCGTTCCACACGGTAAAGCGTTATTTCGATTCGGAAACCATCAGGGAGGAAGGAAAGCCGGTTGGAAAATCTTCGGCTTCACTTAATATTGGGGAAAAAGCTTCGAAGTCGCCTTAAATAAAAATAAAGAAGAAAAATCGTTATGGCTTTTGGCATGTTATCGTATTCCCAACGCTATGATAGCTCTTATTTACTAGACAATAATGGCGTTTAAAAACATAACGATTATAACATGTCAAAAGCAATGTAGTACCCAGAAGAGAGCCCTTGGATTCCAGAAGATAACGTAGTAAGGACACTATTAGTAATTCAATTCATTTTTTGGTAATTAAGTATATCAGGCCCCAACGGTGGGATGATTCCGCGAATGTCGAGGTTGAATAAGACACTGCCAGGGGGGTTATTATGACCTAGCTATGCAGTTCATTTTACGGTGAGCTTAAAAGACAGAGCTATGGCAGTTATATAGCTCTGTCCTTTTCTCTGAGCGTAAACAGAACTGCATAGTTATGTCATATTAACCCCCTAGTTGACCCTTTTGTCCTGCTAAGCCAAATAGCAGAAACTCAAATAAAACTCCTGTAGAAATCAGAACCTTATTACTAAGAGGAGACGATTGAATTTACTTTGGCATTTGAATCTGAGATACTGTTTATTGGCTTAGTTCGGCAGCCTTGGTCTTGCACGGTACAGTTAACCGTGTTCTGTAGAATACCAGTACAGCACAAGGCAGTTAAAAAGTAAATCCTGACACATTGTACAACTATGGAGTTTCTGAATATTGACAAAGTTTACAGCATTACATGTTATTACAGTTTCTGCACACGAAATAAATAATAATTACCTAGCATGACTTTTCTGCAGTCAACATTATAAATATTCAGAAACTTCACGGTTGTCCGATGTGTCAGGATTGACTGCTTATCTACCTTTAATCATAGTTACCAGCAACATTGAAATCAAGAATCTTGATCTTGCTATTTGATCCATACAATTCCTTTATTAAACACAAAAAAAACACAGAACAGTACACTTTAATTACAGGTATACAACAGGTGGTCTTAACGCTATAAATAGCGATCTCTTCCAGACAACATTGAACAGGAAAATAGCTAAGGAAACAGTTACATGGCAGGCAGTGTAAACCAATTGCTTTAGAATTCAAACTAAACCAACTACAAGAAAAACTTAAAGTATTACTATTTGGAAGAAAATAATTCAACAAATAATACTCGTAATATACATAGGTACATGAATTCTATAAATCAGCCAAACAATGATAACACACGAGGTATGAAATGGTAGGAAAGATACAATGTAGAAAAAATGAAATCATAAAAAAACTACGGAAGCTATAGATACAAATGACAATAGACTGAACACGCCCTTACCTCTACAGGCAAAGCGTCCCATAGCCTTGACTGTGTAAGAATTCGCGTAAAACTTAAGGAAGAATCATTACCCTTCGCCGTAGTCGGATAAAAAGGAACTGACATAAGAAGGTTTTGTGAAGCTCCGATAGAATCGTCTTTATTAGAGACATAAGAGCGTGTCATATATTTTTAACTCAATGTTGGACAATAAATTATTGGTGGGCAACAAATTACCCACTTCAAAAATAAAGCATTGAGTTTTTGAATAGTGGGGGAGGGATGGAAGGACGTGGAACTAATTGAAGAGAAAAATACTCTTTAACCGAACAATTATCTTTGCGTGTAATATCCGCTGACTTGTTTCTCTAACAAGTCTATGGCGATTGTCTAGAAATAACTCGACATTGACAAAATACACCTTAAAAGGAGTGAAAACCTTTAATAAAAAGTAGAAATAGAGTTTTTGTGACAGGGTTCTATTGTGGCTCATCATACCTTGATGTTAACCGTTAAGGCTTCACACGTTGAAACTTGTAACATGTATGCTTTAAAATTAATATGTTACAACCTGTATTAGTTTAAATAGCTAATTTTCCAAGCTATGTTAACAACTTAAATTAACAAGGAAACGGTGTAAAAATAATGTTGTCATGTTAATATCAGTTAGGGCATTAGGTTTTAATCTAAACAAAGTGCCGGCGGGGAAAGCTGCGCATTTATGTTAGTTACCGCGGATTATGGCGTCGTAATATAGCAATTTATTATAAGACGGTGGCCATCTCGGTTATTAGCGTGGTATGTTTATCATTCACTATCAGCTTTTTATAGATAGATTTTTTAAGCATTGCATCTTGCAAAGTAATTATTTGTACATAAATTTGAGGTGTACATGAAACGTTACATTAAAATGTGAAGCCCTGAGCTTTGGAACTCCCGGTAGGTACCTAATTGAAAATATCGATTATATCTTTAACTGAAAACAATTTTGGCGCCCGAACGTGGGACTCAAAAACCCATTACCGTTTTTAAAAGTCACATGCTCTATTGACAGAGTTGAATTATATTATAGAACAAGCTTCAATTAGACACTACAATTTCTTCTCAGCAATTATATAATTCCAAAACCTAAACAAAGGCTAGTTAAACCTCGTAATTTCACATTTAAGGAGGCACGTTTCTAGAAGTAAGACGTTAAACAATCCGTTTATATTTTATGTTTTAGAAGCCAGAACTGTTAGAGATTCTGTATATTTAAACAACAATGCTCTAGAATTATGAAGCTAGATTGAGTCAAAAAATATTAAGAGCTTAACAATAGTATAGTCAAGGTCAAAATTATTTTAGTACGTAAAATATTTCACAACTCTATTGTCATGGACGTATTATGTCTGCCACCATATTTTTATCCTTGACTGTACCTATGTAAATTGCGTGGTGCTTGCACTAGGCAAGCACTACGCAATTTCTTTGTTTTAACCGTTTAAAGCATTCTAATTGGTCTTCACTTACTAGATAAGCCTTCTTATTATGCACTTGTATAGATATTGCATTTAAGACATATATCCTGCTAGTCCTGCTACTATTACAATGATTGCATAAGAGCATAGATATAGAAATCATAGGTAAGACAGTAAAAATATTCTTAAAGTCACTGAAGCTTAAGAAAAACCGTACTAATTAAATATGGACGCCCCAGACTAGCAGTCAGACTGATAGGCCGAGAAAGACGCAGCTATCTGTTAAAATGAGAAAAATATACGACTCTGTACCAATATGATGAACTAGACCAACATAAATCGGTGGGAGGATCGTTAGTCTTGGGCGCCCATTACCTATACCTACATTACATATTACATATAATTGCAAAAAGTATGAATTTGTAGACGGTTTTTGTGATTTCCTTGGAATGAGAATATATGTTTTAAAAAAAAGCTATTAGTTTTCATTTCACCTAAAAGAAATTCAGATTTGGCCATCGAACATCAACTGAACGCAGGATAACAACGGCCGTTTTCACGATTTATGATGACGATTTTTTTCTTATTATATCACCACATCATAGCATACTAGTAAGTAGGTATTAAAAACGCAAATCGTGAATGTCAATAATATATATTTGCTTCTTTACGCTAAAACGGTTGGGCCGATTTGGATTAAATCCATATCCCCGCTGAATTAACTTATAGCCTACCTTTTATCCCCAAAAAAACACCCGTTCCGGACGAGGAAAGCAGCTAATAAATCATAAAGTGAACCTTTGCAAAACCATGTTCTAATAAATCCTACACAATTACCGACATTTACCGCAAAAGCGTAACTTTTATGCCTTTCAGTCGGGAAACTGTGTTTATTTTAATAGGACATGAGGTTAGTACACGTCCAGTAAAGACTGCCGGCGCTCTCCGACAATAAAACTCTTAAGCCCCTTCGCCTAGCGAGAAAGATTTACTCGGGAAACTTAATACACCGTAATATCGCTGTCTAAGAGCCAAGCGCTGCCACGCGCGCGAGCGGCGAACGCGAACGACAATGTTGCTCAGCTATACGGTATTCTTACCGCGACCAAAGAGTTTCTCGATAGCCTACCTGCTAAAAACCGAAAACTCGGGAACCTAGGTGATTTTCTTAAACAACTCGCTCTTGAACTCTATCGACGATTATTAACCGGCTAGATCAAGATGTCACATCAAAGCGTAAAAACAACATTCAGGGCGTGCATCCTCAATTGAGTTTTTATATCCATCGAGTAACCCCGCTCGTATGACTACGCTCACTTGATCGACAATTCGACAATTACCTGTTTCACAAAGATTACATTACAGTACAATCTAACATAAATTGACCTAGGTTAAAACTAATTATGAAAACTAGATAAAGGTAAACATACAAATGCGATAGGTTTTAAAAGGTCCTTCTGGTTTGTACTTCTCTCTCACTCGCTCACGGACTTTCCCCGAACCTGAAATAGAGAAACACACACACACACACACACACACGTGTGGTAGCCGGGTGAGAATAGTGCCACTGCAAGTCTTCCCGTGGATGTCGTAAGAGGCGACTGAGGGAATAAGGGCTTGTAGTACTTGCTACACTTACCTACTGTTAGGCGATGGGGTTGCAACCTCACTATACACTGGTCAACATCTTAGCCTGATTGTGCAATATGTGGTTAGAGAATTATCATCAAGTTTTTTTAGAGTTGTTGGTAATTTTGTACATCTGGCTACCCCACTCTAGGAATGAAGGCGTGATGTCATGTAGGTATGTGAACCACAGAATTTAATGTATAGAAAACATACCAAAACTAGAGCTACTCGTGTCATCACACTAATGTTTGCACCGTGTTTCAAGGGACCGCTGGCTTCGTGCTGAGGGTCCAATACCACGAATAAACGCCAAAAAAGCTCTAGAAAAGACTTAAAGTAACATTGTTATTGCAATTTAGTTTTTTTTTTTATGATAAGGAAGAGACACACGCACGAGCTATCAGGTCACCTGACGGTAAGTGGAATCTGAGACATTTGAATTCTTAACACTATAGTTTTAAGACTGCAATCCTAAGACCTCAACTGTGTATTTAGGTTATTCTACAATCGCGCGCTCGTCTGTGTCTACCCGGCCTTAGTTATGATATAACAAGCAGCCAGCTAAGCCAAGACTTACGCCAGATTTTATTAATTGACAAGGCATCTTACCCTCGATGGAAACAAAATGTACAGGATTATAGTGAATAAGGGAAAGCGGACGATCCACTTTGTTATGTTTACTACAATTAAAATCGAAATATTATGTGTTGCAAGTTCTGATCCTGGGTTCAAATCCCGATAAGGGCAGATATTTATGTGATGAGCGCGAATATTTGTTCCTGAGTCTTGGATGTTTTCTATGTATTTAAGTATGTATTTCTCTATATAAGTATGTTTATCGTTGTCTAGTACCCATAGTACAAGCCTAGAGCTTAGTTTGGGACTAGGTCAATTTGTGTGAGATTGTCCCCTGATATTTATTACTATCTATTATAATTCATGTAAATTTCTCATTGGTTATGTGGTCAACTGGTAGAGAATGCCATTAAGCATTAGGTCCACCATTTGTACTTGTTTTTGTGCAATATAGATTAAATAAATAAATAATTTAAGTTTCCAGGTTTCAATTAAAACATTATCTTTGTCAAGTATATAATTACGAGTAGGTACCAGTAATGTATTGTAATGTTTGTGAAATACATTTTCTTCGTAGTTTTTTTTTCTATTTAAGTACACCAAATAAATTATCACTAATTGTGTGTTGTTGGAAATGTTCAAATATTAAATAAGGTAAAGTAACAATAATCAGTTACCTAGTGCTTCAAATGGCATAATAGTTCTTTTATTGAGTACATCGTCATAATGATATCTGCATAAAAAGATGAAAATTCTACCCATTAGCGTTAAACCTTTCTACAAAAAGACATCAAATGCAAAGTAAGCGACTGTACTTGGCCACGTTCTTAATAACCACCATCCCGCCGAGCCATAACTCAAAGTTGATCCTTCATCGACTTAAGATGAACCTCCCGGATATGTTGGTTTCATTTGCGCTAAGACGCAACGGTAACTGTGCGTGCATACTTGCAACGAGGCAGACGACGATTTTTCGGCCACTAGCTTATGAAAAAAATAAAACACAGAGAAGTGCTTTATAACTTAGATGATTTTCATAAAGAAAGGTTGCATTGATTTCAAAGAATTTAGAATTTAGTTTCAGCACACCCTGTTTTTTGTTTGGGGCTCTATTTACCTCGGTAAAACCGCTTTTGACATGCTCTTATTTACTTGACAGTAATGGTCGCAGAGTTAAAAACACTATAACACGTCAAAAGCATTATAACTATACCTTGTAGAAGAGTCCCGGTTGTTTCAACACTTTAATCAAACGCACATATTGTCGTACAAAATATTGTCGAAAGAAACACCTTCAGCTTTCTCTAAAACTTTTAGTGGCTTTTATAACTAAAGCTCGAGTATCATTGTCATCTATATCGTCGTACACAGTACGTTTATTTTATTCCTACAATAATATAATATTAACTGCCGAATATTAAAGGTTCGCCAGTACTCGTAGAGTGTACGTTGTTTGTCGTTTTTTCGTCGCTCCGCGGCCGGTGTAATCTCAAATCTCCCGCCGCCAATTTATTTTCATTAGCGATCATCCCCGGTTAATTTTATTCCCTACTTACCCGGGAAGGATCGGGAGACTTCCTACATAGGCATGGAGATGGCTTTTTGTTAAATGAAGTTTGGGGAAAAATTACACTTTGTGACGATGTTTGTATGTGTAAGAAAGAAGTCCCGACAAAGTAAAATCTACGCAGTCAAAGGTACTTGAGGCATTGTAATAAATGTTACAAGGAACTGGGTTATATTCAAGTTTGACAAGATAGCATTAAAATATAATTGTCACTAAATGTATTATTAAACTAACTCTGCAAACTTTCTGTCCCATTTCAGATATTCTGTTTTGTCACAATGTTGTTACCCTCCGGGCGGCACACACGGTAACACTAAATGTATTGTACATTAACATTAACCTAAACCCCTTTCGGTTCGTGATGCTAGTAAAACTGGAATTCATTCATATTATTAGCTAGATTAACTATAAATAAACCTTAAAAATCATCACCAGAAGAGGAAAAGCAAAAAGTCTTTAAAAATATGATTTATTTATTTGGTAGTTGGTTTCCGCACTAGCCGGCGCGGCCGCGGGTCCTATCCTGAGCCATAGTATCTTAATTCATTTCCACGGGATAATATTATTTTTTTACTCCCTCCCGCTCGATGTTAAACCGCGTCTTATTTTTTATTCATTGAATCAACCGCACATTGTTAAGGGTCCGATTCTCGATTCGCTCACTTTTGAGTCACATTCAGGTGTAATCAAGTTGACGTCGCTCGGAGATTAATGGAGAGAATCAAATTTATTTTAATTTTGTTTTGAATTTTACTGAGAAGTATTCATGATTAAGTTACTGACGTATTTTTTAATTATTTATCGTTTTTTATAAGAAGTACACTTAGTAAATTAAATACAAAATCATTTGAGCAATATTTTTTTACGTTTGTATCAATTTGTCGCGTGCAGAGTTAAAGCGTGCGTTCTGTTGTGGCTAGTGCCGCCAGCTCTGATATCTCGCGGCCGCCCTAGTACATGAGCACAGCATAGATGAGAGGTGGAAGATGTATAATAGCTTAATACACCTTATTCAAGAAACACTGCGGGATTTTATTTTAATTTCTAAAATATATGTGATATTTTATTTTAAGTAAGTTGCTGGTTGTATTTTAAGCTGATTCTGCACCTAATTTTAAATTGCATCGCGACATCTCATAATGCACTCACAGCCATATTTAGTTCGCGTCTAATCGGCGCTCGCATTAATTTGTCGCGAGCAAAGTTAACGCATGGTTAGCCCCGCCCGCCTTGACATTTCTCGTCCGCCCAAATTGCACAGAGCAGATAGCACAACACAGATAATAGAAATATCGTACTAACGACACGACACGACACGACACACACGACACCTAGTTGGGAGTGACCCTGCCTCCGAAGCCAGCGGTCCTGGGTTCAAATCCCGGTATGGGCAGATATTTGTGTGATGAGCGCGAATATTTGTTCCTGAGTCTTGGATGTTTTCTATGTATTTAAGTATATATTTCTCTATATAAGTATGTTTATCGTTGTCTAGTACCCATAGTACAAGCCTAGAGCTTAGTTTGGGACTAGGTCAATTTGTGTGAGATTGTCCCGTGATATTTATTTTATTTATTTATTTATTTAAATACCTAAATTACGAGGAAGAATTTCTAGTTATTTTTATAGAAATCAATAATAATTGTGACAAATATGATTACGTCTTTGAAAAACCTACAACCACTTACCAACAAGCACTTTCTCATGGGTCACATTTGGCCACCATTTATTTGATTCCATTTAGAATATGTTTTCCAAATGTGCACAAAAATGGGGACAGTCGAACAGCTTAAAATTATCTAGACACGCTCTTATTCCCTTGACAATAGAACATGTAATTGATAATTTGATCTCTTTGACTGTCCATCTACTTCTGCTGCTGGCTGTGTCTTTTCCGATTAAAAAATATATTTTATTATTCATCCACAAAATGCAGTATTTACCTGACTCTATTTTGAGGTGGTTGTATCAACTCCTTGCCCGTGCAGGGTAATTCGGTGCTCGCGTCGCGCCATCGCGGCTCAGGTGAAAAGATCCCACGCTCGCCTGCCGTCTGCACCGGTAGCTCACCTCTACCGTTCTACTATAAGTATCTCCCTATTTTCATACCAAGAGCATAAAGTTGTAATTAAATGAATTTTTCACTTCTCAAGCTTAAAAGTGACTTTTTAAAGCCTTGTTAAGGCGGACTGAAGTTAGATTTTTGTCTTTTGGGACTAGAGTACCTGTTAATAAAAATACTAGCGATCCGCCCTCGCTTCGCTTCGGTTTATCTAAGTTTTCTGTAACACACCACAATAGATCAGAATTTATAATATAACAAAAACCACATTAAAATCCGTTCTGTGGTTTAGGAGGAGCTAGCGGATATACAAAACAGATAGACAGACAAACAGACGCGAAAATATACTTTGCTTTATACTATGTAAAGATAACGATAGTGTCAGAGTTTATGTCCAGCCTGGACCTCTTTCCCTCGCTCTCCGCGTGCGAAATTATGTGCCAGGACCATTTATAGGTCGTGACAATAAACCTAATGACAAGTGAAGTTGTCTCTTTCTGTATTTGACTGATTCGTCCCGAGTTACAAAGACAGCGATAGAGATAGAGATATTGGAGTGTTAAGACTATATGACTTATTAAACTCTCTTTTCGCCTTAAAGTTGTTATTTATATAAAAAGATTGTCTTCCCGTGGACGGTGTAAGAGGTGACTGAAGGTGAAGGCTTGTAGTACTTAAGCCTTCACCTTCGATAATACAGTAATGTAATCTTCGATAATGTAGTAAGCGATGCAACCTGTCACTAATACACTGGTACACATAAGCCTGTTTGTGCAAAATGTGGTTACAGAATTATCAAGCAGTCTTTTTATCGTTTTTGGTGTTGCTGTAGCTCTGCTTACCCCAAAAAAAAAGCGAATGAAAAAAAAAAAAAAAAAAAAAATGAATGCGTGGAATGAAGGCGTGATATTATGTATGTATATAAAGATTTTCTCGCAATCAAAGTGAAGAGTAAATTATTTTTAAACTCGAGACTAAATGCCAGCCTCTAGCTATATTTCAATCCTTAATAACATACAGTTAAACTAAACCGTTTCACAATGACTCATTTTAGCCTCTTGCTTTGTTGAACAATATCTATTTCAAGCTTACATTTAACTTTGTTAGTATATTTGTCTCAAATATTTAGATCAAGTTATACAATATGTGTTTCGAATGAACGACACACAATGGCTACAACATATACATATTTTTTCCTACACAATGTCAAACGTACTTTGAAATATTTTTAAAATCCTTCGCGTGTAAATCATGATATCTTTACAACAACAATGGTCGTAAAGTCACCAAATCTCTCTAATCGCGCTGCCCCAAGAACAAAACAAATTAATGAATAACGGACCATAAAAACTAATTACGTACTTAAAGGACGTACTCCCAGCTTAACGTGGACTAATCAACGTTTAAGGGAATCGGTCGTAACCTCCCGTTAAAGGCGGCTATCTGAAACACTCGTATTGTCATTCTATGATACAATGTAAGGGGCAGTTGCCGACTGCATTTGTTGCAATGTCATTAATGCACTGTATTTACTGTACTTCTTTAGTGGTGGTAGAACCTTGTACAAAGTCCGTGCGGATTGCTACCACCATCATATCCTTTGACTTACCGCCAAGCAGCAGTGTTTGCATTGTTGTGTTTCGGAGTGGAGATAAGACAACCGGCGAAATTACTAGCATACATTCCATCTTAGTCGTCAGGGTTGGCCATGAATTTATACTCTTAGGATTGCAATCTTACGATAGTAGTCTTGAGGATCCAAATGTTTATATGTCACAGATCTCACTTACCTTTAGGTTGCCTGGTTGCCTGTTGGCCTACTCAATGCCGCATGAAAAAGAATTTGATCCTCAACAACAACTAGTTTCAGCCTGCCTTAATGAGTTTTAAAACTTAATATGTTATTAATTTAATCATGAATATTGTTTAAAATACCACTAATAAAGGTTTATTCTAAGTAGCCCGCGCTAGGTACTCTAGGTACGCCTAATCCCAAACTAAGCTCTACTATAGGTAAGTACTTACTAGACAAAGATAAACATACCTCCGTACCTATGTACAGAGAATTATAAATATACCTCTTATACTTTCTCAACAGTTCATTCATTATTTTTTTCGTATAGAAATCGGAAACTAAAACTCAACTTTTAATAAGTTTAGTTGTTTATCGCGATAGACCGAGAACAATACTGTCAAATGAGCCAATCTGGAGAGCGGAAACGTAGAAAAATGTCACCCCAAGTGTCAACCATGACACGATTATCGCAACTCACCCGAAAATCTGTCCCATCCCCCATCTCGGTTTAATTTGTTATTCCATTAAGTAAATTATATTCTTTTAATTTCTACTACGTTCTCGGTTTAACTTCTTTTGTCTAAGGAGCCGGAGCGACGTTTCCGTTGCACTCGGTTGTTTTTGTTTCCAGCGAGTACTTAGTCCGTTATGCAAGGCGGAAGACGATTTAATCTTTTAAAATTGAATTCGGTATTGTTTTGTTCGCGCGGTGTTTTTTCTAATTAATTGGGATTTCAGGTTTAACGAGATTCCTGAATTTTAAGGTGAATTAGAAGAGATATAAAACAATCAGGCAATGAGACATTAGGTTTTTTGTTTACCTTATTTTAATTGTAGTTGTATCACAAGTTAAACTCGATATAATATTTCGTTCTTTCTTTTATTAAACTTAGAAAACATTAAGAAAAAAAAAAACATTTGTTCAATAAACAAATAAAAGTTAAAACTAAAGTATTAAACAAAGTGGTAGGTTTGTCTTCGTGGTAGTGTACCGGATACGGGCTCAGCATAATGCTGAGGTTCTACGCACCTGCAACGCTGATTTTCAGCCAGCACCGAGTAGTATTCCATATTTTTTAGCTAAACGGGTCATTACACACTCTAAAAAACTATAGTTGTCTTTCCTGTGGTCAATAGTTAAAGCTTGTGTGCATATAAGTTATGTTTATATATGATAGGTCTAAAGCAGTCCTGACGCCGTTTATGCGGGAATGGGCTTGGGCAGAAAATCAGGCCTAAAAAACGTTTACTTACGGTGTGTCCACAGGAAAAACGATAACCTAAATCTGTGTATGACCCAAACTTCTGTTATAAAGTAGTCGTGGGAGCAAAATGTGACCATTATTACACACAGCTGAAATCATGAGCATATTAAAACAACACTGAAACACTATCCACTTAATAAGTATGAAAGTACCATTTTTATGTTTAATAGATAACTTCACTGTATTGATGACGAAATCATCAACATAAACACTTTCCTACCCTCCAAACATTAGGCGCGACATTACAGAAGTACCTATAAAGCGGAGATGAAAGAAAATAAAACATATTCAGCCGTTAGCGGAAATGTGCAGCTAACGCGGTTTACGCGCGAGATAAGAAAATGTATTCCGATGCAATCTTTATTCGAGACGTAAAGTTCGGATTCATCGTAAACAATAAGCGATACCGCGAGTTTTGTAATGTTTTAAATAAATTAAGTCGCAAATCTTTAGCTGCTTATTTCTATGTATCTCGTATTTTCTTGGGTTGTAAAAATAAATACTTTTTCCCCTTGAAAAATACATCGTTCCTTAAACGGATACCGAAATAACAGAAGGAATAATTAGTCGATCGGAATTCTATGAAAGCTAACGACTGCAGAAATCTGACAAAATGTTTGGAATTGGCATAGGCGTTCACGATAGCTTACGTTAATCCGATACACATTCTCTGACTTCGATAGTCGTTAGGATTTTTTTTTGCCGATGCTTAAGCATATACTCGAATGACAAAATGGTGAATTCAAGAAAATCAAAAGGACTAAGAAGAGTACTTACTTACTTCCGAAAAGTTTGGTAACTGTCTATGACATCACCCAATTCTTGGTTTTGTTTCGTAGAGTAATAGTTTAGCATTAAGAAGGTAAAGCAGCACACAGGCCATCACACACTAAGTGGACTCCGAAGCCCTTGTTGGACATGTTCAATCTCGAAATTGCAATCTTACGATGACAATAAGTCTGTAAATGCTTTGGACCCGGAGGATTTAGATGGAATGCCTCTATGCTTGTCACTTCACCGGTTTAATAAGTCCAAAAATATACTAAGTTTTGGGACTTACTAAACAGGTAAATTCCTTTTTCGTAATGTATGAATTTCAGTAACGGTTAAAATTTAATTTTATGTGTTTACAAATATATCAGTACATTATTTGAAACAGTGGTTTTTTAATTGGCACCCTTTCTCTCATTTGGTCTTGAATGTTAAAATTTACTGGAGTAAAAGTGATGGGGCAGCCGTAGTTTCGAATTTGTCCATCATGGTGACCATGCTGAAGCTAAGATTTTTTCAAAGTGATTTACTAAGGGAAAGCCCTAAATGACGAAATGCTAGCCTAGTGGGTAGTGACCCCGGAAATCCCGGTAAGCGTAAATATTTGTGTGATGACCACGAATATTCATTCCTGAGTCTTGGATGGAGTCTATGTATTTAAGTATATATTTATCTATATCAGAAAGTTTATCGTTGTCTAGTACCCATAGTACAAGCGTAGGGCTTAGTTTCAGACTAGGTCTATTTGTGTGACATTTTCTTGTGTTATATTTATTTATTTAGAGTTCTATCAATATTAGTTGAATTAGTTTTGACTTTCAGTGTATTAAGTTCAACCAATAATGTTATATCTTACCAACCAAACCAAAGAGCGCAGTAAACACGTCTATGTTATGATTTCTCGTTAAAATTCCGTCTCGTTGGCCTTCCTTTGTCAATACGCTGTTGTAAAATACTACATCTGAGAGAAAATTCAATAAAAAGCTAAAAGCCAATCTTATCTCGGAGAGGAAATTAAGAAACAGCGGCGGGCATCTGACACGGTCGCTCTACAGATCTGTTTCTAGTGACGTTCGATGGATATTTGACAAGTATCGATATTTTTTACGCAATTATAATGCTGGAAATGGTTAAGGTGCATAAAATTAATAGCAGTGGATGTTTTATGAACGAGTATAAAGTTATTATAATGAACCATACAAACGACATACGTCCGATTATAGTATGAGCTCTATGAGAACTATTCGAATTCCATTACAAAAAGACAAGGTAATTAAAAAACATTTAATTTCTAGGCGACATAGGTAGCTACCTACAAGAACAAACTACAATTCACTGCTAAATTTACAGGTCATGGTAATTTTCTGCTCTCCAGTTGACAAAAGATACAGAAACCTAAATTAAAACATCATAGAATATGATGTTGAATGATATAAAAGAAATCTTAAAAAATCGATCTCCTCCGGAATCACCTAGAAAAATATCGAATAAAGTTTCCGTTTTTCCCCGTTCACAACGGACGCAAACATCGTGGCGCATGACATCCCTAAGTATTTTTAAAAGATAGAGTGCTGAATGAGACAGCGACACGCCGTCGGGTTTCGATGTGGAGCCGCTGAAATAATTCCAGCGACGCCGAGGGAGACGACGGAAACGCAGCCTTATCTCCCGCGGAATACCCACTTGTTCCATTTTTAAACAACTCACTTCTTTATTTGTTACCCCCCTCGCCCCGCTCAGTGTTGCCAGTTACCACATGAATAGACCCGCCCGCCTAATGGGACTTTCAGTTCCTAAGTCATCATTTTTTTTACAATACCCGAAGATAAGTAAGGAGGTCGGCGGCGTGGATAATAAACGGGAAAAACGCGTGTTTACATCGGGGAAATTTGAAAGGATCTTGATGAGGAGTAAACATGGCAACTTTGTTGGTGTTCTGTTATGTATTATTTGTCTGAGTTAAGTTGTAAATGAAGGCGGAAAAATCTTAAATATATTAAAAGTGTGTGTCGGAAACATTGATGAATTGAATGAATGTATAAACATAACATTAATAGCAGTATTGATTGGTTATACCGACCAAAGACCTGTTGTACCTTTTTAAAGTAGATTTTCCAGCCGAATGGTGTAATATTTTTATGATTTCGTGGCCGCCAGCTGGCTGAAACCGCGAAAGCGTAATAATTGATGTGTTAATTTCAAGCATGTTTTTTTTTTAATATGGTGCTCGGTGCCTGGAATAAAAGGTGCTCGGTGCCTCGGTTTGTCTTCTAAAAGAATCTTAGAAATTAGATTTCAGTATAAACTTGAATCTTGAATAAACATTCCAAAAGCAATCCTCAGGAAATAATCGTAAGGCGTTAGCCAATTTCAATAGATAAAGCGAGTCATAAGTCACCTGTATTCTTCTGGGTACAGTTTATCCGTTATCTGGGCCACAATGCGTTGCGGCAACAATATCATTACGGGGGCTATTCAACATTTTTATTATTGCGCTACTATTGTCTTATGGCGGGACGGTGGCAGATAACGCGGGGGACACACTGGCGGTGAGGTTGGCAACACTGAGCTTTAGAAACTAACCTTTGATCTTAATGACACGTTGGCCTAGTTGGTGAACCTGCCTACGAAGCTTGCGGTCCCGGGTTCAAACCCCGGTAAGGGCAGATATTTGTGTGATGAGCGCGAGTATATGTTCCAGAGTCTTGGATGTTTATAGGTAAGTTTATCGTTGCCACAAGCCTAAAGCTTAGTTTGGGACTAGGTCAATTTGTGTGACATTGTCCCGTGAGATTTATATTTATTTATTTTATCATGCCAATACATTTTAACTAACCGACTTCAAAAAAGTAGGTATGTTCGCTTATAGGTATTTTTTTAGTCTTTCACTATTTTAACTTATCCCAAGGTCTCTATTTGACTTATCCCAAAGTCTTCATAAAAATGGAGTGAGTGATAAAGTTGCTAAATCTTCAAAGCCTAGTTTTGTTTTGAATATCACGTTTTAAGCCATTGCGGCCTTTCAACATTTATTTTTTTAGGACGGGACGACTAAAAGAACTGCGTACGCTGCTGGTGCGAAATGGATGAGTCCTTTATGAGTAACAGATAGTTATAAATTGACTGACAGTCTATAATCACGTTTAAATGTGTTAAGTTGTTATAATATTATGCCATCTTTCGTAAAGTTCTTAGTAAAATTGGACATAAGCCGTCTGTGGGCTGACACAAGTCTGATTCTACGACAACCAACTTTCAAAAACTGTAAAAATGTATGGGATTGACATAAACGCCCGACTCCACCATACAGCACCTAACGTCATTCAAGTTCTTTGAATTTTGGCGGTTTTTAACGTTGGCAGAATGCATCTTGTCTATCCCGTCCGCCATTCTTGCCGCGCGTGCGTCCATATCGTAACTCGCAACCAAGATACGTTGCAGATTTATGTCGGTAATGTTTGTTGTTTCACCTCGCGAATAATGCGGTCCCGAGATTTATGAATAAGCCCTCTGTTTAGGCGCGTGATTGGTGGTGATAAAGGACTAGGTGACAAATTCGCGCGCGCGCTGCGTATTCCGCTAGTATTCCTTAATCTTCAGTTGTTATTGGTTTATAGGGTGCGTTACCTACCGTATTATCAATGTTATGATAGCTCTTATTAATTTGGCCGTGTTAAAAACAATATGACACGTCAAAAGCAATTACGTTTTACCGAGATGAATCGAGCCCCAGAGTTAAGATGCAGTATGATTCAATCAATCCTTGTTAAATAGTTTAAAGAAACAAAATAATGTAAATAATAGTTTATTGAGCTTAAGTTTGGAAATAATTCGATAAATAGGAACAGATGCTTTAATCGTTACTTCCGTGTCCTTATCTATTAAACAAAAGTAACAGTTTAATAATAAAACCGATTGTACTCGTATGGTCACTAGCTCCTAGCAGGAAAAACATAAACAAGTCTAACATATAAAACAAGTTTTTAAAACCCGACTGTATGTTTAATTAATGTCGTCTATATACATGTTGGTTACCCTTTATATATTTTTTGTGCCGCTACGACACCCCGCTTGTGGAAATCGGCCCATCCATACAGCCTTCATGAGGGAATATAGAGTCACACATACATACGCAGTCGGGTAAAAAATAAATTGTTTAGCGATCTTTATGGAGAAAAACAATTCTTGTAAACCTGACCCTTAAATTTGAAAGGGAATATTGTATAAGTACCTGACCCAGTGAGGTGCACTAAGAAACGATTTCTTATAAATCGAAGTCTATCCGAAAGAAAAGGGGGAATAGCGGGAAAATTAATTCCACACGAACAAAGTCACTCGCATCCTCTAGTCAACTACAGAAAAGTTAACCATAGAAAATTAATACTCTATACAGAAAATCTTCACCTTAAGACGTGTCTTAGGATCCCGTGCCGCAGACTCCACCTGCGCCAATCCCACACAAACCAACTATCGCGCCGTATGCAAATACCGGGGTGCGCGCGAAAGATACCATTAATCATTATATAAATTAATTTCGAACGTTTTACAAAATCTCCTCTTAGTTTCTTAAAGTCACAATAAAGAGGATCGCTGCGGCGGCCATAACTCATCTGAACGTAAGATTACTGATCTTTAATCCCCCTCCCTCCTCGGAAATTTACGACCGGAGGAATTACGGTGGAGTCTATGAAAGAAGTTTGCATGGGGGCTAGTTGGGATTAGGAACAGATTTTATTCGATGATTTATCTTTGATCTATGTAGGCTAGGTATTTATGCAGCGATTGTAGAATTCAATCACCTTTTTTATTGATTGGTCGTATTTTCACAGGTTAAAAGTAGTTTGTTTTTTTTTTATGGCATAGGAGGCAAACGAGCATACTGATCGCCTGATGGTAAGCAAATACCGTTACCCATAGACACAATATCGTTCTTAACCAAATAAATAGGTAGACCGGTACAGTCACGAACGTAAATTGAGGACCCATAATTGAGTTTGTTGTAAGTTACAAATGACTTGCAATCTCTAATGACATTGACGTGACGTCAAGCTGTTTTTTTTTGGCATTAGGTCCTAAATTAACGTTCGTGACTGTATATATAAATGGAATTCCGTTTGTAAACCGTAACATCGCTTTTTATTACATGGTAGAAATAATACTTTTGGTGCAACAAACGAGCGAAGCTGGATTCAAAGACACGAAATGCAAATAACTTTGGTCTCGTGTTGCAAATACCTACAACTTTTCACCTCAGCATCGAGAATATATTAAAGGTAAAAAGTGCAACATGGTAAAAATTTAACCACATTTATATTTACCCACCCAGCCACATTACCTACTTATATTCACCCAGCACAGTATTCGGTATTTAAAAATATATAATTAACTTTGTCAGACGCACGCAGAAAAACTTCTACACTTTTAACCAAAACCTGCCTGTTTGAGGTGCTGAAGTAAAAAAAACCATTACCTACTTTTCCGTATTTAAAATTTCCGCTTCTTGCCCATAGCTTTTAGTATATGTGGGGAAAACTATTAATTAATTAATTTTAACTACACTTTTATTCAAATCAACAAAAAAGTAAGTAAACAAAAGTTAAAAAAATTGCCAGAAAAACCAAACTTTACTGAATTATAATTTTAATTCCTATCACACTTAGAACACATCGTTATAGCTTCACGGAAACGCAATACTGACATTTATTTCATTATAAATAACAATCTTTCCATGAGATAACCTCATAAATTTATTAATCTTTAATATACAAGTTGGAAAAATACGCAAATGCGCGTTATACAGTTCCCGAGTTAGCTGAAGGAATATTTATCGCCGCAACTTTATTTAATATCAGTTGCAGCGTTATTCAGAACTTTTAAGCTGAACAGCGTTATTTCCTTTAGAACTGAAACAACATATCGTATTGATTTATTATATTTACGAATAATATACAAATTACTTATAATTTATACTTATCGACAAAATAAAGTACTAATAAAATAAAAAAATATCACGGGACAAAGTCACACAAATTTACCTAGTCCCAAACTAAGCTCTAGGCTTGTACTATGCTTACTAGACAACGGTAAACATACCTAAATAGAGCAATATGTACTTAAATACATAGAAGACATCCAAGATAATGTGGGATTTTATTTTCTTCCTTCTTTATTCAAGCAAAAAAGAAAATAATTAAATTACCGTCATTCCTAAGGTGAATTACATTAAGAAAAAAAAGTTTTTTTTTTTTAATATTAATATCACGTAACAATTTCACACAAATTGACCTAGTCCCAAACTAAGCTCTAGGCTTATACTATGGGTACTAGACAACGATAAACTTACTTAGATAGAGAAATAAATACTTAACACGTTCGGCGGCGGTACCGGCTATGACCGTAAAACGTGTAGCACGTTATATGACAGTACGGCTAACGCAGTATTTTTTTAAGACTTCCTAAAAGTCACTACGGTTCTTCCCGGCGAAAGTCCATACCATTGCTATGTAAATTTTTTTTACTGTCATGTGGGGTACAAGAACCATGTGGTTACCGCCAAAACAAAGTATAATTTTCAAACACGAGTTTGACCCTGACTCACACAGATGCAAACGCTTACACACACGCGCAGTACGGCGCTTGCCGCTGTCGTTGTATGCGAGTTTGTTCGGCGCCCGCACCAGTGCTTCGCTTCGCGCGGTTCACGTCGGACGCACGTAATGTTACGCACAGCGGTGAAAAGTAAGTATAGTTTTTGTGTTTTTTGCTTCCAAATTCTTTGTTTTTATTGAATGCATCGCTTCATTTTATTTGTTTTTATAAGCTACTAGTGAGTTTTATTGTTTTTTTTATAGATGGACAGAGAGAAAGACGACGAACGGCTCAGGCGGCTACTAGAAGAAGTATCTACCCCCGAATCTTCTCCGATACACGAACCGTTTAGCGACGATGGGGAGTTCGGTTCAGACGAAGACTACCTACCCGATTATGACGATATATCCAGTTCCGATGACAGTGAAAACGGCCAGTCTATTGGAGTTTCTTCAGCTGCTAACTTGAACCTGGCAAGTACTTATTGTGATGATAGGGACGGGTCACAACATGAAATGGACAGGTCAGTGAATTCTGCTGTTGCCGCCGAATGCAGTGAGCGTGTATGTTCAAGTTTCGACAGGTCACCACCAGAAATGGTCGAATCAGCGGTGCTTTCGAGTTTCAACGAAAATGTCAGCGTGAATGGTGAGTGCGAGCTGTCTAATGGCAATGAGCTACAACAGAAAGACTTCGCGTCGTTGGTGGATGTCATAGAAGAACAAATCAGAATTGAAATCGAATTAGAGTCTGAGCCACAGCCTTTGTCAGTCGATCGTTGCACGGACATTAGCGGATGCATCACTACGGACCAAGATCAAACATTTCGTGTGCTGGCTCCACAAATCAGTTCAGAACCAGGAACCAGTCATGTACATGATCAGGGCCTGCATGTACATTATGAGCCTTCATCTGTAGTTGAATCAGATTCAGGTAATAACGAGTGGACGGATATAGCAGCACCGATCCCCGATTTCGGATTTGACGAGTCAACAACAGGATTTAGAGTAAACTTGGGAGAAAGGCCCACCACTTTAGAAGTCTTCAAGGCGGTCATCTCCAAGGATTTACTTGAATTTTTGATTTTAAAAACCAATGAATATGGCAATATTTAGACCGCATACCAGACACACCAGGAAACAACATTTTAGACCTCTTACTGAAGAAGAAATGTTAGCTTTCCTTGGATTGTGCTTACTACAGGGTCAAATAAGATCTCCTCAGAGAAAAAGTATGTTCTCATATTCAAACCCGCTGTATTATCATCCTTTTTTCACATATGTAATGTCAGGCAGGCGGTTTGAGCAAATAGTACGTGGTTTTTGCTGTGCTGAGATAAATGCAAAAGGTAAAAATAAAGTTAAATACTTTATAGAGGCCCTTTGCGAAAATTTTCGTAAAATATATGGCCCCGAACGAGAACTTTCAATTGACGAGTCTCTAATTCTTTTCAGAGGCCGATTATATTTTCGTCAGTACATATCGTCAAAGAAAGCCCGCTACGGAATAAAGTTCTATGAGCTTACTACAGCAAATGGTTACGTCCTGAATATAATCATGTATACGGGCAAAGATGATTGCGAATCCGACGACAAAGTTACCAAAAAAACTGAGCAAGTTGTCATGAAACTTATTGGCCCTTATGTTTTGAAGGGTCATCATCTCTTTATGGACAACTTTTACAATGACGTCGAGCTCAGTCAAAAACTGCTGGAGTTGAGAACACACACAAATGGTACTTTGCGCAAAACACGAAAAAGTAACCCAAAAGTACTAATGACCAAGACTCTAAAAAAGGGCAACCATTTTTGGCTTCGTAAAAAACATGTATATGTGTCAGCATGGAAGGATAAACGACCTGTTTATATAGTGACAACCAGAAATCATCCAAAGATGAAAGATGTCCCTAATAGATTTGGAAAAATTTCACGAAAACCAGAGGAGGTGGCCGAATACAATTCCTTTATGGGAGGTATCGATCGAAAGGACCAAATGGTATCCTACTACTCTTCACCCATGAAAACCATTCGTTGGTATAAAAAGGTCCTCTTCCATTTGCTGGATGTGGCGGTATGGAATGCTTTTTATATATACAAAAAGCACTACCAACCTAGGTCCAAGTACGAGTTCATTCAATACCGAGACGAACTCATAAGGCAAATGACAAATGTGAGCATCAATTTGAGAGGTACAGACACCGTCAAGTATGGCAGTATCTACTCCAGCAGACGATTCGTAGAACAGCCTCAGCGATCGCAAGATTCTCGAGAGCAAAGTCATTGGCCAGAGATGATACCTGTGAGCGGAAAATCTAAGAGGGCTATAAAATATCTAAACTGCAGTCTATGCACAAAAAAACACCGTCGCAAAGAGACTCGATTTCGATGCAAGGGCTGTGCAAAAAAAACTGCGCTTTGCCCAGGATGTTTTGAAGAATGGCATAGCCTTCATGCTGATGATACAGAGATGGAGACTGATAAATAATCGAAAGACTGATTATCTAGTTGATTATTGATAAGTACGAGTATAGTCAATGTTACAAATTGTATTAAAAGAAGTTAATTTAAGTTTTTATTTTTATATAATTTAATTTTTGAAGAGACAAACTAGAAGTTTAGTTTGTGGCAATTAAGACAATTAAGACAATTTAGAATAACAAAAACACAATGAAAACAATTATTTTTGTTTATGTTGTCTATAGATAACAATAAAAATGTTAATTATTTGAGTAAACTGTAAACAGTTTTGTTAAAAGAGTTCCTATTAATTAGTTTTTTAATAAACACCCATTTTATTGAATCTATAATATGGTTTTATTTCATACGAATTCAACATTTTTTTCTATATTTAGAGACAAAACGAATTATTATTGGGTATAAAGTACAATTCGGCATTGACCGTACTTGCTCCGTGAAAATGGTACGGCGGTTATGGTGAAAAGACAGTACGGTCAATACCGTGCTACTGTTATACCCGTACTGCTATGACATGACAGTAAGTAATCAAATAGCATGACAGTACGGGTCAAGCCGTACAAATTATGGTTACGGTGATAACCGTACTGACATAGGCAAAGGTATAAGGCTTTCTTTCTACATGCCAGTACGGGTCTTCCCGTAGCACGGTTATAACCGCTACTGTACTCGGGTAGAGACAAATTAACAATGTATATAATCAGAACTGCTTAAGCCGTACTTTCATTTTGTATGGAGAAATTTACTGTCATTCTAGTACATTCCATAATTTGGGTACCGCCGCCGAACGTGTTAAATACATAGAAAACGTCCAAGACTCAGGAACAAATACTCGTGCTCATCACACAAATATCTGCCCTTACCGGGATTTGAACCCGGGACCGCTGGCTACGGAGGCAGGGTCACTCCCAACTAGGCTAACGTGTCGTCAATCTTACATTTATACTATTGTTAAAACTTGGCTGTGCCTTATTTAGTCCCCCCTTTGCAGATCCTCCAAAGCTTAACCAGTCTGTCCGTAACAATGACAAAGAGTTCAAAATGAATCATATGAAAACTCATAGTTTTAGTAAAATGTTGCAACATTCAATTGTGTTAAGCTAAACGTGCCACCTCATTCAAAGATGTGCCTGAAAACCTTTATCTCAGCCGTAAGTTTCAAAATACCTCGCTGAACTTCCAACAAAGGTGTAATTGAAAGATCGGAAATTCCCAAGCAAGCACATATTTCACCGGCGCTCCTCTTGCCGGATAATATAAGAAGATAGAGGACAGAGTCGGATATAAAATATGGCGTCCTTTCATGAATCTTATTAAGATATCCTCCGAAAACGGAAGAGGATGCCACTATGTTAAATTCCAGCATGTTTGAGCGGGACGAATGCTTATTGCTCGGTTTACATATTAAAATAATACAGCCCTGGTTAAAGAGGTGCGAGTCGCGGGGATATTTATCACGCTATGAATATGATTTTCTTTAAGAACTGGATATAGTTCCCTTAAGAGGTATTAGTGTCAAATGGCTATTATGGGGGAGGTACGCTTGGGCATTGAAATAATCGCAGTCTTTAGGTATGGATATATACTTTCAGTACGGACATTTCTTACTAAATTTGCATGTATACTTTTTTATCGGCAGATAATCTTACACATTTTGACTTCGGCCCAAAATAAGCTCTAGGCTTATACTATAGGTACTAGACAACGATAAACAAACTTATATAGAGAAATATACACTTAAAAACATAGAAAACATCCAAGACTCCGGAACAAATACTCGTGCTCATGACACAAATATCTGCCCTTACCGGGCTTTGACTTTGGCTTTAAACTCGAGACCTCTAACTTCGAAGACAGGGTCACTACCAACTAGGCCATCGTGTCCTTATATGAACAAAATACCATTTTATACTTTTTACCTCTTTTATGTAAGGTTAGAATTTTAATCATCATTGTAAAATGGAAAATTAGTTTAACATTTTTGAAACCATTCGGTTGAATATAATATTTAATTGGCTTTTATGACGTTCTTTAAGTATGTAAAACGACAACTGTAGACACTTGATCTTATATCCAAACTAATAAAGTTATAAGTCAAGCCGACACGTTCCCGAACCATCCCTAACCCTACCAGCCAGAACATCGCACGGCAATTTTAAATACAAAGGCGGCATCACCCTCATAACTCACAACTTTCTTTCCGAAGTGCAGTACTCCCTATCGGCTCACATGCAAAATAACTTGGGATACATCGGTTACCGACCGATAATAAACTTGGCCCGCCCGCGGCGCTTTACTTAAAACAGAACTTAAATCGATTCAATCTCAAGTTTTAAAACAAATGACTGTAGTGAAATCAAATCAGTCAACGACAAAGAAATTAAACGTTGGGTAAAATCTGATTGCTACTTTATAGGAGAGTTTGGAGTTTACGTTGAAGATTAATTGGATATGATTTGTATAAATGCAAACGTTAAAGGGAAACGGTTAAAGTAGTCAAAGCGTGGTCAAATATATATTTGAGATAACATTGATTTTCTTGAACACATCGAAACAAACGTTTTTCCAGGACAGAATTTTAAGTTGATCCAATTTAGTAGGTACCAACAACTTGCTGAAGCTAACAATCCATGTAAAATAATCAAATCAAATTTATGCCATTTTTATTATTGTTTTGATGAGGACTTTAGCCAAAAAATCCATTAATAACCCATTCATGGTAAATTATAGTGTTTTGTACAGTGATGCTCGAAAGTGACATTTAATTAATCCTGTATTTTTTAAATGTTTGTTAGTAAGCTATTTTGGACTAAGACACTAATTAGGTGAAACACACTATACATATAAGCCGCATTAAAATTAGTTTAATACTCTTGATGTTTAAGGTCTGATTTAAGGAGTTATAAATATTTGCAAACACTCGTATGAACAGAAGTCGGATGGGATTTTTTTTACCTTTGAGTATTTATTTATTTATAATATTAGTAAGGATTCAGCCGACGCGTTTCTTAAAGGGTAACTGAATCAATTCCCCCAAACAACACGCAGAAATAAAAGTGCTCGCAACGCTCGTCCTTATCATTCAATTCCTCGATGCTGAGGGGCGATATGCAAAAATTACCCGTCTCGTTTATCCCCACATAAATAACATTAGCTGTGGGAGATAGCGTGAGAGTGTTTGTAATTACCGTATAAATAATAATTCTGAGAGGCCGTAGATTACGGTTACGCGTGATTCACGAGCGACCCCGTGATTGAGGGGAGGTGTTTTTTTAGGGATAATGACGTCATATGTGCTACTTAGAATAATTATGTAAAAAAAATGTTTGAGCAAAGTTAAACCTCATTGAACTTAAGTAACTGCTCACTTTAGGTACCTAGCTACCTACTATGATAAATAACTTATCACATCACAATCCCCGAAATCGAACAGGTGAAATATTAATAATTGTTACCTATTTCTTAACCAAACTCGAGGATAATAATAATTAAAAAATATTTATTGCAATTAACCACGTTTTTATGAATTGGTAATTTAATATAATTAAAAATGACGTAAATATAATCATTTTATTTTTAATATTACCTACTTTACTAGAAAATCACACACAAATTGACTAAGTCCCAAAACTAAGCTCTAGACTGATGATTTCGGTGATGGCGGAACTGAATAATAGCTTTTAGTATTTTTTGAGATTAGCGTCAACATACATACAGACAAACCTACGCAGTGGAAAGGACTTTCTGATGAAGAAGCAAGCAAATTATAATAGGATCTTACAAGTAAACGTATGTTACGTAGGAAATTTTTAATTTTTATTTTTGTAGCGGCTCAACACTTTACAATATGCTTACTGGGTCATACACAGATTTAGGTTAGCGTCTTTCCTGTGGACACGCTGGAAGTTAACGTTTATAAGGTCTTATTTTCTGGCTAAGCCCATTCCCACATAAACGGCGTCAGGACTGCTTTAGACCTATCATATAAAAACAAAACGTATGTAGTTATATGTGCACAAGCTTTTAACTATTGACCACAGAAAAGACAACTTTTGTTTTTAAGAGTGTGTATGACCCAACTTCATCCGCGTTGACCATGCCACGGATACAATGTTATTTTCGGAATTAAAAGTATTCTATGAGTTAATACTATTTAAATTTCATTCAAATCCCTCCAGCAGTTTCAGCGTGATGAAGTAACAAACATACTAACTCACACACACTCACAAACTTTCGCATTTATAATATTTTTAGTGTGATTCCGTAACAAAACTCAATTTAAAAGTTTTCACGCATGGTTTCTTAATACACTTCCTATCCACAAAGCAAAGTAAATGAGCAAACAATATAAATATTCATTAAAATTACTGAGCGCTTGCATAAACCCGTCCCAGCATCGTAAGCAATTACCCGCTTAAACACCATCCTGTATTGCTGCCAGATAAGTTTGATATTGGCTAGCGTGTATTGTGGAGTTACGTCGTTATTTATTTGGTGCTCAAGGGTAGCGTAAGCTTAGAGGTGGCATATGAGGCGAAATTTCTATTTCTTATCCCGGCAATGAGCATAATCAAAAGAGCGGAGATACGGGGAAATATCGCTGTCATTATTCGGGCAGGTCTTTGACAGTCTTGTGGTGGGATTATTTATCGCGGCTTAGAGGGAAGAGGTGTTATAGGAGTTTTTATTGTGTATAAGTATGTAGATTTTTAGCGTGTTTAATGATAGAGGAAGTAAAGCCGGTAAAAGAAACGATTATGTTAATGTTTAAGTCGTAGAAATGATGAAAATTGAGATTTTTGTGTTCATGTAGACTTACTGTTAGACTGCGGATCGGCAAAAGCAGTGTATAGGAAACCCTCAAGGTGCACTTACCCAGGCTACATAATGAAAAGATGGGTATAGAATGAGACTTCCGTAATGTTGACCGGTAATTATTGCTCATAAAATTGAATCAATGGGGTGTCGATCTTTGCCAGGTGGCCGACAAGATCTCTTACTCCTTAAACTCCTCATAAAATATCGTGTGTAAATAATGGCAATAAATACAATTTAATGTAAGAAAGAGCATTTTTAATGTTAAAATTGTAAACATCAATTTGTTGTGTACTCGTCTGAAAAAATGGCATCCTTAAATGGGATCGCTTTCCTAATGAAAAACAGAAGTTATTTCATATTCCGAAGTAACTATGTACCTACATGAGTGATAACTGATAAGCAGTGATCGGAATAGGTAGTGCAATTTCGGGTGAATGACCTTAAACATTATACTTAATATGGATAAGACCCGGGACTCCGGGACTCGTATTTTTTCACAGAATATTTTCTTGACATGAACTTAATTGAAATTAAATGGAAAAATGCGCAAAATAAAAGTGTTTACATATTTCGTCAATGCGATATTCTATGCAAGCAAAATAATCGTTAAAATCATACATTAAAACATAATTTCTGAACCAAACACAAACTTTAACACTTTGCAAATGAAATCCCGGGGTTACGAGCTATATCCATACTAAACTTACGCACCAAAGTCTCGCAAAATTGCACTACCTATTCCGATCATTGCTGATAAGACAAGGAAAAGAAAAATGCTACATTTGTGTTACTTATCTACAATTTTTTAATAGATGTGTAATATCCAGAATTAATTCACAATAATCCTTGTTTCTAATATTGAATACCAAACTCAAGTGAGATAGCATGAAATCTTGGGAGGTTACCTCTTGTGTGAGGTTAAGTAATGATTTCTATTAGATGCAAGATTTTTATTAAGTTTTGCTTAAATACATTTTGGATAGTTACTCAAGTGCTACTGTAATACCCTACATTATCCTAGTTACACGCATTATGTTCCACACAATACCAATAAACATGAAAATCGAGCAGTTTCTCAAATCCGTCCCCAAATAGGTGTATAAATCAGATCTTAATACACGCAATAATTAAAAATCGCGTAGGAGCCGCTCGCTTCTGCAGCCCACTTAATCGTTACCCCATTTGATACATTGCCTTACAGCTCACCTTAAACGTTGCAACCTTCCCGCACTACACCCCACCTAATTTCCCATACGATCTAACACGAGATTCAACATCACGCTCCTGCGACAAGGTTCTAAGATTGTTCAGATAGTATTAGGAAGCGTTTACACGGGCGGCACGTAGAGTAATAAATAATATAGTAATCAGTGCGATTCCTTACATCCCGCTTATTAGGAGAACCTACATTCACCATTCGCTAATGCCGCGGCTTACTGGCACATGTGGGACGAGATGCGCCGGAATTTATTGTTCGCCGCTTATGAATCATAAATAAAGAGCTAATTAGAATTGTCTTGAGAATAGGTGCCCGCACGTGAACGAGATATGAATTGGTGCGGTTTATCGTGCGAGAATTTGTCCATGGGAAGAGTAGTGTAGCTATAAAGTGTTGAATGATCTTTGTGCACATATTTCTTTATTCTGTTAGATCTGATATTATATGAGGTTAGACTTGCTTGTATAACAGCGATCAAGAGAGCAGGGGGTATATTCTGTTTTGTGTTAAACCATGTTAAGATTATATCGTTAGCGTTATGGTATATCGTGTCAACTAGATGGTACCCGAGGCTGTATAATAAATAAATATCCGGGGACAATCTAAGCTCAAAACTAAGCTCTAGGCTTGTACTATGGGTACTAGACAACGATAAACATACTTATATAGAGAAATAATTACTTAAATACATAGAAAACATCCAAGACTCAGGAACAAAAACTCGCGCTCATCACACAAATATCAGCCTTACCGGGATTTCAACCCAGGACCGCTGGCTTCGGAGGCAGGGTTACTCCCAACTAGGCCACCGTGTCGTCCGTATCTGTGGGATATGTACATACTTAAAGTGCAATGTAAGATCTCGCTGGGTGTTTTTTTTTTTGAGATTGCTACAATTTATCCGAATGTGAAATCGTAACTGGATAAAATGTATTAAGAAAATTGATGAGGACAAATTAATTTACAGCAACATTACATTTCGTCAGTTTAAATGGAAAACTTGTCAATGTTCAAAAAGACATGATTTGAAGGCCATTCGGGAGTCGAACTAGGTACGTGTGAGGCTTACTAACATTTTTCAACCTCCCGAAGAAACAGATCTGCCCAACACATTTTAAAAATATCTCTGTTTCTATCATAGAGGCAGTAAAAAACGAGAGTGCAACTTTAAGTAAACTAGGTACACTTTATTCTGAGGATTGTAGTATTGTGCACGAGTACCTATGATTTGATAATAATGTGACCTGGTCAAAAATAAGGTAAACGAACTCATTTACTTAAATCATCTATAGAATAGTCTAGTGTGTCTTTATCTAAAGTCACATTTGATAACAGAAATGTTTTCTACCAAGTTCGTTCTAGAAAGTTCGAGTTCTGTTATCTATACTTTGTAACTCGGTGTGATTGTTATATAATTTCATTATTAATTTTAACCCCTAACTCATATCGCAACTGGTACGCACGAAACCGATAATTCGGCAAATTATAAAGTTATAACAAGTTGCGAAATAAATCTTTAACGCCTCTCACACACGCTTTCATAATGGCTCGGTTCAAGTCAGTGCTGCCCGCTTTTTGAATCTGTGACTTTAGATAAATCATATTTTATTTACAGTAATTAACACAACTCAGCAATCTAGTCGAGTCAAACTAGTCTTCCTTAAATTCAATCTAAAATAAAAGAAGTGTCAGTTTTGCTAAATTTGCGTAAACGGGCAATTTTATAAACGAGCATATTTTTAATGGCCAGGCCATGACAATAATATTAAAACAAATTTATGGTTAAGATTTGAATTCTATACATTTTGACAGATTTCTAATGTATTTCTTTCGTATAATTTCGATATGACAAAAAAAAGATGCAGTTGACAGTTTATCTCGCATGAAAAATCATCTTGAAGTCACGATAATTGGGTCCCTTGTCTATCCGCTGATCACCTATCACCCGGAAATTCACATCGCAACTGGCAACCCATAAGTGGCAAGGCAAAGAATGGAAAGTAAAGTTGCCTCAATAAATTAATTGTCGACTAAGTTGCTCGTAAGGCGCGCGGGCGCGTGCGGGATTCGCCAACTTTCGACTATTAATTTGGGTCTTAACGTACAGAGCTGTGTGCGTGGTATTGGTACACAAGTCATTCCTTAAGGAAATATTAGGGCTTAGCTGGAGATGCTGAATTTCCACGGTAATTGAGAGGTTTTTGAGAAAATAAGTGGATTTTTTTAGGTCAGGAAAGTAAACGTTTAAGGTTTCTTCATAGGGTTTTAAATTAAAAAGGTTATCATTGACATTAGATGTCACATATACAAGGCGTTCAAATTTCCAAAACTACTACAATACTGTTTTTTGTATCCAACAAAGAAAGTATATTTTTCAAGACGTGTTTCTTTACACAAAAAATTATTGTGCCTGCCAGCCTTTACTAAAAATAAGGTAAAATCTTTAAGACTTCGTAACGTTTTCGTTCATAACAGATATGGTTAAAATATAAAATCTATAGACCTGTATTTATTAAGCTGAAAAATACTCAAGCACCAATTTCCCATCAGCAGAGTCCGGTTGTCTTTGACACAAAAATAGTTCTAGTAAAGTGAGGATGCCCAATTCGTATACGTAGAATTAATTTCCTGCAACCCCCCCCTATTTTAACCACTTAGGGGATGAACTTTCGGAAATCCCTTCTTATTCCTCGTCTACGTCTTTAAAACAACACCCGTCAATAAATTTTGCATTCTTGGTCCAAGGGCTGGGCAAATGAGTGGGCGTTATTATACCTATGTATAAATTAAAACGTGCAAAACAAATACTTTCAATCCAAACTAAATCCAACTGAGACATCGGTAAAGTAAAAGGAAGTTATGAAGTCAATCCAGACACCTATCAATCGAGTACAAATTATAACCTCAAGCCCGGAATAGACTTTAAGTTGTCAGGTGTCAAGAATTATTTCTTATCCTCCTTTCACAATACTCAAGGGCCATATTAATAAACTCACCTTGGCTAAGATGTGGTCACAAAATACGTCAAAGTAAACGTCAAACCATACGAAGCTGTCAATTTTGACGCATCTTGAGACGAGCATTATAGTCGAGATCAGTTTATTAATACGGTCCTCAGTCTTTAACACTAGCTATCAAAAAAGTGGTCATTCAATAAATTAGTACAAAAATAAACCCTTTGATACAAGTACCCCAGAGGTGATTACCATAAATAAACTACGTGTCACATCTGAATATCGCGGAGCCCCCGCGGGCCCAAACTACGCCATTTAGATCTGATTGATTCAACAATAATGGCACCTATACAAAGTTTTCGCTTCAAAACGACTACTTTGCGGAGTTTTACGCGTTAAATAACAGTATTGAGAACCAATAAATTCAGCTCGTGATTATTTCGGCTCATACAGTTACGGCAAGTTTGTTTTACGACTAGAGAAATCCCTTAATTGATTATAAAATAGTAGGTAATTGGGAATTAGAGCGAAATTTATTTGTATTGAATACTTATTGCTTTCAAACACGAAACTTTTCATACAACAGCCGAAAATTTCAGTTCACAATAAAGTGTGTGCTAAAATTATGAGTTACCTCGACTTTTGCACTTTCGTCAATCCACGTACAGCAAAGAGTTTTTGAAAACATACGTAAAAAAAAATAACACTGGCAGCTTTTTCATGTACCTACCTGTAAATTCTCAAAAAACATGAGGTACACATTGCCAGAAAGCGAACCTAATCGTAATAAATAAAAAAATATTGATGAGATGTCATTAAAAGCTTTCAGCAAAATTCATGATAACACTGGCCTCTTTTTCGAATAGTCTGAAAAACGAATGGCGGCAACACTGGCCGATTTTGCAAAACGAGCAACTTCTTTCGCACACTGGCCACTTTTCCCATGTTCCAAAAACAGAAACATCGGCTGGATTATACAAACACGTGGCGTGCGGTGGGCGGATCTGTGCGCGGCTCATCCCCCACCTGTTGGTGATCCGGATATAGCTAGCGCACGGATAGCCGCGGATTCGGTCGATCCGCCACGCCTAGCGACGCCCACGTGGCTTAGTCTTGAGACCGTGGGCTTTATGTGTCTCGAGGGATATATACTTATGAGGAAAAGTAACGGTTCGGGCTGGGATTTAGTAAGCCGTTTTCCGTGCTCGCCAGTGTAATTCAGTGTGTTACAAGTAGAGTGAAGTTATTAAACCTCGGGGTATTACACGGTTTACTTAAAGATAGTATGGTATACGTATGTGACTTAAATAAGGTGATGGAACCGGTAAAGGACAAGCACTAATAATGATGGACATTTAATTTTTATTTTACAGAAGAGGAGGGTTATTCATTTGCTTAGCAACAACCAATTTAGGATCGGATCTTTGAAATTAAGTAGTTAAGTGTCCATTATTAGTACCCGTCAGCTTAAAGTGTCGAACACTGGTGCCATCATCCTGTTTTTGTTCAATATCTACCTACAAACAATAACAGTGAGGTTTTACCACGCTTTTAAAACTAACTAAAATATATTTTCTTAATCCCAACAGACCCATAATCGTAAATTGTCATGATTTTTAAAAAAAACGTTCGCTTAAAAAAATTGCCTAAATAGTTTTCGCTTTTGTTTACTATACTAATTTATTTTTCATAAACAAATTTATTATTTCTTGTGGAATACATTTTCAAATACCTACCTATCTAGCCTACCTACCTAGTTACTATGAAAATGTCATTTCTATAAATAAATGCTATTGCAGTAGGTATCAGCCATCGGTCCTATATTTAGTTCGCAGAGCGGAGCTCATTTCCGAAGTGCAGCGAGCGGCCATTTTAGATGCGTCGTAGACTCGTCCAGTTTCCGTATGTCCATCGGACTCCTGAAAGTTATTGAAGATTTTGATTTATTGAAAATGGAATTGAAGCTTGTGATAAATATTTTTTGAGAACACACTGTATTGCATGCACTTTTTTATTATTTAAAAACTAAGAATTCAGTTAGCAGTTGTATAAAGTTTAGTCCAGGGGCTTAATTTGCTGGGTGAAAGAATATTGCCTTTGACATGTTATGGTTTTGTTTTTAAATCAGCTGATATTCCTGTCAAGTAAAACAAACATCCTGTAGGGGTCGTGTGTTGCTTACTATATTTATTAATGTTTTAATAAACAACTGTATCTAAACGACTTTGTAAATTAGTTCATAAGTACGATTAATGCATTGTTTGTTCCTTTTTCATCTCCACTCTTAAGATAAGAGCCATCATAAATACGACCATCGACAATACGATAAAATGTCAAAATCAGTACGGTATTACCGACTAGAACAGAGCACCTGATCCACATCTAGAAATTCTCCATCCGTATCGTTTAAATGAGTGCACTGTGTCTAATTCGAACTAACAAAATATGACTCAAATTACCATAGAATAATCTCGAATTAGACTATTTAGAAATTATTCGCACACCGAAATATTAGAAATTGATTAAGAGGCCGTATACGAAATTTTACCTCTTAAGCGTTCTGAGAAATGTAATTCCTATATTGACGTCATCATTATTTCAGCCAAAAGACGACCACTGCTGAATATGGCCTCCCCAATGTTTGCCACAAGGGCCGGTCCTGCGTCGCTTGCATCCATCGGTTTCCCGCAACCTTAGCCACGTCGTCGTCGGTCTGCCTTGTCTACCCACGATGAAAACGAAAACAAAAACGAAAAATCATCAACAACTCCAATGTTGCTGGTATTAGCTGAAAAAAAAAACAATCCCCTAACCATTTGATGACGCGTTGGCCTAGTTAGTTGTGACCCTGCTTACGAAGATAGCAGCCCCAGGTTCGATATTTTCTTTGTATTTAAGTATTCATATCGTTGTCGCCCACCCATCGTACAAGCCTAGAGCTTAGTGAATAAGGAAAGCACTGCATTTAAAACAATATAATTAATAATAATAAATAAATATCAGGGGGCGTTTTCCAAAAAAGTAGTCACAGTTAAGGATTAATATTAACAACGGTAACTATGCCATTACGTCACGAAAATGAACCATTACTGCTTTAAGAGAAATAGTGGCTTCCAGACAAGACTCCTGTAGCAAGTTCGACCATATTACTAACAGATGAGGTGTGAATCGGCTATGCTTATTTAATTTTAAATACCACCTAGTGGGTTATGAGGGCAGTATATTAAAATATGACTAATTTTCGTGACGTAATAGAGAAATTACCGTTGTTAATTTTTGTCCTTAACTACATGTATTGTTGTTGGAAAACATTTCCCTGATATTTATTTATCATTAATAATTATATTATTTATAAATGCAGTGCTTTCCTCGTCCACTAATTATTTTACTAAAATTACATTGTCCTATATATCCGAGACACTTTCCGCGCAAATTCTCCTTTACGTAACCCTACAAGCCTTATCTTATTAAAAGCTACTTTGAAAGGGACACCTACATATTTAGTTTATAAGTTCTTCGGCAAGACGCAGTTCGACCGACGACAACTAAACTCCTAATTGGCACAGAATCGAGTTACGAAATGGGGAATCGACCCCCGATCCTGCACTTAGTAGTCCTTTTAACGGTTTAGTGGAGACGATCCCTTCTAGACGATATTTGGCAATTAAGAGATATTGATGCCTCGGTTTGAGAATAGGCCCCGTCTTAATGCAGGTTGTTAGTGAATGGTGAGCCTTTACTGTTCTCAAATGAACGCTGGCTGGAAAGGGTTGAGACCCTGATTCGTCTTAAGTGCCGAGCTCACTGATTACTACAGAAAATTGAACCGATTTTGACATTTGGCATTAAAAGTTTGGCAGTAAAACTACTTAGTATGAAAAAGCATTTCAGCAAGAAAATGTACAAATTCTTTATTTGTGATGAATTAATTCTACCATTTTCAATCTTTGTGATTTGGGAGAGATCGTGTTTTTTCAAAACTCAAACCTCCTCAAACTAGTAACAAATAACAATCATCATAAATATGAGTAAGTTTACATGTGTACACTTCATGTGAATAACATTAAACACGGCGCAATAAGGCCTGTGAGCATATTGGAGTCGTCTTTACTTATCTCTGCGAATAAATGTGAACGGATGCTTTTCAACAGATCCACCCCGATATAAGCGACCATAATAGCGCCCGCATACTATTGGATTTACCTCTGGGTGATGAGAATTGGAAATTAGCATTGTCTGATTCAGATGCATATTTAATAACTTGCTTGAATTAACATAATTGAGTCTTATAGATGGTAAGAATCATTGATGATTTTCAGCTATTTCGCCCACTATCGCCCATAACGCCGGTATCAATTGAAATGGACAAAAATAGACTCATAACCTTGAATTTTCAACAAGCATACATAAAAAGTTTAAATATAAAATTAATAGCTATTTAATCCGTGATTATCGGAGAACCTAACTAAACTAAAGTTCGTTTAGTTTTGATAAAATCTTTACCCATTACAATTGACACCACGATCCATTCCAAAAAAATCCTGGTAAACTCGGGCCACAGGATCAAAACTAGCTTAAATTGAGGGTAGATTTAATACTGGTCACTTACTCCCCCTACTCGATAGTTCTACACATAGCACGTACGTATTAAAATTAAGTTCCGGTGAGAGTGGTGACCCAAAGTTGGTCCAAGATCGCCGATCGGGGCGGCGGGCGCAAGACGCTCTGGTAGGGCACTTTGCTGGCCGATACTTCGAAATTAGCTCGGGGCTGGTGGTACTGTGAACAAGCAGGTTAAAGCTAAACTTAAATGCCTTTTTAAACTGCGGTTAAAGTGAAGAAATATTGACACATGGTTGTAAGCAAAATCATTCATTAGTAACTATTATTATTTCTATCTTTATCATGTTGTGAGCGTCGCTTAGTATAAATGGTTGCCAGGGACCGTTTATGGTTTTTCTAGGAACAAGCCTTTATTTTTTACCCTTGAGTACAGACAATGATTATGAAAATGACGGTTCTCTGCCTTTTCGCCGACAATTTTTTGACAAATGGATCGTTTCGCAACCTATGCATTTGGCAACCCGCTTTTTATTCTATAACAACAAATATTTCAGGATTTTTATAAAACTAACCTAACCTAACCTATGGGGTTCTACACGATGGTCTTGAAATAAATACAGAATTATTTACAGTTTCGGAAAAAAACGCGGGTTGTCAAATGATATGTTTCTGAAATGAATCATTTGTGAAATATTGATTATGAAATGATAGGGTCCCGAAAATGACCCATAATGCTCTTTTATCGGAGATAAGCGATAGATTCTCCTCATTGTTTTATTAAGTTTCAAGCAGAAGTAATATCATTTTTTTTCAATGCACGCCATTTATTTAAGCCAGTTGACCAGCATGATTATGAGCAATTATCAACACATTCAAAGCAGATTTTTAGAACTCCAGATAACACTATCAGATAAAATTTAGCTCTGTTTTTTACTTTCATATGACATACAGAAGGAAAGCGGTATCTTAAACTTTTAGAGAATTTACTTAGAGATTAGAAATTCTAACATTCAAATGACATGAACGCCCAATCTGTAAAAGCGTTAATTAAACCCAAGTAACTGAAGTGTACACCGGGCCAGCTCCTTGGTCATCGTGCGGCAAGCGTCTTTAGAGGCATTACCGGGAAATGCACTAATGCCCCTACACTGTGAAAACTGTTAAGGGGCTGGTTAGGGGCTTCCTCGGATACTGATATTATTAGCAATGTACCCGCTTTGACGTACGAATCACAAGTCAATTTTGGCATTTAAACGACTCGGGTAAGGTTGCTAGGTGGTCTTGTGTATGTTTGAAGTCGGTGTATTGGTGTACCTAATATGGCAAATGGTTCTAAATATAAGATTTTTTAAAGAGAAAGTAAACGAGCACTTATGCCACTGCATTTTTAAGACTGCAATCTTAAGACTGCAATCCTAAGACTACAATCCTAAGATTGCAAATGCGTTGAGAATTCTGAGATCTTATGCAAGGTAGGTAGTTATTTCACCGGTTGGCCCCACACCGAAATACAACAGTGCGAACACTGCTATTTGGCAGTAGATTAAATGATAGGATGGTGGTAGCGGACGGACCCTGCACAAGTTCCTACCACCACTAGTTTGATGTATTTAAGTTTTTTTTGTCCAGGTTTTTTTATATGCAATTATGTGTTCTCTCACATAGAAAATTAATTCAAAGATAAAATGCACGTTACGATACATCTTAAATAAAACGCGCATTGGGCTTATAAGCAAAGTGTAAACTGCGTAAGTAGACATAAGAAACTACATGTTCATGCAATTTAGAATGTAACTAAGAACACACAACATAAAAAGTTAGGAAGACATCGAATCTGAAATACGGTATCACTATAATAATATTAAAACTGAAAAAGCTATAGACTACTAAGTAACTGTGTAGGTGAAAAACTTAAGTAAAGGACCTGTCGTGTGTAGTTATAACACGTGTATACTCGTAGACTGTTCGACAATCAGTATTTTGACGCAAGTTCCGTATTACTTTTGTACACAACTACATGCAAGAGGTGCTTTGAGTTTTTTACCTACATTCGCGTATTAGTAACTTTAACATCCCGATGCAAATGATAAGTATTGTTAAGTATAGTTAATAGTGTGTGAAAAAGACCTCCGAGATGCAAAAACACCGCTGCCTCAAGAAGAAGAATAGTGTATAATTAAACATGAACCTATCTATTTGACGCATTATTTTATACCTGGCATCCTTTTATTAAAAAGCCGGTCAAGTGCGAGTCGGACTCGCGCACCGAGGGCTTCGTACAAGCTTATAAGGATGTAAAATTGTATTGAGGGACAAACTTGACTTTTCCGTTGAAAAAATTGTTGTCTCCATACATCGACTTTGATCGCGATTAGCTTACCAACTGCAATATATTTTTTGTGATGGAGCAACATTAAAGATTAACAAATTTCTGATGTTTTCCTTTACTTGTGCTAAAGGTCTTACTTCCTCCTTGCCAAATTTCAGGATTGTAGGTCTATGGGAAGTAAATTTTGATATCCCCTATAAATTTTGATTCTTTTGAGTGTCAAAATATTTAGTTTTTCACAGCTTCAAGGGACTGTAGACCTAGTATCTGTAGTAGAGAGGACAAATAGAGAGATCTCTCTCCAGGCGGGTGTTGTGCCTGGGGACCGAAGTCCGTTTGGATGACGTTGGAAGTGGTATCCATATACTATCATTGCATTACATCTCGATACCTCCACGCGTTCCCGTGATAAAGGGTCTTGACAGACATACAGACGGATGGACGGACGGCCGGACAGCAAAGTGATACTATAATGGTTCTGTTTTTTCCTTTTGAGGTACAGAACCCTAAAAAGTTTGGCTACTTGGTTACTTGGTCTAAACAGCATAATCAACATTTACCCTAAACGATAACATTTAAGTTCACAAACTACCAAGTCGTTGCGTAATCAGCGGCTGCAAGCCATTTGACACTGGTACCTACAGTCGGAATAAATATGGATCTTTTAAAGCGCCGCTCCTAATTGCCTGGCAGATGGAGCGGCGCCAATTACAGACGTTATTTAGCTGACTGTACTGATAGAGGGTGTGTCGGGAGAATTCGCAGAGATAAGGTCTTCGTTGAGGACAATGGACGGAGAATTTGGGAGAAAAAGTGTGAATATTTTTAGTTCATATTTAAAAAAACGTACCTAATTAGAATGTTAAAATAGATTAATGGGAATGATTGTGAAGCTGAGGACTACAGCTATGAGTAACGTTTAAAGGTTAAGATAAATACAGTTATGTTACACCGCCTGCCATGAATTTGTGTCCTCAGTTATTTCTCTTACAAGGTTGTCTGGAAGAGATCGCTATTTAGCGGTAAGACCGCCTGTTGTATACCTATGATTTAAATGTACTGTTCCGTGTTCTATTTTTATTTTTATTTTTTGGTGTTCAATAAAGAGTATTTGTATTGTATTGTATTGTTATGTATCTACTTAAGTAGGCTGGGCACTTTTACCTACATGTCAAAATCTATTATAGCTCTTTGCAATAGAAGTCCACTACATGCTGAGAAGAAACGCCACAAGGAATTCAAATGTGACTATGTTTTCCAAAATATTATTTACTGATAACATTACCACACTGAAAATCAGCGTCACCGAATAATCATTCATTGGTATGTTGTGTGGCACTAAACTGAGGCGACCTTTTTCATCAAATTGTTATTTTTGTTATTCTTAAGGTCATTATGTATTAATTTATTTAAATGATAATTCTTAACCTGGTATAACATGAAAAAAGTCGGATGTATTATTGCAAAACAATATTAATAAAAAAAAAAACGACATAAAGTGTCCCCTAGACAAGAAACAAATTTTACACGATTTTCCTTGTTTTAATCCTTTTTATTCGTAAAAATACCCAATTTCATACACTACGTGAATTTGTAACAGTAAAAAGTCCTGTAACAGCCTCTAATGCATGAGCAATAAAAGAAGCATTAAATTAAAAAAAACTTATTATGTAAATAAAACATAATTAAATTAATTTAATGTATATTGTATTTTAGAAAAGATATTTGAAAACGCCATATATGGCTTCGTATGTACCAAGTCTGAAATGGTCGTTGCCATATTTGGCTTCGTATGAGTAGATTAGTGATCGATACAGTCCATTCGAACGGCCATCAGTGGAACATTTTGATGAGTAGCCGAGCAGTTCCGGAGTTTTGTCTTCAAACCCATTGCTTCTCTTCCGAACTTGAAGTTGGTGTTGAGTTCATTTGACTGGACGTGCATGGACGACTTGATGTTGGCATACCACAAGGTGTTCCAATAGCAGTCTTGCTAGGGGGACCTCGTTTTCTAGATTCTCTCACCAGCTCAACTTTCCATAGATGTTCAGAGACAGCTAATTCTAAATCGTAAAGTGGTAGGTAAATATCATTGTTGCGCCGACGCCATACCAGTCGTTAAGCGTTAACGACGCACATACGAATCATAAGGTAAAAAAACGATTACACCATTTTACCGACCAGAGTTGAATCCTGTACACGCCAAGCAAATGATTAAGAAGGTCTACTCTACCCACGCCTACGAGGCCACATATGGCATCGTTATATAACTGACAATATCGCTAATAAATAGTAAATTATTTGCATTACAAATACTAAAAATATATAATACAACGCCTAAATACGAGTCACCATAAAAAATATTCGAGCACCACTTACCTCCCTTACAACACCTGTAACTTTAGTTGAAATCAGGACAGATTCCTCAATTAGTTTACTCGAGCACATCCGATAATAAAGGTTACCAAACTAGTTTCATTATGACTTGTACGAATAGAAAAATATACCCCCTTTAAATTTACCCTTTAAATTATAAAATATCTGTAAATCATACCTTAGATTAATACACTACCCACGTTTAAAAAAAACTGAAAGGAGCCATAAATGGCTTTGTATGCATTAGAGGGTTAACTCGTTTTCATTGTTTACCTCTTGGCTGGCTCGTTATAATTTCCTATGTTTTAAAAGAAAATAACGCAATGAATCGTTTTTCTTGAAAAACTCTGTAAAAAACCTTTAATAAACACACTGTGTGGTTGCCGGATTAGAATAGTGCCACTCCATGTCTTCCCGTGGATGTCGTAAGAGGCGACTAAGGAAATAACGGCTCGTAGTGCTGTTAGACGATGGGCTTGCACTCTGTCACTAATACACTGGTAAATATCTTGGCCTGATTGTGCAAAATGTGGTTACAAAATTATCAACAAGTTTTTTTAGAGTTGTCCTACCCCACTCTGGGATTATAGGCGTGATGTTACGTACGTACGTATGAATCGTTTTTCTTGAAAAACTCTAAAAAAACTTTAAAAAACACAACACTCATAGATTTTTTATGACAGAGGAGCCAACGAGCAAACGAATCACCTACACAGGTGATTCTATTCCAATTCGTTCAGCCCATCTTACTTCTACATAGTAATTATATTGTTGACGATATAGTTGCTCTACCCTCATGTGAATAAGTAACCATAACAACATCACATAAGAAGCAAGATGGTCATCGATTTAACCGACAACCCGTGAACTTTACAACGTACATTAAAGTCAATCTATAAGACGCCTTAATTAGATTTGAGTACTATAGCAACTATAACTAAACTCCTTCGACGTCCTGTGGTGAGGAATAAAAAAAAGTTACATAGCGGCCTGATGGAAACTAACTAAATCACCGCCGGCCATTGACCCAGCACTACCAGGAAAGAAATCGCAAATGCGAATAAAGAGTACGGTAGTAGCTCTACATAAGCTGGTTCCGCAGAACTGTCATTCGTGGTTAAAAGTGCCTCAAAAAGCACCCAGTAATCAGTGGATGCCATCTATAAAGTTAGTTAAAATGAACACACAAAAATATCAAATCGATTTACAAAAAATATGTCAGTGAAAGGTACATTTCAGTTTCCTAAATAGTTGAAGGGTTGTATCTAGGGTTATAGTTTGCAGATAGCAGCAATGAATTCCGTAAGCTACGATCAGGGACCATTAGCTGGCGATAGCAGTCTTGATAGTTGTTTGTTCGTACGCAATACACACGGTCACTGAAACTAGCCGACATGTTCATTGTTTACCGAAGGGTATAAAATAAGTTCATACAAGCGATAAGGAAACGGTTCCGTGTAAAATATCGGGAGATTTTTCATAAAACGTATCATTTATTCTTACATTTTAATGCTCTGTTTGTATTAATAGGCTTAGAACCCACCCATTAAAGCAATACCTATGTAATTACAATACGAGTATATTTGTACGTTGATGAAATTTGTCTATTACGCATTCCCAATGTAAGAATTTATGATTGTTGATATGTAATGTTTGTTTATTTTTTATAATTTTGACAGTATGACATTCCTAACTTTATAACTTGACTTTAAATTCACTATTGTATTGTACCTACGATTATTTGTCTTGTGAACAGGGGCCCTAGCCAAGATGCACATGCAAGTAACGTTTTTCTTTTCTATCGCTCAGAATGTATGGAATAACAGTTGACCATGTGGTTTATCGTAACGCATGAGAATGTCATCCCATACATTTTGAGTGATAGAAACGAAAAACGTTAGAAGCATTTGCATCTTGGCTAGGGCCCCAGATCCTATTATAGCCTAAATGCGTTCGCTAACTAGCGTTTCTATTCGTTTGGTTTTTAAACCAATCGCGTTACTGATATATCACGTTACTTTTCGTATTACGTGAGCACGCGATTGGATTAAAAACAAAACAAGTCGAAACGCTAGTTCTCTATAGGCTCGCATCTTGTCTATAGGCTCTGTATTCTGCAAATAAATGACATTGACTGATTGATTAAATCGCAGATAGATTTGGCTACCGCAGATTTGGTATGGATAGTTAGATCTAAACGCGGTTTGATGACGAAATTGCTAAAGGGCATATCGACACCTTCTAAGTATAAGGCAAGTGATATTTTTACGATTTTCGTTTATTTTTTTATCTTTGTACTTAGGCACAACACTCCTGTAAAATCATGTTTTTTTTCACTTGCCTCAGTGTACTTAATGGTCGATATACACACTGTAATAAAAAGTAAGGTTTGTAGAAACGCAGAGTAAAATAGATATTCCATGTTGGAATAAGAACTACTTAACTTCGCCCCGCTATACGTACAATAGCGGCTACCGCCTGCCTATCCCTATAACGAAGAGGGTTAATATTTAGGTCAAGTTCACTTTCTGAAGGGATGGAATAAGGGGTGACTGGTTTGACTGACGGGCACGTGATATTGTATGGTTATGGAGTAAGATTAAATAGTTCATACGCGATCTTGGATACCTGGCCTAATACAGGAGCTTTTTTATGAGCTTGTGTTTATCCCCCAATTTGTTAAAGCCAAGGTTCTAAACGGTTTAATCAACTTTCAACGGTTTTGTTGTGTATTAGTAATATTGCGGATTAAGTTCTAAGAAAAGTTTGATGAAAACTTGAACTTTGAACCTTTTAGGTGAGCTTACGAGGCTTCCGGTAGTTCCGGTAGCCTTTGAGGGAAGATGGCTTTTACTTTTGATTTATTCTGTTTAAGATTTAGTCTACTCAGTCGATATTGGCGAAATCACTGCGGAATACCGCGGTGGACCGCTTTAAACAAAAAGAAGGTTAGCTTACGTAAATCTACATATATTATCAGTTTTAGAAAACCCTTATTGTTAACGTTTAGTATCTTGGCCAGGGCTTCACTTGGCTTGTGTGTTTGTTTGCCATATCCATGTCTTAAACTAGGATACCTATTATTTTATTTAAAAACCTTTTAACGAATGTATCATTTCATCGAAAGGCATGTCTTGCTGCCTAAGTTATTTTTTTGGTAGTCATAAGTATAACTTAACCTAACATACGTAATTCATATTTAAGATATCCTGAAAACATCATCCAGAAGTGCCGCGGAGCTCGCCAAAGACCGGGAGAAGTATGCGGAGCTGCCAACCTCCTGCTGCCAACCTGTTCCTGCTGACTGTTGAGGAAGCACCGAAAGAAGAAGAAAATATAGTTTCAACAAAACATTGCGTTTATTAAAAAATCAAAACCGTCCATTAAAATGATAGATAAATAGGTCAGTCCAACTGAATTCGGTTTTTTGTTAAAAATATAGTCGGACGCCGACTTCAATTGGACTGACCCATTTTAAAGAAGTCATGTCGACGGTTTTAGTTTTTAAAATGTTTATTTTATTTCATACCTTTTAATGATCATCATAATAATACTGTTGTGTCGTCCACGTATATTTATGGCTATACAATTTGAGGTGTTATCTCAATTCCTCACGGATCCCCTCTGAGATACCAACTTGGTGGCAATGGGACCACCTTAGGAGTACACCCCATCTAACAGTTTTTTTTTTAATCTGTCCATAATAAGCGTAATAAACACAAAAAAACAGGAGAATTGATAACCCCTCCTTATTTGAAGTCGGTCAAATATGATGAGTTGCCGCGTAAACAGCTACCTGTTTTACGTATAGTGAACGTTGCTGAGCTGTCGGTCCGTGTGTGCCCGGGGCAGCCGCAGTGAGCGGCGGTAATGTGCGCCGTAGTTTATGTCGGGCGCGATACGAGCCGCGACAGAGGTTATTCGTTGCGCTAATGTACCCAGCTGCATCTCGTTTGCATTCGGAACACAGCCTTCTCGGTTGTTATGTGTTCTGGACGTGGAATAATTCGTTTTAATCAATAAAAACTACCATCTTACTCTTAATCATTTTAATAACCCGGTAAATACAGTCAATAACTACTCTTGTAAACCTTTTTAGGGTCTACTTTGAGAAAGGAGGTGAAAATCGCTGACAAATCGAAAGAATATGAAAGTAGGCCCTTGACTACTGGTTATTGAACTTTGCTATCTTTACAAACTTTAATTTCGCTTGCCTTTATTTAATTCAAGATTTGAATTGCAAGTCAATTTTGATCCACGTGTCGTTATTGTAATGAGCTGAAATTTAGAATCCATTGGTAAACCCGAGGGCAATGCAAGTTATGGTATCTAACAGCCGGTGAAGTCAGAAGGTAAAAAAAGAAAAATAGACAATAAAAAGGTTGTTTCATAATCAAAAACCAGGAACTTATTTAGCATACTGTATCGGTCTGTGTAAGAGAAATAAGAGTTATACCGGGAAATATAAAAGCTTCATTTTGCGAAAGTTAATTTAGTATCCAGGCAAAGGTCCATGTCCTCCAGCTGAGGTTTAATAATTGGCATCGAGTGTAGCCTACGCTAGAAGCCATATAGCATAGGTACAGAACTAACTGAGACGTATCGAGATGCAGGGAGGCGACGTGAGAGCGGCGCGGCGTCGCGACGCGCACTATTCCCATTCCTACCACATTTAATTTCGTTGAAACTCAACATAGCTTTTCAAAAATGTCAACTTTATTCCGCCTCAGCCGTGTTCGTTTCACTCGAATGCCTTGCTTCTTCATTTTCTGGAATGTTCCACAGTTTTGAGACGGGCTTTTGAGAAACTATAACTTCATGAAAACTTACCGGAGCCCCGAAGTAAGACGTGGCTTCTGGCGAACATTTACCAAAGTGTATTTAATTTTAGTTATGACTTCTTTCTTAGCTTCGAGAGGGACTCGGCGCTGCGGCGGTGTAATTATACTTACCTCACTTTGTTTATCTTTCTGACATGATATTTCGTTGCAGATTGCGTTTTATGTTCATTGTTCGGTACGTTTTATATAGGTACTAGATTCTGAACGCGATTTCGTCAGCATGCATTTACATACATCGTTATTACCTCGGAACTTTTAAATTGTATGGAATAAAAAGTAGTTTTTATGTTAATTCAGGGTATATGCTATCTCCATTCCAAATTTTATTCAAATCCGTCCAGCCGTTGCAGCGTGAAAAAGTCACAAACTAACAACCGCACACTCGAACTTGCGCATTCATATATTTAGTAGTTTTTTTTTTAATACTATGACTTGGTATTCATCGTAAGAAGCGCTTGTGGAGGTTTTGAAATTGCTTGGCTTCGTTACTTTTACAACCGGAAATGTGTTTTATTCTATTAAAACCAACGTATATGCAATGATAATCCCCTGGCCCAATATCAATTACTAAATATTCCACGCAACACCTTAAACAAGCTTCCTGCCAAAACATCTAAAATTCAACAGCAGTTCAACGGCAACACTCAAATAGATCATTTGTCAAACACGGCCCGGAAAAGCTGTGTTTTATAACCCATCTCGTATTGAAAGTCGATCGCATAAGGCCGGGTGCACACTGTAAAAGGCTGAGCCCCAGCGGTGAAAGGCTGTGCCTCCGATAGCACTCATTGGAGGAATAAGCCTGTTTCCCGACGACGGGGTTTAGATGCGCGACTCAATGCTGTTTTATTCTGCTACCATCAATACTTAAAATGCTTGTGAACGGTTTAGTGATGAGGCTGTAGTCGATATAACTGGTGTTTTATTCCACTGGGATAAATCATATTGCCTTTGACATGTTATCGTATTGTCAACGTAGTGATAGCTCTTATTTACTCGAAAGTAATGGCGGCTAAGTTACAAACAATACGATAACATGTCAAAAGCAATTCAGTTTTATTGAGTATGATCTATAATTAATGAGTTTCAAACGTGTTAAAAATATTAAATAGTGAAACGACCGCGGTTGCGAATGCTTTCGAACTGTTTTAATACTTAGTGTTTTAGTGAAATTTAAATAAAATATTATGTTTTGTTGCTTATGGATATCTAGTTTACATTTTGCAGATTCAATTGTACACATTAATGTTATTACATATATTCCACATAACTCTACCATAATGAACTTGAAAAACTGACTCTAGAAAAAGTAGAAGCCTTTCTAATGATTGTTAATTCATATTTTTGTTTGGTTATCCTATTTCACAGTCACATTTTCCAACAATAACACCCAAAAACCACGGTTAAAAATGGTTCAACGCCCAATACGTAAACATTTTAAACGCTTTTGAAATTCATCAATAGCTTGTAAAGTTTATCGATAGAACTCTTATCGATATCACCCCTTGCCTTATATAAAAGGATTTGACATTTGAGGCCGAGAGGGCGAAGTAGCGGATTCAAACCGAGACAAAGTCGCTACCGAATACTTCTTTGATAATGGCAAATATTGAACAGATATTCAAATATAAAGACAAGTCTATTCTCTCTTAGCGGCGCGTTTGTAGAGCATTGTTGTGAGTGATCTGTCTGAGAGTTTGAATAATTTAAACATTTGTTTTTAATACGAGGTCAAAACACACTTGACGTAGAATTGTAAGTAGATAAATACACGCTAGATTTTAACTGAATATTATAAGTAGTTATGGTAAAAGTAGAAGGTAGGTTGGCTGGATGTTTATGAGCATTTACCGACTACAGGGCTGGGATTCTACACGGTAATAACGATATCGTATTTGACGTGTTTCCGTATTGTTAAAGTTTTGATAACGTTTTGATAACTCTTTTGTCATTTACAATAATGGCGACTGTGACATAAACGACTCTTAAACGTATCTAACATGATATCGTTTTAACGCACCTGAATAGAGGCCCCGATTTTGTACTATACCGTAATAGTATAATTGTGATGTAATTGTTACATTCATTCTAGATTTAATACAAAAAATAAGGAAATGAGTACCTACGTGAAGATTCTTAGAGGTCTAGAATAAGGTTATTTTTTGGATGAGATTCAAACACCTCGTAAGACCCCTTATCTCAAGAATAGTTAATACATACCTAATCATTAGGTAAAGCTAAAACGAATCACGTGAATCTCAGCATTTCTAACATTTGTAGTAGCATTGTACCGACGAAAAACTACTTAAATTGGGAAACTTTCTTATGGACACGTCTAACAAAAAGTAAACTATTTTAATTTAATTTGTGTTAATTTTTTTATTTCAAAAATACTATAAATTATTAACAGCGGTGATGCTGAAAAAAATCTAACGACACCTCGTTTGTCGAAATCAGGCAATCCGTTCAGCTTTTACGAGGGAACGAAGAACCGTACATTCATCCATACATTTGTATTGACCTCCGTCCCCAATGCTCTTATATAAATGTTTTCAAAAATGTTATCGATACTTCTGGGAATATTCTGCAACTTGCACATCGCTACATAGATGCGATATTGTAATTTAACTAGATTTACTACATCTATTATCATATCACCAGTATCACCACCAACTAAGTAAAATTATACAACTACTCATTGTACAATAATTCAACCACATACATGCCTAATAATGCTTTCATTTAGGTACCTTGAACGTCCATCGCGATGTTCAAACAAAAATAAAAATAAGGAAAACCATTCACACTACCTACCTGTATAAAAAGATATCATAACATCAAATAAATAACTAAAGCAGCAGTTGACAAAAAAAACAATGGCATAATAATCTATCGGCGGTCAATTGCTGGCAATCGGGCAAAACGATCAAGAAACGAAGAGTCACTACAAATTGGCATTTCCGAAGGGTCAGTCGGCTTAACTTATCAACAATTACGAACGAGGGCAAATCCTAAGTGAGCACAAATAATACGGTTCTCCTTACGTATCATATTTTCCTGATCCTCGGGTATTATGAGCCGGAAGGGTCAGCGGGACCGTAATTCTTATGTTTCCGTGACGTATTGACGTGATACGAGTAAGAGGTTTCAGGATGTCATGTTTGTTACGGATTCTGCTAACCCATAATGTGTTTTGTTGGAATTAAGGCATTGTTGTTGTTACGATTGAACCGTTTGTTTTTTATCTAAGAGTACCAACTTAACAAGTTGACACGCCTAGCTTACTTCAACTTTAATGGCCTTAATCAAACCTATTAAAATGTGTAAAATATTGACCGGTCTGGGACTAATTGAATAACTACGTGCGTGTGCGTGAAATGTTTCGTAAACTGAATTACCTATCACGCATTTTATGCACGACCTAACAATTCCAGAGTTTGTGTTATGATAAAGATAACAAATAAAATTTAATCTAATAAAAAAGCTGTGTGGTATAAAGCAAAAGTGTCTTCAAAAGATTTTCGCCCAACCTACAATACCACCATGAGGGCCACTTTAAGCTGTAAAACACAAGTAAAATTAAGCTTAAATTACATTTGTGTGAGTATTCGTAATAATTTAATATTTTCCTAGCGCAATAAAAATAGACCTTTCCTTCATAAAAATAGTTAATTGATGATACTTTTTTAATGGTTTTCGACAGACGAAAGAAGCACATAATACACACCAAGCCGACGCCGAAAGTCAAACAAAGGTCTAAGTATTCGTAGTTATCGTAAGCGGGTAGAAAAACTTCGAAATTATTATCGTATGATGTTGCGAAAATATATTATTATGGTCAATCCAAATTAGGTATAAGGTTGCACTTTGTTGTCTATTTGAAAACCATTGTTTTTATCTTAACCCATTACTTATCGGCGGAGATTTTGCGAGATGTTGGATCTTGCTAAAAGGTAATTATTATTTTATCGATACACCTTTTAAGTAACGTATCATTAGGCAGAATTTTCATTTCATCGAAAGGGTTTTTCGCCGCATGAGTGATTTTTTTGGTAGTCTCAGGCTCTCAGGTATATCTTGAAAACATCATAGTTTTAGCAGAAAACTTCCTTCAATCAAATTAAAGTCGATGAAATGGTGCCATGTGGTACCGCTAGTTCTCCTTTTCGATTTTGACGTAGGTATAAAATAATTTTGATTAAGGATTACTACCAAAGATAATAGTATCTAACACAATTGTATTATCAATCTTTGCCCTGAGTCACTGGGATATCCCGGCTTTTCCCCGAGTTAAAATAAATATGCCTACCTAATACTTTCAAGGAGTTTTGAAAGCCGTATCCGAAGAGGTTGTCGTATCTGGTTCATCGTTGAGACTTTCAGAGAAACAATGATCGTTTTTGACTTTATTAATTTTTCGTTACTTAACGCAATTATTTTGTCAAGGTTCTGCGGCGGTTCAATTATTAAAATCATCGATGGTACTATTTTTTTGAGCTGCGTGAGATTTGCGAGTCGAACTCAAAAGTAGCTGTAAATTTTAGTACCTGGTCGCAGTAATGTATTTATGCGAGAGTGGTTTGCATTTAGTATATCAATAGCTGAGACAAGGTTGTTCGACTGTACCAGGACAAGTATGTATTGGGAGAGCGAGTACTTGACAGATACAAACAACTCCTTTTCCACAACATTCATCAAAGTTACTCAACCAAACAAATGTATAAAAATATTGGTCGTATAATATACGAGTAACACATAAAGCTTACGTGTCCGTATACTTAATTATTAACTGCCAATTTTCCAAAATTATTACTTTAAAAACAAAGAAAAACCGCAAAATGTAGGTTTGTAGGTCTACATGAATCCGTCATTTTGGTACCACATCGCTGTCACGCATTTTTTTTGAAGTTAAAAGGCTTGTTGGGCAAGTGAGGAATTTACCCATAAAATAAGACCGTAACGAATGTTCGACATAATGTGTCCATGAAAAGAGCAGATAGGAGAGTAGGCCACCGAGAGTACTACGTGACTATCTCAGTGACTTACGTCAATTCCATACTTTTGTCTTTCGAAACATAATCGCTAACGATTGTCGAATGCAACTTATCTAGCCTCACAGGTAATCAATATGCGCTCGCCAGTTACCATGGCAATCCAGCATCACTCCGAGGAATTTTATGGTTGGAACGCTTTCAATGACTTCTTGATTATATTCGATTACCAGATTTTTGGCGTTACTTTGGGGAGCGTAGAATTCCATATATTTGGTTTTGTTAATGTTAGCTTTCAATTTATTTCTCAGTAACCAGGTGTTGATATTGTTGAACACTAAATTTGTATCCGATTGATAAGTTGCAGAGTTTTTACCGGGAATAATCACGGAGCAATCGTCAGCGAAAAAAAGTACCTTGTTGTGCGTGACATTGGGGAGGTCATTAATGTAAACTAAAAATAACAACGGTCCAAGTATGCTCCCCTGTGGTACCCCCATGCTCAAATTAGACTCGTCGGAACGCATTTTTGATAAAGATTTCGTCTTCGCACAGTAAGATGTAATTTCAGTTCTCTGCTTCCTATCAGATAGGTACGTCCGTAGTCATTCAAGGCAGTTCCCTCGTATGCCGTAGTGATAAAGTTTGCTTAAGAGTACGGCATGCGAGACGCAATCGTGGCCATGGACATATCCATGAAGATCGTTGTTACAGGTGTCCTATTATCTCTAAATATCATGAGATCTTTAATTAGCTCATAGATAGCCAGAGTGGTAGATTTTCGTTTTCGAAATCAAAATTGGTTAGTATTTAAAATTTCATATATGTCAAGGAAGTGGAGCAATCGTCTGTATAATACCTTTTCGTAAATTTTAGACAAATCACGGACCGACTTGACTAGGTGTTAGTCCTTTACGCATACCCTCCCATACCCTTCTAAAAACATAATTACAGCACTCCACAGGTACAGGTTATCCTGGTTTTGTTACACTCTTCTATTTATGCGCCATTATTACGAGCTACAAATAGATCATAAAACCATAATGTATATGTAAATCTCTCCAAACAACATCAAATCCAAATGTCGAAGACAGATACGTAAGTACACTTCCCGTCCATATCTTCTGTCCTATCTCCAACGAAAATTACTGGATCTTGTTGCAAAATATATATCAAAATGGACGTTAGAATCCCAAATCTTTAACAAAGTAGCTCTTGGCGCTCTAAGTCTAAGTAAGTGGTGTTCGGCGGGCGGAGATTTGCCGGACCGTCTCTAATGGGACTTATCCTTATTTATTGACCTCGCCGAAATAGCTGCGATACACAATTTAAAGTTTTCCAAAAGATTTGAAAATAGAATTATGATTGAGAAGTGAAAGGTCTGATTAAAGGGTGATTTAAAAAATTATAAAAAATCGTTTTTGACGCGTGCCTTGTTTCTCGAAAAAGATATTTTATTAGGGTAAAACTTTATTGAAACTGCGTGTTGTTCTTAATGAAATCCAATTTCTGACCTCAGTTAATATTATTCCATTGTAACAAGATAGCTATGATATTTTAAAAATAAAACTCACTTCGCACTAAAGTCGTCCGATAACAGGAGCAATAAACGAGAGAGCAACATTACAGTCTTATAAATATTGTTGTTATAAGTTGCTCGACAGGGAGCTTCTACCTAATCAATAGCATCTTTACATAACCCCATCGATTTTAATCGTCAAGGCTCAAGTAAAATCCGTCTCCCCAGAACTTTGATTTCAAGGGGTGAAAACGCGTCGTTACCGCAAATGAGTTCAGACAGCCGTGAACAACGAACGCGACGTTTTTGCGAGAGCGACACCTGGCGGCCTAATCCCAGAGCACTCAGGATTTGACGTGGCGGAGAGGTGATCGCTTTTAGTTCAAGATGTGACACATCAGCTGCGATTGGATTTGGAATTGACGTATATATTCGTAGTTTAGAGAAGAAAAGTTGATCATAATTTGTTTCAGCGGTAACACGTAACGCTGATGCAGTAATAAGTCTTGTGAAACGTTGAACCAGAAACGAAAACTTTTATAAAAACTTAATATAAAGATATATTTGCGATTTGTGGCTTAAATTCATGCGAAAGGAGTTGCTAATTTATCGCTTAATAACACGCCATTTTATTTCCATAACTATAAACGTAACTATACAGGTTTCCCAGAACTTGACGTAAATATAAAAAACCCCTCTATACTGGTTAAGATATAGCTTTAACTTTCCAATATGTTAATTTGTTTAGTAGTTATTGAGGTTTTAATGATTCTGGTAAACGGTACGTTGCAATATACCTGTGTGTGTTCTGGACCGGTACAGAAGGTGATTTCTGATCTCTTAATTTTTACGTCTAGTTTTAGGACACTCTGTATATCATTACATTTGTGAGGTTTTCATTGCTGTGGATTTTGTAATCCAGAAGGATGATAAATTCCATTCAAGATAAAATAATTGTATAAATTGACCTTGGTTTCTGACTAAACTCAAATGAGTATTATCTAACCCCACACGCAGTCGGGTGACTCTCAATAATTTTGATAATTTAGGGCATCTTCGTTAGTGGCATCTACCTAGATTGTGCAGTCCGTGACTCACCTCCTTTAACATGAAAAAAAGGTTCAAAATGGTACTGTACAATTTATTTAGAATAGGTGATAAGTCGATACCTAATCAGCGATAACGATATGCCGATAACAGTACGTTCATATAGGCTGTTCTCAAAACACACAAAAATGAGTTGTTAAAGTTTTGACAACCAAATTACCGAATGCATCCGGACCGATGGACCAAGATGACGGGGAATAGCCAAGATGAAAAAGTTTTTCATTTCTGCCGCTCAAAATGTATGGGATGACATTTTCGTACGTTACGATAAACTACGTGGTCGGCCCTCATCCTATGGACATTCTCGTACGTTACTATAAATCACGAGGTCAACCCGCATCATTTTGAGCAACAGAAAAGTTAAATGTTAGTAGCGTTAACATCTTGGCTAGGGCCCCACATCGCAACCGACTGGGTCACAAGTAACGGCAGCCAGAGTACCTAGAGGAGCACAAAAAAGATGGCGGGAAGATTTGAAAAAACATTGAGGCGAGCAAAGATTAGAAAGTTTTGACAAGAACCCGAACATTTGAATCATACAATGGGTATTAAACGTGTATAAAAAATAATATATAGGAATAATAACTAGCGTAACACGGCGGCGAGCATAGGTACTGGGCACAGTGCCTCGAGGAGTCACAACTGAGGATTTTATTTATACTTTTAGGTTTCAACATAAGTGCAATCGTAAAATCAACATGTAGAACAACATAGTAATCATGCCAAGGTACGCATAGCATTAAAAGGATATTATTTATTTCACTTATATAATAATCATTAAGGTAATAAAATTATTATATTACACTAAAAAGGGCGAATAGAAGCTCAGTAACATGAAACTAAAAATACATCTGCACAGTTATTCAAGTAATGATTAAACCTAAAAATACGAGTTCACAAAAAAATAACACACTGTATATCGATGTTCTGAAGATTAGCTAAGAACGCACCTACAAACTTGAGCGGTCACCATTATGTGGATGACAGTTCACTAGTACTTTTCAGTCGGTGATTGTGTTAACTTATAATGTTATTATAAAGGACCGGGCAATTGACAACAAGTTTGTGCAAAAACGACTATTTATTGATATCGAGTTTGACATTTAATACCAAGTATGATATGTGCGTGTTTGGTGTAGTATTTTGACAATGTGTTTAGTGAAACAGTCCCGATGAAATCCGGTTAGTAAACATTTTTATTTTTGAACCATTTTGCGAAATTCAGTGGTGTATTCTTAGAAAAACAGGGTTGTTATAACGAAGCATTTGATTCCAAGCGCCTGATCTTTTTTTTCCCTTATAAAACTGGGTGAGCCCAATGGAGCGGATCAGCATTTCATGCTAACTCATCGCAAGGCACAGGTTAGGCCTCACATGGAATATTGTTCCCATCTCTTGGCTGCAGCCCTCAGGATCAGCTCATTCCATTTGACCATACGTATAGGGGGAACCATTTTCAACGACCTGGCACTCTTTAGTCAGCTCGACCCCCTGGCGTGATGACCCCTTCGTTTCTATTTGCTTACAAAATTCAATAAACATGTTTTTCGCTTATTTTGCGAAAACGTTAGATTCGAATACGAGATTTGAGTCGTTGCTCTTAACTTAACTTGAAGTGTTCGTTTCCGTAATTAACTATTATGATGTACATTCCAGATGCATTCGTGGTGGCGCTGATATGGCTGCTGCCGCTGGCTTCTGGCGGCGTCATTCGGGATGCAGTGGATGAGCCCTGCAACTCGTATACCCTGAACGAACTGCTGCATCTAGACTGCTCCAACCAGGGACTGGCAGAGCTGCCTCAAACTTTGAATTACAATGTAATAAAAATGATAGTATAATTATTGTTTTGCGATTGCATAGCGCGAGTACAGGGCCTCTATTCAGGTGCGTTAAAACGATATCGTGTTTGACACGTTTAAGAATCGTTTAGTCGCCATTATTGTAAATGACATAAGAGTTATCAAAACGTTGACAATACGGAAACAGGTCAAAAACGATATCGTTATAACGTACTTGAATAGAGGCCCAGTACTGTCTATATCCTTATAAACATCACCAATCTAGCTATTTACTGTGCTTGACATTCTAAATATAAATTATCAACACCACTCCATAGCTTTCCCGGGATGTCGTAAGAGGCGACTAAGGGAATGAGGGCTTCTAGTACTGTTAGGCGATGGGCTTGCACCCCGTCACTAATACACTGGTAAACATCTTAGCCTGTTTGTCTAAAATGTGGTTACAGAATTAGCAACAACTATTTTTGTAGTTGTGGGTATTTCTGTAGCTTTACCTACCTCACTCTGGGAATGAAGCGTGATAGTATGTATGTATGTGTATAAATTATCGAATTAGATAAAGTTAGCTAACCTGTTATTGTATGAAATTATCTAACAGATTTTATTATGATCTCAATAACTGGCCTTGTTCACAAAAAGCACGAGTAAAATATATCAAAGCTATTTATATTTATTGCATTACTCGTAGAAGGACTGCAAAATGTGATAAAATTCAGTTAGATACGCATAGGAGCTAATGCGAGCGAGATTCAAACAAACCCGAAAAACCTTTAAAAACCTATCACACTTGTACACATAACTTATTTCAAAAACGAGACCAAGTGATTATTTAAATGTAATAGTGATATTGAAGTACCTTAAATAGATTTTTTGTTTCAGGCCCAAGTACTAGATCTTAAGAATAATAATTTCGAATCTTTCCCAAGGGAGCTTGAGTACTTTACTCAATTAGTGACGCTGGACTTATCGGGGAATCACCTCAGCCACACTCTACCCAACTACGTGCAAAACTGGCCCAACCTACACAGCCTCAGCTTATCAGACAACAGTTACGACATTTGGGTCACCGATGGATTGTACAAAAGCTTAGAATATTTAGATCTATCTAAGAACAAAATAAGCAGAATCAATGACGATGCGTTTAAGGGCATGCCAAAGCTAAACATATTGGACCTGTCAGAAAACAGAATCGAAGAGTTACAGCCTACATTATTTTCGGGTGCAGAGAGTTTAACCAATCTTGTCCTGTCCAGAAATTCAATTAAACATTTTCCTGATCTTCAATCGACATCATTAAGACGTCTCGACGTGAGCAATTGTCAAATAGAAAGTCTGAAAGTTGACTCTTTAAATGGACTGACATCGCTCTTAGAAATTGACTTTTCTATCAATCAGCTTGAAAGTGTACCGGAAAATTTCCAGTCAAATACTTTACAGGAATTAGATTTAAGCTATAACCTACTTAACTCGCTTTCTGACCGCACCTTCTCATCACTACCCAACCTAGCGGTACTGAACTTGAGAGGAAACGAATTCAAAGACGTATGGTCATCTTCCTACTTCTCTTCAAACCCATATTTAAGAGAAGTTCATGTGAAGGGGAACCGATGGAGCTGCGAGGGGTTCAGTGTAAACCTGCTACTCACTTACGAGTTCCTTACCAGGGAACCGTCTAAAGTAAAGGATCCAGGTTCATTAATATGTTACTCTCCAGCAAATGTAACACAGCTTACATGGCAGCGGGCTTATATCGAAACGTGGCACCCAGAAGAAACATCTACGGAAACCTACACATTTTTAGCGGTCATGATTGGAGTAATTATAGGAGTAATGATAACTTCATGCATTTGTCGAGGGCTGATGTCTATGAACAAGCCCGAACCCCCAAGAGCGATAGCAACAGAAACAGCAGCTCTTAACGTCAACGGCACTACTCCTCAACCTCGAGTGGAGTCCGTTATAATGAGAGTCCCTTTGCACGACGAAGATCTTCCTCCTACCTACGATGAAGCCCTACTTATGCCGCGTTTGAACGCTTCCTTCCACTCACTTCCTGATTTTGTAGACGAGGAAGAAAACACGAACACAAGAGGCTATCGCAGGTCTAGATCGATCGGTGATCTGACGGAAACTAGGCCGAGAATGAACGATAGGCGCTCTGTGAGACGTACAGTCGAAATTCGTATTAATTAACTAATTAATAATTTATAAAATAATTTAAGAATTATAAGTTAGTTTACGTCGTAATATTAACTAAACATTAAAACATTACGTAACGTTATTTATAATAAATTAAAACCTTGTATGTGTTTTTATTGTACTTATTGAAACTATTAGCGACATCTATACAGAAAATGCTTAAACGCGCGTGTCGAAAGGTGCTTCAGATTCTCTAATCCGCCTACTGCAATGTGACGGACGATTTAGTGCGTCCTTTTAAAGCCAGATGGCGTTATAAAGAAAAAATAAAATAGGAAATTGAGTCTTGTTCGTTCCCAATATTTAGAATACGGATAGGTTTGGTTTTCTTACTTTAGGTTAAAATTTAATATTTAACACAAAATGGTCCATATTTTAAAATCTATTCGTGTTCTGAATATTGAAAACGTTCACTACGTTTTCAATATTCAGAACACGAATAATTTTTGCTAGTAAGTATATAGCCTGACAAGTTTCTATTTGGCCCTATTTCAATACAAACATGTATTATAAATATTTTCTTTACTGGCCTAAAATAACCTAGCTGGTTAACCTTATTTTCACATTAAAAGTACCTAATGTTTATATTTTTTAGACAAACACATGTGACATGTTGTTGCACTTTAACCAAAAAGTTATGCAGATCCGGCTGTGCAGGTAGTAGATCTCATTCAAATTCCATTACCTTACTCATACCCATCCTAACAATTACGCTGAGATTAGGCCCACTTGCGATTTCTTATCTTTTTGATAACACGTCATGGATTTAGCTCATACAATGTAACCACCTACTCTGAGACACACGTGTTTGGAAACAAAAAAGGTTTCGCCAAATAAATCTGACTACAGGTTATTTTAAAAAACAATAAATCTCATTAAATCAATCAGTTGCTGTGTTGGATAATACATCATAGTGACAAGATAAACACTATCGTATTAGCAAGTGTTGAAGTGCTCAGTGACTAATTTCATAAAAGGTGTGTACAAGTGAAAAAGTGGTCAAAACCACGGATATACCTACACGAAGGAAAATGACAAAACGTTTGCCTAAAGGATCTATTTATCCGTGGTAAGAACGAATAAAAATAAACTTTAATAATTTTAGAGTGAACTAGGTACTAAAATATATTAATTGTCATTCAATAAAATACTTAATAAAATATGTCGTTCCCATATAGCTTGTAAAGCTATTGAACTAACTGAATGACTCATTATGACACAAGCGTACTTGTTCTATGAATTCAAAGAAGTTATATTGAAACAAGTCAAGGAAGGCAACTACCGGAAAAACGTCCGTTAATTTATTTCGTCAGTTAGTCATTATGATATTTTTTACAGAAAACGTCAGGCTAATTTGAGATGAGCTCTGGGTCCTAGCTGACTATGCAATCGTTTGCGAAGCAGTTGGTTCATGGCTCTGATAACAGGTATGTAGATATAACACGACCCAAATTTACCGAGTAGGTACCCATAGCTTATATCAATAACTGATAAGAAAGATAATATTGTTAAGTATTGTATTTTTATGTCTTTTATTTGGTTTTTAAACGATGAGGTATAAACGGTGAGGTTTAAGTTGACTGCAATTAGGAGTGATTTTTGAGTCCATATTTCTGATAAAATTAAGATGGTTTAGGCAAAAATCAGACACCTAATATTTTTTACAGATATTTTATCGAAATATCGTTTTATGATCAATAACTGAGCCAAGTCAGAAACGATGTGAGGCTTCATCTGTTTGGTCAATCATACGTGACAGGAAAAGTCAATCGAGTTTAATGAGAAACCGAGCAGGTGTTTAGTCGACCAATCAGCTCTGACCCGGGTAGCACGAAACTCTAACATAACTGTTCGTAATTACTTGATTAATTAAGATTATAATTCAATTAATTTCAGATAGGAATGCCATAACGCGATGACTTATTTACACCGGGCGGTGGTTCTGTTGGCGTTGACGTCCCAAGCTTCCACCAATGTCTTGGATTTTGACGGAAGAAGTTCGGATGAATTGTGTTACGTGTGCACTTGCAATGAAGACAGAACTAGTGTTGATTGCTCGAGGAGAGGTCTAAGTGAAATTCCAGATGGATACGCTGAAAAGGTAAGTTAATCAAGTTAGATAGTCACATCAAACCCAAAAGCGATATTTAAAATAAATAAACTTGTACTGATAAGTTTCTCGATTGCTTACAGGTGGAGAAGCTGAATATTTCATACAACGAAATCTCAGTTTTCCCCGAAAATTTTAACAAATTCTACAATTTGGTTACTCTAGACATTAGCTCCAACCAATTAAAAGAATTACCAGAGAACGCATTTCACAATCTTACAAACATACAGTTTGTAAACCTATCGAGAAACGAATTTGAAGAATGGTTCAATATAAATCCCAATGTAGTGTTTCAAAATATGGCTAACTTGAAACTGTTGGATCTATCACATAACAAATTTAAAACACTGGGTAATTTGGCAAACCAGGAACTATTAATTAGTACTTCGTTGGAAACGTTGCTTCTTAACGATTGTGAAATAGAATCGATACATGGAAGATCCCCGCTGAGTGGACTTAACAACATAAGAGTGTTGAAGTTGAATAACAATCCCTTGTTAAGAATTCACAGTTTAGTATCCCCGACTTTGAAAAGTCTTTATCTAAGCAATTGCCTCCTAACCACGATGGATCACAGTGTTTTTTCATCTTTGCCAACACTTATTTACTTGCGATTATCCCATAACTACAGATTAGACATGTCAGCCGCAAGTAGTACATCACTTTCAGATTCCCTCAGATATTTGGATGTTTCGTACTGTAACATAATGCAGCCAAATCTACATGGATTTCCTAACTTGAGAAAAGCAGTTATTAATCATAATATGATAAGGTACTTGAGAAGCAATGAATTCGTTAATAATACTAAGTTGGAACATTTGGACTTATCGTACAACAATATAGGATACATAAGGAGCGATTCGTTCAAAGGGTTAAACATGTTAAAACATTTGGATTTATCTTGGAATGAGATAGCTGATATGCCGGAAAACAGTTTGTTAGATATGCCTTCATTGATGTACATAAACTTATCTCGAAATTATCTGACCAGAGTTGGGCATCTCAGATCTTTTTCGTTGACCACTGTGGATATGAGTCAATGTGAAATTACTACGATTGGAAAGGATTCTTTTGAAGGTCTTGAGGCACTTGAGGACATCAATCTTTCCCGAAACCTTTTGTCCCATATTCCTGAGAGCATTTCATCGGACACCTTACGATACTTGAACTTGAACTATAACCGCATCAGTACCATAAGCAACTTTACATTTTTTATGCTTCCCCGATTAGTTGGTCTAGGGGTAATAGGAAACAGATTTACTGCTATTTGGAATCGAGCATATTTTCAATCAAATACATTCTTGGCGCGTTTAGACCTCAGTGACAACATGTGGCGTTGTGATTGCCTTGATGATAACATGTATGATTTCTATGAGTATGTTACATTGGAACCAAATAAAAAAGAGGAATCGTTCAACTTGATGTGCAACAGCCCTTCCGATGTAGTTGGTCGTACTTGGTTGGAGGCCTGCTATTTTACATGGAATCCCATCAATAAACCGACTAATCCGGATGGTGTAATATGGTTCATCATAGTCATGATCGTTGGTTTGGCTTTGTGTCTCGTTTTAGTTAACGCTATCAAACGATCTATGAACCGCCGGCTAGCAAATTTACAAGCGGAACGAGAAAGACAAGCAGAAGAAGCTAGAGACAGATTAAGGCAACTGAGAATACGAGCAGAACAGGAAGCTCTTTGTAACGCCCCGGACCCCCGGGACTTAGTCTCCCCACCTTCCTACGATGAAGCTCTCTCAATGCCTAAACTAAATGCGTCGTGTCACTCTTTGTGTGAGGTTGGAACAGGAAAAACTAGAAGAAAAAAAAAAGGTCGAAGAAAAACTAAATCCAGTGGAGACCTGCTTGAAGAGACGGAAAGAAATGGGGATGTCCATATGTTAACTGAGTTAGAACGTAGTGAGACGCCTGATAGTAATCGCAGGCAAAGGCGACGGAGGCGGCCTACGAAGTATGGTAGCCACGAAATAACTGAGCTAGAAAACTCCCCAGGATCGCGACGCCGGCGCATGTCTGCATACGGCGGAGACATAGACACGGAAGACAGCGTGACGGTAGAAGTAGAAGCGGAACTAGAGAGGCCCCTTCGTCCGAGGAACCGACGCCGCTCCATAGATGATAATGAACCAAGAGAGAGTGACTTCTAAGTTTTAGTTAGACATGCATTTAGTGCTTTTTATTTAATTTGATAGTTTCGTTATAACTAAGTGAATACCTACCGAAAATATTTAATTAATCATACAACATTTAATTGTAAAGTATCTTACGATAGTTATTGTAAATTAAATGTCCCTATTTTTATATTGTCTTCTAGCATTTTCAATTCATTATTAACTATGACCACACCTATATTTAAGTATAGGTAGTATGTGAAAGATTAACAGATAGTTAAATTATATTACCTGCAATCTGGTAAATATAGACTAATTGAGCAAAATGTGGTTACAGAATTATCAACAAGTCTTTCTAGAGTGGTTGGTATTTCTGTAGCAATGCCTACCCCACTCTGGGAATGAAGGCGTGATGTTTATATATATATATGGCGTGATTACATTTATGTACTCGTAATCAAACTTCACCTATATAATTATTACTTGCGTATTTACAGTGCCATCTATAAGATATATTTTATTTTCTTAAATCTTGCAGTCGTTCCTAGATGTCGCCACTAAGCACTTAGCATGGCAACTGACTAAGCGACTGAAATATGTAAAATGTTTTAAAAAACAAAAAACTGCCTTCAAAAACGCAAAAAATAACTTATTTTAAAATTGTAGGCACCTACCTTATAGGTTAGTCCAAATCAAGTCGGATTTTTTGTGAAAATGTTGTGGTCGCCGACTTCAGTTGGACTAATCTATTAGGTAGGTGCCTACAATTTTAAAATAATTTATTGTTTGCATTTTTGACGGCGTTTTTCTTTTTTAAAACGATTATTTTATTTCATACTTTTTAGAGATCATAATACGCTTTTCCGTCCCACTTATTAGTTGATATAAAACTTGAAGTTTTAACCGCGCCGCAAGCTACGCCGCCGGAAAGTCATAGTCATATTATTATTTCAACAAGTAAATATTCTTCGGTGTAGTTACTCTACTATCTTAATCGAGGTACCGTTGAGGAGTTCCGATGGCCATCTGTGGTCTTCATCATCAGTTCCACTTCCCCGAGTGATACTTTCTGAATGCAAATTATGCTAGACATGTTATTAAAAATACTAAAATCGCTATATGTTTGCCTACAATATTTGAGGAGTTCCCTCAATTTCTCACTGATCTCCTCATCAGATTCAGATTTGGTGCCAATGGGACTACCTCGGAAGTATTCTATACTAAACCAACCAAAAAATAAATAAAATCGGTCCATAATTGACGGAGAAGTCGGTGAAAATAAATAAAAAAAAAACTAAAAAAAAACATGCAATGGAACGTATAACCTCCTCCTTTTTATGAAGTCGGATCAAAATTAAAGGTTTCTCTGACCATGGGGCGTTACATTACATGTAGGGAACCATTCTACTCCTCAAATGGAACTCCTTTGGTTCTATTACTTTAAAAAATGAGGTATTTTTCATTTATTTTTTATACAAAATAAATTAATTCACTGATATTACTAGTGATCACGTATAACTTACTGTAAATTAAGTTATTTTCTAAGTCGTAGAACAAACGATGTAGCATTTGAGGAGTAGAATCGATACCTACATTTAAAGCCCCATGGTCAGAGACACCCTGTATATAAAGAGAGTAAGTTTGAGTAGTAAGTTTGATTCAACTGATAGTCTATTTTAGGGGTTTTGTCCGAAGCGAGCCCTACGGCTAAAGAGCTTTAGATAGCGGGTTTTTTTTTGCGGAATACGTGTTATTACGGCTCATTTACCAACAAATATTTTATTTACCAAAAACGCTTACAAAAAGACGCTTTTTAACGTACCTATTTTATTTCTATTGTATCGTAAAAATGGCAAAATGTACAAGCGTCACATTTGGTATGATTTTAGTACTTACAGACTGAAAAAAAAAACCACAAGTATTAAGAAGTGGTGAGTTGGGTTTGCGCTGATTCGATTTGAATTCGAATTCAAATGGAAATATAATAATACCTACTGTGCGGTGGTGCGGAACCCTCGGTACGCGAGTCTGACTCACACTTGACTTGGGTTTTTCCATGTTACATTTCATCCATTTTTTCTTAGTACGTATTTGTATATCTTTCAATATAATTTTTAAATTGTATAATTGTACAAATTATTTGTTTTTAATGGTATTTCCAATCGCAGCAGTTTACATTGTTTAATAGCGAGTCTCATCTTACCGTTAAGATAGTGAAATTTATAATTACCTATACTTTTGCCCAAAATAGTTTTTCCAAACAGCAAGACGCCCCCTAGTTATTAATTTTGTGGCCCTAGTCAAAAAGGATAGAACTCGACATCTAGCTCGAAATAAAATACCGTAGGTATACTATCATCATTCATCATTATACCGTTCTTTTACCTTTACCACGGGTCCACGGAAGACATATTCTTTTTCACTAGAGCTTTAGGTATAGGACACCCTAAGACGGCGCCTCTGCATCCACCGTTCCTTATGTTTTTTACTACTTAACAATTATAAATGCGAAGGTATGTTGCAGGCACTGTATCGTGTCATTTCGCCAAGAATCGTTTGACAAACTAATTCATTTCACAAACATATTATTATACAAACAGCTTTTTTCCGAAACTGTAAACATTTCAGGGCCATCGTGTCAAGTGTCAGTACAAAAATCCTGAAATATTAACATTTTCCGAAAAAAACAGTTAGTCAAATGACATGTTTGTAAAATGAATTAGCTGGTAAAACACACACACAGACAACATCACGCCTTCATTTCCAGAGCGGGGTAAGCAGAGCTACAGAAATACAACAACTCTAAAAAGACTTGTTGATTCTGTAACCACATTTTGCATAGTCAGGCTAAGATAGTGTATTAGTGACAGGTTGCAAGCCCATCGCCTAACAGTACTACAAGCCCTTATTCCCTTAGTCGCCTCTCACGACATCCACGGGAAGACATGGAGTGGCACTGTTCTAACCCGGCAACCACACGAGGTCAGCAGCTGGTAAAACGTTTTTTGATAAATATCATATGTAATTTAGAAGTTCCTTTGGCCACCTTCCGTCTACATCACCAGCTCGATGGTGCCATATTGTTGCATCTGGGTTTACATAAGTATTTCTCAGCTCAACCGGAAAACGGTAAGTGACTGAAAAGGACAACTTACTCGTACATACGAACAGGGGGGTTATTATGACATAACTATGCAGTTCTGTTTCAGTCAGAGAAAAGGACAGAGCTATATAACTGCCATAGCTTTGTCCTTTACGCTTACCGTAAAATGAACTGCAAAGCTAGCTCATAATAAAAACATAATAATAACAGTACTACAAGCCGTTATTATCTTAGTCGCCTCTTACGACCTCCACGGGAAGACATGGAGGCCCTATTCTAACCCGGGAACCACACAGGGTGAGTTCAAATCAATCATATCTTATTCCCAATATTGCAAGGTTTTTAATATTCTAGAACTGGTGCAGTCCAGATATCGACCACCATCTTATCCATCGTACCACCAAATCAGCAGTGTTCGCATTGTTGTGATCCGGTCTGGAGATAAGACCCCTTGGAAAATTACTAGCAATGAGGCAATCCATCCAAAGAAGAAGATTGTGAAATTTGGGAATACAAATGCCTAAGTTTCAGATACCACTTTCCATCAAGTGGTCTGTGTGCTTGTTTGCCTTATCTATGTCATAAAATATATCACGGATAGATTAGGTTACTTTGAGTTAAAATGACATTTGACACGTACAAAATTTTGCATTTTTTCAATCGTAACCTATCAGTCGATTAAATATTGGGAACCGACACGAGATTTGTCGATGGTTGCAATTTGCAAATTTGTACACTCGTAGAATAAGAAAAGGGAGAGTAAAACAACAGAATCTTGACCCAACGGTTTATAAATTGTATTCACTGTTTTAAAATACATTAATTTTAAAATCTGCTTAAATATCTATTTATTGTTCTGCGTTGTTCATTTGTGTATGAAAAGAAATAACAACTTTTAAAAAATCACAATCATAAATAATGGAAGATAAGACAAAATTTTGAAGTAAGTAAGTTGTTCGATTAAACGAGAATAATGAATTAAAATGGTTTCAAACTTGACAAATATAAGATCACGAATTTAAAATTTAAATAGGCGCATACATATGAAGAAGTATGAATGACTTAAATTAATTGGTATCACATTCTTAAACACTAAACTCAATAGCATTACTTAAAGGAACTTACTTTTAGCCAGACCGTTTAAAAGACCGTGGAAGAATCTCTAAAATACAAATACAAATACAATACAAATACAAATACAAATAATTTATTTCCAAGAAAAGATAAAAACAGCAATTTCAGATTAGACTGACCCCCACACTAGGCATTGCCTCTAAAAAGAAGACAATATGATAAATAACATAGCCAGTTCAGCTACAGTTGCTGTGTTCGGAACATACACTTGGTACATCATCATAAAATAAGTACACAACCATTGAAATTACAATTCAAGAATTGTACTCAAACTACTGAGAAATACCTGAAATACCTACGCGAAATAAATAGCAGTATGCTGCACAGTGCACATACGGTTTTAATCTAAAACGTGGCTTTCTACATGACTTTAAAAAAAGATACTACTAAAACATAATATTTATAGCTATCATGAACATGGCAACATTTTTACACGTACAAAAATATTTTTACTTATTGCGCAATATACTCTCATAAATATATTTTAACACTAACGAAGTTTAAAATAAAGGCACTGTCGACTACGAGGGCTGCCTTTTAAGTTGTGTCGTTTGCCAACCTCCCGCGATTATTTAAAAAAAAACATATGGCATTTTCATCCTTTTGAATTTAGAACTCGAAAACAAAAGAATGTTTTCAAATTGGTCGAATAGTTTTATTACAGCGTCTATTCAAAGGTGACAAGTCGGTTGTAAAAATGGAAATGTCTAAGGAAAATTTGCGTGCGGTAATTTTCTACAACTTTAAAAGGGGATTATCGCGACTTCAGTGCTTTGAGGAGATCACATCTGTGTTTGGTGATGCAGCACCGTGTCTTAGGACTGTAGAACGCTGGTACTTAGAATTTTTACGTGGGCACTCTAGCCTCAGTGATAAGCTTCGTGAAGGTCGTCCAAAAACCGCCATGACGCAAGAGAATATCGAAGCCGTGCGGCAGCTAATACTCGAAGATCGTCATGTGACATACCGTGAAATAGAGGCATCCGTGGGCATTTCAGGGACCACTGTCCAAAAAATCCTGCACGAAGAACTTGTTGTAAAAAAGTTGATCTCTCGTTGGATACCACATTTGCTTAGCGACGACCAAAAAACAGCCCGTGTAAGTTGGTGTCGCAAAACTCTGAAGCGATTCAGCCGAGGAGAGTCAAAACATGTTTATGATGTGGTTAGTGGTGACGAGTCTTGGATATATGCTTACGATCCAGATTCAAAACAGCAGTCAACTGTCTGGGTCTTCCAGGACGAGCCAAAACCGACCAAAGTCATACGCTCTCGGAGCACTTCAAAAAAAATGGTTGCCTCGTTTGTGGCAAAGGGTGGTCACGTCGCCACTATTGTACTAGAAGATCGCAAGACGGTTACCGCCGACTGGTATACCACTGTTTGTTTGCCACAAGTCATCACCGAATTTCGAAAAAACAACTCGGAACGTCGTATGATACTGCACCATGACAATGCAAGTTCGCACACCGCCCGCCAGACAAAGATGTTTTTGAACACCCAAAACGTGGAAATTTTAGATCACCCGCCTTACAGTCCTGACTTAAGCCCTAACGATTTTTTTACGTTCCCCAAAATTAAGCAAAGTCTTCGTGGTCAACGTTTCAGCTCACCCGAAGAAGCTGTTGACGCATACAAATCGGCCATTTTGACTACCCCCACTTCGGAGTGGAATAAATGTTTTAAAAACTGGTTTGAACGCATGCAAAAGTGTATTAAATATCGCGGCGAATTCTTTGAAAAACAATAAATGGTAATAATCTATTAGATTGTCTATACTTATTTCAAACGACACAACTTAAAAGGCAGCCCTCGTACAAACACACTTTGGCAGCAAAGTTTCTAGACTTAACTCACACACGCAGCGACCAAATTCAGATGCTCGACCGCAACAATCCCATCGAATATCCACACTACATAATCACAGAATTTTGCCATTAGTAAAGTGTTTGCTGACTGACACTGAATTACACAAAGTGTTCTAGTAACCGAAATTAATTTTCAAGTAGTTGACTTGCGTGAGTTTCCATCCACAGACGGGGTAATAATGATGTCGCCGGCGTTGGACCGACTCCTCGTGACGAGTACTGGGGTCTTCGGCTTGGGCGTCTCCGTCATCTTGATGCGCACTCGGCCCATGTCGGGGGAATACACTGGGACGTACTCGCGGGATGGCGACAGGAAGTCTGAGTCTGTGTTCTGGTCGCCGTTGAGCAACAGCTGTGACAAGTCCGTATCAGCAGTACCATTTAAGCGAGGTGGATCATCATCGTTAATGGGCACAAAGATATCTTCGCTCGATAAAGAGTGTGTATCTTTTCTTGAATCGGGGGAAACTGCGGAATCAAAAGAAGTATCTTGATGCGGTTCTCCTGCTAAATTGTTGTCTTTGGAACTGCTCTTATTCTGATTAGTATCTCTTGGGCTATCCGTCCTTAAACCATTGTTGTCACCATGCTTTGCACCATTACCGACATCCCCATTTTCACCTTTTTTCTGATGGCTCTCATGAGTAGGCACTAATTCATATTTTCCATTAACTTTTCTTTCGAGAGTGGGCTCTAATGGTGCGGGCTTTCCTAATAATGATTTGTTCATATCAACCATTTCTTTAGATGCCTTTTCCACGTCTCGCTTTTGCTGTCTCAAAAGCCTTCTGTCTCTACGTTTTCTCATTTGACCTTTTATAATAGCAAATCCAATCAATCCTACCAAGAGAACCACGATTATAGCAATGCACACGTATGTTCCTGTTTTATGAGTAGTTGGGCTATGTTCACCGTTAAGTTTTGCATCTGCAACTGGTGGGGTTATCCTGATTTGTTCAGATGATAATGTCGTGTCTCTAGTCGCCGACATAGTTACGGTATTTTCTGGAGTATCATTTCTTGAGTTCCAATCAGATCCTCCTGGATACAAATTTGGTGGCGTTGGCATTGGGAATTCAGTAACATTGTTGTTTGGTTCGTCGGTTATAAGTGGATGGAAAGAACCTGGATAAAATAGTCCTACTTCTACGGTCGTAGGTGTTGTTGTTACTTCAAAACCTGATCCCTCGCCTGATCCTTCAAGCGGGTCATCTGTGGAGTGTAGTTCTGTAGAAAACATTTCATCACTTTCCAATATTCTTTCTTGTACATTATCTGCAGTATTTGGTACAATTATATCCGAAACAGTTGTACTTTCCGCTTCACCCGAACCTTCAATATTATCTGTGTGTGATGTCATTTTCCGCCTGACGTTCATAAACTGGGCACTGTCATCATCGTCAACCGAAGTCTTTTCATGTATTACAGATCCATCCTCTAAATCACTAGAGGCCACCAAAGGCATAGACTTTAATGCAGTAGTCTCCTTACCTATTCTGATAGCATCGTCAATTGGTTGGTCACCCATCATCATGTCTGAGACATCGAGATCGGTTTTGATGACTTTGCAAACATCTTTAGTTTTGAGTTCTAGCCATGATCGCCCTTTTAGTCTTTCCGGAAAAGCGCATTTGGCTGCATCAATATGAACACTAGCTGCAATGAGGCGATCACGTGCCTTGATGTTTCCACAGGAGCAATCAAGCGGATTGCCCTCTAACTCCAAGTGCTCTAAGCCGACCAAATAACTAAAATTTTCTGGCACATCTCGCAGCAGATTGTTAGTTAAATCCAATGAACTAACACTAGTAGGAAGATATGTTAATGAGAGCCTCTCTAATCGATTGTTGGCTAGATTAAGGTGAACTAATTTTTTTGCGTTATTAAAAAATTTGTTTAGCTCAGTAATGCCATTGGTTGAGAGATCTAGCGTGACGACTTCGGTGAGCCGGTCGAGTTCGTGGGAGAGTTTTGTAATGTTGTTGTGGGACAGAACTAAGATATTTATGTTGTGATGTTTTTGGCGGAGGGTGAATTTGTAGAGTTCAGCGAGGTTGCTGCAGGTGGCGCGGTGGAGCCCGTCGCGTGTGGTGCTGCAGACGCAGCCATCGGGGCACACGGCAGCCAGCGCAGGTGCCAGCACTAGCGATGCCACCAGCAGCCAAGCAGATGCGCGCGATACACTCATTTTGTGTTTTCTACTCTACACCTGAAATAGAACAAAACAAACTATCAATTACGGTCAACTAACAACAGGCGAATCCAACGCAACGTTTTATCATCATTGTCGCTGCAATGACGTTGGGAAATTCACGTCCATGTGCGTTTCGCGCTAATCTGTCCGCGGTCATGTACGATATTAGGTTTCACCCGCAGATGCCGCATTCGCTAGTCGATAAATCGCTTCGCCTAGGTAAACACTAAATTAACAACGGTTCTTTATAACAGCCTAGTTCAAACTGACGAAATAAATTATATAACCTAGTTGACACACCTTAAATAACATACCTAATAACATGGGGCTACCGCTAGCTACCTATCAATTCCACTTCCTAATTAGTGTATCTGCAGTTCAACCGGCACTTGAAATCTAGTGTAAGGTTTATTACATTACACTGGAATTATAATTATTCATAATTTTATATATAAAATTCTCGTGTCACAGTTTTCGTTCCCATACTCCTCCGAAACGGCTTGACCGATTCTCATGAAATTTTGTGAGCGTATTGAGTAGGTCTGAGAATCGGCCAACATCTATTTTTCATACCCCTAAGTGATGTAAAAAAAAATGCAGCGGGCGAAGCTGCTGGCGAGTCGCTAGTTATATATAAAATTAGGAATGTGATTCCCTAAGATGGGACATTGAATTACAGTGGGACACCGGCGTGTTGAGAACAGCGGAGGTCCATGGAGGGCATTCGATTGGATTGATTGGATATTCGGTATTGTTTGGGAAATATATTTGTATGACCTCTCCTTTCATTCAATATTGCTCCATTTTAACTAATTGCTAGTACCCAAAATACCAGAATTTTAAAATACCAGATTTTTAAAATACCGGAACTAATAAACAATATACCTAATAGTTCGAATCAAGTATTCATAGCGTGTAATGTGTAATTTGGAGTTCTGATACCTATCTTGCACGATATTCCTAAGATACCTATCCCAGGGGAACGAGGGCATTTTTCCTGTCGACCGCGTTTACTAGCGGAATACCACGAACAAAACTCTCGCTAAGTGCCTGGATTTGCTATAAATCTATTTGCAGTTTTCATTCAAAGTGTTCTATTCCTGTGGGCATTAAACATTGCTGCACTTGGCCGCAGCCAGAAGTGGTTCAATGTTAGCGGGCAGGAAGGCGGCGGTTAAACGTTTGTGCGAATGTGACACCGCCTAGTCGCAACGGAACTGCGCCTCGGGCCGTGGGGGGCATACAATGATTTATATTGGAAACATGACATTTGACAACGCGGGCCCCAGGATGTGACATTAAATGCAAAAAATATACATGGCAATCATCTTTAGGGTTCCGTACCCAAGGGTACCAACGAGACACTGCCACTAAAGCTCCGCTGTCCGTACGTCTGTCCATCCGTCTGTCACAAGGCTGTATCTTTTGAACCCCGATCACTAGGCACATGAAATTTTCACGGAGAACATATATTTAAAATAATTAAAGGGCGTGATACGAAACCCGTTGAGTGCGGCTCCAACTCACACTTAGCCGACTTTTTGACTGGTGTCAGGGGCAGTTTGAAAAACAACATGATAATGTAATGGTTTGAAAAACGCTTGTTTTGTGGTATGTCAGGTCCAGGAGGCCTAAAACTAATTCCCACGACGCCAAGGTCAAACTTCACAAAAACCCGTGAATTCACTTGCTGACTAAAAACGACCACAAACTTTGAAAATGGCTGTTAACGTTAACTTTGTTACAAACAGTCTAAATAGATAAGGGAAAGGTATAAAAAACTAATAAAAAATTCGTTATAAAAGAAGGTTACAGAATGCGTCTGACATCATACTAAAGTCCTCTGCTCACGTAATGAGTCAACCGCGATTTCAGACTAACAATATTGCAATGAATACTTTCGACGCCCACTTTTAAGTGACTTTTGTTTCAAAATAGCTATAGATAAAGAATAAAAAGCAAACCAGGGGCTATTAACAAGAACATGTGATTCATTACTTACCACAGATGATGTCATAGATAAACTTGGTGACAACATAGGGAAAAAACGAGGTATTTAACTAAAGTCTAACAGGCATTTTTGAAAAAACTTAAGTAATATGCTGTTCGGTTACACTGTCGATCAAATAAGTTTAAATCACAATTGGCTGTTTAACTACATCTGGATAACTGGTATGTTATGTTGATGAAATTCGTCTTGAGATCTTTACTTTAACCTAAAATTGAAGCAGTTTCTTGAGTAACTCGAATGTTAAACTTTACGGGTAACACCGGCCACTGCCAAAACTGCATCAAGTAGAAACCGGTCCCAGTAGAGGTGACATCACATATCTATCTACTTTATCAAAACGATTTTTTTTATCAAATATATTTTTATTTAATTGTTAAAGATTCGTAACTAACGGCAGTCGGAAACATTCAATAGTTTTTTATTCATTTATTTATTTAATGCTTGTTTACAGCATATAATAACACCGAAACACTTACACGACAAATTATTACATATAAACAGAAACAAAATATGCCAACAAGAAAGTTGTCAAATACCATTCGAAATTATGGGATGCATTAAAAAATATGGAATATTACAATTGTCAAGGAACTGCTTAGCAATATACGTCATAATTGAGTGAAGCGATCAGCGAACAGGTCAGCTTCCTCGTGCTGAGTCTGCATTAGGTATAACAAAGATCATAGTTATAGTTTGAGTTATCAAACACGCTTCCAGGCGTTAAATGAAAGAAAACCCTAAATAGATTAAGTTTAAATCTAGCCAAGCTTGGCCTTCGTACGGTTTAACGAGATAACCCGCGTTATTTGGCTTTTCCTGCTCCTCGAGTATCCCCCCATCACGCACGTACAAATTGCAATACAAACGCAAATAAGAAGATTGGACGCTATTTTTAACATCAGTTATTCGGACCTTGAATGAACTTGACTATGTGGATAGGAAATCGTTAAACGTAATGTACCTGCAGTTATTTTCGTGGCTATCGCGCACAAAAATGTTTGATATTGAACAAGTGGGATCAGATTCTTCGTCAATATATAGCATGGTACCTAATTTCTGTGATATCTGATAAGTTTCGGGAATATTTGATTTGGCTCGGTTTCAGTGGACGAACAGATTGAAATAATGCGCATATATAGATAACAATAGTGTGAAATTCAGCCAGTCTATTAAATAAATAAATAAATAAAATAAATAAATAATCACAGGACAATGTCACACAAATTGACCTAGTCCCAAACTAAGCTCTAGGCGTGGTACTAGACAACGATAAACTTACTTATATAGAGAAATATATACTTAAATACATAGAAAACATCCAAGACTCAGGAACAAATACTCGTGCTCATCACACAAATATCTGCCCTTACCGGGATTTGAACCCAGGACCCCTAGCTTCGAAATTTCTCCTTAATTTACACGACAGGATAAATTCTTACACAAGTTCACCTAGTTTCAAATAAAGCTCTAATCTTGTACTATGGGTACAATGATAGACGTATTTATATGTACATACATACATAACATAACACAAGTGGGGTAGGCAGAGCTACAGAATTATCAACAACTCTAAAAAACTTGTTGATAATTCTGTAACCACATTTTGCACAATCAGGCTAAGATGTTTACCAGTGTATTAGTGACAGGTTGCAAGCCCATCTCCTAACAGTACTACAAGCTCTTATTCCCTTAGTCGCCTCTTACGACATCCACGGGAAGACATGGAGTGGCACTATGCTAACCCTGCAACCACATGGAAACGGTATTTATATGTTTAGATAAATAAATATTTATCTAGATATTAAACAGCAAAGACTCAGATACAAATACCTTCTCGCGCTCATCAAACAAGTATTTACCGATACCTGGATTCGATTCGAATCCGGGACCTATAAATTCGGAGGCAGGCTGGTTGATCAGAAAGCATCGAAATTTCAGCAGGCGCAAACGACACCCCTCCACTTCAGACTTCTCGTGACAACGGCAGTTGTAACTAGGGTTTTTAAGAAGAAGGCACACGAGCACTCAGGCTACCTGATTGTAAGTGGAATCTGAGACCCATAGACATTTGAATTATCAAGACTATAATCCTAAGACCTCAAATGCGTTGCCAACGCTGAGGACTAAGATGGAATGCCTCTATGCTAGTAATTTCACCGGTTGTCTTATGCCCACACCGGAACACATCAATGAGAACGCTGTTATGGAATGCAAATAACCGGTTATTAACCGAATTTTAGGTCGCAAAAGACGGTTAATAAACGGGTTTTACCAGGTTTAACTGGTTTTAACCGGTTATTTGCATTCCCTAGTTTTAACACAGTCGAAACGAGGAGGTAAATGTTTATTTTACCACGCGATTAAGTCCCGATGTTTAGTATTTAGTATGGTTGATGTATCTAGGACATAGTAAATATAGATACTGTCTCCAATATGTGAGGAGCTATATGATGTCGTATGAAAACGAAAGGCAACTTTACATAATGATGAAACCGCGTGAGTCACCAAGGCCGCTGGACAGACATGCAACGTGGACTGGCCGGCCATGAACGCCGCTGTATGGGAAGTCGCAGGGTTTTCGGAAACCTTTGATGATATTTATGTGTAGTTGTACGATCGGTAAACAATATGCGGAGGTTGGATACTTTTTATACGGAAAATAAACGGTGACTAAAAGAGCTTAACATGGATCTTTTCCTCTATCTTTTGGAACAGGGAAACATAATGTGCTCCATGTACGACGTCATTGTCATTTACCTTCATGTGAGATTGCTATCTTAAGATAACCTAGTGTACATATATAAGCTTATTACCTATTTACCCTGATTCTTCAGTATACCCTGATGCTTTCTTTCGGTTAAAAGGAAATTACCCTTATTTTACACACATACATATTTGCCTTGAACTTTAAGGCTTAAATGAAGTTAAAATTAAGAAATAAGTGACGTCACGGACGATACAAAATTAGAAATTGAATACCTTGAATCCTCTATAAGTAATAACAATATAAGACAAGTTAGACAAATATTTTTTAGTATTATCTATTAGATGTTTTGCGCAGCATACTAGGTGTTCACATAGCTGACAGAATCAGAAAAACTGATCTGCGCTCTAAGACCGGTATCGCGGATGTGGGTGTCAAGACCGCTAAGCTCAAGTGGGACTGGGCTGGACACGTCTGTCGTATGCATCCGGAACGGTGGTCCAGAATTGTCACCGAATGGACCCCACAGGATGGCCACCGGAGCAGAGGCAGACCAAAACGGAGGTGGCGTGATGATTTGTGCAAATTTCAAAGTGACTGGCGGAAAAACGCAATCTGTAGGGAAGATTAGCGAAAAAGAGGGGAGGCCTTTGCCTTGCAGTGAGACACAATAACAGGTTATTAAACATTTTTTTTATTGAAAAACATGTAATATCAGTACTAGTCGGAGAAAGGTAACCGAGACTACTTACAATGTTCTCCGTTATCGGTTTAAAAGCATTGCGGTAGGCTCTTAGACTGACCCGGCACTTGTCAAGCACTTCACAGTCCTAGAATAGTTAATAGATAAAGTTCTGAGAAGCAGTGAACGCAGGTAATATACATCAAGGCTTGGTCAGCGTCAGGCAACGATAGCCGTAGACGTCCAAATTGTATCTATTGAGGCTTATTGTTTATTTCTTAGCTAGTGTTATTCGCAATGTGATTTGAAATCAACTTGTATCTTTATATAACTATCTATTATGACTCTCATTCTTTTCATATATAACCTACGTTCATTGTGACCGCAATTCTACCATTGCCATATTTATTTAATCACCATAAAATGGTATTATTAAGGCCGCTATTCCTTAATAATTGTTTAACATTAAATAAAAAATGGCACAGGTTATTTAAAGGTAATTTTACCTACTCGCAAAGTAGCGTGTTTCTGGTTTTGAGAGACGGACAATAGTAGATTGGAACAGAAAAGGAACAGAGTAAGATGATTACTAAGAATCACTAAATTCGAATTTTCTGACGCACCATCCCTAAAAAGCATATTATTTTCCCCAAATTTCTAAATACTTGCGTTATGCAATTATCAATAACTAGAGGAAAATCGCTTAGTATGTATCAATCAGGAAATGAAGGCTACCACTAACAAAAACATCACGAGTCGTCTTGTGAAGCCACTATATTTTCACAGACAGCTTCTAACAATACATATAAACATTTCGCAGACGATTACCTAACCCCTGCCTCAACGTAACCACGGCAGAACTCTTTGCTTTAATATTTATGTGCACTTGAACCTGAAGATGTATTTTCGTTACCGGCACGATTTTCTAGCGTGGGTTTAGCTAATAAATCGTGAGATAACCGGGATTGTGCTAGCTAACGATACCGGCTAATGGCTGTATTAGTGCGGAAATATTTAAATCTTTACGGTTATGGACGGGATAGATGGTATAGGGTACACAGGGTTACCTATGACAAGGTCGAAATTCGGTTACTGTTTCGTTTTACCGAATTTTCATAAGTTAGCGTAAACCAAATGCATGCAAATTGTGAATGCGAATGTCTATGGGCCACAGTTTCCACTTACCATCTTGTGGCCTGTGTGCTCGTTTGCCTTCTCAATGCCATACATAAAAAAAATGTTTCGTAACCTTTTTTTGTTTTTGATTGTTTTATAACAAACCTTACCTGAAGGTACATAAACATTTTGAACATTTTGAAGACTTAATGGGTTAAGAAAAGTATGATTAAATGACTTATGTGTTTCCGGTCAAATTAAACAGTCTAGGAACAAAATTTCGGACTTGCTATAAGATACCGCATGTATCAGACAGGTATATAAATATGTTTGCAAATTGCTTAATAATGGCGAGGTATAACAAACGAAGTGCAAATAATTAAGTAGCCTACTTGTAACGGTCTGGTTGTCAGACTGGAAGCATTACACAAGGATTGCTATCAGTAAGTACGCCTGCGTAGATATAATTGAATATTAAAAAGAAATTGACGTGACAACAATAAAGTGGAACAACAATATTTCCACGTAGCAACCTCCACAGCAGGTTTTGGATACAAAATTTAATCATGTTGGCAATTTTTCTCCAAACAAATTAATAGGAAGCCTATAAATGAAAAATAACTATTTTTTGATAAGATGATATTTGACTTTCTGGGTACAGTTCGGCTCTCTAAGTCGTAACTGGTTTCAGAACTGAAATCGGTTGAGGAAATCCTTACTACCTCATAAGCAGTAGATAGGTACTATTCGATCATATAATGTCTTGGTCTTGTCTCCTAATAAATTTTCTAATAAAGAGCATCCTAGATGCCTAATGCGCTTTATCAGGGTTTGCGGCCAAAAGCGTTCCTCAATGCTCATTATCGATAAAAAAATGTTTTGAGCCCACGCCATTTTGTCAGCCAGTTGTATATTAAACAGCCTTTAGAAGCAGGTCGATGGTTGTTTTCGCAACGACAAACAATGGGCGTAACGGAACTTTTCTTTCAGCCTTATATTGACTTTTCATTGATCTGACAGTTTGTAAATAGAATGTCTTTAGAACAATGCGAGCGTAACAATTTTCTTAGAAAAACGCGTCCACTGGAACCATAACCATGTTTTCGGAATTGGTGTGTTGTGCAGTTTTCGGAAACCGCTTTTGTGTTAAAATTGAGTTACTGGGTCAATTCCAAGTCATACTTTGTCCATAGCGACAATCTAATGTAGTTGAGTTGGTAATAACTAGGGAATGCAAATAACCAGTTAAAACCGGTTTTACATACTAAATTCGGTTATTTACCGGTTATTTGCATTCCCTAGTAATAACTCTGCCTAGGGAGCTAGCGGTCCTTGGTTTGATCCTCGGTAAATGGCATAGATTTGTATGACGAGCACGGTATTTCTCGCCATCTTTGAGGATATCAGTGTATAGTACAAGTTAGTACCTCTTTTAGAAATACGTAATTTTGTTTAAGATTGCCCTTAGTAATTGTATTTAGAATGACTCCAAGGGTCACACGAGAAAATCAGTTTCGAAGTAGGCAACGCGCAAGAGTTAGCCGTGATAGCTTATTCCGAGGGGCAATAATTTTAGTCTTTCTTCGAAGCAGTAAAATCTCCAATCACTCCGCCACCCCTGCGTTAATGTTCCCGGTTTATGCGCCTGCGCAGTGCATCGTTAACTCGTTGTCGACGCATACCGGTATTCTTGGGACTAGTTCTTAGATCCTAAGTCATATCTTGGGACTTTGGAGATTTTCGGTCAAATTTAACACCGAATTTTGACTGCAGATGTGTAGAACTATATGGACGCAGGCCACAGTTGGTTTCATTGAAATATATTAAACTTGAACCTTAGATAATATTTATTTGACCAAATAAACTACACAACACGAACTATTGATCTTTGTAGATCAAATTTTATCTACTGCTACCCTGCCTAGCATAACTTTGATAGACGATCCATTTTAAATTCAAATTGATCTTGCGTTTTAAATTCAATGTGACTAAGGTTTTACATATATTTATGCCGTCTGACGCGAATCTCGGTTAGAATAAGTGAATAAGTTACAGCTGCGGAGGGGGCTAGGTGCGTCAAGGAGGGAATTTAAAGCTGAAAATAAGACACACAACGGTATCTCATAACCATAACATAACTTGTTTTTCACAATAGCGACCTTTTTTAAAGTATGGAGAACAAACTTTACGAGTAGGTAGTCGCTAGGACTATATTACATTTACGTTTACGTTTACGTTACGACTACGTTTCTTTTACCCAATAGTATGTGCAGACGTTCACATGGTGACGTGACTTAAATAATATAATAAATATAATTAATAAAAATCAGGAGACAATCGCACACAAATTGACCTAGTCCCAAACTAAGCTCTAGGCTTGTACTACGCGTACTAGACAACGATAAACATACTTTTATAGAGAAATAAATACTTAAATACATGAAAACATCCAAGACTCGGGAAAAAATATTCGCGCTCATCACATAAATATCTGCCCTTACCGGGATTTCAACCCAGGACCGCTGGCTTCGGAGGCAGGGTCACTCCCAACAAAGCCACCGTGTCGTCAAAATAATGTTGTTGATTAATGAAATAATTATTGTGTTTATTGATTTGAAACATCATTGATTTTATCAAGTTTGACAAGCAAGCCACAATCGTGCATATGACCTTTTTCGTCTGTCAATACGAACCCGTCATAAGACACGGAAGGCAACGAATACCTAACCTGCAAACTTCGTTAGTAATTAATGTACATAAGTAAAGTGGACCAAGTGGCGTAATGTACGATGCCGGTTCGTGGCTGGGTCATTAACGCTTCGGTGAGTCTTATTGATTTAATTAAATGTGTATCGATCGGCGTGGGTAAATCATTATACTGATAGTTTCAAATAAGTAAGAGTGGTTACAATCATCTTTTATTACCTAGTTACTAGATTAACCAAAATTTTATCAAAATTCAAAATGCTTTTCATGGAATGATCTGGCCAGAAACAATTAAAGGCCACATTGCAGATATTAAGACAAGGTTATAAACAACCGGAGTATTGGTTACAAATGTAAAACCATTATTTTTTCTGATTTATATTTGACTAGGAATTTCGGTCTCTGTTGAACCAATGGAATTTCAAGCGGGTGAACTGCAAGGGTTATTTTATTTATAGTTAGTATTTTAAGACTTTTTTTTCAAAGAAGTTATATGATATATATATATATATATATCTTAATCAAAAAAAAAAAAAATGAAACAAAAGATCGCTTCTAATACGAGCTTTTGTTTTAATGCTTGTAGTAGATAAATTATGTGTTGCTTGTTCACTACTTAGTGTAACATTAAATCTGGCTGACAGACACGACACATCCAGAACCGTATTTTATTACTCACGCCACTGTACCTACGCATTATTATCTGTTAAATCATTTTTAGCTTTGTTTACTCTGGGCTAAACCTATTTTGGACATCTCATCGTATTGGCCACGTTATACTCTTATTTACTATACGATAGCAATAAGTGTAGAGACAAATTAGAATAAGGCCCTTGAAATACGCGTTACTTTTTTAATGGAATTAACAATGAAAAAACCCTAAAATAACTGTCAATGCATCACAAGTTTCTCAAAACAAATAATCACTTTCACTTCCGTCTCGGCGGAATGCGCAATCAATCAAATCATAACAGTAATTATTCACAATATCCACGTCACTCACCCCACACCGCACGAATCATAAAACAAAGACAATATGCACATAACATAACACTCCACAAACACACTGTTCAAACAGAACGCAGTTATATCAAACAATCGGTCGGGTTCCACTCATGCGCGCTCGAAAAGCGTGATTCCACTGAGCGCTGCATTCGATGTGAAATGCCACATTTTATTTGTGACACTCAAGGTGAGCCGTATTGTCCGTGGTATCTGGACACAGTCCAAGTGAAATAATCTGGGGAAATGGCCGATATATCAACGGACTAATTACAGGCAACGCGCTTTGGTGATGAGAAATGCAACTGTCACCGATTATGCTGGAATTAGTTTCACCTGCGAATACTAGGAAGGCCACCAACGTGGGAAAGTTTTCGGCATAATAGTTTTAGGACAAAATGTAGAGGAAATTCGAAAATAGTTAGTTTATCATCCAATTTAAAACCATTAAGATAATGCAAACACGAACTAAAATTACCGCATCAGCTATAACCAATTACAGTAAAGAATCTTAATATGAAACAGTTGGTAAAATACAACTTGTTCATAGAGCTTGTTACACTTTTAGATGCACTTTGTGTACAAAAATAAATATTCCTCTAAAGTGTCTCTAGTATTACATTTAACACTACATATCGCCCACGTACATTTACAATTTGTTATTCATTCATAAAACTAGCTCTATGTCGTCATAACATGCGTCAAACAGTGTTTTTTGCAAACTAAAATCGCCGATGAATATGAAGCTTGGTTAATATTATAGATACAGACGTGTTGGACATTGCAACTCGATTTTTATTGGCCCACAGTCTGCAAACTGGTTAACCACCGGCTTTTGCTTATGATCTTACTCGTTGCGTGCGTAGCAATAACGAGTTCATCCTTACACAGCCACGCAAAACACCCCGAGTAAGTAAGTACTTATTCTGCAAATTATTTGAATAAGTAGTGCTACGGCACGCAAAAGCTATCTCATTAAATTTACTTGTGTACATCATTACTTACTTATTAAACTATAACAGCTTATATTATGAATTATAAATAAAACTATTAATTAAGAAGCAAAGGCCTGAGAAAAAAACCTAACATAAAAGACTATTACGACGTGGGGAACATTGCAGCCTATCATTTTATAAACTACCAAATTATATTTGTCAGCCATCTCCATTACAGAGGCTACACGCTCGGGTTGTTACAGAATGACGTTGATATTTTAGTAATAATAACTAAGTATCAAACAGAGATTGAACAAGGTAATTGCTGGTGCAATTTGATATCAAATTATTTGTGTCAATGACACATAAGTTGCAGTGTGGTTTATACTCGTATGTAACTTTGGCAAAGTTTTGTACATTTGTTTTACTCTTACAAAGCCATTATAGCGTTGAATATGTACTATCTATGCTAGGCTAATGATTTAAAACTATTACATTTGCTACTGGAACCATCTGTTGATTGGCTGGTTGGATTACAATGAATATTATTTCCCGTAGCCTATTGGGAAATATGCCAAACACTGTGAGAGACACTACGACGCCTAGAACTTTGCACCTGGTGTCTAGTATTTATAATTAACAAGTTTAACTGTGAGGTTTTGTCTATCAAAATTGTAGGAGTTTTCTTCATAAGCCTTCACATTTTTTTTATTATAATCAGGTATTTTTTTAATATTATTTATTTATTTATTTTATCTACCACTAAGCCTCGCTCGTCATTCTGTTGACGCTTTTCCCCGCATCTTTACCAAAACGACTACTACGTATTACGTTCAAGCCTTGACCTTCATGGTCGCTTGTCATCGTACTTGATTACTACCGAAACATGTCGTCCTCAAACTTAAACGCTTCTTGTCAATTCTCAACAAAATGTAAATTATAATATTATTTTGCTAGTACCTATTACAAAAAAACCGGTTAACTATGAGTTGGGCTCACGGATTGATATTTCCATACCGCAGCTCTCTAAGCTTGTTCTATGGGTACTAAGAAATCGATAAACTTACTTACATAGAGAAATATATACTTAAATACTGTAGAAAGCATCCAAGACTTTTTTTTTATGTTTAAGAGAAGGCACACGAGCACTCAGGCCACCTGATGGTAAATGAAATCTGAGACCCATAGACATTTGAATTCTCAATACTATAATCCTAAGACCTCAAATGCCTCTATGCTAGTAATTTCACTCAGGAATAAATACTCGGGCTCATAGCACAAATATACCCTTACCGGGATTTGAACCCAGGACCGCTAGCTTCGAAGGCAGGGTCACTACCAACTAGACCAGCATTTCGCCAAAAAACCTTCCGGTGTACAGAACCATAAAAAGTATTATTTGCATTGCAAATCATTGTGTAAAAAACTTCCACTGCTTTTTACTAATATTTTTCACTTGCATTGGGGCGTACCGCCGTAATATCATAAAACACCTTATCAGAGACATTCTGTACGATTGAAGCTGTGCGGTAGGTTTTAATTATTAGATATTACGAATATGTATCAAGGTGAACTAGTTCCGCTTTCTTTACAGCCTGTGATACCAGTTTATCTTGTACTACAAAAACATCTTCTTGGCAACATTGACGACTACAGTGACGAAAATACATTTTAGATCTTCCATTTGCACTTTCTTGAAGTTGGAGCCAGATTGTAATTTTACACAATTGCACATGTTTAGCACTTAAATGATATATAACGGCTTCAGTAGACTTTAACATACTGGTTTAACATGGGCTTCTATTATCCATGGAATCTGCTTGGTTCCCGTGAGAAGCACAAAAACTTTTGGAATATTCAAAGAAATGTACAAACTGGTCATACTAAGATTACTGTGTAAGCAGTTTCAAACCCTGCAGTCAATGTTAATTGCTTAGCTGTTCATAAAGTTACCGCAAGGCAATGAAACGTTATTATTTCAGCGGAGAACAACGGAAGCTGAGGTCGTGAGTGCTACAAATGAACATAGTCTTGGAATTGAGATGCAGGCACTAGCTTAACAAGTAATGACTTGGAATTTGCATTTTACAATTTTTGTAGTGTTTACAGAATTTCGATTGTTTTACAATTGTACTTTTAATACACGAACCCTAATCACATAATTTGGCTTGCACGATTAAAAACCTGAAACTTATACATAATTATACAGACAAAGAGAAATCACTAAACTGAAGATAAAATTGAATCATTTAACTAGATAGGTACAGTTATAAAAGAAGTTGCAGTCGTCAACGTAAGGGAAAACTAAATATTAGACCTTGTCATAATTATAGCCATGTTTGGACTGTGATGTCAATAAGTTTAACAAAAGAATGCGACCATGTAAAATATTACTTACGTTAACTGGTAATGTTGGAGTAGATTTAGGAGATTTCTCAGTTTTATAGACCTTGAATGTGGTAAATAATTTTCCATCAAAATAGTATTCATAAAATCCAAGTAACGGATCTAAAAGACGATATTATTATTATTTTATCATACAACTTCAATTTTATTTTTGAATATACTTTTAAAGAATGCTACAACAGATTAAAATAAAGATGTCCAACTGAACCTATGAACTCTGTCTTGTTTTCATTATCCAACTGCCTTACTCACGATAAATTATAAAAATAGCTCGCTATCAGTATCTTACAATACTCGTAATTAAACTTCAAAGTTACTTCTATCTTAACCTACTCGTCTGCTATATCGTTAATAACTGTCGCTTCACATCCCATACTATTACTATATCCAAATCACTAATTATGCTTTAATCGCTGGCACAAATATGCTGCTGGGTTGACACATTATCATCGTATCAGCCATAAAACAGATCCATTACTGAACCTGAAATATTCTTGAATATAAATTGAAGAATAAATTTTATTGTATTTGAAACTGTTAATTTGTTTTTAATTATTGTTTTCAAATATAGCGAAACGGATGCAATTATTAACACAAAAATAAACGTAGTAAACATGATGAATTGAAAACAAAACATACCACTTTTAAGAATCACGTCTCAAGCATTGGCACTTATAATACAGATATTGCCATTTTGACCACTTTTGTCCACTTCTGCACCACTTCTCCACTCAGTCTTACGAAACTCGAGACGCTCGGTTCCACTCCGCTGAGACTTAATGCTCGAATACTCCACACTTATTGGATTCCACAACGTTCCTGTTATCTACTAGATAAGATTTGCTAATCTGTGTGATGTGATGCCATGCCAATGCCAACTGTTATAAACATCCGCTAAAACTAGGCAATATTCATTTCTGTTTTAATACCAATGATTATTAGTACATTCTACTTTCGAGTAGCAATGGAAAACGGGGAGATGTTGTAAGTTTGAAAAATGTTAAGTATGATGTGACAGTGTTATCTAAAAGAGTAATTTTTAATCTGGTCGTAAATAATTTAGCTATTACTGTGTGTATCTACTTAAGGATGATTAATTTGGGAAATAAAAACTTAATACTAAGCTTTCTGAAATAAAGCGAACATTCGATAGATCCTCTTGTAAAGGCCAAGGAGATAATTATTATCGCTGTATGTCACTTTGGTCTTTTAGACCTGTTTTTAAAGTCTTTTACTCGGCATAATGACACTTTAGTCTACGTATACCTAAGTAAGGGCTTTTGTTATTAGATGTAGGTCACTTTAACAACAGAGTGTCCTTGTAAGAAAGTTATTAATAAGTCGATGATTCTGCTAACTTGTATAAAGTAACAAAAAAATAAACGAACCGCATCATTCGCTCCAATAAGTTACAATTGAGAATCGGTAATTGCGGCTTAGTTCAATTAAAATCAATTGTCTTGTCCTTTAGTCCTGCTGCAAACTTTGAACACATAGAGGCTTAAGGCATGTGTGTAAATAGAACTGCATTTGTTGACGGAGACGAATGACAAATGACATCTGACCTGAACGTATACCTTTGGACTGACAACTGAGTAATAGCCAACATGCGATAAACACGAGCTTATTAATACGAAGACTCATATAAATTAAAGGTCGGTAAAGATCTGTTAATAACACAAATATTATAAAAAGTCAACTATTAAATAAAAAAGATAAAACTGTTTTAAACTTCAAATGGTGTCTTAAATTCTTTCGTATTCTATTTGCAATACGAAACTTAACTGGTGTCATTATCAGAAATTCAAATGTGGTAAAGCTAATTTGTCGAAATTTGCAATTACATCCCGCTTTTTAAAAGGTCTTTGAACTAGTGTGTTACTATCGGCGCAAATTCAATTAATGACTCCTAACTGAAGGTAATACGGTTACATACGTCACAGTAATTAAAGTCGGGCCAGACACACTGATTATGATTGAAATTAATAGGACCCTGTCGTTTACGTGCGAGTTTTAATCTTCCAATTGGAAGCGAAACGTTCAATTCAATCTTAAACCACTTCTTCTCACGCTACTTTTAAACCTATTCAATCGCAATTACATACTAGACTATACTTTAACACTTTAGTAATCGTAATTACCTTTAATGAGCGAACAGCAACAACGTATAGTCATCCCACTTTTCTGCACTGAAACAATACAAAAATATATAAATACACATGTCTCTCAAACGCATTCTCAACACGCCTTACAAACAAACAATTGCTACTCAATCGCTTTTGATAATCCGGTTAAACTATAAAACATGGCAGAATTTCTGCCATGTTTTATAGTCAATTATATTAACAGCTGCAAAAATTTATCGAGTTGAGAATTTGCTCCAATGATCTCAGGCTTTGAATAAAAAGTACAATGGCCCCAAACAGCTGTTGGTGCTCGCGGCCGACGCACACTATTATTATAACAAAGGTAAAAATATCATACGATCTCAAAGCATCTTTCCGATTGGAGGGTTGCGAGCGACTCGAGCGAGCCCTACACCCAGTTACAAGGACACCTTTCGAGACAGTTAATATCTTTGATTGCTATCGCCACAACGAGCGCGTTGTCCCTTGTGTGTATCAAAGAAACATTAATAATTGTGAATCGCAGTGACACAGTCAAAGCAATTAAATACTATCATGATACTAATAAATTTGCAAGCGCAGTTTGCCATTCAGGCCTCGATATGGGAGCAAAGGTTATCGGTGGGACTGCTCCGAGTGCGCAGCCCCGCGGGCATCCGCTGCGGTTCGCTGGAGAGCCCTCGGGCTCCAGTCACAAGGAAATTAATAGCCCAGTTCCATACAACTGGAATAGTGATGCTCATTGTTCAGCTAACGAACAAGTGTCCTCGCTCCAAGATAAAATCCCCTCGTAGGCTTGATAGGAGAAATGCTTTTAATTATTCCTGCTTCAGCTTTCTCATTAAATATTCTTGAATAGAAATGACTTGGAACTCATTGTATTCGTTTACAAAACCTGACGCGTTAAAAAAAGTGATTAATAATTATGTGCCACAATATTTAAAGTTCGTCGCCATATTTGACTTGTTAATGAACGATCTTCACATTACTTTAGCCTTCGCTCTCTTTGGATCTTGCTACCATTTATAGCAGTAACTTAAAAGAGTTATCTGATTCATGCCGACAAAATAATATTTTAAAACTGTTAAGGTTAATGTAAATTTCACAAAAGTTGTAGGTAAATTGTACACTGAATATGGCAGTATCATTTACTTACAATACGGTTCGAGTAAACACACGTCACATTTATAAATTGAAATGTCTACAAGGTTACAAAATATGAGGTAACCGATAAGAACAGATTGACATTGATTTGACTTCGCTATATAAACATATACACTTGGTCGGGCTGATAAGATAATTCGTTAAACATTTTCGGAAGTGCAAATAACAGCAGTCATAGTTTTCACATACTATAATTTTCCCTCTTTCGTTTCGTTTTATTTTATCATTCCCTTAGAAATTTACAAGTTGAGATAAGAGCTGTAATAGTAGTTTCAAGGCGTCAACCTTAACCTAATAGTCGAAGTAAATCGTTAGCTGACATCGCAGTCCATGAAAGGAGGCATTTATTACAACGATTACAGAACTAAAAGTGTTTACGCCTCACAATAGATTCAAAGAAGCTGGGTAAATTGCAGAACACGCCGAGCCACTTATTCTTAAGTTAGTATTAGGAGCGCCGAGTTCACCTGCGTCAGATGTTTGTGAGCCGTGCGAGCGACGCCTCGCACCACACCATCATGACGATAATGATGACGATAGACGCACAGATTATAATTGACACTCGTACCGCAAAAGGCCCTAATCCAACAACGCTGACATCAATGTTGGTAAAAAAATAAAATAACGGAAGACAATTATAATAGGAATCAATAACGGCTAAAAAGCATACGTAATTGAGCGTGTTATGATCGAATAATAAATTACGCATTCGTTTCGTTTAAACAGAATCTCGTGCAAAGCGTACCATAGACGAATTAATGAATTAAACGGTTAGATATTCGGCCTAATATATTTCTCTTTTACAGCATCGTATAGTCTTGCCGGTGGTTAAAATAACGGTACAAACCGCTGCGAATACCGTTTGGGATATAAACCAAAAGAAGGCTTTGTCATTCGCTTCAGTTTTGATAAAGACACACAAACAAATTATAAGGATAGTTACGTCGATTACATGACCGGTTGAGAGAGCAAACAAAGGAATATACACTTGAAGATTGTAGATTTAACAAACATCTGTGTCCTCATTACCAAGATGAAATTGCTTAATGTAACCGAGTCGTTTACTTGATATATCAATACAATTGGACGCTTCATCGACCTTGATTAAAGCAGCAAAAACGTCAAATAATGTAGATAAATGACAACCTCGTCCGTTCCGTGTCTTCGGCCATTTCCCGTTTTACATTACCGTTGCAAGGTAAAGCAAAATTTGACTGAATGGAGGACGCGAGTTCCAAGAACGTGAAGAAGTCGTTTATTAAGCATACATAAATCTGGATGGCATTCGATCAGAATGAAAAGGGAGAGTGATTGCCTTGTTTATTGAGTAAACATTAATTTTAATTATATGGTTCAATAAGATGGCCTTATAAATATGCTTTAAAGGCGATACAGCTTATTAATCAGCTGTTATTCGTAATTGGTACCTTTTTTCTGACCTTAGTGTCAAGGATATCAAACATCTTGCACGTCAGACTGTCTGGCATAGTTAAGTCATACAACCAGTTCAAGACATTCTAATGGTCATTGACAGAAACAGCGGTGAAAGTATACCTACCTAATAATGCTAGTGTGGGTGGTATATAATATTGCAAATATGTCTACCGTACGGATCATGCTAATGTTGGCGAATATAATACAGCATTGTACTACCGCGTGTTACACAATCGTCATCGCGAGATAAAGGATGTAATGAAACATTTAGATTTTATACAATAGAATATGGTTAGCAGTGACGACAATATAAATGCAACGCCCGCTATTTTCGGCAGTCAGACAATCAGCACTACAAATGAATATGCAAATCAAAGCAAAAAGTTACTGAGGACATTCGTTCGATTGTATGACTTTGAGCACCAAATAGGTTACAAAGAGTTAATTGGCGGCAAGCAACATAGTTAACGAGATATTCCAGACTAAAATAGCTCCCGGTTATAATGAGGATGACTATGTAAGAGGACTTTTACGATCCTAGAATAATAAATTAAAGATGCGATGTAAAACTTTTTGCTTTTAACGCCTCGTCAAAACAGTTGAATGCCGATTAAGATTTATAGAGACCTCATAAGGAGTAGAAGAAAAAATATACGAGCCCATAGCTCCAATGCTGGGGAAAGCATTTCAACGGATATCTTTTTACGTTCACTATAGCGCTAAGCTAAGTGGAATCCAGTAGCCCGCTAATATGAGTTGACGGGATAGCAAAAACTGCTGTTTGTTGTGGCAAAAGAAACTTGTACTTAAGTATCAAGTTGCATATTTATTGCTTATTTATGTGAGTCGTGCAAAATTGGAAGTATTTGCAGTTCTCTGTAGTAACGCATTAGTGCGTGAATTGCGCGCGAGTACGTGTAATCTATCCGGGCAGCACTCATTAGCTCGCACGCTATTCGCCCGCCCGTCGTGGGAACTTGAAATGCACTATTTCTAGCACCATCCTTACGCGTTTGGAACGGTTCAATTCTTCGAAAGTAGAAAAAGCCATTAGCATTAGTTTTTGCTTTTGTTTTTAAAGGATCGGGTTTAATGTCTCGGTGGTCTTCATTTAGATCAGTATTTGGGATTGTCTCGCCACGTGATATCGGAATAACATTGACAAATTTAATTTCACTTTACCAGACGACTTTAATGACTCCATTTAAATGCGGATGTTTGGGATCTTTATCAATTTCAACTCATTTGTTTTGGAATTTAACGAGATTCTTTGACAAACAATCGAACACCAAATATTTAACCTTACTCGTATTTTATTTCGAATAAGCTAATGAAACTTTAGTTTACTACGTAAATTTTTAAATTATTATCGCGGTCATTAAACACAAATTTTATATAAAATATAGCTGCTTGTTAATGGTATAAATCATAATCCCAATAACAAAGCTTAACGGAATCTACTGACGAACAAAAAACACCCAAAGTTCTGTTGAAGGGAGGGGCGGGGCACAAAAGGACCTTAGCCCGAGTGTCGGAGGTCCTGTAAACAGAATGCAAAGGAAACGATTTTTTGTCCGAGATTCGGGGCTGGCGGCGGCGTGACGGCAGGCGCAGGTAGGAATCTCTCTACGGCTCCGATATTATCTTGGTTACTTACGACAAACTCCACTATCTTCAAGCCAACTGTTTGCATAAACAAGAATGACCTTACTGCTTGCATACGTGACTACGATACATCTATTGTACCCAACTGTATGCGTGTACCTTAACGCGAAAATTCAACATGAGTAAAGAGTACCGTAATAAAGTCCTCGCTTGCGTGACGATATATTTGCATTCTTCTTCGGGGCGTCCTTGGCTGTAGGACTCGTTGAACGTTGACAAGAAAATACATGTTTTCGTGTTTTTTTCGTCCCTAACGGCGTAGTCCTTACTCCTACAATATTAAATACTTCCCGCCACGAACTGTAGACCTTGAATAACATTAGGAGCCGGGTCAACTAAATTCACGTGAGTTTAAATATTCACGTTGTTTAGACCAGCCAAACACGGTGTGCTTCTATTTATACTCGCACCAACCGTTTTCACAATGAGTACATTGAGAAAATAAAACATTAAGTTAATTATTTACTTAAAACTTACAAAACGTTACAAACATAGAAAACTATCGCATAAGCACATTATAATTACAAAAATAGTGATAAAGGTATGCTTTGATGACAATTGTAAGGAATGTCGCAAGTACCTATTGGATGAAGCCATTGTAGTATTTAGACACGATTGAGACGACCTTTATGCAATAATTCGCGGCACGCGTTGATGCTAATTTGCGATTCAAACGCAATCCAGGTTCCGGAACGGTTTACATGACACATATCCTGTTTAATTTGTCTGCGCACGAGTTGCCTTCCAACACATTGTAATAAAAAACAAACAAAAAATTACCTGTAGTCGAGAAAAATACGTAATATGCAGTAGGGAGCAACCTACTGCATATTAGGTTACTATAACGTCTAACGCATATTATTGTTTCTATTGCATAGTAAACAATGCCCATACAAATAGGACTTTCGTCAGTTAAACCTTTCTATAATAGGCTAAGAATGTAACAAAATTCACACTTCCGTACTGAAGAACCTACGGTTCTCTCTCCAAGACAAATAGTCAAGGTGAAGTTAATGGTAATTTTATGTCCTAAGAAGCTGCAAGCCCCAGGGGTTTAATGAGCCGCGTATGGCGCGAGTAATGGACCGCATCAGTCGCCGTCCTTCGGCTCGTTTGACTGCGTAATTAGCTAAAGGAGAATGTCTCCGGCGCCATTTTCGGTGACACTTCACCAAATACGCCGCGGAATGCCCGCGAACGGCTGAGTAATGAGTGCATCTACGAGCTCACGCCCGCCGTTATAACCGTTGCGGCTCCCGGTCAAAGATCTTTACCTTTGATATTGAGCATATGCCCTGACTCCAGAATCCAGAATATGTAGTAGGTATATGCTGCTAACTAGTCACGCGTTGATAAGTTACTAAGTTCAAAATGAAAATGAAAAGTGTTCTTTTTCGATTCTTGCATTGCCACTAGCAATTGACACAATCATATTCTCACTTGACTAGCAATTGATAAATTGGTCATGTTATAAGCAATAATTATTATATGACTTTAATTACAAACAGGAGCAATTATATTTTTATGCACAACAACTCCACTACTTTCTACTGTCTGAAGATAATTTCCTCAGTTTACTGTAGGGATAAACAGTCGGCCATAAATGTCCGGGCGAGTAGTTTAGTGTCGCGATGTAATCAAATGGCTATTGCGCTGGAGATTTGATTCCTTGCATTGGAAAGCAGGAATATGAAACGATTGGAGAGCGGTGCGGCGTGGGCGACGGACCGCATTGTCAGGGCGACGAAGACCTAGCACCAGCCTTCTGAGATTATTGCGAGTTGTGTCAGGTGTCCACTGCCAACGAGACAGTAATTGTCATTATACCTGCTCAGAACGAGTTTGTGTAGGTACTTGAAATTCATATAATTCGTAAGAAAGCTAGAATTTAGTGACATTGACTGAGAGATCATTGATAAATATTTTGCTCAATAGGACAAAGATTTTTCTTGACACCTGTCAATTTTCACCATGAACTTTGTACACATCTAGCGAATAAGATATGCAAATGATCAGTGACAATCCGCAAAATCCATTCTGTAACGATCATGCGAGTCCAGCGCTATAAAAGTGGTTAGGGACTGGTTGTAGGAACCAGTCGTGTCCTAGGCCTCCTCGCCCACTGCGAGTAGGCGGTGTGATTGCCTCCGAGCATTCCTTGCACCAGTGATATCCCTCATCCTAACGGAAAGCATTTCTCATTATTTATGCGACATCTATGGCGAAGATTGTGGAGTTACTTACACTTACAATCTTTAGATATCGATTTCAAATACTGGTGTGATTTTAGAAGATTGAATTTCGTACGTGTATGAGTTTGTTTGTCACTCTTACTTCTTATTTTCTACGCAAAGTTTCAATAGTCAATCATTTCGTACAGCTAACAATAGATTGTTTATGAAATTAACAAAGGTGTTTTTTTTTCTAAAAAAAGATTCTTAGGTAAAGTATTATGTTATTAAACAGAACATCGTGTTTGGCAAATGATCCGGCGGGTATTTCTATAAACTACAAGTGTTTACTTTACGATAGCGCACGCGCTCAGCCCTTACATAAACAATCCTTGAGAACAGGAACAATATGGAAGCCAACATAATTATAACATTTACCTTAGATATTGATCTGCACCAATAAGATTCAATCAAGCATATGCAAAAGTAAATTTTCATTGATCTTTACCATAGCTGGGCATTAACTCGTTAATCCGTTAATCGTTATTTAACGAAGTTAAAAGTTTGAGTAATGGATTAACTTTAAAAAAAGGACTCGTTAGCTTACTTTAAATTTCCCCTATAGTACCTACAATTTACTAAAAAGATACCGCACGCACCGTTCCGCGCCGCGAAAAACACGTTCAGGCTCGCTTTCAGACGAGAACTTCAACATAATAATGTTCATAAAGGGAAATGTCCACATTATGACTAAAAACTAAATTACACCCAATTTTTCCCCATTTTTATTCCTAACCTGTTAACTTCTAGAACCCAAAACAACAGTTTACTAACGCAACGATTAAAAAAACGGATTAACGATTAACGTTAACCTGCGTTAAAATCTTCCGAAACGTAACGCTTTAACGTTTAACGAAGTTAACTCTTTTAGTAACGGATTAGTGATTAACGAAGTTAGTTATTTGAATAACGTTGCCCAGCTATGATCTTTACCATTACATATAATATTAACTGTGAATCAGTGAATGTTTGTTTAAAAGCCAACTCATCATTAAAAACGGAGCGTTGTGATAGCGAGAGGACTGAAAGGGTACCTAAATGTGTTAGGAAATAGCTACATACGGTGTTTTGAGCTAAAGAGCGAAAACAAAGGTGTCGTGTTGTATTGGGATTCCTTTCAAAGGCACCCTCAATTAATTGTAGTTAGAATTCGTACTTTTTGTATTTGTCTCAATAGTCAGTCATGTTATTATTTTCAAAAATAAAATTAGTCATCGTTGTCTAGTACCAATAGTAACTCCTATTTCATCTGTATAGTACAAGCTAGCACCAATAGTAACTCCTATTTCATCTGTATATGTAATAGTACAAGCTAAGGACATAGTTTGGAACTTGATCCATTTCTGAAAGATTGTCACGAACATTTTGTTGTTGTTTGTGTCTATTTTATCAAAAGCTGAACAACCAACATAATACCTGTACCAGATGGTGGCCTAAGGAGTCGGATCGTTTCTATTTCTATTTAAAAACGAGTCATCAATTTAACATCCTTGTTTTATTATGTGTCATCTGATTAAAGGAACTAAGATTTACCTGCTGGGTATTTTTGCTTTTCCGAGGTAATTCAGTGCCTTGACTCTTAATTTATGTGTGAAATTGACCCAATACAGCAGTGTGCGTTTGAGCTCCAGTTAGGTAACTTCTCCGTGATGTCACCTTTATTTCTGTCATGTCAAGAGTCAAGGTAAGATGCTGTTACGTACTAATTTTACCAGACAAATCGAAGCATGTTGTTATCTATAGAAAGGTTAATTACGCAGTTGTAAGTTAACCGGATTAAAAACAAAATAGACTATACATATAGGTATAGTTTTTAAGAAAGGTTTCATTTTAGATACTCAAAGGGTTAAAGGATATCCGGAAAGACATCATATTCTATCAGCAGCGTTTAGAACGGAAAAATGTTATTACATTGAAATCCCCAAAATAAATGACAAAGTCATTGATAAACAGATTTTTAAAGGTAACCTATCACATTAAGATAATATGTTCTAGTTAAACAGGAGATATTGTGTAAAAAATTGTTATCGCCGATAACGTATCAGTAAATCAAAAGAAATAACGTGGTACGTACTTATTGTATGAAGATCAAAGAGTCTGGGACTAAAGATGTTCAATATTTTTTTACAATATGGCGTACCAATCAATTAGGCAGCTTTATACGACACTGAACTCGACTAACCTGCCTGCTGCCTAATTGAGAAGGCACGCACTAAAATGTGTTTTGTACGCTCCGACGGGACTTCTTAAACTTGCTAGATAAAACTTCACCATTAAGATCGACGCAGCGCTGTGTTGAGAGAATCACCCCCATGCGCTGCGGGCCTAATATGGTCGTGTTTATCGATGTGGATAAACTCGGGAAAAACATCTGTCGCTTTCTGACCAGTAAGTGAGTGCGAGGGTGACGGATGCTTGATCCACCGCGATAATAGCAACCATAATACGAGTTCAGACGAGGCACCAGTATTGAACTTTGTTAATACGATTAAACTCGATAAGTATAGCTATAGTAAAACAGTCTGCCTCGCTCCGAAAGCACTTAAAGTCAGTCAGACTCATTTCTGGGTCCCGTATGAAAGTCGTTTTATGTCATTGATTACCGCAACCACCAATACCAGCAAGCGACTAACGTATTATTATGACCTTGACCAACCTATTATGTAATCCCCTGGGATGTCGGTCCTTAGCCAAGTTATTTCTATCCATCTGATTATTGTTTTTGTATTTCTCCCCATAGTAACTGTGTTCTGTTGATACTAGTTAGGCAGGGTTACTGACGGTGTTCTTTTTATCCCTCAATCTTGTGGGTTGCGGATGTTAATTTATTTATTTAAAAGAAATCAAACAGTCATTTACTTATTGCAGATTCGTGAAAACAATAATGAGGTAGGTACAGTCAAAGTCATAAATATGTTTACACTAAACCTATATTATAATATATGAAATTGTCTCAGAGAATGAAAGTGTCAAGGTACTAAAGTGTAAACTTATTTATGACTTCGACTGTACATTGATAAACAGTGTTCATAGAAGACATAGTAAGTATACTAACTCATAAGGCAACCTCCTTACTCAATTTGACTCGTTTTCTGTCCATCTTAACGGGTTTATAGAGTATAGGTCTGTGTCTGGTTCATATGACTTTGACAAGGTCGTAGATGGGTCGTTTTAAAATAAATGTAGGTACATTGTTAAAGGCTTAATGAAAACAAAAATCACGATCGCATCCTTTGTGTAACGAAAGTTAGTAATACAAACTATATCGGTAAAACTCATTACACAATGGAATCAATTAAGTTTTTTTTTAATTCAAGCCCTATTTTTTTTAACGTACTACCGCGTAGTCACCATCATCACACACCGTTCATCATATTGTGCTGTCCGTTGACCTCAGTTGCTCTTTTTATGTTAACTTTGTAATTTTCTGTTGCAGATTATTCCTTAACGTTAGGTTCATCATTGTTATCGGAGAATAAATCATAAGACAGTAAGTAGTGGCGCCAGATGCTGATCAAAAATCGTGCCTTCTCTTCAATCGGAGTATCTGATCGGGTCAAGTGCAGTGCACGCGTTTAAATAACATCCCTAACCGAAAGCGGCATCCTTTTTTACAACTCGAAATATGCAGTAATTGATAGCGTAGAACCTATCGAGTTGATAGGTTCTACGCTATCAATTACTGCATATTTCGAGTTGTACAAACGCTACAGCTTTTTGCTGAAGTTCGAGCGCCTGCGACGCGACGTCTCTGAATCTTAATCAATACGGAAGACGCCATTTGAACCTTATATAGGCAAGACGGGGGTCTGACCAGTGTAGCTAGTACTATTCAAGAATTGTATGAACACGTAAGGTAGATGAATGATGGGTTTAATACTTAGTTTATTCATTTAACTAGCACCAATCATGTTGACATCATAACATCTACTTTTAAAACTACTGCGTTCTGACTAACAACGCACGGCTATTCAACGTAGGAACAATGAAATGTGGAATAAAAACTCTGTTATGAGTAGTGTAGAGGTGCAGTACAAAAGGATTTTTAGAATAAAAATGGAAGAAAAAAAATCAAATTCGTTAGAGGGAACGCGCGGAATGTTTCTGTAATTCTGTAAAGGATGATCCGGCGCGATACCTGCTTGGTTGATCTCTTAACACGGCGCTGCGTCGATCTTAAAGCTGAAGTAAATTACGACACTGAACTCGACTCACCTGCTTGCCTGCCTAATTGAGAAGGCACGCGCTAAAATGTGTTTTGTACGCTCCGACGGGACTTCTTAAAATTTCCGGATAAAACTTTACCTTTGAGATCTACGCAGCGCTGTGTTGAGAGAATCACCCCCCTTGTATCGTACTCCACACACAGTCACAGTTTTCGAAAATGCGAAATTTCAATTTAAGTTATGCAATCTGTGTAGGGCCCGGTGCGAGCGACTGGCTACTTCCACGTCGCTTGTTGAAACTCAGTCGCCATTAATGTCATTCATTATGATAGTAAGACCTAGGGGGTTAACATGACATGCCTAAGCAATCCAGCTTAGGATGAGTGTAAGTGACAGAGCTATAGCAGTTACATGGCTCTGTCTGTTTCTCTCACCGTAAACTGAATTGCTTAGCCATGTACCTAATGGTAACCCCCCGCTGTCCACGTAGCATCGCTTCAACCGCGTGTCTATGTCATTTGTCGCTTGTTGTACCATTGTTTGCACCATCCTAATACGGAAACTGAACTTTGTTAAAGTTTGAGTCAAAGACAGGCAAGCCTATATAAGTGTGACGTGGGTCAAACAAACTGCTACTTTGGAATGCAACTATTTACTAGGATGCAAGGGTAATTAACTTGCATTTATCAGAATATAGTACAGGCATAAGTATCATACAGTAAATATACTTTATGTTTCTAATCATATAATGGTCATTATTGTTCCATACCGAATATGTACGTAAGTATAATAAATGAATGAAGCAATTTTTAACAAACCCATAAAAACTTATTACGTATTTTATGATAAGAATCTGCGTCTGGAAATTACGGGTCCTAAAGATTATTCCAAGGGATTTGCGGTTTTTTTCCTAATTGAGTGATATGAGAACTTACAAATGAAAGGTTTAGACATAAGCGTAACGAACATTATTTGATTATTTTTTAGATTAAGTTTGTAATGAAATGGAAAGATTACTCTGTAAATTACAATTTGATTGATTAAGTAAATAAATCAAAACATAGCACCTAAACTACTTACATATTGTATTTTCCAAATTCAAGCAACGTTTGAATCTCAGCAAATTAAAACATCACTACATAGAAGTTGAGTCACGGACGTCACGGTGACAATCGACATTTTTTAACTCCGCGGCACACGTCACCGGACATTACCATGCAGCAACGAAACTACCAAATCATAATTGTATAAATTTCTATGCATTATTAACAAACAATGGGCACTCTTTGTTTTTCTAAGTAAGTTGGCGAGATGCGCCCGGCCGGTGCATCGGTGAACTCATTAAATATGGTAATATCGTATATTGTCATCTGACACAATGGGCCAGCGGCTTACAATAGCTTCTGCTTCTGTGGCGTTCGTCACATGCCCCATTTAATACAACGAACGTGTGGACACACCTTTACTCGCGACTATGCCCTATTTACTCACGTGAATAACTTTATTTTCAGTCACGCATTACGACGATGAAATGACCCGCAAAATGACTCGTAATTAATCTAATGTTTAGTTTCCTATAACTATTTTAGCCTTATCGCAATGACTAAGTAGGCTAAGTACTTCGCTTAAAATAACAATACAACAGAAGAACTATGACAGCATTTTTGTATGTCGACGTCGCGCAATGCAGACGACGAATAGGTACTCTACTTAGCTGTAACTAAGTACCTATTACGCAAAATTGATTAACTAGATAAATGTCTACGCTATATTATTTCGAAACCGCCAGATTGCATACATCAAATTGCAGATCGAATAAGCCTGGCATTATTCAAAGAAGACCTAATGACACCATTTTTTTGCAAGCATGCGCAAGTTTTGATACAGATTCGCAGTGGGGGTGAAAGTAGGTGCACTTTCACTGTGGCATAAATGGCAAAAAAATGCATTGGTATATTTATCTCGGTTAATCTTACAGTTTAACTTTGCACGGCAATAATTGCTTCCTATTTTGGTGAAATATGGCTTCGGAATATGAACGTGAGAAAAACTGTCGATTTTTTTGTTTGTGCGCTCTGAATTAAGAGATGTGTACGCATCCCCTGCCCTACCGATTTGTCTGTATAAATTCTTAAGAAGGATGTGACGTCTCGGATCCAATACTATTACGATAAGGCTCAGGAGATGTTTTTTTTGGCTGTTTCCTAAGAAGGATGTGACTTTCTGTAATGTAAATAATTCGTCACGCAGCCGACATCTGCGTTTATCATCGATCATGCTCAAATAATCGAGCGGTGTGCTCGCAGCTATCGAATGCAAATATGTAAATAAGTTTGAGAAACATCCTTTATGATTATTTTCGTGAGAATTGTGGTTTATTGACAATTGACATTAGAAATCGCGGAATCTTGAAGGAATAGACAAACAACGGTTTCTTCAAACAAATTGACGTCGGTAAAGTCTGAGTGAGGGTACTTATATTTCTAAAGCGTTTGCAGGCAAAATGACTTCACATTATCAAGATATTTATAAACCAGGAGAGTTGCACAATCCAAGTAATTAAGCGCTAAACGCCAAAGCACAAAAATCTAGCCAAGCTTGAGTTGATTCAATTAGAACGTAAAAAAAAGATGACAGTTAGATGACAAACACGCTGGACAGTTTACATACCTACACTTGGATGATTTTAACAGAACATAAAACTTCTGTTTAATTGTTGGTGAAATCCGCACTTAAACCAAAAGCAACCGATTACCTGGGCTCTGTTTATTGTTCTCTTTCGAAATCCTTTTGCTAGAAAGAGACTTCCGCTTGTAATTTGTAAATTTGTAGCTTTATATAACAAGGCCCTGCCGTCAAGCGCAGAACTCTTGCGCTGACGCGGACCCGTAGGTGGATATATCTTTCTTTTACTATTTGTCAGAGTAAATCTCTCAAACGATGCTATCTCCGTTAGCACATTCATTAACAAACCGGTCTTAGAAATGTCTTTAGCAATTCAGCATACTAATTGAGATATTAAATTCCTGACGACTTCTATTATTTTAGTTAAATTTACTACGAAATCGGTCACTAGTAATTACCGGTCATTAGAGACTGAGTCAGTAGTAAACTATTTATTATGAACCAGACATCTATTTTTAGGTTAGTATATTTACTGTTATTTTCCATCTTATTTTTAAATAATTACAGGGAAGTTGTTAAGGTCCCAGGGGAATTTCAAGCACGTTATACCCAAAAATAAGTAAACAAAAGGTAAAAGAAAAAGCGAGTGTGATGGAGGATAAGGGACGCTCACATAACAACATAACGCACCTTCGGTAGAACAAGGGCACAATTGCCTCTTTAGTCACATTGTACATTGTGCCCTTTGTCATAGTGTACAAGGGCATAATTGCCCCTTTAGTCACATTGTATATTTTGCCCTTGTTCTACCGAAGGTGCGAAAGTTAATACCTACCTAATAGGTACTTTGCTGTTTTGTGTAGATATTCAATTGTGTGGTTCTATTTATTCGTACTACAATTACGTACTACATATAACTATTTTATTGTTACACCATGACGTTACAATAATAGGAAAGTGTATAGCTTTATTCAAATTTAAAACTCAATAGCACTCAATTAACGACAATAAAACGTTTAAACATCAATAAGATAATATTTAAAGGAATTGTGTATAGGCAAATTCGCCTGGCATTCTCGATATTAATTCGATAGGCATAAACAACTTCATGCCGTTCCGCCCCTAGGCGCAATCTGCCGTAACTAGAACTAGGAAATTGCAGACGCCTCTGGTGGCCACGTCTAATCGAAATCCGCTAATCGCTTCTATTACGCTAATGACGTCGCTTCTTGTGTGACCGCCGCTATGTAATGACCGCAACGGCGAATGACCGTAAATAGGTAATTGAACTGTTTTTATTTCCTTGAAGATTTGTTACAAGCCAATGGCAGTAATTGTTGAATTTGGTCACCGGATACAATTAGATTTTTTGAGATTTTAGAATATAAACAAAGATAGAAAGTTCCTTTTTTAACCAGGTTTTCCTTAAAACGTTTGAAAAGGTTTCCTTATTCATTTTTTACTTAATTTTTATGACGTCGTGAATTTGAAATTTAATAAGATTTTGTCCAAAATTTTATTTCTGAAACGCTTTTGTTGGCAACTGTACGTTTTTTGGCAAATTCAGTTACAAATATATAGATATACTATATATGTGTATATTATGTGATATATATATATATATATATATATATATATATATATATATATATATATATTCAGTTATCAAGACCAACCTAATGAGTCCAAACTCGGTGGGTCTACGTTAAGTTGCTGAGATTCTGGCGCCACCTTCAGACTCCATCATGTGACCAGCTCGATGGTGCCAATTATTGTATTGTCAACGAGGTTATTGGTAGGTATAGGTACCAAGTTTCAGCTTTATCGGTCCCCGGGACGTGGTTCAAATCTTCCTTCCTAAATTTGACCCGAACACATAAACCTACATAATTACATTGCAAGTTGATAAAAAACTTGTAAAAATTAGTGCATCTATAAACAATTACATACCAGCATGAAGACGGTGCCTTAGTCCTAGGTTACGTAGGTACCTATTTACAAAATTACTTAATACCTATCTTTTTAATAAACAAACAATTATTCGTTAATAATGTGACATGGCATTAAAACAAAGCTTCTACAGCGAGGGAAAAGAAAACTTATAATTACATATTAATCTAAAATAACAACCTTAAAAATATCCATTACCAACAATATAGATACCTAAAACATAACCAGTTATTATATCAGTGTGCGTTTTTATTGAATAAAGCCACACGTCATTAGCTAATAGCTGATACTCTGACATTGTCGTAATTAACGAATAGATGGATAACTAGGTACCTAATAGCTACGCAAAGCTGGCGCCAGAAATAAAAGGTTTATGTACACCGATTAGGAGAATCGAAAACGTGTCTATTCAATGATAACATAGGTATAACACGGGGTGTTGCCTGTAATAGGAGCAATAAATTTAGGGATCGTTTCCACACCACAAACGTAAACTTTCGACAATAACTTATTGGTAACTTAAATATTAATGAATTTAGATTTTCTAAGCAAGTAATGTATTGCGAAAACTACGAAGTTTGTAGGCTGACAGTAGATTTCAACTAGACTACTGGATGGAGTACATTGAAAATGCTATTTACCTTGTTTGTTCGAAAAAATCCCAAATATTAAAATACATATTTTTTACAGTTGTAGGACAAATTTTGCTACGAGTATGTTTATAAAGTAGAAACGATCTCTCAATTTAATGCTCCTATTACAGGCAACTCCCGGTATATATTGGCCCCGTGTGGTTGCCGGATTAGAATAGTGCCACTCCATGTCTTCCCGTGGATATCGTAAGAGGCGACTAAGGGAATGAGGGTTTGTAGTACTGTTAGGCGATAGGCTTGCAACCTGTCACTATTGTTACTTTACACTTATAAACTTCTTGGCCGGATTGTGCAAAGTGTTATAGAATTATAAACAAGTCTTTTTAGTTTTGTTGGTATTTCTGTAGCTTTGCCACTCTGGGAATGAAGGCGTGATATTATGTATGTATGTATCTAACGTACGTTAATATAGTATATTTTATTTTAGTGGTGGTAGGACCCTGTGCAGGGTCCGTCCGGATCGCTACCACCATCTTATCCATTAACCACCCGCCAAGCAACAGTGTTCGCATTGTTGTGTTCCGGTGTGGGGATAAGACAACCGGTGAAATTACTAGCATAGAGGCATTCCATCTTAGTCCTCAGGGTTGGCAACGCATTTGAGGTCTTACGATTATAGTCTTGAGAATTCAAATGTCTATGGGTCTCAGATTCCACTTACCATCAGGTGGCCTGAGTGCTCGGGTGCCATCTCCTTAACATAAAAAAAAAAAAAAAAAAAAAAGCATAAGAATTCTCTAGCAGTATTAGCCAAACGTTCTTGAAACTGCACTAACTAAACTAAGCTGCACTAATGAAATCACACTAATATTAAAAATTCAAAATATTGTGTGTGAGTTCACCACAACTTAACAACATATTTGCAGTTGATAAACTAATCGCGCCCTAGGTATGTCGATGTATACCTGTGGAGACAACAGTTTTTCAGCGGCGAAGTCAAAGTTTAATTGTCACTCAATCCAAATTTATGGAACTCTCGGTGCGCGAGTCCAACTCTCACTTGACCGGATTTTACATATCCCCGCTTTAGAATCATGTCAAGGTAAAGGTGCTTTGTAGAAGAGACGTTATTACAAAAAAAAAACACTTTTATCAATCAAGTTGGTAAGTAGATACATTGGTCCATTAAATATTAAATAAGTAATTAATATTTTAACTAGGTAGGCAAATGTTCGTCACAAAACTGACAAAGTTGATGTTTCTTAATTTTCCTTAACTAGGATACACTTTATTTTGAAAATGCCCTATTGTATGCATTAAATCCCTCGCAGTTTATTAACTAAAAATATATGTAAAAGAAACCACCTCCACAAAACTAAAATAGTATTTTAACCATTTAATGGTTCTACATAGTCGCTTAACTATCTTTATTGCAATGTCTTATTGCCACCATTGAAATAGGAAGGTACCATTGAGGAGTTCCCGTTGCTGTCTGTGGTCCTCTTCATCAGTTCCACTTCACCAAATAATACCTACTTTTTGAATGCAAATACCAGATTTCTACCTTTTTATGGATCTCCTCATCAGAATCTGATTGGGTGACAATGGTACCCACCCATGGACCCTATCGAAAATATTATCTAAATCGGTAGGTACACAATTGGCGGGGAGAAACACACACGCGAAAAAAAATACAGACGAATTGAGAAAGTCCTCCTTTTTTGAAGTCAGTTATAAAAACCTTCGATCAGAAGGGATACTTTTAAAACTTTCAAAATTAATTTCAGCCGTTTCCAGCCCGCATATAAAAACCACAATCTATCCACCATTATCCTTAAATAAGGGGTTGGGTAAAAAAATATGGAGTAATAAAACCGGAAACTCATTCTTACAATTAAATAATTTAGATTTAACGATAATTTCTGGTTAATATGCTCAATGCGATTTAATAGCTACCCTCTTACAATATAAGAAGGTCTACCTTCCTTTTTAATGTTGCAAAATCAGTATTTTCAGTATAAAAATGTATGACAAGTAAAACTAGGTTTTTACTGCTAGTTTAATAAGTAAACTACGATGGTTAAAACATGGTATTGACCCCGATACGTACGTACCTACTCGTTGCGCATTGATAGCATATCAGCTAACGTGAGGTTAATATGTCAAGACTCAACTTTAAGTACGAACTATTATCTATTCTGTGGTAAAACCTCAAGTTCAAATAACAGGACAAAAACATGTAGGTACCTCCTTCTTAAGTGGCTTCTTAAGCTAAGTTGAATTTTTTGAATTACTAACTAAGTAGACACTACCAATCACAAAAATCATTAAAGCCTTGAAAACGTTTTTGCCAAACATAGACGAATCTAGAATTCAGGAAATACCTACAACGTACTGCCTACTTACTTACTTAATATAATTAGTCGGTGAGATCAGTAAAACATTCTAGACCATACAAGTTGGAATTGTTTATTTGCCGCCCAAAAACTTTTGAAAAACTGTTTCAAAATGACGGTAGTCCGTTGCACTGATTCGCTAATAAAAGTTTTGACAATAGGCAGGTACTCGTACCACAGCAAACTCTGAACCGGCATAAAACGTTAGATGGCGTAACCTAAAGACATTCCTGATAAAAAAACTTGAAGTGGCTTACCGATTGTATTGTGCAACTGATTGGAAAGAATCAGCAGTTGAATCTCCCCGTTCGAAAATTAAAAATTGTCGTTTAATATCGTTCTGCCAAAAAATTCGGTTCACTGTTGCGCACTGTGGCACTGTCACTAGTTTGAGCACGGCCGGCTTTTTCACGCCACGGCCCGCGCTAGGACGGCGGCGTGTCGACGGGTCGGCGGGTTGGAGCGGACTGGCGGAGCAATGCACGCACGGTGTTGCGGCGACTGCAGCCACACTCGCGAGCCACTAGACACAGCCTTGCCACAGGGTTACCTCGCCGTTTAATTGGGTAAACGATTAAGCTAGCGTCTAAGGCGTACCCTCATTAACAAATGCGATGACTCAGTTGTTGCTAAAAACATCCTTTTACCTGACATAATAACCAAAAGTTATTAGTGTGATGTTAAAGCAGACACAACCTAAATGACTTTTATCATTTAGTCTTTAATATTCACGTTATCTGGCTCACTTTGTGCCAAGAAAAGAAACCAACGTAACAGCAAAATCGAAGGTAAAACCTGCAAAACGCCCGCGCGGCAGTGCGAAAAGTGGGATCACAAATTTTACCCACGAATTTCACTTTAACGAGGATTAAATCGAATAAATTGAAGTTAGTCCTCCACTGAGTGAAATGTTTCGCTAGCAAGTAAATTGTTTTATAATAGACGCACAGTGTATGTAGTTGGTAAACACGAGCTACACAGAGATCGTACGACACTCGGACCACCTTTGTAATTCGTAATAAATTTGCCAACGGTTTTTTTTTAACAGTCATTCGCCGAGAAGTTGTGTGGTTACGTGTTGCGTGATTGTTATCATTAGCTTTATAAACATGGTGTCATTGAAAGCGTTCAAGATGATATGGTTACTAAGCGTCTCGAGATGACGATCCTTTATTTATTGCACTAGCTGTTTTTTTTATTTCAAATTCGGGTTCTAGACGTGTCCATTTTATAAGCTAATCGGGAAGTCCGGCACTAAATGAGTAACGGTTGTATAAAGCTGCTGCTGGTTGCTGTCTTCGGTGAACAGTCCAACATTGACCAAGTTATGAATAATTTGCTTACACGGGGTGCGTGCAAACTCCCGCCCTGCGCCGACCTTGGGCGCACCTGCGTCAGCGTCGTCATCATCCACTGAATGATAATGGCTATCAACCTGACCTAATTATTAGACGAGGTTATTCATTTGATTGTATAACATATTATTATTATCATGTTGTTTTATTGATTTTTAGCAGTATCGATCACAGTTTAACCAATTCGGTTAAAGAATCTGCCTCAGCATATGTATCTCGTAAAAGATTGAACTCTTACAGATGTAGTAAACAAATATAGAACATCGTTTTTGGTCGGAAATATTCGTATTTATCTCGCTTTCTGCACTTTCACTAAAGCTGAGTGCAGCTTTAGTACCCATCGATAAGCTAATTGAGCAAGCAAGATGAACTTATCCGGCAAAATACGATGACGTATAATTATGGACTACATTTGTACATACATATCTTTGAGTACTTTAAAACTGTATTTATCTATTGATTCGCCTTTTAGTCCACTGTTGAGTATTCGTTATATGTCATTGGACGTTGTATTGAATCTTAAAACAGTCACTTTTATGGTCGGAGTAGGTACCCTAAGACAGGAATAAATCACTTTAAGGTAAACCTAATGTAGGCAATGTTCCTTTGTCTTCTCCTAATGTCAATGTCATAAAAACCCAACAAGCAAATTGTAATTAGCAGTATTCAGGAAAATGCGTGAATTTATTTATAATTGTTACTATCATTTCACTCGGTGGAGGACTAACTTCAATTTATAGAAACAGCAAAAAACTAGCTGATTGTTGACGAAGTCGCGAGCTAAAACTACTAAGCATAACGTAAAACACAATGTGTCTTGAAAATTAAAACGCCAAAGAATTACAAATTTAAGGTAAGAGATAAAATACAAAAAATAAGATAAAAATACTCCCTACTCTACCTACGCATAGGAAGCGGTAGGAAGAAGCTAAAAGTTAACCAATACCTCAAGGTTCTCTCGTCTACACAATTCCAAATTGAATCGAGCAAACCCGCTACGGAAACACGTCGTCAGTGAATGCTGACTTACTTAATGAAACGAAAACCTAGGCAGCAAACTGTCCTGTGTGCTGAATTATATTTCGCAAGCAGGTTTCAATTACATTGACATCGTTAATTCGTGTATCTACTTAAAAATGCAGTTTTAATGAAATAATGTTTATTGTCGGACAATTTTATTATTTGTCATTGTACCTACTTAAATTATTAGCACCTATAAGTAAACAAACAGAGAAGAATACATTTTCGTTCACTTTTCCAGTACAAATCAGTTAATCATGTTAGATTTATTAGGGCTTAATTTGTCAGACATTTATTTGTGCATATACACAGGACACAAATAACTATTCATGCTAAGTTTACTAACAGCACGAAAACATTCAATTAATATGTAAAGGTACTAAACTCATGTTAATTATAGTTATGCAGTAGGAGCAAAAGAATTAAATAAAGTTAGAATTTAATCACCATTGCACCAAAATTAACCCACAATCCACATTCCCGTTACCAATCAAGCGGAAACAAGAAAACGTATCTTAATACCCCGGGTAATGAGCATGCTTTTAGGAACCCATTAACGGCCAGCACTTATCAAAACAGCTGAAAAGTGGTAAAAACACTTATTACGCCATCTTTCCCGCCTCGTTGGCCAGCATAAAGGATAATGGTTGTTCACTCAGTACTGGTACGTCACTGATGATAGGTGAATGTGGGAAAGTAGATGCTTTCTCTTGATTAGACAGGTAAACAGTGACCTTATTAAATTAGGCCAGAAGTGTAATAAAAATACGGGCTTTAAGTTCCAGGAAGATGAAGAAAAAATATGTACATATCGGTGTTTTGCTAGGACAACCAGGTTCGCATCGAGTTTAGTGATGATGATTATGATTTTATGCCTTGCTATTATCGCCAACGTCATGCTTTATCCTCCCCAATAAGGGTCATACACAGATTTAGGTTACCGTCTTTCCTGTGGACACACCGAAAGTTAACGTTTTTAAGGCCTAATTTTCTGGCTAAGCCCATTCCCGCAAAAACACCGTCAGGACTGCTTTAGACCTATCATATAAAAACATAACTAATATGCACACAAGCTCTTAACTATTGACCACAGAAGAGACAACTTTTGTTTTTAAGTTGTGTATGACCCATAAAGGCGATTGTGACACGGGGGCAGCTCTTTGCTTTACTCTCTCCTTACGTTGCGGTTGTGAATCTTTAAAACAACCTGTGTCTACTATCTAAAGTTAACACACCATTACTGTTATACTCTGTCAGTATTTCGGCACATCAAAAGAATTCTGTAAAGAATATGTGCTTCGCTATCCTCTTCTCCGCGACCCGTGACAATTGTCAGACAGCGCGCATGAGGAAAATCTAAACAGACACCAGTAATTGGATTAGTAATTTGCCAACGTTTTGTAGCCTTTTGCCATTTATTTCCATTCTTAATAAACAGGTGATGTGAATTTTCTTTGAACTTTGCTTTGTGCCCGTAAGAGCTTTAACCACAATGAGTAACAAAATTAAAGAAGTGCAAAAATAAGAGTAATGAGGAAAAGTTACAGTTAATTGTCTTTTTTTAAGTACTTAATAATTGCAGTAAAGATATGGTTGAGAAGCATGTCGTTTTGTGCGTTAGACAATGCCATTATATGAGTCAACATACTTAGTGAATCATTACTGCAACAAAACAGGACGGTATCGAAGCTTAAAATAACATAAAAATGATAACAATAGTTTTGGGTTGCATTTTTGACTTCTGACGACTATTGGGTGATAACGCTATCGTTCTCAATTGGACCTGTGAGTACATAGCCAAATTCATGATGAACAATATACATCAAAGTAAAACTCATAGCATTAACCAGAGGGTAGCGAACTTGCGAAGTAACAACTAATACAATAAACCACAGAAAAAAAACAATTAATAAAGGCGAATTCATTCCTATAAGAGACGTCTTCTAGTTAACCTTGACATTATCCCTATACCATGAAATATGCAATGGGCATAGGCATTGCATATACAGGGCGTCCCACGGCTATGCCACATGGAAGGAAAGTACCTTGAATAGATGGAACATTTTACTGAAAGAAGACATTATTTTAATTTAAAAAACAATTTAAACTGCATTCATAGATATTTAAATAATTACATGGTTGAACCGGGAATCGAACCCGTTACACGAGAAAAATAATTACCCTGTAGCTTTATCATTCCGATCGAAAGGCTCCATCATAAGGATTATTTTTTGCTAAATAACAGTGTCAGAAATAAAAGGAAGACCATGAATTTTAACATTTTTAATACAAAATTAATCAATTTATCAAATGCTCAAAATGAGTGCCTTCCTGTTGAATACAAAGTCGCACTCTTTTGATTATTTCGCTTCCTGTCGATTTTTTGATCTTGTTTTGGTGGATATTTAGAATAATACGTCTAAGTTCTGTTTGTAGCTCGTGGACACTTTCATACTGGTTCTTGTAAACTACATTTTTGACATAACCCCATAAAAAAAACTGAATCTATCTATCTCTCTATCATTCAGCTTTTCATTTTTCTGAACAAAATTTCACATCAAATGTTAAAATTCATGGTCTTCCTTTTATTTCTGACACTATGTTATTTAACAAAAAATAATCCTTATGATGTAGCCTTTCGATCGGTATGATAAAGCTACAGGGTAATTATTTTTCTCGTGTAACGGGTTCGATTCCCGGTTCAACCATGTAATTATTTAAATATCTATGAATGCAGTTTAAATTGTTTTTTAAATTAAAATAATGTCTTCTTTCAGTAAAATGTTCCATCTACAATATTCAAGGTACTTTCCTTCCATGTGGCATAGCCGTGGGACGCCCTGTATAATCACGGTATTGAACGTTTTAATCTTATCGAATCATAAATAATACATACATACGTAACATCACGCCTTCATTCCCAGTGGGGTAGGCAGGGCTAAAAAAATGCCCACAATTTGCACAATCAGGCCAAAAATATGTGCTCATTACCAACCCATTACCCATTTAAAGTTGGCTTAGAAAATGCTAATTATACACTTACTTTACTTTGTTTGTTTTCGTTGCTTTGTTTCTTTGTTTATTCAGCTAATTTATTATTAATTTAATGTTTAAATTAAATTACCTAATACAGATACCCTTAATAGGTAGTTGTAATATTGATAATAACCTCCTTATCCCTAGTCCCAGCACTTCTGCAATGGTTGGCCTTATTTAAAGTAAGCGTTATATTATAAATAGCTGTTTCCTCAGGAACGTCCAAGACGTTTTTTAAGATAGAAAGTACCCTTTGTCCTTTGTCGGGACTCAAACTATCTCCATACCAAATTTCATCTTAGTCGGTTCAGTAGATCCAGAGATTCAGTACAAATACAAACTCACAAACTTTACCTCTTTATAATATTAGTCTAGATAATTCCGATTCTTTACTACTCGTACTTGGTGGAACATTATCCTTTAAACCGGTTAATACCACAGTAGGTATTCTCTAACTGCGCTGTAATTGATATTGGAGTACAGCAACAGTTTAACGAGGTGTCGTTGAACGATAAGGAGCAATTGTAACATTAGCAAGATAATGAAGTAGCGCCGAAGATAATTGCTCGTCCTACTTCTTAACGTGGCGGGCAAAGTTGCACTTCGTTAAAAACGTATTTAGCGAAAGAGGCGGATTTCAAGAGTCAAACATATTTTTTGTTTTTAATAGCAGTAAGAGTTAAAATGGAAAAGAAAGTAATAACTGCAATTGGTATGTAGTCGTTTCTTATTATTATAGATTCGTCATGCTTGCAGTTTTATTCCATAATGACGAAGTGGTCATTGTGATTTCCGTTTCCGTTCCAATCCTAATTGCAAAAGGATAATCTGCGTGTGCACTTTTACTCAAGTTAATGTCAGTTAGCGACATTGTGGCTATCTTAGGCCTTACACTATACAATACAGGAAATGAAAAAGCAAAAAGTTTCAAAAAAGTCTTAAAAACCATAGATGCATTTGACCGGTGTCGCAATTTAAGTTGCATAATGTATTTCACAACAACTCCATAAAATACCCCGTTACGATGCTTTGAAGGCGCGCGGGAAATCATTACTCAAAGAACACAAAGCAACAGAAGCCGAAAGTGTACAGAGTGTATGGTTGCACGTACAGACGTCCGAAAAGTCTAATAAAGCTGTGAACTTTATATATCTTGGAATAAGGGAGATATTTTAAGGTGTCCATGTGATAGACTATACCTGTGCTTCTAAGGTCATTGAAAGATGTGGTTCCTATTAACACGAGCTGCGACTAATACGAAGTACAAACGGACGGTGTATGTTCGTGTGTTGCGTCATACTTCACATAATCTACTTATTGTGTGAAACAGAATAGCGGCAAACGAGCGCCACTCGATGCGCGATGTCAGAATAAATATAACACTAGATAGATGGCTGATAACAAATACGAAGACATAGTTTAGTTTTCACATAAAATACATGCAATGGTCAACTGCCAACGGAAACTATGGAAAGTAGGTTTTGGAGTTAACATGGGAAGTCACAAGCTCGTCTCAAAGAGAAATAGACATAATAGGCGAGCCAAGAATTTTCTACAAAAGATTAAGACCATAACAAAAGAAGAGATGACTTATGCACTTCCCAGAATGTTGCAAATGGGTCATGCACACTCTTAAAAACAAAAGTTGTCTTTCCTGTGGTCAATAGTTAAAAGCTTGTGTGCATATCAGTTATGTTTTTATGTGATAGGTCTAAAGCAGTCCTGACGCCGTTTATGCGGGAATGGGCTTAGCCAGAAAATTAGGCCTTATAAATTTTACCTTCTCCGGTGTGGCCACAGGAAAGACGATAACCTAAATCTATGTATGACTCTAATGTGAAGGTACATTTTGACGACGTGATGAAGTAAGTAGTATGTAGTGTTCCCGTCCACAACTCGGTCCTCAATTTGACGCCGATTTTTGCCGTGTATTTTGCTGAAAAAAGTATTTCTTTGGGTACAAGCCTAGAAATTAATCTAGGGCTAGGTCATTTTGTTCTAAAATGAAAACTTCAGTCAGTGAGTTCGACAATGAATGCAGCGCTAGTTTATTAGAAATAACACCATTGAAACACATGATTCGCCAATAAGTCCCAACCTATCTGGGTTCCAATACAACCCCATATGGCACCCTCTCTAAACCTCCTACCCCTATCTGATCTACCTAATTGCATTACCATCCAAGTATAATACCATAAATACGTCAAAGTCTCTTTTCCCCTTCCGAAATATCTGTTTGATCCTCTCCCTAGTAAGTAATTTTTAAATTAGTGAATGATGTTTCATAGGGTCACGACTATTGATGGCCGCGACGCACTCGACCGTGAAAATGTTAATTAAATGTACAGTACTTATAAAACCCTACTAATATGAATGGCGACAAAACAAACAAAAACATTTGATAAAAACGAGAGCTAATGATCGACGGTGTGAAATGACACAAAAATAACAAAATTTAAATTTATTATGGCAGACGAACATATTCGTGCGAAATGACAAATATTTTTGACAAATTCTTACATTTATCTCATCCTAGCTATTTCTCTCCTTATGCTCATTCAAGCCTTCTATATCCAGCTCATGATCATGAGCTCATCCTTTGCAGAACTGGTCCAGTTAATCATGCTATCTCGTTCTTAAAACGCCTCTTCTTTTGTAGCTAACATTCCTCTAAGTTGTATTTCTGGACCCGAAACTAACTTCGCTTGCGTCAATTTGGTACTTAAAAAGATAAAACGAAAACCAATTCTATGTGGCTTAGGTGAAATAGAACCCGAATAGCGTCAAGTCCCTTTTGGTCACATGACATTAAATGAAGGTATCATTAATTTCATCTAATGATTGCAAAACCCAAGAAAACGTTATCAGAAATAACGATACCGATATATCACGTCTGTTAGTAAATATATTTCCAGCATCGTGAAAGCGAGGTCCGATTGGCGTAAACCACCGATTAACTTATTAAAGCTGACGTCCAGGAGAAAGCACGCTTAATTGATACTGCGCCTAACGTGCTAACTGTTATTGTTGCCGCTGTTTACTTTTATGTTTATGGAAAATAATAATTACTGGGTGTGAAGTTGGATTGTTATCTTGATTTTTATGAAAGTTTTGCTCTTGTTCATTAACCTTATACGATGTGTTTCAATCCACGTAGAAGCCACGCCAAGCAAATTGCACAGTTGCGTCAAAGTATAAAAAAATCCGGGCAAGAGCATGTCAGGCCATGCTCAGTGTAGGGTTCCGAAGCCGTTAAGAACTTACTAAAAACATAAAAATCAACAATTATAACTAATTTTCAATTTAAAGTCATTTGGTGCCGTCTTAAATGATTTTAGTAGGTATAACACTTTAATCGCCTGTATCTCAAGATCCAATGATGTTTACATAGTCGTGATAGTTTTCCTTTAAAATTTGTTATATGCTCTTTCATGTAGGTTTTTTTTTCGGTTTTTAATATTTGTAGATTTGGCTGTAGTGGGTGGGGACACTCGAACTCAGCACTTTAAAGCTTAATATTTCATAAACGAATTACTTAATCTAAACCTATCCCACACTATAAGGTAGAAGAGAAAAAAAAAATACATTCCCACGATACGTGTAGGGGAGGTAACCTAAAATATATATTTTTTTCGATTGTATTTTACCACTTTGTTGGCGTAATTAATATGAATGTTCATACCAAATTACAGCTTTCTAGTACTAAGAGTCTCTGCGCTAGGCTGCGGACGGACGGACGGACATGGCGAAACTATAAGGGTTCGTAGTTTGACTACGGAACCCTAAAAACAGGATTCAAAACACTTTAATATCCGATTTTTATGACATGAGATGGACCTAAGTAGTTTTATGTTAGAAGTAATTAAATTAGTCATATGGAAAGAAAACAAAACGATACATTTAAGAAAGACATCAAACATGAAGGGCCAATCAATAGCACTTATTACACAAAGTTCCGGGCTTATACAGCCATTTTGTGTGAAAAAGGAACTCATGGTGTAGTAGTCCCTAAAACATGTCACAGTTTTTAAGAACAATAAACAAGTGGCAATTTTAATTTAGCTGTGGTATGACCTTGTGCAGAGGCCGCCCGGATACCACCATCTGATCCATTGTTGCTTCGGTGTAAGGGATGAGACAACCGGTAAAATTACTAGCATAGAGGCATTCCAAGTTAGTCCTCAGGGTGAATTGAGAATGAAAATATATATGGGTCTCAGATTCCAATACCATCAGGCGGCCTGAGGTGCTCGTTTGCCCTCTCTAACTCATAAATTTGCGGCTTTTGCTGTAGAAACTCTTGGACCGTGGGGCCCGGAGGCACGAAAACTTTTTATGAATTAAAAAATAACTTATTGCCTCAGGTGACCACAGTGGTGGCTCTTTCCTCGGCCAACGGCTAGCAAAAGCTATCCAACGAGGAAATGCAGCCAGCATTATGGGCACCATTGCCGGTGGCAGTGACCTAGAGGACATTTGTACATATTATAGTTATTTAGAATAAGTTAATTTATTTCACGTTTATTTTTAGTTTTAGTTAAGTACTTATGCTTTTATTATTTTTCTGTTTTTTTATTATAATTTCGTGGATAAAAAAAAAGAATTAGGAAGTATCTAGCATTTATCATGTATACGCGTTTGTCTGTAATAAAACCAGTTTATCAACTTAGTTTAAAATATACTACATATGCAATATACATGAGCTCCTAGATCCTGCCGTGACTTGCGCCATGAATAATGGCTACTCTCATCCGGAGGTCTAAAACCTTCGCTAAGCCGGCATTAATTCACACGAGGCGATCAAGCATTCACGGGCGCGCCCTCTGAAGGGAAACGGTTTAGGAAACGTACAGCAGTAAATCAACGGATGTCGGCGACAACAAAATGCAGGCCGAGTCGTAAAGCAATGTGGGCAGAGACTGTTAGACCTTCCTCAACTGCAGAGCTAGCTGAAAAGTGTAAAGTTGTGTGTGGAGCTGGTGGTGGATAACCCTAAATGTTTGCGGTGGATTGAATATAGCAGCCGCAAAGAGTTCAAATATAACCAACCACGGTTTTCATTTATATTTTTTACTCGTACTATGTTTAACTCAACACTGCAAATCTGAGAGTGCAAATGCGTTTCCAACCCTGAGGATTAAAATGTCATGTGACTAGTAATTTTACCAGTTGTCTAACAATGTTAACATTGCTACTAGGCGGTAGACTAAAGGTTAAAACTGTCGTAACACATTAGATGCTTTGCTTTTAACAGTTTTAACCCACTTGAGGGTCAGAGCATAAAAATCTGAACCCAAGCATAGGTTCGTTGAGAATTCCTTGAAATTTGTTTACGCGTGTGTTGCTTTATAATAATTAGTATCCATTGTCTCTGCGGAATCAATAGAACTTAAATATAATATAAAACCTTGTACAACATGTGGATGGTGCGTACTACAAATTAAATGCAAAATAATGTTAACTTCCCAACATTTGTCAAACCCATCAAAACTTTATTGATCACTGACATATCACAAGACTTACTACGGTCCTCATATCACACAAGTATTATGAATTATGGCACAGAAATGCCTGCGACGCCGACAGCTGCTCTTGTGCTCTATAGCTCGGTTCGTTAGCGAATAAATCCCGGACTGGCTGCTGTGGGCGATCTGGTATGATGTAGGATTCAGCACAGGACCTATTTATCCAAGGCTTTATCTTAATTCAAACGGTGCAGTAAAATAATATCTAGTTCATTCATAAAAGGGCAATGTCTTGGCGGGAGCTTCGTTTGTATCTAAAAGAGTAATTTAATTATGCACAGGTTGGTTTTTGTTTTACTCTATACTGTAGCTTAGCCCTCACAAAGATTTAACGCCTATCGATAAAATTACTTTACAAATAATATATTTTTAGTATAAAATGCGTATTTTATCGTTCATGAATCGCAAAGAAAGTAGACGTGCTTTGCTTTTTAAAACTTGTGCAAAATGTAGCCTACTGCAATTTTTTTTTTTATTTAAACCTACCAACCAAATATTTAAAAAAGCAACGTATTCAATGCTAAAACTAAATAACTCATGTATTTAAATTATCATAGAAAAAAACTACATTTATCATAGGGAAGTAGCAAAATTAAAATAAAATGCTGTAAAGTTATTAAGAACGTCAGCCATGTTAGCATTTCCCGGAATATCCTAGCACCGCTATCAATCCTTTACTACTTGTAATGTGCTTTATAACTCGGTTCGTTAGCGGATAAATCCCACCACTGACTGCCGTGGGCGATCCAGAACCTATGGGCAGGATTCGGCACAGGTTTTATTTATGCAAGGACTTAAGGGGGCACCGAGCTTTTTGCGCTCATTAACTTCAGGTATTTTATGCACTCTGTGTATGTGTGCGTATAGCACACCAGCAAGGAGCGAGCTGGAGCCATGCGCCGGCCGCGCGCCGCGCCTGACGAGCCGTGCGCCGATCCACTAGGCGCGGAGGTTGCTACCAATGTTTACAAAATAAAAAAACATAATCGATTCCGAATACTTTTATTAAAATATTGACTATAAGAAGTTAAAAACTTTTTTCAGTCTACATTTTTTTTTAAATTTTATGTTTACTGTCGGTAGGTAAGGTAGGATTGAATTACTTGTATGAGGTACAGTCACATCACGAGATTGTTGAGCCACTCTAGAACCCACTCACAGATAGATAGATAATTTTTAATTAATGTCGTTTGTACATCTAAGGTGTATTTAGCTAGTGTTAAGTTATTTATAATATTTATTGGGCAAATTGTTCGGCTAAAGAGAATAAATCATAAGTAAAAGCCGTACATCTTCCAATCGGCCATCTTCCCTCTCCGAAGGTTACCGGGAGAACCCTTTCATAGAAAGTTGACGGTAAATTTTGACGTAAATAATTTCTTTTGCGTGACTTGACGCTGTCATTACTCATTAGGACAGAGTTCTATGGTGGCTCAACAACCCCGTGATTTAATGTGACTGTATATTGAAATGTAATAAAACCTAATTACCTTTATTGACAATATTCTAAGCACAAAATAAAGTTAACTCAATACCTAATGTAAAGTAATAGAACGGCTAAGTAGGGCAAAAATCCCAGTCATCGACCCTTTCTTCAAGTTATTATTTTTAACTGACTTCAAAGAAAAGGAAGATCTCAGTTTGACCTGTATGTATGTATGTATGTATGTTTGTCCGCGATTATCTCACGTTTGGAAAAAAGGGTCTTAGTTTGACCCGTATGTAAGAATGTTTATCCATGATTATTTCCGCAAAAACTTCAATGTCTGATTCTGATCACTATAAAGTATAAAATTAAATTGATGTTTTAAAAAACTAAAAACTTAAAGCTGCTGTATCAATCACATATTTAGAAGTTACTACTTAATGTATGTATGTATATAATGTAATGAATAATGTACGCAAGTATCTTTAGAAAAAAATATTAGGACATAAGAAACAACAATAATCAATATCGGATTTTACTTCACGGCATTATTTTGTCTGTGTGAGTAAGCAATGTCATTGTCTATTTTTCCATCCAAAAGACAAGAAATTTGGTCCATTGGCATCCTGTAATAAAACAGAACGTTTTGATTTAACTATAATTTATTTATTAACAGAATTGGTTTTTGGATGAAATTTTGTAATCCTCATTCTATAAAAATAATTCGTATTTGGGACTTACAATTCCATTGCGTGGTAAATTTTATAATCGATGTCAACCAATTCATTTACTCTGTAAATTGAAAAAATATAAAGATAATGTAAAAATTCATACTAAATTTATTAAAATGTTTTCCTATACACCTCTTACTATTTTTACGCATACCTCACCGGTTCATTAGGTAACTCTTCGCTTTGTAGCGAAGTGCCAACAACTGGAACATTAACCCTATAAATAAAAAAATATGAATAATTTTGCAATTTTACTCATTTGTTGAAATATAGTTGTTAGGTAATGAGTATACTTACGGAGTATTCTCTTTGTCTTCAGATTTCTGGAGATGTCTTGCTCTAGAAATATTGAAACCATCCCAAGAAGTAACAATATTATACAATACAATACAATACAAATACTCTTTAATGAACACCAAAAATAAAAAATAAAAACAGAACATGGAACAGTACATTTAAATCATAGGTATACAACAGGCGGTCTTACCGCTAAATAGCGATCTCTTCCAGACAACCTTGTAAGAGAAATAACTGAGGACACAAATTCATGGCAGGGGGTGTAAACTAATTCGTTTAGAACTCAAACTAAATAACTACAAGAAACAATTAAATTATTTCAATTTTGAAATTAGAACTATTTATAAATATACTAAATATAAATACATAAAGTAAATAATTGAATAAATACATACTAAATACATATAATTATACATCTATATAATATATACATACATACATCCTCCAAAAACAGCCAAACAATGACAACAGACGAAGCATGAGATATAACAAAGAAAAAAAGTAAGGGAGATAATAGAAAAACTACGAAAGTGACAGAAAATGATCCTTTAGCTTGCTTTTAAAAATGGCAACAGACTTAGCACGTCGTACCTCTACAGGCAAAGCATTCCATAACCTTATCGCCTTGATGGTAAAAGAATTTGTGTACAATTTAGAGGAAGAAAAAGGAACTGACAGGAGAAGGTTTTGGGACGCTCTAATAGATTATATTATATTATAGATGATTAGATTATATTATATAATTAATTATAGTAAAAAAAACCTCGGGTCGTTCTAAGAAGCCTGTTTTGCCTGTAAATGTGTTTTTTTAGCTAAACTATTTTTATATCTTGGTAAATATTCACCATAGAAGTGTATTTTTTATATACCTACTAATTGAAAGAACTTCGCGTGTTGTTTAAAATTACTTGTGTAAATAAACCAAATTTGGCCCAAAACATCAAGACTACAACTAAACGATTACAAAGTCTTAGTAATACAAATCGATACATCTCGAAAATCAGTCTATGTTGCTACCTATTTATTTTCTCCTCCCTTAGCGTGGCATTTTGACAACTGTCAAATCAGGTTTCTTAGAACGACTCCGCTATCAGTAGGTTTACGATTTTAACTTACTTCATTTCTTCACGCAAGCGTTTAGCATTGTGCTTTTGCCAACCCCTTCTCTTCCTTTTTTGGTTGTGTTTGTTCCCCATTCAAAATAAAGTGAATAATCACAAAAATCGCGATAAACGCAACCAACCAACAAGCGACACACCCTCCACGTCCGACGGCCGAAGCAGGACTAATGCGGACATGGGGGAAACGTGACGGCTCTAGCTAAAATGGACGAAATGCGTGCGAATTTAGGTATTTCCTTCATATTAGTAAAATAAAAACACATTTTAAAAATGTAAAGTGCAGACGTTATAGAAGACGTGTAGTTTTGTTGTAAATCCAAAACTGATGATCTTCCGTGAAGTAATTACGCCGTACTAAGTGTTTATTTTGTTATGTAGAGGTATCTTTGGATGTTTTTTCTATCGAGGGAAGTACAAGTAATCGTGTTTCTAAAGTGTATGATCGATAGAGTGATTCCTTAAATATCTTACATATGAATTGCATAACTAAAGCTTCAGTAAAAACAATGCAGCAGGCGATCAAACGAACGCATTTTTTTCGTAATTACGTATCGTTGCCTCGGCGCACTCTTAATATTTTGTAAAAGGATCCCTTGATCGAAAAATTTTTTTTATCAAGGGATGATTTTTTCACAAACCCACAATACTTTTGAAAGACCTATCCAACGACACCCCATAATATGGGGTAGACAAGAAAAAAAATACATCCCCAAGTTACGTGTAGGGGAGGTACCCTAAAAATTTTTTTTTACATTTTATTGTACCTCTTTGTTGGCGTGACTAATATGTATATTCATGCCAAATTACAGCTTGGGTCACTAAGAGTCACTGCGCTAGGCTGCGGACGGACGGACGAACGGACAGACATGGCAAAACCATAAGGGTAGTTTGACTACGGAACCCTAAAAACACTTAGAAAGGCCAGTGTTAAACTCGAAACTCTTGAATGCCTTTTATTTACATTGCCATCCCAGCATTTCTTGTATGGCAACCGTCTTCCAGAATGTTCTCTTAATTGCATGCTGCGCGGGCGCCGGCCACAGGCCGATAGATCTTGTCCCATTCACAAACCCGCACGGTTTACATGACCGCGGACAGAAAACTCGACCGTCGATATACCCTTGTTCATTTCTACTTTCTATATAAACGTAAACGACGTAAATATGGCCTACGTTTAATTGCATCGCATTAACCTACTATCTCTTGTGATAAATTTCAACCAGACTGTCCCTGCGCTCTGTACCTGTGTAGGGTTATGGGTATCTATGCAATTCACTTTTGTATTACTATTGAAATGTAGTTATGCGTCGATCTGTCTTTGACCAACACTTATTGCTGAACGGCCTCTTTTAAGTGCTACAAGGCTCGTTTTAAAAAAAAAATATTATAGGCTTAATGAAAACAAAAATCACTAGCGTGTCCTTTGTTTAACGAAAGTTAGTCCTACAAACTATATGGGTAACTCTCGTTACAAAAGGAATCAATTAAGTTTTGTTTTAATTTATAGCCCTTAACTATGTATAATTTTGTTTTGTAACGTTCTACATGTTTTCCTGTCCCATCGGATTTTCAACCTCAGCCTTGCGATCTTGGTAATGTCGTCCAGTCATTTTGCCCTTTGTCTTTTTTCAAGCGTAATTTTTAGATTGATAAGTGATAACACGGATAAATTACACCTTCCCTTTTCTGTAATCTGACTACAGGTAAACTGAGGCTCCATCTCTATGTTATTTCCTAAAGACTAAGATGCAATACCTCTGTGCTAGTCATTTCATCGGCAGTCTTACACCATTATAAATCATTTTAAGACTACTTAGAAATAGAACTGCATCCTGTCGACCTTTCGCCTATACCTACTTACATAACTTGGGCCCTTACGAAACGAGAATCAGTAGTTACGAATATCGTACTAAGTATAAGTCATATTTCAGTTTTTACGTTATTTATTTATTTAGGATTGTCAATAGTGGTGGTTTAAATCTAAATGCCGTCCCGTGTGGTTGCCGGGTTAGAATAGTGCCACTCCATGTCTTTTCGTGGATGTCGTAAGAGGCGACTAAGGGAATAAGGGCTTGTAGTATTGTTAGGCGATGGATTTGCAACCTATCACAAATACACTAGTAAACTTCTTGGCCTGATTGTGCAAAATGTGGTTACAGAATTATCAACAAGTCTTTTTAGAGTTGTTGGTACTTCTGTAGCTCTGCCTTCCCCACTCTGGGAATGAAGGCGTGATGTTATGTATGTATGTATGTAAATCTAAATGCTACACTATCCAGGATAAACGTCAAATACTTTTTTGCTAATATCAGTTTATCCAAATTCCAGTCATAAGCAAAAAGTTACCGATAGACCCTTAATAACAATACATATTGCGTGGGACGTAGTTAAACATTTTATTGGTTGTTTATCGTAGTTTGCATGTTAATTCCGGACGTTGACTTGTCGAAAATGAAAGTGACCGCTGGGTTAAAGGTGCTGAGATGAGGACGTCCTGGGTTCAGGAGACGTTGGTATTAACTTTGTCGTTCAAGATAATTTGTTTTCTTAACAAAATAATCCGGGAGCAATCAATCTTCATACAGATACCGAAATAAAGTGGTGTGCATAATGTTGTACGGACTGCAAAAACTGACATAGTACTTCGATTATTTTTATTTATTGATATCAGTAGGTAACTAGTTAAAAATAAAGACAGCTTGTCATAACATTGAATCTAAATTCACATAGATACCTAATTTTATTTCGAACAGTGCGTCCACGTACCTTTTATTCTCACTTTTGTGTAAAGTAAAATGCGTGTCATTTTGACATGCTTTATTACGATATTCTGTCACCTAAACGAATGTTAATTAAGTATAGCTTGTTATATAAAAGAGTTTAAGCCGTCGTCATTACCATAAACAAACACCACCTGACAATACACACGCCTAACAATAGTATATGTTTAAACGATTTAATTTGCTGTGAAAGTCACAGTTTAATTATTAATTTCACAAAATATTCCCAATAATGTTTACAGATGTATACCATAAATAATTAATTACACAAAACAATACAACAGTCATTAATAGTATTAAAAATATTTTATATTCATACTTTTTACTGATTAGATGCAATTAAACACCTCAAAGAACCCGTAACGCTGTATGAAAGTCCGAAACAGTCCTAGAAAGTATTTTTAATAATACTAAACCATATTGGGACTGTAAGAAACAGTGAATGTGATGAAATACAGTTGTGTGTTATCCAGATTGTGCAGACTGCAGAATGACGAATAAGACGAAACGCGACTGTCAAATACTTCGAAAGATCGTTGAAATGATGCCGTGATTATTGAAAATCGCGAAGATGAGCAGAACCATGCAGATGATCCTACGAGTATGTAACATGATAATAATACTCGTAATCCGTATACAAACTGTTAACCCTTAATTTGGCAGTGTGCCTTGTAGGGCACATACCATAATGTTCACTTTTTGCTTTTTTTGGATTGATATTTTTTTATGCTGGTTCGAAATCAAATAGGGTTTGAATTCATGACTTTTTTAATTTTTGCCAATTTAAGGGTTAAAATTACGTTCAAAAATAATTTAACAAAATTGTGCAGTTGTTTTTGAAATAATCGCGAAGATATCAAAGGGTTCTTTAGATCAGTTAAAAATTGACCTTTTTTCTAAGAAAAATGTTTTATGATTATGACGAGCCAAGCCTGTCACCGACGTGATATAAAAAACTGAACAGATTTGCTATCGTTCCCCAATCCCGCATCAGGGCAATCTTCGTTGATGCCGACCTTGCTTGTCCAGGACACAATTAGAATGGTTCCGCCAACGCAGGAAGATGGCCACGTGCGATCCTTGAGAGCTGAGGAGGAAGTCTGAATCTAACTCAACGCGTTGAAATGGGATATTGTGATGTAAGAAGTTCAGGTAGACACGAGTACTTTAAATGGTACTGACAGCAATATTCTTGACATATATTTATTTTCTAGGCTTCAGGGAAAGAACGTGCCAAATTTAATTTCGATCATCATTATTACGTAAGCTGGTACATCAGCAGCAGAAGTAGCTACGCAACCGAAGAGCTCAAAATGATCTGCATTCAACTTTATTGTCAAGAGAATACGTCGTGTCTCCTGGATCATTTTGAGAATGTTATTCTGCTTAGCTTCTACACTGACTATAGGTGATTCTCTTAACCAACTCGGCCTATAACTTGAGGTTAAGATGTCTTTAGATTCGTCTAAGGGTTGCGAGTATCACTAGGTACTTTATATAATTACACAAAAAATTACAGAATATGAGATTTTATAACATGGATACTTATATAGACGACAATGTTAAAACTTAAGACTAGTGTGACTCTTTCTTATCAAAATGTTGCTTCAAAATGTTATATGCTTTGCTTCTAGACTAAGGTATAAGACATTAATCTAGATATTTTGTAATCCGTTAACTCTTAACACTTTTCTCAATTGACCAAATTGCTAATCGCATCCTGCAAAGCATTTAACTGTTCTTACATTAAATTAGCGAGTCCAGCTGACCTACAAAATTTAGACTAGTTTTAGTTCAATGTCCTCTGTGCTAGCAATTACTTTCATGACTTCTAAATGCTGGTTTTAGCACTAACTAATTGGTTAACGGTTCGATTTGATGCCGTTAATAAGTGGAGTTTGAATTATTTTATGAATTCGTACTATTTTGAGGTGAATCATTTGATCAATGATGAAACATATTGGTTTGGTTTGTTCTCAGACTCATTTTGATAGGTAACGTCAAAAATGAACAAATTGGGATCTCCAAAATGCTACACCCCAATATAATCAGAACGCTCAAAGAAAGTGCCATTTTAAAATGACACTCAATTTAGCCGTAACACCTAGTTAAAATATATTTTTCCAATATGATGCAGCAAGATTTATGCTTGTGTCATCGTAAGTGCTTCTATTTTGAGTAAATTGAAAACACAGAAAGTCAATCTATTATGCCACAAATATATCCATCAAAGTGAAATATGGGGCGTGACAAAATGGGTCAGGACAACATCATTAGGTTTATGTGTTTACCCCATGCGAGGCAATTCCGTAACTCATGCGAAACGATGGAAAAAAAAGTATCAATGTCTGCCGTATTCAGGACATTTCAGAGCTAAGTAACTTCTACTCCAACTAACTTGCTTTTTAGGGTTCCGTAGTGAAACTAATAGGATCCCTTAGTTTTGCCATGTCCGTCCGTCTGTCTGTCCTCATGTTGTGGGGTAACGTTGGACGTCTTTCAAAAATCTTGCGGGTTTGTGAAACATTTTTTTTTATTAAATAAAACGCTTGTGAAATATTAAGCTTCGAAGTGCTCATTTTTGTAAGAAACCAGTGTCGTCGTCGCCCCCTCCCCCTTCCCCTCTACAGCCAAAACTAGAAACATTAAAAACCTTAAAAACATTGAAGTGATAGCGCATATAAAGAATTTAAAAACTATCACGACTAATTAGAGAAAAATTGAGATACAGGCGATTGATGAAAGTGTTCAAATACCTACCAAAATCGTCTAAGACGGAAAACTAGTTATTAATTGTTGTTTTTTTGTGTACATGCCGTTACGTATAACGGCTTCGGTACCCTGGACGGAGCATCATTCAATATGCTCTTGCCAGGTTTTTCAAAACAATATTGACACTAGGGAACAATTTAATCGTCATTAATGACTCTTGAGTGTGGCCGTTAAAGACGTAACTCTGATTTATTAACTATTGAATCACCTTTAAGAAACGATGCCAAAATATTGAGGTCAAGGACAATCATAAATTAAATAAAGTTAATAAGTTGATCGCCCACTGAATGAAAACTGTATAAACTGTACAGCTAGAAAATTACTTGTACTGCGAAAGTTATCGAAGTAAAATCTGACAAAATATGTAATTGAAAAAGGTGGACAGCGCTAATTCTATAATTCTTTGATTTCTGCGGTCATCAAAGTTCGCAGAATGCAACTTGTCAAGACCTTCTGCTACTAAAATAAGAAAATGAGGTCAACACTAACGCAATCATGTTTAAATAACTCATCCGGGACTAATACCTACATTACCTACATATAGAACAACAGGGGGGTTATCATGAGCTAGCTTTGCAGTTCTGTTTACGGTCAGCGTAAAGGACAGAGCTATATAACTGCCGTAGCTCTGTCCTTTTCGCTGACCGTAAAATGAACTGCAAAGCTAGCTCATGATAACCCCCCTGATCTAGTTCTCGTATAGTATGCCAAGTTAAAGAACAAGGAAAAAGATGCACACACTCTAGACAAAACAAAATCTCATCAAGTACTCATAAAAGATAAATCAAAAATAGAGCTACGTTAAAACAAATTGGAGCTAAAAGCAATTTAAAGCGTTCTGCGATTACGATTACAATCGCTTAGTTCGATTGTTACGAAAAAAAACATGACGCGAATCCATTCGGGAAAGTAGGCCTGCCGTTGACTCCGTCTCGACTAGACTGCTGCTAGACGGTGTGGGAGTGACGAAACACTCACCGACACAACAACTTAAAATAAACTGACGTCCACTGCTTCGTAAGATCAAAACGCTAAGATGCTTTGCTTATTAAAGCGTCCATGAACGTCCTGCGTAAAGTTACGTTCTACGTTCAAATGAATTATCCTGATGGTGTAATGGTACGAGGTATTTTTTATTTTCTCATAAAAAGATAACGAAATTACTACCCATCGCTAAGACGATACTGCTATTACCACTATACTATAATCAAAGTCTGTGAATTAAATTTTGATAGTTGAGTGATGGAAAATTACTAGCGTTGGATTAAATTAACAATAACGGCGGGGATTTCAGATCTCAGTCTTGAACTAGTAACGGTAAATAAAAATAATCACAAAATTTGATGCACATATCTTTTTAGGGTTCCGGAGCCGAATGGCAAAAACGGAACCCTTATAATTTCGTCATGTCCGTCTGTCCGTCTGTCCGTCTGTATGTCACAGCCATTTTACTCAGAGCCTATTGGCACTATATAGAAGAAATTTGCAGGATAGATGTATTCTATGAACCACTACAATGATGTAGTAAAATTGAAAAAAAAATATATTTAGGGTTGGCACTCCATACATGTAACTAGTGGAAGAAAAGTTTTTTTTTGAGTTACATCAGCCTGCGGGGTAGTTTTAGATAGGGCTTCCAAAATGATACAGAGGTTTTTAAGTGACTTTTTTACGTAAGTGAACAGTTGGCGAGATATACGCTTCTAAAGTCGTAAAAATTCTGTCCGGGTGGGTAGCTTTTGAACTGTTAAATAGAACATTCTAATAAAAATTACAGTAGTAGAACATACGAAATACTTCCAACCAAAATAGTTTTGAACACGATACGCTGTGTAGTCTTTGAGATGTTAATAAAAAAAAACCAACCATGAACGTTCATCCCAGCTACCCAGAACCCTTCACTGTGCGTGGTCCGACATGCACTTGGCCGGTTTTTTTTTAAACTTGAGGGGGTAATAAAAACTCAGTTTAACCAAGTACCTAAAAAAAGCACAGCCTTGTTCACTTTTCGTAGAATTCAAATCAATAGTTAGTCACCAGACACGAGAAAAAAACCAGTAGATAATATTAATTGCGATGTTTATGCATGATGACTTTTGCTTGCCCAAACGCCTACTCAACTGTGCACTCATTACAACCTCCCTTATTAGGGAACCCGGAAAACGTTCTGATGGGGACTACACTTTAATAATCGGGTTTAGCTTCTGTCTTCTAAATAGCAAGAGTACCTTTTTTAAACAGGCAGGTAAAGTCACTAAACAACTGATTTCTGGGTAAAGTCATCGATCGATCACGGTTTCCGTGCTTATTCGTGCATGCGATATTTATCAGTTTGCCGCGCTGCCGCGCGAAATAGGGAAGGTTGTACCACTGCACGTGATGCAGATGCATCACACTAAAGGGTTATTATTTCATGCGGGTCACCAAATCGCATATAAATTTGGATATTGAATGGGTAGACTATGTACATACCAATATGCAAGTTTCAGAACAATGCCAGAAGTTTTGAAATCTTTTCGACAAAACTGTAACAATATTCTCGAAAATATTTCAGAGCATCAACAATGTTCTCTTTTCATATAAAAATTAAGAATTATCTTAGAAGGTTTCTTGTCGGTATAAAGTTAGGCTACATTCCTTATAAATACCGCGTAACTTTTTTGATAAAGAGTTTAATTCGATTGCTTGCATGCGAAAATGGTCGGACAACAATGTTACTAACTAGGCTAAAAGAAAAAAAATAGGAAGATTATCAATCGGGTTGAAAACAAACTTTCCCGAAATGACTATTGACAGGTCGATTTTTTGCCCTCGTTAGAGCCGTTTTTGAGAACGTGATAATATAAACACACATAAAAATATTGCTCGTTTAATAGTATAGGATAGGATATTCAATCGTTAACAACTTCATACATGTATTCCTTACACTACCTAACTATCTATGCATGTTTACGGCAAGAAACTTGTAGTACATTATTATCAACAGTTAACAAAGCATTAGAAAATAGTCGCAATTTTCTTACACTTTAAACACATGGAACGGTGCTTAAGGAAGTAGAGGTCAATCAGTTTGGACCCCGCACGTTAATGGCAGAACTTTCATATATTTTGCTAAATGAAAACTGCCGGCAAACCACTTATGGTAGGATAGGCACAATCAAACCTAATTAAACGCTACGCGGAGAGGTGAGAACCTGAGAACCAGTGAGTTGTAATTCTCTTCGAACAAACTATGCTAACTTAACCCCTGCACCTGATATAAGCATACTTCAATAGTATAAATAAAAAAGTAGTTCGCCTCCGGCCCTTTACGACTTCCTGTTACCTATTGCCGCTCGGGCACTATGTTTGTGTTGACACTTGTAGCTCAATTCATTTAAACCGGTTTGGTGCGTTCTGTTGAGTTTGCTTGTGGTGGAACGTGGCACGTACGGTCGAGACACGCACACATGCAAACCCTGCGACATTCCTTTATTTGAAGACGAACTACTGTTTATAATGACGTCATGGGATCCGTACCTACCTTGACTGCCTTTAAGTTTGTAGGTGCGAAACTAGGCTATAAAAAACCGGGCGAGAGCATCTCGGACCATGCTCAGTGTAGGGTTCCGAAGTCGCTAAGTAGGATAAAAATCAACAAGTAATAACAAATTTTCTATTTAAAGTCAATTAGTGCCGTCTTAGGTGATTTTAGTAGGTATAAATACTTTAATCGCCTGCGTCTCAAGAACCAATGATGTCTACTTAGTCGTGATAGTTTTCTTTTATAATTCGTTAATTATGCTCTTTCATTGATTTTTTAGTATTTGTAGTTTTAGCTGTAGAGGGGGGACACTTGAGTCTAACAAAAATTAGCGCTTTAAAGCTTAATATTTATAAACGAATTACTTAATCGAAAAACTGTTTTTACAACCCTGCAATATTTTTGAAAGACCTATCCAACTACACCACACTATAGGGTAGACGAGAAAAAAAAATACAACCCCACGCCACGAATAGGGGAGGTACCTAAACTAAAAAAATTTTTTTTTCCTATTTTGACTACGGAACCCTAAAAAAACAAACCGGGAAGTAGGTTATAATGTTTTAATGATAAACATGTCACGTGTCATTGTAACGATTTGGATTTCGATTTTTCAGTTCGAGCACTCCAAATCTAATTCGGTTGACCCAACTTCGATGCGTTTTCTTTGTTTTAAAAAAGTATAAAATCCATGAAGAAAGCTCGTTGTACAAGCCTAGAGCAAGTTTGGGACTAGATCAATTTGTGCGAACTTGTCCCTTGATATTTATTTACCGTTATAACGTTAAGGATAATATTTTCTAATAAAATAAAAACCTGTCATATATCAGCCAAACGACGAAAAGGTAAATTGAATGTAACATTTCTTTAATTACTTGGTTTTTACTTTTTTGAAGCATGTATTGAAGTTACGGTTAGGAATCTACACATCCCGTTTAATTCCTATCGCTGAGTTGTATTCTTGCTCTCTTGGATCGAGATGTGAAGGGGCCAATTGCTCCTGTAGGTAGGTGCCGTCTATTCATACCCAGCGGGTCAATTGCTGTTCCCCCACACGACTATTATAGAACTCGTAATATAGATAAAGGGAAATAAATATCCACACAGTTACAAAAAACTGATTGTAGAATGTCGGTCGGCAATCGCGCATTACGTAGATATCTTTGCGAAAAATCGTAGTCCGTTTTTTTATGGTAAACGTTCGTCTATCCTTACTTTACAGAGCTGAATCTTTCGAAACGTAGGTATTAGATAGCGGGTTTTTTTCAATAAATGTTTTTTTTTTTTTTTTTTTTTTTTTTATGATAAGGAGAAGGCACACGAGCACACAGGCCACCTGATGGTAAGTGGAATTTGAGACCCATGTGTTATTACGGCGGATTTAATAACAAAAATATTAAATTTATTGACGTGCAAGAAACGTTTTTAAACGTATTTTTATGCTGGTTGTGTCGTGAAAATGGCACATCATAATAGCGTTAAAATAAATTTGGTACCTATGATTACAGTACAAAGTAAGAAGAAAAACAAAAATACTTGAAAAAAACAAATGTGAGTCGAGCTCGCGCTGGTTCTATTTGAAATCGAATTCAAATCGGAATAATAATATAATAATACTTACCGTGGAGCAGCATGGAACCATCGGTGCGCGAGTTTAACTCGCATTTGATCGGTTTATTTAACAGCACATGAGTATAATTTTGGTTGTTTATATTTTAGCAATGATACCGTTAATACTTACATTATTAACACGTTTTGAACAAGTAATAGATTATATCAATAGGTACAATAAATTAAGAAACCGTTTCACGATAACACGGCCTTAATATTTAATTTATATCTAACGGGAATACGTTCATTAATACGACTCGAGATTAATTTAATTGAAGATATTTCGCTATATTTTGCAATGGCGCCGACTGAACAGGCGCCGTGAACGAAGGAAATTACAGACGGTCTTTAACGGCGTTAGTTAATAACTGATTATTAAGTTATCTATGAAATAAAATGCAAAAGTATACACGTATTAATAAAGTCATAAATGAAAATTAACTGTATTTTTTCTGGATAAGTGCCATCACTAACCGACTTTATTTTTGAACCTACATGAAACTGTCATACACAACTCTAAACGTCAAATAACAATAATATAAACGTACGTACGTATTTAAATAAATAAATAAATATCACGGGACAATGTCACACAAATTGACTTAGTCCCAAACTAAGCTCTAGGCTTGTACATACTCGTACTATGGGTACTAGACAACGATAAACATACTTAGATAGAGAAATAAATACTTAAATTCACATAAAACATCCAAGACTCAGGAACAAATACTCGTGCTCATCACACAAATGTCTACCATTACCGGGATTTGAACAAATGGCGATAATTTGACAATTAGCGATATAGTTACAAAACGTCCTTAAGCCAGATAAAAATATGCCCCTAGCGGGAGCCCTCCGATCTTCCAAGCTTAATTTGAATAGCTCTGTTACTCGAAAGTTAAATCAATCTGACTAGTTTTGCTACAATATCAAATTAATTCGGTACAATAATCTTAAATCTGATTATAATTGCCGTCAACAAACTAATAACAAACTGCCATCGCTTTCGTAGAAAGTTTGCAAAAAAATAAGTAGCTCTTAAAAGATTACGGCTTTAATTAATCCTGTTACATACGTTACATTCATTAAATGGATTATAAATAGTCGCAACTATAAATAAAAAGAGAAAGTATTCCGCCTTTCAACCCAATCGCCGTAACTAAATACTACTGAAATAATCAATCACTCGTCATCTGCCAAACATTCGATATATGTTTTGCCATTTAGAACGAACAATTAATTAACAAGCGTATAAACATCGCGGATTGATTATACACACCCACCAATGTAATTGGACACCTTTAACCTCAACAGAACCGCACAATTTGTCAATTACCAGGGTTTAATCTTATGGCGCGGGTGTCTAACCAAACTGGTCATGGTTGGTTAGATGGTGTTACAATTCGACAGGCAGGCGGGTCTACCATTTAAAATCGATTTAGAGATTACTTTCACGCTTAATTAGCCGTTCGATGCTAACCTCCATTGAGCTTAGATACCTACTTGTGCATTTTGTTTCCTGGTTCCTGATTTGCCTTTGAATTGAGGTCTTTAATTTATAGTATGGGTATTTACATTATTTACTTGGTTTACTTTTAACCGCGACGCTAGGTATATCTACGTTGATGTTCGTATATCGCTGTTTGCGGGGATGGTTTTTTACGGGTTAAAAAGTTACTATATCGCTGCCACTAGCAGCACTCCACAGTTTAGCAATTATACTTTCAGTGAGGGTTGGTTAAGTTAAACCGGTCTGAGGCTGGGTTAATTGTAGGTATACATTAAAAACGTCTTTCACAACGCTTCTCCTTTCTACATCGCAGTGTAGATATGTTAATAGTGTTTCGAAAGTAACAAGTGTACTTAACCGTCAATGAAAGAGCCACTTCGAGTAAAACACTGTCCGCTCGTCACAGAATCAAATTCCTTGTATTGAATTTAAACCTCTCGATTTCTAATTCCAGTCTTCAATATGTCTTACGAGCCTGCACCAAAGTTAAGCTTCACTTAGTGAACATGATCAACCTCTATTCATCTTTGTTGTCAAGGGGTTTGAGCTTTGATTTGTTTAATCAAATTGTGTAAGTATTAAATTAGTTACGTCTTCAGGTGACAAATGACTCCCTGTCGGCTCGCGGGTGGTCTGATGGCCGCGATGTCTAACTATTTATCACAATTTCACTTTACCGCGATAGCTAGGGGTATACTACGTATCCAGTTCGTGACTAGACCGATTTGTGCATTATCCGCAAAGAGCCACAAGGTCTGCGGTTGTTATTAACCTTTCTCGTTGCTTCCAAGAATAACGTCTCTCTTAAAATGTCAGATGGTTAAATAGCGAGCGCGATTCTCACCATCAAAATTTACCAAATATCCAGACAAACATATTTAAGGCTAAGCTGAACCAATTTCAATGATGGCACTGATATTGTATTTTAAAAAGGAACACCGCACTGTTAATCGGAGAAATTATCTTCTTTCAATCTTATTTTAACTCAAGAATGTCAATAAATAAGTGCATTATCTACTTAACTGATTATTTATTGTTCATTACATACATTATAATAATTATTATACGTATCAGAATAAGTCGTCATATATATTTATATCACTTTATATCACTTTAACTAATCCATGTGGTCTACGTGGTAGTAGCAGTAGGGTACCTAACAATTAGCACGATTACTTAGTTCGAATTAAATCACCATTTCAGAAGAATTTCCTGATATCTGGGCCGCTAGTGAAACCTGATACTTGATCTTCAATGAACAGAAAAAAAACAAACAACTGACGTCAATGGAATCGGTTTAACGTCATAAAACAGATGTTGATTCACGGGAGAAATTCAATAGAAGCATCTGATACCCTTGACTACTTCAATATCAATACAGCGTAACATTAGAAGGTGAAAAAGAACATCCTTCTAGCCTAGTTGTAAAGAACGTATCTAATGACGTGATGACTATTGAAATAAATTTCATAATAGTTTTACCGCAACAACAATTTTATTGTCAGCTTTTGAACACGCGACGGATTATCGAAGAAATAGTGCTGGCGCGACGCCAACTCGATCTAACGCTTAGCCAAATTTACATTTGCTTTTGCCCTATGGATTGAACATCCTTAAAATCAGAATCATTGGGTTTGAATTAGTTTGCAATTGTTGTATTTGGATGTATCAGGTGTTGTTTGTAACTCGATGACGGCCCGATCGGCAACCGTATCGAGTGTCGATATGCTCCGGCGCCTTCGTCTAGTCTTAGACCTAGGTCGGTGTGAATGGAACTATGTCCTGGTTACGCACTTGCATAGAACTTCTGCCTTCTTTGGGCAGAGATAGAAATTGCTGTGATAGCTTCGGTAAGTCAGAAGTATGTTTAGGCCAAGGTTTGTGTATACGCGTTGGTTGTTTATTGGATAGGCACACCTACCAATTTACGGTTGGCGAAGGCAATCTACAGTAAAGATTTACTGCAACAATGTAGGCAATTAACGAATTGTAATAGCTCATTTATTAACACGATTACTTTCTATTTACTTGAAAAGCGCGGCAGTTTTTAACGCAGTGGGAAACATTCCTTATCCTTTCAGTTTTTGTTGCAATGTGACAAAAACTCGTCTTGGTAATCTTTCTGGGGAATTAAAAGTTATGGTTCAAAACCTCTGAAGCTTGATTTGTTTATGTAAGAACAATTATCATTTTGTACCTGTTTACTTGTACATTTTTTCTTGGATACATATTTGTTAACACACAAAAAAAAAAAAAATGATATATCATTTTGTGTTAGTAGTCCGAATACTTGTTTACATTATTATGTGCACAGGGAAATTGACATGGGCCAAGTTTTTCTGGTTTTATGAAATCCCCATCCATCGTGATTATGACAGTAGTACTTAGTTGTTAGTATATACCTTCTTAAATGTTACTCTACTTCATCATCATCAACGGCAAGACGTCCACTGCTGGACAAAGGCCTTCTCAAAGGTTTTCCACAACGTTATTCTACTTAAATTTAATTAATTCAGTAGTGAGTACATTACACGTATTTTTATTTAGGCTTGTATTTAACAGATAAGATGCGTTACGGTCACGTAAACGATTATCGCAAACTGATGAAACGTATACTACGTATGTGATATCAAGCGCTCGACGCGACCGTCGGTCACCTTACGTCATTAACGATTTTAATAATTATAACATTCGTCGACCGCATCTTCTCTAGGGCCACAGCCCTATGCAATAGAAAGTGACATCGTCGAGGTCAACAGTCATGCTCACCTAGTACCTTGGAGCTGATTATCCATTTCTTTCCACACCATTTGCATTATAAAACTATTAATACTTTGCATAAATTATATTAATTTTAAGCTCAATTTTCTTCACATTTTTATTATCTCGTTACTACAAACTACTCACTTGTACCTTTTATTAATTTGAGGTCACGCCAACTATAAACAGTTTAACCGCAAATTAAAGGGGAAACCTTGTACTTAGAACCATATATGTGTGAGTGGCCTATATATGAAACATTCTATATGCATTTAATAATTAACAAGACAACACACATTAACACTCATTGTACTTTTTTTGACCTGACCAATGGAGTATGTTTCTCTATTTGATCATTGATTTATCCTCAATTTTTCAACCCTTTGCTACACGGAAACTGAGAACCATCGCAAAACATTCGACAAAGTCTTTGTGGAGTCCTTTTAAACTATTTATTTGTAAAGGACTACTCATTGGCTACACATGTGTTGTTTGACATGTATGTCAAAAAATTAAAAGCAATAGAATAACAATAGCAACGCTCTGTAAGGCCACAGCATGTGCAATTGCACACGTGCACAACACGTTTACGAATGGATTTGTCATTGTGTGGATCGGTTTAGACTTTTAATATAACATCAAATTTAATACGTCAAATTTTGACCAAGTCGGTTAAGCTATTCTAAACTAACCTCATCCCAACTAAATTAATATTATAATTGTGAAAGGATTTTTTTTTTGTTAGTTACGTTGTAAAAGTTAAACCAAATAAAGAGATTTTTTCGAAAATTTTAACAATTTCATGGCCCTTTACTACTGCGCGGACGGAGTAGCTTTCATCACATGTTATAAAGCCTATTTCTTGAAAATGATCGTCGATCTCTATCGAAGGTTTATAGCCACACTTGCCCATAATTTATTACTTTTTGTGGAGACATTCAAAGTGAACCTCCCAAATTTCCTTACAACCTAAACCAAAATCAAAACTAAATACGTTGATGTAAAAACCAAAAACGCACTTCCAAAGAAGAATATTTCAATACATGAGAAATCAGAAACGAAGGCAGAAAGCGGTAGCCCAAATAAGAACCAAATGCAGGGTAGCAAGATAATTGACCGGTTAGCATTCCTCGAAAGATCTCTATCTGGCTAATGGTGTGTCATGTTACGTTCACAAGTATCTCCACACTTTAATACCCTGTCGCTTTAACTCTATCTAAAACTCTGTATGGCTGATCCAACAAGAAGTGAAAGCGACAAGACACTAATATGTGTAGTTTTTAATGGCTGCACTTGGCGATACGTTTCGATTGTCACGTAAGCTTTCGAAGCGTTTCGATTCTGCATATTAATTGATTTACTGTCACTCGGTTGATGTGTGATGATTTATCTTGATTCAATATTGCTCAGGAACTGAGATAACCTTTAACGTAACTTAAGATAAAGTTATACTACGTCAACATAGTAATTTAACATGATATGCTCTTTAGTGTGCACAGATTTAATAAGTGTCAGAACCATCTATAGAGTTTACATACATACCATCTAACCTTATCTACAAAAATGATAATTACTCGTAGTAGGTCATCCTAAAAAAATATCAGTAATAGTACCTATACATATTATACTACCTATCTTCACTAAAATTGGGCTCAAATATATCTGATACTTCTCTATTATTAAAAGTATGTAAGCGTGCATAATTATGAGCGCAATGACAGATAATTTTATTGCTAGAAAGGTATATGCATAAATCATAAAATGCACGCAAAAAATATGCGTCCTTTTAGGACTTGAATAATTTCTAATACGTAGTTGTTAATACACTTGCGAAGGCACTTTACTTAGACCGACATGTGGAGTGGGTCAAGTGGGATATTGTCCTACTCTGGCGCCAAAAACTAACCTTCCCAACTTGAGGACCTTTTGTTATTCGCGTGACACAAGCCCAAGGCGCTTCATGGTCTACGCCAGCTTTACTATACCTGTTTACAACCTGATACTTTCCACCTTTCTCCGAGGACCTGCCCCGATGGCCGACGGCATCGCATCACATCAATCAACGATTATGAAAAAGCTGTCAGCCTGTATAAAGTGACTTTCGTTCAATACAATCACGCTAATCACAGCCCGAGACGCGCCGCACCTGCCTTGCCTACTAATTAATGCATTAGATGAAAACTGCATTTGCGCGTAAAATTGAGTTATTTTAAGCCATAGGGTAATTAATGATATGCGGCTAATCGAGAATGCATACTTTCTTTGATAGTTGCGCCAATTTTTATACGTTACATTACAAGTATCTACAATACGGTACAATACCATACAAATTTTAATTGTATAGTGGTCTCTCTCCCAGACAACCTTGGACAGAGAGATAGCTAAGGACACAAATACATGGCAGGCGGTGTAAATTAATTCCTTTAGAACTCAAACTAAACTACAAGAAAAACTTAAAGTATTTTTCTTTTTAACACATGATAAATTGAATAGGTACTGTAATTAATTGCGTAAATAATCATTATTAAATGAGTTTTCTCACTGGAGAGTTACTCTGTTGACATAATATTTTCGCTCTCGTGGAAAAAACCTGGGTACAAATAGCACATGACAGGAACAAGTGGACCGAAGTGGGTACCCTGTTGCAACATAATTATAATAATCATTAAAAAATGTGTCTATATACCTAAGTAAATTCTAGTTCTTGAGATAGTAGTGGTAGTAGTCATTTATTTCGTATTGGAACATACCTACATTGTTATATTCCGCATAGTTACAATTAATATACGATAAGATCGTCAATGTAAACAAAAGTAAAAAACAAATAAATGATGTCAATGTGTACAAAAGTAAAACCATATAAAGTTAAATTTGTACAAAAAAATATATTTAGAAAAGTCTGAATGCGTAATATATTTATTACTATAAACATTGTGATGGGAAATAAATATGCTTTATTATCATTTTATTATAATACTGTAGGAGACTTGTTTGACAAATAATATGAACATTATTTTTATTAGTTCCTTCTCTCGTTTTATAATACTTTACAGCAAAATACCTTTTCCAAAATGTGTCCTCGTGCTCGATATTCGACTGAGCTAATAAAATATGCATTTTAAGTAAAGTCTAATAAATCTCTTAAATTAAACTAACTGTTGCTAGATCATAAAACGGGATCCTTAATTTGCCAGCAAGACACAAATTATGTTGAAGCGCTAAACATTTCCGTTAAAACTGCAATAAAATCTAAAACTAAAACTCGCCAATGAAGACAAGAATTTGGCATAGCGTGCCTCTTTTAATACAGGGATATTATATCTGTGTTTCTCTCTACATAGCATCGGAAAAAGAGAGGCACTGAGGGTCATTACGGAGCTAACCCATCTCTCGCGAGGCCTCCAGGCTTTCATACTCATTATTAGACTCTCATAAAATGCTAGTCAATTACTTCCAACCGGTTTAGAGAGCTGACTTATTTGTTTAGACGTTAATTACAAAAGCTGGCCGTGTAAAGTTTGCGAATACGCAACAGTAACGAAAGCTGCAGTGAGCTTAATGAATGTTTGTCTCAAAGCTTTTAACCAAAAAGCTTAACGGTTTTGGAAATGGTAGACAAATATACGTAGAGTGCAAAGATATGAGGATTTTAGACATTTCTGTCATTACTAACTGTAAAACGATGCCAATTTAATGTGTAACTACATATATCAAATTACAGCTTTGTAGTACCAAAGAGTCTCTGAATTAAACCACGGACAGACGGACAGACGGACAAACGGACATGGAGAAATTATAAGGGTCCCTTGTTGACTACGGAACTCTAAAAGAGCATTCTTGTTTTATAATATTTAACTCCACATAATTACACTTATAACGACAACTTATTTCCAGACTACTTAATGGATTATTGTCATAGTACGTACCTACGTATAATTCGCATGTACTTGGTAACACCCCCTTTTCAACTAAGTAATGAACTTACACAAGCGAAATTAAGGGCCTGTTGTTTCATCAGAGGGGTTATTATGACCTAGCTATGCAGTTCATTTTACGGTGAGGGTAAAGGACATAGCTATGGCAGTTATATAAATCTGTCCTTTTCTCTGAGCGTAAACAGAACTGCAAAGCTAGCTCATGATAACCCCCCAGAGGGGTTATTATGAGCTAGCTATGCAGTTCATTTTACGGTGAGGGTAAAGGACAGATTTATATAATCTGTCCTTTTCTCTGAGCGTAAACAGAACTGCATAGTTGTCATAATAACGCCCCAGTAGTTAAATAATTGTTAAAATTCGAAAAAAAGAATCGAAAATATGTCACAATTCCTTGAGATTTAACCATTAGTTACGATTTTCAGCAATTAGTTGGTTTAAGTACCGATCAAACAAGAGACCCTAAGACCGTTTTTTATTGCATGGTTAAGGCGTACGAGCTTACAGGGCTGGGATTCTACGCGGTAGGTAATAACGATATCATCTTTGACGTGTTTCCGTATTGTCAACGTTTTGACAACTCTTATGTCTTTTACAATAATGGCGACCGAGTCATAAACGATTGTAAAACACGTCAAAAGCGATATCGTTATAAGTTATAACGCTGTTCAATAGAGGCCCAGGCCACCTATTGGTAAATACATGGGATCTGTGAGCCATAGGCCCGTATTTATATACTGATCTCGACTGTAATGCTCGTCTCAAGATGCGGCAAGAATGACAGTTTTCTATGGTTTGACGTTAACTTTGACGTATCTCGTGACGGTGTCCCAGCCAAGATGAGTATTATAATACGGCCCATAGACATTTGCATCCTCAAGGCTGAAATTTAAGCAACACAACGATGCAAACACTGCTGCTTGTCGGTAGGTTAAAGGTTAAGGTGGTGGTAGCTCCGGTTGACCTTGCACACAGTCCTACCATCAGTAAATTATCTTTTTCCTTTGTACATACATTATGTTCATAATTAAGGATGCATTTTTAATGCAAACAACTTTATGGATCTCTTAAACATATAAGTTTAATCAAGAATTTTAAGTAAGTAATGATAATTAGAAACTCTATGGCGAGTAAATTGGTTAACATTAAAACTATACTGATAGCCATGCGGCCATGTTGTGAAATAACACTTAACGAATCATTAAAATAAAGATAAGCATAAAACATTAATCAAAGAACTTCATACGCAGCTGATATTAAAATTAATACAAAGTTTTCATTATCAATATTTACCCGACATTTATATGAATGAATGCTTAAGCTGTATTTGAAGTTTACTTAATAAAATAAAAAGCGTAAGGCATTTTAAATCAACAAGGCCATAAAATTTAATTACAAATGTTATCGAACAACTGAATGCTACAAATAACCTCATAATTTCTTAGAAAGAAATAAATCTTAATGCACACAACACAATAAATGATCAAGAATGGATTAGTAGTAACTGCCCCACGTCAAAGTTTTTTAGTAAATCACTATTCCCTATTAGTTATTGTACCCTAATCCTGTATAGCGAGACAGATAGCAGTCCTTTAGACTCGAGGAATGTTAATGGTATCTGCGTTTATCACCGCCTTAATATGTTTTACTATACTTATTGATTTAGGGTTGCCTATTTAGGAATATTGAAATTATTATTTTTATTCTTGAAAGGGCAAACGACAAAGAGGGTTATGATGAAAATTTCTACTGCCCATGGACGTAACAGGAGGCCTTTAAAGAGAGAGTTGGCTCATAGAGCGTGGTAGGACCCTGTGCAGGGCACGTCCGGATCGCTACCACCATCTTATCCATTAACCACCCGCTAAGCAACAGTGTTCGCATTGTTGTGTTCCGTTGTAGAGATAAGACAACCGGTAAAATTACTTGCATAGAGGCATTCCATCTTAGTCCTTAGGGTTGACAACACATTTGAGGTCATCGGATTATAGTCTTGAGAATTCAAATGACTATGGGTCTCAGATTCCACTTACTATCAGGTGGCCTGACTGCTCGTGTGCCTTCTCCTTATCATAAATAATAATACCTAGAACGTCCCTAAAGTCGCACCGTTCTAAAAGGATCGATTTGACAGCTGTCAACTCAGCACAAAAAATGTGATTGAAGCAAGGTTATAATTTTGTACTACGTTGCCAGCTGTCAAATCGGGACTATTAGAACGGCGCGACTATAAGTAAGCGACTAGAAATGTCGCTTTATTATATCGCGAATTAGCTGGTTTCACAAATACGTAGTATAAAGTCTGCAAAAAATGCACAGAGGTAGAACAAGAGTTTTCCGCGCCCTTTTCCGCTAAAACTGCCAGATTAAATAAACAGAAGAATAATAATTATGACCAGGCCTCTGCATAGAGTTCACAGGCAAGTGCCGTCTAATTGCTTTAGACTCAACCTTTTTTTCAATTTCGCCGCGGTTGGGTAAGTAGTTTTTTTTATACCATTAAAGACTTGAGAATCCGTGTTAAACATGAATTGATGTAGATAGGCTAGTAACCAGCAACGTAGTAGGTAGGTAGGTAATCGATACTTCGGAGCGCGCTGGATCAGATTCATTAAAAAATGTTTACATAACACTCGTAATCTAAAGTATAAATAATAAATCGTCTATCGGTGTGAAGATATATTATAACAAAACATTGGAAAACACTCGCTGATAAACTTAGACAAAACGGATGAATAAATGTAGGTACTGTAATAATTGATTGTGTTTATTGAAAATTTAAATAATTGTCAAGATATTAAGTTATTTGGATAAATGTTTTGTAATCACGCATAAACTGATCAACGGATATTATTTAAATTTGGTACACAATTAGTCTTGGTTGTGAAAATGTTAAGAAAAAACCATAAACGAGTTCTGCGAGGACTTATTACCTACTAAAGACTATAATATCAAACTATTATAATAAGTCTCTAATATAAAATTCTCGTGTCACAATGTTCGTTCCCATACTCCTCCGAAACGGCTCGACCGATTCTTATGAAATTTTGTGTTCATATCGGGTAGGTCTGAGAATCGGCCAACATCTATTTTTCATACCCCTAAGCGACATGTAAGAAAATAAAATTGCAGCGGGCGAAGCCGCTGGCGGGTCGCTAGTAAACTATAAAAGAGATACAAACCTCCTATAAAACGGCAGCTCATTCTTTCAGAGCTAAGATGTAACAAAAAAAAACCGCATCTAAATCGGTTCATCCCACATGCCACAGACGGACACATACACATACACGTTAAACTTATAACACCATGTTTTTTATCGGGGGTTTAAAAAACTATCCGGGTGAGGATCACAAACTTTGAACAAAGTTAAGTGTTAAGTTAGCCATACAAACAACGAAGGCAAGGAAACAAGTGCGACAATAAAAAGTATCCTTAGGCGTTTTCCAAAAAAAGTACCTAAGGACAAAAATTACCAAACGTAATTTTTCCATTACGTCACGAAAATTAACTATTACTACTTTAAGAGAAATAGAGGCTTCCAGACAAGACTCCTGTAACAAGTTCGACCATATTACTAACAAGTGAGGATTGAATCTGCTATGCTTATTTAATTTGAAATACCGCCTGTTGGCTTATGAGGGCAATATATAAATATGTGACTAATTTTCGTGACCGAATGGAAAAATTACAGTTGTTAATTTTTGTCCTTCACGATATGTACTTTTTTTTGAAAACGCCCCCTTACAATTGTATGGAAAAAATTTGTCGCACAACGGAAAAGTTTAATTTAAAATTTTATTGCTTGAGTTAGCAAGTTCAACTTTTTAGACCTAACCCAACCAACACTTATTTTGCTTCTAAATGTAGAGCAATTTTAATTTCCATCATATATTTCTCACAACCCTATTTAGTACGTCGATATTAACATTTTAATACTAGAAATGGCTTGTTATTTATGGATTTATTATGTATCGGCTTACTGTCCGTGACAAATTCGAGTATCTACCTGCACTATTTTACCGCTTTCTACTTCACGTGATTTACGATCATGATCCCTAGTGGTCGTAATTGAAAGGTCTTATTTATGTACACGTCAAAATACACCAAAACAATTAACGATAATTCCTTTGATAAATGATTAATAATCTGTGACTGAATATAAAAATAATTATTACCTAATAATTGAAAAGTAAAAGTGTACTGTGAAAAGTAAAAATGAATGTAAGGCGAAACTATAAGGGTAAGTTTGACTACGGAACCCTAAAAATGAATGTCTTTTTCTCAACCGTGCCTATTATTATATATATCTGAATGTTATTTGTAGGGCGTTACATATGCTCAGTTGAGTGACACGTTATTTATAAAATATCTGTTAAACGGCAGGTATATTAACTTTATCTTGGGTACTATTCTACTCTGTAAAACGTAATTGTTTTTGATATGTTATAGTATTGTTTTTACTCTGCCACGATTCATCATCATTATAACATCAGCCGAGAAACGTCCACTGCTGCATTTCGCACTTTTCGAATTATAGTGACCTAATTCAAACATTTTCAGCTTTCGATTTCGAGTCATAAATTTAGTACTATAAAGACCTAAGTCGAAATTCAAATTATGTGGATTAGGTCACTATAATTCTAAAGGTGCGATTTGCTTCCCTCATGTGTACCATCCGCCGATCGGTCAAATAATCCGATTGTTTAGGAGATGGCACAAACACGGGCCGTTCCCATTGAGACACGGAGCCCATTCAGTAATGATAATGGCACTCGAATGTCATATCATAACATAACACCAGCTAGTGACTGCTCCTGTAACGCAGCCACATGTTGTGTCTGGTCGGGTAACGATTACAACTCGTTGAGGCTTCCACAAACATGTACACTGGTGTCCATGTTATAGACGGGCGTCACTGGCTTGGGAAAGCCAACGAAAACCGTTAAACGCTATTAAAATATTGTGAAGTTGGCGTAGGCGACTGAAAGCTTATGTCAATCTTTTGCGTATTCTTCGATTTCGTTGTTAACGTTCGCAGAATTCAATTTGTGGAGCGTCCTAAGTACAGCACGAAATTTAGAGGTATAAATATGTCGTACGGCAGGAGTTCTAACGTTTAACCCTTTTCCAGGCAGAGGCTCTATATTGATCACATAGGTTTAGTTACAATGTCAACATTATTGGTTCAAATTTGATTAAATATATGCGAATAACTATTAATATGCAAGTAACTACTTGCTCTGAAATTAATTCCCAAGATTGAATTAACTTGAATATGTGTTACATTATATATGAAACCACCTAGATCGGTGCGGCCTGGAAAAGGGTTATATTAATTTTATCGCTGTTAGGTAACATGCGAAGGCTCTTCAAGTGTTTTTCGCATAAGAGCGTATGAGAGCGAGCGAGAGAAAAGTACAAACCCAAGGGTCATTTTATTTAAGACTTATCGCACTGCACAGTACAATTTCTTAATAGCAGTCGGCAAAAATCGTTTTTCTTTGAAACACGAGAGACAGATATACTGTCAGTTACGAGTGCAAGTGTACTAGCGGTAGCCAGCTGAGCGCTATGAAAAGGCCACATATGATGCCCCGCCCACACACGAATCAAAATTGATAGCTTTATATGCTTCCGCGAGAAGAAACTGAGATAGAGGTAGTTTGCGCGCGACTTGAATTCTGTTTACTTTATAACTATGTACACCATTGATAAAAAACATAGTTTACTTACCAGGATTAAAAATATATAGACGCTCAACTATTACTTAATCAAAAAATTATCGTTAAAGGTAGCGTGACGAAGATTCAACCATAAACATGCGATAAAGGTGTCATGTTTGAAAAATAAAACTGGTTCATTTTGGTTTCTAATCGCGTTTTCACGTTTTACAGTCTCAAGTAAATATGATTAAGTTTAATATATCCAAGGAATGGACACAAGTTACAGTTATTGAAATACAGATCGCGGAACACTTTCCGACTTTATCATGTGTGGCCTCTTAAGAAGCTGAGAGTATGGGATGACAGTCGACCACGTGGTTTATCGAAACGCACGAGAATGTCATCCCATACATTTTGAGCGATAGAAAAGAAAAACGTTAGGAGCGTTTGCATCTTGGCTAGGGCCCCTGTAGTCGTAGCCAAGATGCAACTAACGTTACTGTTTTCTATCAACTCGAAATGTAGTGGTTGACGTAGCGATCTGTCATTAGCTTACGTCAATCTGATACGTTTTCGAAAATCGTTAACATTTTTAGCGCTATGCATCTTGGCTAGGCCGTGTGTCCGTGTCGCTTGTGCTTTGCGCCGCATGCGCATCGTGGGAGTCAGCTGCGCCGCTCCAACAATTAGTGAGTGTTGATATTAAAGGAATCACGCCGCTACTAGCTCGATTACTGACACACGACTTAAAGAGGCGTTTCACTGTTTTCTCGACTGGTTTGTGGGTAAGCAGTGGGTGCACTTTGCCTCTCGTAATTATTATGTCTACGATTCCGCTACGCACTTACTCATCAAACTCATCATTTGGGTCGTTCTACTTTTTTACCGACAATACATCGTCATTTTTCAATATTTTGCGTTTTTCAACTACTTATTTGTAATTGTGGTTTTCATTTTTAATTTTAAAATACGTTGCGTGAATTTTTATTTGGACTAATTAATGATTATTTTGGTGGCGATAATGTTTTTTTCTTTATGGTGGTTTTTCAGAATATACTGTGACAGAGTGGCCGTTTTCAGAGGAGACTACATTCTGTATTACCACTCTGTCACGCGATTCTATGAAAAACAAACTTATAAAAAAAATACTGGATAGAGAAAGTGAAAGATTATTTAGTACTAATAGATTAATAAATGTTTGGACGTATATTCAAACACTAAAACATTAATAACCAATACTCTAACTGATAACGTATGGTAAAATGAGGACCGGCAATTATCGGTGAAAAGAAGAATGACCAATTTTCGAATTTGAGACGTTTATATTCTGCGGAAACCTTCAAAAGTATGGAATAGGGAACATGCATGGAAAACATGGAGTTTCATACATATGATTTAGGAGGAAAATGTAATTCATATAAAACGCAATACACTAAGTTTTAACCCTTTTACTAACATAAAATTAACGTTTAGATGGTTTTTTTCGACATCCACATTTTATTTACGTAATATTTGAAATTAATGATATTGGCTTAAATATAATAATTTCTGAAATGAATATAATATAAGAAAAAATAATCCTGTTGACATAAGCCCTTGATGCAACAGTTCGACAGCTTATTATACGGCCTTACGTCAATCCTAGATATTTCGCCGAATGCATCATGTTTAGGGCTACTGCAATGTTTTGTTTTGATACAAGTACGTGACCCGCCTTCAAGCTAGTCCATGCTTACCCAAAGAGGGTAATACCGCCCCTATACTGGAATTTTCCTTAGGTGATTAGAAAGACAGATGTCACTTTATGACAAAATGCAACTTTTTTAATCTATTCAAACAAAATGATAATTCTTTCCAAAGGCGAAATAATGCTAACAAAATAAAATCATATCAAAAAAGTACATTGCTATTTCATGGTTGGGCGTTTTCCAAAAAAAGTGTACCTACATCGTTAAAGACAAAAGTTAAGAAAAAAATATCTTTTCCATTTCGTCACAAAAATTAACGTATGTAAAATGAATGGCTAATTTTCGTGGAGAAATGGAAAAAGTTAAATTTTCTTAACTTTTGTCCTTAACGATGTACACTTTTTTTGGAAAACGCCCGGTTACTCAAACTGTAGATCATAAATTCATAAGCATACGTGTGCTAATTCGAGGTACGTCCTAGGGATTTGATATCGATATACATAATATTTTTATTATTAAAAATCCTCTATTACTCTTGAGATAAAAAAGTCCATGTCCAAAAGTCTAGTGTCATTTAGTTATAGTCTTATAAAAGGTGAATAAATCAGAATATCGTTCATGAATCAGGAAACGGATTTCAGTCATTTTAAATACATATGTATTTGAAGAATGCCTCGTTGACCACAGTGGACGTTGATTGGGAAATCGTTTAGTAATTTAAAGTGGAAATTTTCATCTAGACGACAATCATTACTAAGGACATACATATATGGAAAAAAGTGAATTATTTACCTACTATGAAACCAATTCAAAAAAAAAGTTGGTATTTTAAAATGTAAAGAGAATAACTATTATATATTAAGGTTGAAAAACATTCTGATCTTGACAGAACATCGATATAATTTTATGACGCAAAAATATTTTACTACGTTACTTTAGCATGGAGTTCGTGCCCCGAGTTAGCACACGTCTGATCATAAGGTTAAGATTTTAAGGTTAAGGCACTACTATTGTAGTAACGTCAGTTTGGCATCTGTCATTCTAATCATCTAAGGAAAAACTAAGTATACTGAAGTTCTCTAGAAGGCGCTAGTAGCGTGTCCAGTCAAATGAAGGTACCGTTGTACGAGTAAAGGCCACAAACATTTGGACTAAATAGACAATATTTATTTGTTTATTTATTAAAATAACAACATACCAGCAAAGCACAACAGCACTGTGAGTGAATTAAGAACTGCATGACATAACAATAGTTGGTAACAAAGACCTTAAACCCTTAATATACATAATTATATTGACATAAAAAACAAGAAAAACATTATTTGCACTGAAAAGAGACACAACAGGAACAAACAACATCACTGTTAACTGACCACTAGTGAGCCTTATTGTAAGGTGACAAGATTCACAAAAGTTCAGTTAACTATGTTACTTATGGTAGTTATGGTAATTGTGCATGTTGGAATGACAATTGCGATTATCTATTTCTACCGTCAACATCTTTAGTTGTTAGGCTTCTCGCAATAAGCCAATGATTCATTTTGTCGCAATCACTTTCTCACTTGACGTTGTCATTAAGAAAGGTATCTTTGGTGGCTCAATATTTGGTCGCGATGACTGCACCATCAAGGAATTTCAAGGTTTAGCAGTTTGACATGATACGTAAATTAGCCGTGTTACACATTTCCCAACGTGATCCGACGAATGGTAGTATGGAAAATTTATAACTTATAACCCAACAAATGTACGGATTATGTCAAATTGCTAAACATTCCACTTAGCCTTTAATCTACCGCTAAAGCACCGCGTAGGTACTTCCGCTTATTATTTGTAATTTGGAGCTTTATATAAAACAGGACCCTGGTGGCCTATGCTTTCTCAAATACTTTTCTAAAAAAAACCTAGATACCTATAATGCATGCCGTTGCATACGCTAAATATAAGTGACATAGCTATGTTTTTAGTATATTGTAGGTGTAGGTACTTTTGTTGAGGTCGGTCTGAACAATTGGGTTTTGTTCGTGGGTGTCAATATTTTACCGGTAAGTAGGGTTATTATGCTTTTGGTGATATTCCTTTTGGCTTGTGATACCTTTAAATGTTTTGCATTTAGTGACATTAATGTCAAATTTCAATAATAAAAAAGGTAACTGAAGGTGATCCATAAAATGTATAGACTCGGGTTTATCCGTCAGTTAAATTGTTTGATGAAATGCAACACCATTTTATAATTGTGTTCTTTCAATTAGTGTTTTTTACGCACCATTTTTTTTTAAGTACGAGTATCTTTAGCAGGTATAAGTTACGATTATTAACAACTCAAATTATACACGAGAGATTTGTACGCCTTGACGTTTACTTTGACGTGAGTTGAGACGGCTCCTCAGTGAAGATCAGTTTAATTCTTCACATGTATCTATAAGCTGAAACTTAATCTTATATACGAATACAAAACCTTTATTTCAGACCAACGCGGTCCATATTAACATATACCTTAGGGACTAACATACCTACACATAGTACATCAGCATTATGTCACGATATCCAAAATTATTGTTGTGTTGGCTTTATCACTTCACAGAACCATTTCCAAGTGTTTAACCAATAATCCGTATATATGAGTGCCTCAGTAGAGGCTAAAGAAGATATCATGTAGTAAGAGAGCCTTGAATGTTGCCAACGACGCAAAATGGCGACAAATTAGTCGTTGTCCCCGTCGTAGCAGACATCGCGTGGTCACTCCGGGTTTTGTTACAGCACAATGCTTTTTAAGTCATTAAATTCCTGTATATACTGAGCCAGTCTACCGCTTCTTTGCATTAAAAACAAATGTTTTTTTTTCTAATGAATAGTTTAAACATTATTAGAGGTCAAAGGACGACTTGGCTATGGTTGCGGGAAGACGATGGATGCATGTCCAGCAGTAGACGTCTTTAGTCTGAAATGATAATCATGAGATCATTTATGTCTTTAATGGTTAATTGTAGTGTTATTATATTTGTTTAAACACCTTTGACACAAAATAGTGGAACGCCATCACCCGTCGACTGTCATCAGTGTCATCACCCAGGGTGAAGGTAAGGGCCCCTTAATTCATAAATATTTAATGAGTAGGGTGAAGTCAGATAGCAGATTCTTCATTCATCGATAGCAAATAGATAACGACTTTCGAAATCAGTCAAAATGGAATTGACATAACAGGCCGACTAGACCATCCGGTAGCTTACCCGTCGATCCTTTTTATTTTCTTTGATTTAGTGGACGCAAACATTTACAGAATGCATTTCACATTTTACCTATCAGGCGTGGTTTTCGCAACTATGCAAGATCCAACTGAATTTTTCGTTGTCATTAGCTGTCTTTCGATGTACTGTAACTGCATAATTTACGATTGTAACAAAATAGGTTTGACCTGACAATTATTTACTGTTTTAATGTCCCACAGCGGGTTCAACGATCTCACAACGTGCAGCTGTGCATATATATGTTTCAATAGGAGTAATACTGTAGCAGTGTGTATGTATAACTATTATAGCATTTATAGCTAACCATTGTGTCGCTGTCATGAAATAATGAACTCATGTCATGCTAAACAATGCGTTATATAATGTTGCAGCTACGTGTGATTTTACGATCGATGCGTGCTAATTACTAGAATGACGTTACGTAGATGCGTATATGTACACTGTGTACTCCCACTGCAGGATACGAGTATTTGAACATATGTTTCCGGTCGTGATAGACATCTTTGGAGAAGAGAGTTATATCCAGCAATGAAAATGCTTCGGCAGACGTAGTAGTACTATACATACAACGCTTGCCTCGGGTACACTATGCTTTACAAAAATATTTTGTATTATGAATTGAGACAGTAAATTTAAAACAATTGCAACGTCCTCAAATTCCCGTAACAGTAGTTGAAAGTTACCCGACAAATCCCAAATTGCAATGATTGATGTATCGATTCTTAACCGAACAAGAACCCGCATGTGGGACACATTTTTTGTACAAAAGGGTCGACTTTCAATTGCATGTTGTCTTCATACCGAGAATCAGGAAATGGCACAATTACACACAATTGTTTCCAACTAAATAAACAATAAAAAATAAAAGTGTGTAGGTAGATCTTTAAACTGGAAAACCAGTCAAGATGAATCAAGGATGAAACAAGCGGTGGTAATTAAGTATAATAAAAGTACATGTTTTTCGAGATATGATACACTAAATAAATATAGTTTTAGGATTCCATTTAATTATTTCGCTTGTCTAAATATGTTTTCGATCCACATTAACGCACCCTACTACTAAGAACATTGAACATTTTGGAGAACAAAAAAGCAAACTCGAAGGGAAAAGAGGAATACTTAGGCTTACTTTCTCCAGCCAAATAAGACGGAAGGCCATGTCATGTAGTATCAGGAGGTGATAAATCTGGCAGAGAACAAACAAGTGGCAATTATTCCACCGACAGGAGCCTAGTTCTCTTAAGTGTAATGACTGATGAATACTGTATTTTAAGTACATAGTCATTAATGCAATCTAAACGCTAGCTTTTTGCAGGTTTCGTTGGGTAACCTTTTCAGGTTCTACAGCTGCTTATTTGTTGTACATATTGTTACGTGGTAAAAATACACCAGCAATAATGTTTTTACGAGTCGGACCAACAGGCAAACCCAGATGCGGCTACCGTCTCACTACCAACCTTAGGGCTGGCTGTGCCCCCACCTCTTGAGCACGACACCTACTCCGTAGTGAAGAAGTAACGATGCGCCACCCTAAATTTAAAGGTGTATTAAATATACAGGGTCCGTCCGGATCGCTACCACCATCTTATCCATTAACCACCCACCAAGCAACAGTGTTCGCATTGTTGTGTTCCGGTGTGGGGATAAGACAACCGGTGAAATTACTAGCATAGAGGCATTCCATCTTAGTCCTCAGGGTTGGCATCGCATTTGAGGTCTTAGGATTATAGTCTTGAGTATTCAAATGTATATGGGTCTCAGATTCCACTTACCATCAGGTGGCCTGAGTGCTCGTGTGCCATCTCCTTAACATAAAAAAAAAAATATATAAGTTTCTGTCAAAAGAATCATTTTTACGATACGCTTTTATTACCGACTGTACTTTTTGCAAAGTCTCGATCTGCTTATCAAGACCAAACTAATGAGTCCCAACTCGGTGGGTATATGCTAAGTACAGCGGAGATCTTGTCGCCACCTTCCGACTTCATCATCAGATCAGCTATGTATTTGATATAATAATATTGCATTGTGATTTATACCCTAAGTATATGGCACAAATTTCAGCCCATTCCCGATTCAAAATTAACTAGTTTTTTTTAAATGTTGAAAACATCTGACACGTTTCTCTTACCGGAGCTATATAAGAGCGTGTCTGATATTTTTGAGCCTAATGTTGCCAATTATTTCACTGAAATTCTGACTGTACTGTACTAGGCCTTGGACAAAATGCTTCGCGAGAACGTTAACGTTTTCGAAAACGTATAGAAATGGGAGTAAGATTCCGGACGGGCGCATCGAACGCTTATGCTAATTCCATACATTTTGTCCGTTTTCGACAATTGTTTTAGGTTAACATTATTTTGTGTGGGACACTGTTCTTGATAACGTAAGTGTAGATCATTTTGATTACTTTTTTACCCCGTTACCTTCTGCAGCCGACGGCCCCGAAAGTTAACAAATATTGCTAAAAAGGTTTGTTTAACCCAGTGCAGTAGTTTTGGGCCTTGTAAGGCCGGCGTACAATTTTGCCATTGGATATCATAATCAAAAACGTTCAGACGTATTTGGCAAATGAGTCTTGAAGCAGACGAGATAATTGAGGCTTTATGTTCGCAGACAACAGTGACGACTTACACGATTATTGTTTGGAATAATTCTTAACAAATAACAGCTATTTATACTTGCTTGTTTTCAGTTTCTCCGAAGCGTTCGTTACTCTTTAATGTTAATAATTGCAACAAGTGTTCAAAACTACTAATACCTCGAACCTATCACATTTTTTCGGTAGTGACTACGAAACCGGGGATAAATATTAAAAAAGGCAGAATTAGTAAAGTGTCCCTTTGTCTTTTAGATCTTCAAGCAAATTTCCAGTTTTAAATTTAATTTATTTATTGACTTCGAATTACTATGTCAGTTGTTCTCAAAGTGTGCTCCGCGAGACTGTGGGTAAGGCCTCTATTGACTTCGAATTACTATGTCAGTTGTTCTCAAAGTGTGCTCCGCGAGACTGTGGGTAAGGCCTCTGTAAGGGTTCCGTCGGAAAGTGAACCTTAATTTCGGAGTACGTTTTGTCAAATATTTTATTTTAAAGGGTTTACGAGTACTTTTAAAATGTTGAGATATGCTAGATATCCGGGATAGAAACCCACAGAAAAACCCACTCAGGAAACGACGTATCCACTGAGCGATAACGCTCTAAAAAGGCTATTTGCGTTACCCTTACGTAAGTACTTATAGATTATAGATTATTTATTTGCCAAAGAAGGTGTTACATTTAAATTACAAACAGTGACCTCCACACTAGGCGTAGCCTGTATCTATGGAGGTAAACATATATATATATATATATATACGTGAGAATTTCAAAAACACATGCGGCTATAGCTAAGACAGGAAAAAATAAACAATGATATTAAATTGGATAAGAAAAGATATTTACACTAGGCAAAAATTATCCTAATTTTATTTTAAAGGTTAAGGGGGTTATTAAAACCCGAAAAATAATCAAATAATTTGTAGTGTGTTTGTGTTAATGTGTGAGTGTGAGAAATTACTCTTCGACCAAGTGACCCTGACCCGGTCTTGATAATGAACTCAATAAATGATTTTCCTGCGTATTAAAGAATGTATGTAGATGCGCGAGAAACTTCAGGAACACTACCGACTTCTCAGTAAAATAACAGGATAATTCTATTTTGCAACTAGTTATATTTATATTGTGCATGTTTTGCTTTGTTTGTCCGTGATTGACTATTTGTTTCTTTGTTTTGTTTCATAGTTATATACCTAGTTCATAGTAGAGCTCTTTGTCGTTTTTATTTAATTGTAATTGAATTTTACCCGAAATATTTTTTTTCTTTCTTTTCTTCTTACGACGACAATACTCGATTCTAGTCTAACAAGAATAGAGCTTAAGAGAATTGTGAAGCGATGCCTAAATCGCGTAGCTGTCAAAAATAATCCATACAAATTTAGCTTCGCGCGATAACGTTTCTCACCCCCTAAATCTAATCCGATTTCCTCGATTTTTGAATATGTTGTGGACATTATGGAAAACTAGGTCTGTACGTTTCCGGTTTTGTTTTTATATTTTACTAGCGACCCGCCCTCGCTTCGCTCCGGATTAAAGTATTATACATATAAACCTTCCTCTTCAATCACTCTATCTATTAAAAAAACCGCATCAAAATCCGTGGCGTAGTTTTAAAGATTGAAGCATACTTAGGGATATAGGGACAGAAAAAGCGACTTTGTTTTATACTATGTAGTGATTTTCATTCCAATACATATTTTCTTGGAAAGGAAAACATACAGACATGGTTTTTCATGACATCTATAACATATTCAAAAATCGTAAAAATCTGACAACGTTTAAGGGGAGAAAAACGTTATCGCATTTTGTATGGTTTTTTTTTGCTTCACAGTCCTCTTAACGTTGATACATACATACATACATAGCATCACGCCTTCAGTATGGTTAAGTCCAGGATAGGAGATATAGGTACACTAGTGGTTGTTAACATTTTTTTTGCATAGTTATTTTTTTGGTCAAGATTGAGTTGTCCGTAAAAATTAGTAAACTGAAAAAAAAAACACGTAAGTATATCGACGGTTTCATGTAAGGAACATTTTATTGTAAAGAAAGATAAAAATTGGAACAGCAGAAATTAGTAACATTTACTAATATGTTTTTTCATACAGTTCGTGGACTATTCTATTACTCGGCGTTTCTTATACTCGGCGTCAAAAATATCGCACCCTTTTTAAATTTTGACATGAAGCAGATAGGTACAAACCAAGGTATGACTGAGGCCTCTTTTGAAAATTTCAAAAGGTGGGTTTTTTTGTCGCCGAGTGTACATAGACAGAGTAACAGTTGCTATTTACACTTGCAATGAGTCAACATTTAAAGTTCAAAGTGAACAACGAACTTCTATCCGCAGACGAGCGGAAATTACTCACAATAAAAACTAGATAACCTTATCGTCACTTTCCCGAATAGCTTTATTTATTCATAAAAGTTTTAAGATAACGCTTGATAAAGGACCAACTAGGCTTTTGCCGCTATCTGTAAATGCTTCTTGCAAATATATTAACTGTACATGGCCTCGTCCTCCTCAGGGAACTTTATAAAGAACATATTGTTATAGTTCCGGTGTGGTTGCCGGGTTAGAATAGTGCCACTCCATGTCTTCCCGTGGATGTCGTAAGAGGCGACTAAGGGAATAAAGGCTTGTAGTACTGTTAGGCGATGGGCTTGCGACCTGTCACTAATACACTTGTAAACATGTTGGCCTGATTGTGCAAAATGTGGATACAGAATTATAAAAAAATCTTTTTATTTCACTCTGGGAATAAAGGCATGTATGTATGTTATAGCTAGTACATGTCCCGGTATATTGTTATGGAACTTCTGGTTGCTGCAGTGCTGCCTGGTGTACTTTGTAATTCACACATTCTTTTACTAATTTCTAATTGGTTTTAGGGTCAGGACCAAAAAGTTGGGTTATAGCTAAGCGCAGTCAACCATACAAACAACGAAGACAAAAAAGTTCCGGTGTGCGACGAAAAGTACCTTACAATTTGTACGACACGCTAGCCACGTTGGTAGTGAGTGACCCTGCCTTCAAAGCTGGAGGTCCTGGGTTCAAATCCCGGTAAGGGCAAATATTTGTGTGATGAGCATGAGTATTTGTTCCTGAGTCTTGGATCTTTTCTATGTATTTCTCTATATATGTATGTTTATCGTTGTCTAGTACCCATAGTACAAGCCTAGAGCTTAGTTTGGGACTAGGTCAATTTGTGTGACATTGTCCCGTGATATTATTATTATTATTAAAAGTTTTATAGAAAATTCAATTGCGTGAGTGGCCAACTTTTTGGTCTTTACCCTTTAGCTCCTATCATGATGTGATGCGGCAATATATTAGTTTTGTACTATAAGTACTTAGTGGAAGAAGGGCTTGCCAGAAGCTTGGAGTTAACCCCATTACTTTTTGTTTCTGTATAGTCCACAAAAGTAAGTACTCTTTAACCGAGTAAATGTCCTCGCGTGTGATATCCATGGGCTTATTCCTCTAGTAAGTTGTCCACGGTGCTTGTCTAAAACTCGACATTGGCGGAAAACATTTTGTTCAAACAAGGAGTGAGAGCCATTAAAAAGAAAAAAGGATTTACTAAATACTCTTAAGGATCCTGAAAAATCTAAATAAAATCCTTCATGCCGTAAACATTTTTTTACATGGGCAGCAACTGTCAAAATAAAGTGCTTATCGGGCAGAAATCGAAAGTTGCTAGACAATGTTTGGGGAGGACGAACCAATTAACGAATGATGTAACAAGAAAGCTAATTGTATAACTCGGGAATAAGAGGTCAAACACATGATTGGTTCAAATCATACCTCAGTAACCGCGCACAATACGTTGAAATTAAAAATATAAATTTCGAGGCGGGCAAAATCCAAGACATCCGATCTGATAGAGTCGTGCTCACTGGCTCTATCCCTCAGGGTAGCGTAGTAGGATGTATTCTTTTTTTGATCTATATTAATGACCTTCCAAATATACTAAATGACCATTGCGTGCTGTTCGCGGATGATATTTCTGTCCTTTTTTCTTGTAGAACCGCTAATGAAGCTGAAAGTAAATTAAATTTAAATCTTAACAAAATTATTCACTGGTTGGACACACATAATCTAAAGCTAAATCTTAACAAAACAAAAATAATCCAATTTAAACCCTACCAAAAACCAGCACTACCTATTTCATATAGCCACAATAACATAAACATAGAATCAGCTAACTCCGCGACTCTATTAGGCGTACACCTAGACACCCATTTAACCTGGAAATTACATATACAAAAACTATCCAAGCAGTTATCTTCTTTCATATATGCTCTCAAGCATCTTAAACGCGTGACTGACTTCCAAACTGCACTTTCGGCGTACTACGCATACGCTTACTCCAGAATATTATATGGAATCATATTGTGGGGAAATTGTTGTGAGGTTGATACAATATTTATCTTGCAAAAAAAGTGCATTAGGATACTGGCTAATATTAACCAAATGGACTCCTGTAAACCTCACTTTATCAAGTACAAAATACTCACCCTCACATCCGTCTATATCCTAGAATCATGTAAATTTGTTAGAAAGCATATAAATTTATACCAGACTCATACAAATACAATTACAAAAAGAAATGATCGAAATTTAAATAAACTGAAATTACCCTTTACTAAATTAAAAATTATTGCGTCCAGTCCCCATCAAATGGTAATAAAAATATATAACCACATACCAAACTCAATCAAAAACATAACTAAATTGACATTATTTATTAGACAATTAAAATTATTCTTAAGTAATAAATGTTTCTATAGTATAAGTGACTTTTTCAATAGTAAATTTAGCAATGAATAATTCTATACATACTACTTATTATGTTTATTATTATAATTGAAATCTCTGTAATTGTTAATTTTGTGTGTAATACTCAAGTTTAGCATAATCGCAATGCATGTACCTATTTAGAAAAAGCCCTACTGTCTTAGTTGCTATGCCCTTGCAGGGCGTCACATGAATACCTCTCTGTAAACCCACCTTTAATATTTGTAATGTGACATGCAATAAACCATTTGAATTTGAATTTGAATTTGAATTAAATAAAATGTACAAAAAACTATTCCAAATGTATATCGCTACTTAGAATGAGACATCATACTAAAAATACCCCATGTTTATCTTAATGCAGTATTTTTATCAATGATAAGGCAAATGTGTCCTGCAGACCGTTGCAAACAATACAGCCTCGCTATCTAAAGTAAATCTCGCTTTCTATCGAGGCATTTTGCAAAAAAAAACACCTTAAAATGTACCTACCTTCCTCATACGAGATTAGGATAAAAAAAATATGACGAAGAAGGCACACAGGCCACCCGATGGTAAGTGAACTCTGGATCTTACGATGTCAATCTCAATACTGTAAATATGTTGCCAAACCTGAGGACTTAGATGCAATGCCTCTATGCTAGACATTTCACCGGTTGTCTTAGCCCGGCTATAGAACACAACAATGCAAACACTGCTGTTTGGCGACAGATTTAAGGACATAAATATACATCACTAGAGGACGCCCGCGACTTCATACGTGTGGCATTAGTTTCCCGCTACTCCCCCTGTTTTAACCTCTTAGGGGGTAAATTTCCCAAATTCCCTTCTTAGGATATCCAAGGAATGTTCCGTCTAAATTTCAAGTCGTTATGTCCAGCGGTTGTGCAACTGTGCATTGTCTGTCAGTCAGTCTCTTAGGCACCCAAACTGTTTCATTTATATATTTAGATTTATTCTCCGAGTTAAAGAAAAGTCTTTGTCCGTTTTATATTTTATTGTGCAATCATCAACAGAGGTCCAACTGTGTGGGCCAGCTGACCTATTTCAAAATCAAATTTAACAGAGACGACGGAGCTCCGCTTACGCGGAGCTCCTATTTCTGGGTTGTTTGGCCCTCCGGACCAGCTGAAGAACTATCAAACTTTTTTTTTGTTATCGCTAGGGAAATGCCTTTACGCATACCACCCAGATCCAGGGGGACCCGGGATGGTTGGGGACTCACCAACCGAAAACGGCCAGAATACCCACTAAAACTCCAGCGGTAAACCGACTGCGTCCTTCAAGGAGGTGCCACACGACCACGAACAGGCGCATTCAGCTGTGGCAAAGAACCCAACCTAACCTAACCTAAACCTACCCCGTATTTATGACACTAATATCGGTCAGCCGGACCACGCAGTCGAATAATGGGACCATCATTCAATCTTATTATTATTCGTCCTAATTAAGTCCTAAGTTTCAAATCATTTGTTTAATATAACAGCTAGGTCAACTACAGTTTTAGGTTATTAAAAACATCTTCAGTCAGGTTCCGTTCTTTTGTAACATTGGACAACTTAATACTGTACAACAATACTTACGTCGAAGTATTAAAACTAGTAATATTAAGGATTTGTGTGTGAAAGAATAAATATAAAGATGTCTTAACACGCGCGCCGAACTACAATCTAAACATATTGTTTGCAAGTGACACGAGCGGTGGATTTCCTGTGAAACGTAAATCGAGACGAAAGCATTCCCGCCGTTGCCATATTGTATGTAGTAGTTTGCTGACGTAACGATTTCTTCAAAGCTATTCGATTCAATGCCGTATCGATGCGAAAAATCTAAGAATTGGCTTGTTAACGTAATGCTTACTGCAACGGGGTAAGCTAAAGCAGTTTTATTAAGCAAGTTAATGACGTTGGTTGCTATTCGAAGTAGGTCCTTCAAGAAAATTTACCAACTGAATGTTTACTAATATTTACATTGTCAAAGTCCTTTAAAAATAAGTCATGATAAATATTAACGATAAGGAATACTTAGTTGAACCATTCTCGCTGACAATACCAAACACAAGTGAAGAAATAGTGGACGTTCTACTATTTTGTTCCCACTCAACACGCGGGTGGTCCGCCATTATGTACCAGTATGACAGCGCATTACTTTTTATAATCCAAGGAGATCAGATTAAACGAAAAAAGTTTCTATTCAATTTCTTCATAGTCTATAAAAAATATTAAACTTTCCGTGGCTTACATTTATTATTATTATTAATGTCCTAATTATTACGAGAGCTAGGTACAAACTTTTTTTAGGGTTCCGTACCCAAAGAGTGCTAACGGGACCCTATTGCGAAGCCCCCGCTGTCTGTCCGTCTGCCCGTCTATCTGTCAGCGGGCTGTATCTCATGAACCGTACAGCCTCTTATTAATTAACGCACAATAGCTAAAATGTGCTTAAAATATGCTTTGTCCTTATCCTTCACTGTGACATTTGAATTTGACAGAAAGAGACGATGCATACTTTAACTAAAATAGATTATAACATTCCACAGTTTCGAAACGCTTTCTTGTAACTTTCTTACTCGTTTAAATTACACTGGTTACAAATTTACTTAGAGAGTAAAGTACAGAAGACGTGATAGAAAATGTGCAAAATGTAAAAGAGCATAGTACTTACTTACAACAACAAAATATATTTAAAACAAGGGGTTTTCAATTATTTTTTTACTAATTAGTTATTTCATAACTATACCAAATTACAGCTTTGTAATACCAAGACTCTATAAGTTAAACCGCGGACAGATGGACATGGCGAAACTATAAGAGTCTCTTGTTTACTACGGAACTCTAAAGAACGATTTTAATAACCGACTTACAAAATCTGTAATAGTAATGCACAGTTTATAACGTAATAATACTGTAAACGATTTAATTAGTTCAATGTTGATACTAAACGTAAGTTATGTAGAACGTCTAAAGTAACAGACGTTTATTGATGTGTGCGTGTGTTTGTAGTAGTCTATAGAAAATGATTATTTTCACCCCGTACACACAACTACAATACAACGACCTAACCTTAACATAGTGTAGTTAACAGACATACAAGTTAACAATAGCACATTTTCTTCGTACGGAAACTTGCTTGTGAAAAAAATATAACCGAACAAGAACAAGTTAAACTCGCGCTTCCGTACGTATTAAGAAATTTCTATGTTACTTTAAATATACTTCTTACAGGTTTTCCTGTAATCTATAGGTACCTAAAATTTTTTTTCATTACGGGTCGCCACTTTCGCGAACACAAGGTTGAGGGAGGCGATGGCTGAGATACGCGTCATACTCGTGAACGGGTGTTGTTTGTGGGGTCCGGTCAGTTCACGTTTGCAAGGACTGGTTCTTCAGTTAATTATTCTAGTTATTGTTATTGACGTAGAGCCCTCGTCGTGTTTTCCTCCTATAGGCATTATTTTTAGTTGAATGTTATTAACCTTACATTTGTAATGATACTAATGATTGTATTTGTTATAGTTTTAATTATTATTATTTATAAAGTACTTGTAATGTAACTTACTTTTAAGTATTAATGATTAAAATTTATATACTTTTTGATTAAAAGAATGACCTTCTGCTGGGGTTTCTTGCGGCGCAGCGCTGACGTTGAAAGAGCCCTCTTGTAGCCTATTTACTGAATAAACATTTTGAATTTGAATTAGCATAAAGTATAAAAAAAAATAGGCTCAGCGGACGATAATGGGCAATTGGTTTATTTTCTTACATAACTTTAAAACTAGGTATTTATCTTACAATTGTAAAAAAATATTTAAGACTCATAATAACCCCTTTTATTTGATAGGTCATACGATATACCTGGTTTGAGAACTACTTTTAAAATGATCTTATTTACCCCTAAAATGTTGTGTACTAAATTTCAACTCAATCGGTCGGAGCAATTGGCTGTGACGGACACGCGAATGCTCCTACAAAGATTCCGTTTTTCCTTTTGAGGTTAAATAATTTTATTTATTTAATATTTTGATCCAAGCGTCGTCGCGTAGGAGTAAGGGCTGATTGTTTGATAAATAGGTAGTTAACGGAACACTGACACTAATTAAACTGACACGGCGGGGACCGGTAAGTAGCTGGGGTACGAGTATTTTATATTATTTCATGTACTTAGCGGTCCCCCGCCGTGTCAGTTTAGTTAGTGTCAGTGTTCCGTTAACTACCTATTTATCAAACAATCAGCCCATACTCCTACGCGACGACGCTTGGATCAAAATATTAATACCTACTTAAGTAAAATTATAGGGCCACTACTTATTATTTTTTACTTTACAGACTGTTTGAGTCGAGGTTTTTTAAATTTCCATTTTATTTTTTTATTTCACGCTTTTTAAATTTCTCCTGAGTGTCTGTTTGTGGGAACGTAACTCCAAAACGGATGAATGGATTTGGACGCAGGTTTTTTTTAAAACAAAGCTACATTAATCAGGATGGTTCTTAGCAAAATTTAGTGAAAATTGGTTGGGCCGTTTTAGAGATATCAGCTCTGAAATTAGGTGTCGCCGTTAAATCGAGGGCTTTTTACCCCCTAAAAGCTCAATATCTCAAAAACGGCTGAACCGATTTTGATAAAATATGTCTAAGAACCACCGCTAGAAAGCATACTTTCAAATAAAAGAAACGGCATTCAAACAGGTTTATCCATTTAAGAGCTACGGTGCCACAGCAGACAGACACACACACACACACACAAACTTACACGTCAAACTTATAACACCCCTCTTTTTGCTTAGGGGGTTAAAAAAACTAAAAGTAAACGACGTCGATTAACTTCTATAGATACGTTTTTTTTTATGGTTAAAATAGTTAAATGCAAATTTATTGCCGAAAAAAATTGCCGTGCTTTTTATAACAGCAGAAGGAGCAAAGTTGTTTGGTTTGATCCTTTTGCAACGCAGCAACAAAAAAATCCTGTTTGAATTTTTGTATACAAAATCATTATGTTCGGCTATTGAATATTTACAACACAACAACAAACTAATTACACAGTACAAAAGAACTACATCAAATTTGCAAGATAGACAACGGTGACATCGTATGCTATATATGCATCGTATTCATAAACAGAAATCTGACGCCGAAGAAACGTTTTAAAAACTTAATTGCTGTACCACATTAAAACGATATCATAAATCGTGTTCATGATGATTTGGCGCCAATGAGTTTGCGCCTCGCGAACGTAGCGGATAGCCTGCAGACCCGGAAGCGAACCAATTGTATCTATTGACCAAGGATCATCTATTGATAGATATGAAACTTTCTTTTAAATAAACCGTGCCTATTTCTCGCCATTCGCGAATTCATACTCCTACTGCCAATTGCTTATATTGGTTTTCCTTTGCTTTACTACAAGGCATTCAATCACAAATATGGGTGTCACTGTTTCGGAAGAATTAGCCAGCGATTTCCATAACTTTTTATTACGTTTAACTTAACGTTTTAACACCCGTGTGATAGATAAAATAAATATTTAAGGATTACCAACAGATATAAATCGTTACAACAAATGAGTTCTTACGCTTGTGTTCTACAGGTGCTTGTCTTATTATACACCACAGCTAACTCAAGGGTACCTATTAATAAATTTGTTAATCTTAGAAGCGAAATTATATTTAAAAATCTAAATAAAAAATAAAAAATAGAAACGTAAAATATACACCATATTTAAGGGCAAATTACTAGCAAGACGTGGAGAAAAAAGAGAAAATAGATACACAACAATGTTCACCTACATCGCTGAACCCATGGACACGAAATACCCATGAATTATTTGTGTAAAAATGAGTTTACACCGCTTCTATTACTTTATGTTTTTAACTTTATCCCTTTTGCTTGTCCTAATGGACATTAAAATATACGTTTACACTAAGTTCTGAACTATGCAAATGGAGTAAATGCATTAAGAAGTAACGTCGCTATCGATTGTACAAATGCGCGCAGTTTTAGCTTTGCGTGTTAATTATGATGTAGGTTATGAAATTTAAATCAATCTTAATAATACAGTTAATGAAGAAGAGCTTTGCTAGCACTTCCTTTGTCTATATCTCCACGGTTTTCACGATCATTAACGACTATTCAAAAATTAATAGCAACTAGTTGCGAGATTCGCACTGGCGAAAAGAAATCGACTAACAAGAGGAAGAAAGTAGGCTTCCACACGTTCAGTACTACGCTTCTTATTTTCATACAATATGGAATCAATCTGTCAGTTTTTGGCACTGATCATTTAGTTATTTAGCGTTGGTGCGAAAACGAGTTTAGTGCCACAACTAATAGAGACTAATAGTGAGTGGATGATAAATCAAACTTGAGAAAATGATTGATGCCTAGTTGTCAACACCTTTGACTTAAATTTTAATATGCTTTCGATTTTAAACGTTGCCTTGAAATAAAGGGACAATAAGTTTACAATAAGTTACGTAAGGCGTAGACAGACGGAAAAGGGACCCGGAATGCGTATTTTTTAAGAAAAAAATAAATAAATGAACGCTTAAATGTTACATCATGAATAATATAAATAGCACAATGATTATGTAAATTAATGTAGGTAGGTACGTTTGATTTTTCTCACGAATAAATCCAAATGCAGGCGGGGCATGAAAATAGGTTGTATTATCCGGAAATGCCTGTCTCAAAAAAAGGTTGGCTGACATATAGGGCTTCGTTTGTCGGTCCGTTTAATCATAACGCTCCTGACTTCCGTAATCCTTGTTTTGGACTTAACACATACCTATGCATAAAGGACGCAGTGTAAGCGAAAGCCATAGCCTCACACAGGCGTTCTTCTCAAATCGAAGTAATGTCTGCCCTATTCTACGATCGCTCAATAACTAGAGAGCGAGAGAGATACAGCATTCCTTCAGTTTCGATTTGAATGCTTCAGAGTTACCACCTGGGGTCACAGATCCCGGTGTTTGTAGTTCGATAAACAGCGCGCAGGATGCGAGCGCCTGCGTCAGTGATCTTGCGAAACGCTTCTCAGACGTGAAGTGACTTATGCGGGTTTTTTGCATGAAAGGCCACACCTTCGTTTACCTTCGCACCCATTTGCAAGACTGACGTAATGGTTGTTTACCTACTGGCTCTTTTAGCAGTCGTCAGTTTTGTACAGTCGTCCCAGATTCTTCATAGCGTATGGCTTTTAAAACGCAGCCGCAACTAACAGTAAGTAACATATGGTGTCACTCATGTGACATATAAAATTCAAAAACCGGCCATTTGCGAGTCGGACTCGCGCGCCGAGGGTTCCGTATATCATATTACTTAAAAAATAATTTCATTCTGTTTTTAGGGTTCCGTAGCCAAATGGCAAAAAACGGAACCCTTATAGATTCGTCATGTCTGTCTGTCTGTCCGTCCGTATGTCACAGTCACTTTTTTCCGAAACTATAAGAACTACACTGTTGAAACTTGGTAAGTAGATGTATTCTGTGAACCGCATTAAGATTTTCACACAAAAATAGAAAAAAAAACATAAATTTTGGGGGTTCCCCGTACTTAGAACTGAAACTCAAAAAATTTCTTTCATCAAACCCATACGTGTGGGGTATCTATGGATAGGTCTTCAAAAATGATATTGAGGTTTCTAACATCATTTTTTTTTTAAACTGAACAGTTTGCGCGAGAGACACTTCCAAAGTGTTGATATGTGTGTCCCTCCCCCTGTAACTTCTAAAATAAGAGAATGATAGAACTAAAAAAATATATGATGTACATTACATGCAAACTTCCACCGAAAATTGGTTTGAACGAGATCTAGTAAGTAGTTTTTTTTTAATACGTCATAAAAACATTGATCAAAGCTACAACGAACTTTTATACTAAGCTACTTGCTGCTACGGAACCCTTCATGGGCGAGTCCGACTCGCACTTGGCCGCTTTTTTAGTATTTGTTGTTATAGCGGCAACAGAAATACATCATCTGTGAAAATATCAACTGTCTAGCTATCACGGTCACGACGGCTCATGAGATACAGCCTGATGATAGACAGACGGACAGTGAAGTCTTAGTAATTGGTCCCGTTTTTACCTTTTGGGTGGGGAACCTTAAAAATAATTCCCAATCGCTATTAAGATGTCACATATGCTGCCACGCCTACACAAGAATCAGAAGGGATGGCTTTATCTGATTCTGCGCGAAGAACGTGAGACGGTGATAGATCTTCGCGCGCGCGCTTCAATTGCCGCCTTAAATTCAACTAATTGCAGTTTACTTTAAAACTACAACTTTATTAAAAAAAATGGTTTACCTGGATTAGGAAGTTATACTAGTACTCAACTATTGAATTAAAAAGCATTGGTGTAGATCGTATGGTTTCGAAGATTTCGCCAAAAACTTGCGAAAAAGGTAAAGGTATACTTGTAAAATAAAACTATCGAGGATTTTGTTCCTAATCGTGTTTCACGTTTAACAGTCTGCTACCGATTTTATCATGTGGCCTCTTAAGTACGATAGCGATAGTGCCTACTGTAAGGAAACATCGTTGTAGCTATCTCAGGAATCTTTAGACACAAGTCCACTCAAGCAGAGAAGAGCAAAGATAAGCAGGAAATTACCGGGTTGTTTTAACGAACCAAATCAAACGCGTCACTGGTAGATCACGTCATACGAAAAGTCACGTGATGTACCAGTGACACGATTGGTTTAAAAACAAAACGAATAGAAACGCTATTTAGCGAACGCGCATCTTGGCTAGGGCGTCAGAGCCTGTCGTTGATTGTAAAGCTCTACATTCTACCATTCGTTCGCACGAAACGATTTGCTAAAGAGTGGGATTCGCTTCTTTTAGGATTTAAGAAAGCTAATAATTGAATATCTTCAAAACAATAGTATACCGACAGTTACTAAACCAGCAAGCTCCAACTTGAACTGCATCGCTATACAGGGTGTCCCAGAACTTGACGTAAATCTTACGTACGTGATAAGAAGTCTAAATTAAAACAAATTACCGGTCCAAAATATACTTTTAATTTCTCAACAAAAAATATTTAAACGCCATTTAAATACGTCGTACGTTATTTGAAATGATATCATATCTACTCCTATTCGACACTAGTCTAACTTGGGGGGTGGGAGGGGCTGGACATATCAATATGAATCTTAAATAACTATATTTTTAAGGACCTACACTATGACATGGAAAACTAAAAGGGAAACTAAATATCTAACTAAACGTTTAGAATACTAGTAACTGAAATAATAATCAAAAGGCCAGCGAGATCGTCTAAAAGATTGGTAGGAATATGTTGTGACGTAGCAATCCAGCTTCAGAAGATTGATGTATGAGAAGTTAGTAAAATTTGTTTAAAGCTCGCCACAAAGTGTGGAAGGGGGCACCACCGCCGCCCCCTTCTGTAGACCTCGTCTCCTGACGGGACAGTCTTCCAGCGAGAATAACTCTGAAGGAGTATGAAGCTAGGATGAACCCAAAAGAACGAACTAAAAGTCTTTGTTGGATATTGTTCGTTATAGTCAATCAAGGGGAATATGAGGGATCCACAATAGAGAGTTGGCTCTAATTTTTTTATCAAGTATGAAATGAAAATATTTACGCTCTCTAGTAAGGATTTATAAACTGCCAAAGGGTTAATGGAAATAGAGGGCGTGATAATGCATATGAATCTAGGTGATGAAGAAGCTGATCTGGCAAGCCTTTGGATTTCATTCCTGCTTCCAGATCCTAGCACAAATTTTCCACTGCTAGTCCCTAATCATGGGCATTCAACCGCCTCTTTTGTAATCCCGTAGGATAAAGGTAGCTTCATTGGAGCCATTTCAGGTTTGATAAGCGTCTGCTACGCTAGCCTCCGTGGAGACTGTGAAGGAACTCGGAGACATCGTCCAGCAAGACCTTAGTCTACATCTGGACTCCAAAACATCATTTGGTGCTTAAGTCCGCATCACTTGAAGTTACACAAATCTGAAGGGCTATGTAGAGCTTTTGTTATAATAAAGACAAAGAATAGCACTGGGTTTTATTGGACCAGGACCTAGTCAGATCAATAAAGACGAAACGCTGTGGAAGGAATAAGTATTACTTAAACATAACACATAAAATAACTGTAGTATAAAGCTAAAAGATGATTAGAATAAAACCACAACATTTTACTTTTATATAAAGACGTAGTAAATCTAGTAGCTCAGGCCGAGGAATACTTTAGGAAAAGTTTAATTAGTAAATCTGAAGACGAAGGATCTCAGGAACACTGTCTAAAAGCTTTGATCATAAATCTAGGAATCTAGTTCAAAAACTCACCAAATCAGACCTGTTTATTATGTATTATTGTAGCTAACTTTTAAATAAGAACTTCACATAAGCACTGATATCAAATCTCCTCCTTATTAGGTCTAAGAGAATTATTCTAGAGAATTGCCATTATGATTTTCGGCAGTATCTGAAAATAAGAACTACGACTGTTCCTATCTAGGTCTAGGCTAAAACTGATTATTTTTTAGAGATATCTTTGTTTCTCGAAGACGTATGCACTACTTTCAAATTTATAGTTTTTATAAGAAAAGAATTTCCAGCCAATTACATGAATTACTTCAAGAACCCATTCACTAATCTAATGTGGCCTAAAGGTCTCTCTACACTCTGTACTTATGTTATTAAGGTACAACTACATCATCCAATTTAAATTTGTGAGAAGGACAGACGGCTCTGATAGGGTCGTCGTGTCACACTACATTATTAAAACAAGAAATACTATTAATTTTTGTAATCATCTCAAAACATAATGTCTAAAATCGTGTTGTAGGTACCTATAGCGATACCGCGCGTATACTCGTCGTAAGTATATCGATTGTAGCATTTAAAATAGCTGTCCCAAAAAACTAAGTACACTTACCTACACCGCTGCCTATTGAATAAAAACTTTCGCATAAACATAACGGTACATAATTAAACTGTATGTAAATATAGGTAAATTGGGGCCTTGGATCTATCGAATGATTGATAAACACACAGTACGGCTAATCGTTAACGGCTAATAACGACCAGTAATAACACAAAATTGACAGTCCCAAATCAACCGATCACCTCCTAATCCTCGTATCTCTTGATCATCGTTATTCTGAAAACCATTTTAAAGTCGTCAACATTAAGTTTAATTTTAAAGTCAATGCCAAATCTTCTTACGAGTTAGGTTATGTTAGTCGCCTATTGTTGTCTAGAGTTGCTGGCGTCTAGTTCAGCTTTCTTTGCGAACCTGTTTAGTGACGGTTTAGGATTAAAATATTTAGGTCTTGAGTGATTTATGTAGCGTTCCGTTATTATTACACTTGATAGCCTAGACAGGGGTCCTAAACTACGGTCCGTGGGCCAGGACTAGGGTTGCCACCCGTACCATAAGATATAGTTTTGTACTATATTTCGGCTGTCCGTACTTTATAATATGTGAAAGACATAAAGTACGCTAAGATACTTTATTTTTAAGGACTATATAATTTCGAAATTCGTGACATAAATTTTGCTCTATAAAGACGTTTCTGAACGCAACCAAAAAATAACTCGACACTTCGTTTTGACGTTTAATTTGGCGGTTGTGTTACAGAACTTGGTTGAAAGAAAGTGCTACTCTAGTGACTGCTAAGTTAATTTTGCTAACTAAAATATTTGCGAGTGATCATAAATGAAATGTACTATATTTTTGCTGTGTGTACTATATTTATTGGCCCTATAACACACCTTATACTATATATATCTTGATAAGAAAGGTGGCAACCCTAGCTAGGACCGGCTTGCGAGCGAGGCTAATACAGCTCCGGATAACATACTAACCATCTAAGCAAACAGATCTACTTGTTTTATAACTGGGAATAAAAGCCCATCTTAACTAATAAATTTAGAAATAGCCGTTTAATAGTCAATTTTTTATCCAATTTCCATTAGTAGGTATATTATCTTCCACTTAATTTATTCCTTTCTTATAAATTAATGACATTGCAAAGTTCGAACACGTTGATGTCTTTGGCTTGCGGTAAGTAAACGTCAAAAACTAAAATACGAGAAAATGTATACTTAGTTACTATTGATACAACTAAAAAATATATGTAATTAAAAATCTGTCAGTTTTATATGGGTCACTAAACTTACTCCTGGAATTGTTTCGTGACTAGCAATAGCAATATACACAGCAGAGCGAAGACCTGCCCAATTTTTGTTTTTAAATGTGGACATGTCACATGTCTACACAAATATTTTTACCAACCAGTCCGCTTTGAATTCCTAGAAGAATTAACATGAACATGTTAATTATCGCTCAACTAATTTGAGCAGACGAAAATAAATATTTTGTTGATTACGTAGAAGTTTTTTTTTTGTTTTTTTTTTCCTGATGTGGATGTATTGACATTAATGTATGTATTTATTTATTACTATCTATTTATTCATGTAAGTCATTATAATGTATTGGTTTGTATTAGTATGTATTTGATTATCTATTAGTTTGGTAAGCGTGTATTTATAGGTATATTGTATTTTATAGCTAGCTTAGTTCCTTGTTATTGTTCGAAATTGGTCTGCACCACCTACCGTGTAAATTGTTTTAACTTGCACCTTATCCCTTCTAAGGTTGTCTGGAAGAGATCGCAAATCAGCGATAAGACCGCCTGTTGTTTACCTGGGTCTTCTAAATTGTGAAAATTCTGTGTAATGTTTTTGTTTGGTGGACAATAAAGTGTTTTGTATTGTATTGTAAGTTCTAATCAGGTGCCTTTTACCCATGGACATTCCATTTACAGTTACCTGGAACCACCCTGGTAGGTAATTCTTTTAAACGACTTGCACTTGAACTCCACGGATTAATTAACCGGCAAGGTTGCAGTTTGGTGCAGCCGGTTGCTTATACCTTGGCTAAAACAGCTATATAATTTGTGATTCCTAAACTTGATATGTAATCCTCAATGCATTATAAGTTGTGTGTTTTTGTCTATTCTAACCTAGGATACACTGAGATATCTGAAGCACCCAAGGGATGGTAGTTTTACCGGTTATTGTAAAGTTTCACGTGTATTGGTAAAATTACATCAAATATCGTAAATAGTTAGGGTATGTCGGGTTTACCTCAAGGTAGCATTCTTTACCAGTAGGTATCATTAAAACCTTAACTAATTATCATTTTGGAGTTTAAACTATATTCTCGATCGTTATAGAGCTTTCTTACACTGTAACATTGACGTCAAGTTCTGGGACACCCTGTATATATGACGTTGAACAAGCCGTTTTCATTGAGTCTTGATTGATTAAGTGATCTTTAAATGTCATATTAAAGTTTCTGTAAACCTACTAACTAAGGGCCTGGCCACGAATGGCATAACCAAATGCATAGAAATGTACCTAGTTATAATAAACCATGCCACGAGTCGTCACGGTTCCGAGGAGGCGATTTCTATACATTTGGTTCCGCTTGCCGCTCTCTACCACCACCTGTCGCCTTCGCTTAAAGTTAAGCTTGGCATCACTAATGTTTTGCCAAAAAAACTGTTTTTTTCCGAAACCGTAAACTTTACAGATTTTTTATAACACTTACCTAAACTAATCTATAGGGTTCTACAGGATAGTCCTGCTTTTACGGATTCGGATCAGGGGTGATTCTCTTAACACAGCGCTGCATGGAACGCAAAGGTGAATATAAAGCTCCGCTGGGCGACCGAGCTCAGGGGGTGATTCTCTCAACACAGCACTGCGTCGATCTTATAGGGGAAGTTTTATCCGGCAAGTTCAAGAAGTCCCGTCAGAGCGTACAAAACACATTCTCTCAGCTTTACATATACGACACTGAACTCGACTCACTGCCTGCTGCCTAATTGAGAAGGCAGGCTAAAATGTGTATTGTACGCTCCGACGTGACTTCTTAAACTTGCCGGATAAACCTTCACCTATAAGATCGACGCAGCGCTGTATTGAGAGAATCGCCACCCTGCTGCCTAATTGAGAAGGCACGCGCTAAAATGTGTTGCGTACGCTCCGACGGAACTACTTAAAAAACGTTCACCTTTGCGTTCTACGCAGCGCTGTGTTGAGAGAATCACCTACCCTGGCCCTTCGGGAGCGCGTGCTCCGTGTGAGCGTGAGTGCGCGTTAGTTTATTATCATTATACATTTTATACTAACACATTCATTAATATAATTAATACAATACAATACAAACAATACAAATACTCTTTATTGAACACCAAAAATTAAAAAAATTAAAGCAGAACATGGAACAGTACATTTAAATCATAGGTATACAACAGGCGGTCTTACCGCTAAATAGCGATCTCTTCCAGACAACCTTGTAAGAGAAATAACTGAGGACACAAATTCATGGCAGGGGGTGTAAACTAATTCGTTTAGAACTCAAACTAAATAACTACAAGAAACAATTAAATTATTTCAATTTTGAAATTAGAACTATTTATAAATATACTAAATATAAATACATAAAGTAAATAATTGAATAAATACATACTAAATACATATAATTATACATCTATATAATATATACATACATACATCCTCCAAAAACAGCCAAACAATGACAACAGACGAAGCATGAGATATAACAAAGAAAAAAAAGTAAGGGAGATAATAGAAAAACTACGGAAGTGACAGAAAATGATCCTTTAGCTTGCTTTTAAAAATGGCAACAGACTTAGCACGTCGTACCTCCACAGGCAAAGCATTCCATAACCTTATCGCCTTGATGGTAAAAGAATTTGTGTAAAATTTAGAGGAAGAAAAAGGAACTGACAGGAGAAGGTTTTGGGACGCTCTAATAGATTTAAAATAATTGAACCGCTCCTTTAGGTAGCGTGGGGTTGCAGGGTTGAAAAGAATGCTGAAGAGGAGATTTAAAATGTGAAAGTTACGACGAGCACGGATTGTGAGCCACTTGAGCTGATTGCGAAAAACGGAGACGTGGTCATACTTGCGTAACCCAAATATGAACCGTATGCACAAATTCTGAATACGCTCAAGCTTATCTAGTTGCTCCTCGGTGAGATCCAAATAGCACACGTCAGCATAATCTAGAATAGGAAGCAGTAAACTTTGAGCAAGCGCAATTTTCGTGGCAAGAGGCAGAAAGTTCTGAAGCCGTCTGAGAGAACCTACAGCTGCAAACATCTTCCTGCTAGTCTCACTAACTTGAGGTGCCCATGACAAAGTGCGGTCCATGATGACACCCAGAAAAAAGACGAATAAAAGACTCATTTACTTGACTTTGACTTTTTTACTAAAGATTCATTTTCTCTCTCTCTCTCTCTCTATATCTTGAAAAAAAAATACCCTATTCGTACGTAGGGACATCCTTGCGGATGTCAAACAATATGCATCCCTAGTCGGCGTGTCAATGTCTCAGTCGAGAACAGAGCCTATGGGATGACACGTGGTTAAAAAAATTCAGTATAATTTAACGTCTTTGTGAACCGCTAAACAGTATTGAGGGCACGGTAATATTAAAAAAGAATGTTTTTAGATATCAAACACTATAATCACCATATTATTATGTCTAGATTTTGATTCCATACACACTCTGCAAGTCCAGTGGCCGAACACGCTGCCACGGGTAAATCTTTGACATACCTAGGGTCGGGACTTTAATTCGTCTATTCCATATTCCAACGTAAATATAAAGAACTAAGGTTTAAAATAAAAGTGTGTTTTGTGTGATTTCATTCCTTTTGTTACTAAGCAACTTAATTCCCGGGTGGCTGTCATTTTAATAATTTCATAATAATATTTGACACTAGTTCCCGTTTTACTTTATTTGTCACTAATTCCCGTGGCAGCGTGCTCGGCCCACAGGAGTCTAAATATGACGGTACTTTAAAGTACGATTTTTTTACGTTGTTACTTACGAGTATAACGAAAAATAGCGTATTTTGGCCATGTACTTGGCCAGTTTTTTACAACCTCAATTAACCAATCGTGACAAGTTTACGCAATCAATTAATGCATTCTCTTTTAATAAAGGGACAGTGATCTGGATTTCTTTTTTATCTCTGAGTCCAGGTTTGGCTTTAGCCAAAGAAAGAAAGCTGGTTTCTTGATGGAGGCTGAGGCTTAGCTGAGTATTTGTGAAAAAACCGGGCAAGAGTATGTCGGACCATGCTTAGTGTAGGGTTCCGTACAAACACAAAAAAACTATTCTAAAAAACAACAAGTAGTTATATACAAATTTTCCATTTAAAGTTACCTATTTGGTGCTGTCTTAAATGATTTTTAGTAGGTATAAACACTACAGCTGTATCTGAAGAACCAATCACGTCTACTCAGTGGGGCTAGTCAAGTTGCATGCCTAAGGGCGCCCCTATTGGGCCGACCTCGGACTTAGGACGCTAGGGGAGAATTTCAATCGAATTGGTTTTATGCTACCAACGCTTCGGAAATTTTACGTTAGACCAGACTGAGAAGAAGCGTCGAAAGAAACTCCATCTGGGTGTCGATTATGTGAGTTAACCGGTACCGGTACCGGTGCAAAGTGGGGTCGCCCACGTGTAGGGTGAGCCGGGGGACGCCGACGACTCCGACGCGGACGGAAACGTTGTGGTGTGTAAGGATCTAAGCTGGTGTTGCCCTGTGAGACGGTTGGGCGACGAATATCTTCGCGGGCTGCGAGGGCAGCCGTGATAGTGTCATCGGTGTCGGTCAGTACGTGTCGGGGACGCCTGTTCCGAGGGGATACGCCCACGAGCGGGACTAAAGTTACGGCAGCACGTAATAAGGGGTTAGGATGGTGAGGAGCGTTATTGAAGAACCGCCGAGAGGCATCCTTCATAAATTTGGCCCCGGTTGGAAGACCGAAGTCGTCGTGAAGATCTAAGTTGCGCATGAACCATGGAGCACCCACGGCTCTGCGCAAGAATCGATTCTGCAGCACCTGGAATTGGTACAGAGCAGTCGAGTTCGCATGAGCGAAGACCACATTAGCATAAGTTAGTATGGGGCGAACGCACGTCTTGTAAATTGTCATCTTAAATCTAAGCGACAGCTTACTGCGTTTGTTCAACAACGGATAGAGACGGCCTAGAATGAAGGCCGCGCGATTCCGGACACGCTGAATTTTCGGAAAAGCAATCGACGATCTAGGGAGACCCCTAGATATTTGACCTCGGTAGCCCACGGAATGGGACTATCGTAGAGTCGAATAGAATTGTGGGAGGGACCTAGGCAACTGAGACTGAGTTTCCGGCAAAAAAGCACAGCGACGCTTTTCTCCGGATTCACCTCGATCCTCCAGAGCCTAAACCAACGACCTAACTCGTTGATGGCGTCCTGGAGGCGACCGTGTAGAACCGAGGGGCGGATAGAAGTCGTATAGATGGCGGTGTCATCAGCAAAAAGTGCATAATGAACATGCGGAACTCTTGGTATATCGTTTGTGAACAACGAAAAGAGAATTGGGGAGAGAACAGAGCCCTGCGGGACTCCGGCTCTAAACGGATAAGCGCATCGCCCAAATTAAAAAAAAATTGGGCAAGGGCAAAAAACAACAAGTAGGTAATAACTGTTCCCTTAGCACAGGTATTTGTTTGCTTAAAAAGGGACACCCACCAATCCAAAAACTGTACCTACTATTAGTGAACGATTAAATCATTTTTATTTTTATTATCATTTTATAACTAATTTTCTATTCAAAGATATGTGGTCCGTCTTAGATGATTTTAGTAGGTATAAACACTTTAATCGCCCGGGAGGGACACTTGACTAACAAAAATTAGCGCTTTAAAGCTTAATATTTCATAAACGGATGTCTTAATCGAAAAATGGTATTCACAAAACCGCAATATTTTTGAAAGACCTATCCAGCGATACCACACTATGGGGTAGACAAGAAAAAAAAAACATCACCACGTTACGTGTAACAAAAAAAAATTATTTCATGATTTTGTTTGAGCTTTCTAGTACTAAGAGTCTCTGAGCTAGGCTGCGGACGGACGGACGGACGGACGGAAGTGGCGAAACTATAAGGGTTCCTAGTTTGACCACGGAACCCTAAAGAATGGCAGGTCGGTAGAATCGAACATGAAACTATGCAATAAATATAATTATAATGAGTCCCTTTGTATTTAGAGCAGCTAATTTGGGTTTTTTTTTACTGTATGACGTTAGGTACCTATGTTTTAGGCTATGGTTAACTTTTAGGTTAATTGGAACTATATGCAATTATACAAACATAGCTAAAATTTTATGGATATTTTATCAATTAATGGTCGTGTCGTGGGAGACGCGATTGCGGTTGGAAAGCGGTTTCAGAACGGTAATGATAAGGTATATCAGTATATCAGTGTCACCGTGGATGGTCATTGTTAATTGGTGCAACATTGCAGTAATCAGACATGTTTATTACATGTTCAAATAGACTTTCCGAAGGAAAATGTCAATACTAATTTGTTAATAAACATTTATCCTAGTTTGCAATGGTCTAATCAGTAGGTAACTAAGATGGTTTTATACCTCGCGACAAACCATTTGCTGTTTTTAAATTTCACAGAATTTTCATTTTCTTATGCCATTTTATATAAAGCCGCGCCGGTTTATTTTTAGAATGTATGTTAGGCGCTTTTATCATAGCTTAACTTAGACTAGCCGCCCGAAATAAAACCAGAACAGGGTTAAAATTCCAGCACGGTGGTGAAACCATATTGTTTTTAACGTGTTTCCGTATAGTCAAAGTTTTGATAAATGTTATTATTTGACAGTAATGGCGGCCGAACAATACTAAAACACGTCAAAAGCAATATGGTTTTAACCTAGTGGAATAGAGGCCTGTGGCGACGAGAATTAAAGGATGTAACTACAACATCTTAGAATTGATTGTCAATGAAAGAAGTTACAATCCTTAGTTCTATAAGGGTTTTTCAAGAGTCCTTTAACTTTCAAAGCGTGCCAACATTGAAGTTAAAAAGTTTGTAGTCATTATCAGAAGCCGAGCCCTATGAGGTTTTGTCTTGATTAAACTTGCATTACTAGTGTAATTATAGGTTTATAATTTTGAATAAATACAGGGCTTTAAGGGAAACTGCAACTGCAAGGTGCTTTCGGCGAACGTTATCGTTATCGAAGCGACGGTCTCGTCGAGCGTTTATGTCAATTCCATACATTTTGGAAGTCTTCGAAAAACGTTAACGTTAGCGTTATTCTTGTTATTGGCCACAGTGCCTCTAGAGTAGAGGCATTGCGAGAACGATATCGCTATCGAAAATGTATTGGATTTACATCAGCTGCGGGACGGTCGAGTCGAATGCTTATGATAACATTGTATCATACATTATAACAATTTTCGTTAATCGTTAAGCAGGCCAGTGCCACAGGCTAGTTACAACGCTTTTATGCGACAAATAAGAAATATTGACAGATAAGTCCATTGAACTAGGTACAATCAATTATTTAGGGACCTCTTCTTTTCGTTTCAAGAACTTTGTTTATTAATTATCATTTACTTGCTTTAAAGGAAGTAAACTAAGTTTAACATAATAATCGACCTCAGTTTCTCACCTGCAGCATTTTGTGCAGTTGAGATATTTTTACCTTCAATAGCGTAATAAACAGCAATGAATAATAATTAACGATTTATTGATTATTATTATTCAAAAACCTGACAAACTCATTACCGTTGAACCAATGAAATGACACATATTTTCACAGAGCTTGTATTTAGAAAAAATTAAAGTATAATACGACGTTCAAGTAATATCGTAAATAACAATTATATTTACAGTTACATTTAGCAATATTATGAAGTCATTAAAAAAATATTTAAACGTGCAATATGATCTTATATTTTGTGACGTAGATACAGTATCTATTCTGCGACATCGAAGTACCCAGCGCTAAAATTAACGTGACGCATGTAGAAGACCATTCCTGAAAATCGTTTTCATCGTTTCATGAAACCTGTCACTTTAATGACTGATATTTTTCCAACAAGCACTTTCCTTCCAAGAAGTGAGAAAAGTAATTTTAAGTGGAATATACATATTTTCGATTTCAATCTGTATGTAAATTAAATAATTATAATGTTATGAACTTATGATATTTATGATAATTGAGCATATAGTTCCCTTACCTGCCCTCTGTTAACAAAACGTAACAACAGTACACAGCACTCTACAGCGGTGGCTCACCAATCTGACTCTACAAGTAAACTTGGTCATTACCCTGTAAACTTTCAAGCGTTCCGTTAGATGACGCTGATTGGACGCCATCTGTCGGCAAGAATTGAAAAATCATGTCACTATATTTATGCTCTACATTATTAAAGCGCCTATATGTAAGGTGTTCTTAGACTTAAACAATGATTTTGTTTGATTTTTATGTAATTCTACGAGCTTACCTACCATTTTGTATGACTGTGGTATCGTTACCATAACAACCAAAGCTTGATTCTTAATAGACATTAGTTGTTTTAAAAGCTCTTATTATTCATCTCCAAAATATTCTCATACCATCTAACTTCAAGCTTAGTACTCCACTGGAATAAGAGATAATAGATCATCATAATGTAACCTTACATCAAAATAAATAGGTACCTAATTGTTTTTTTCACTGGTAGCTATATTTTTCTTTGTTATAATCATTAGTTCTAGATTCTTGACAGATTTGGAAACAACGTCTGCCAAAAACATTTACCACGTCTCTGTAAATAGACGTTTGTATCACGAGTAGTTTCCATCTTTTAGTACGAGATAACAAAATTCGCAGCATTTTTGAGACGAACAGCAAACACGAGACTTTGTTTGAGGCACCGGTGATGTAGGTTGCCGCGCTACACCACAGGTAAACGGCGGAGCGGGGGAAATATAGCTAGCTCACGCCGCGCGTGGGTGTTTTGTATAGTCGAGAAAAGGATAGAACACGGGGCCGCGTCACCAAGCAAACAAGGCTTTAGCCTTCCGAGTCTGTACTGTGAGTAGCATTCGACGAGTCGGAGCGGACCGGCGCCATTACTCTCGACGTATCCACGGACGTGACTGTGTCTACTTTTCGCTTGTTGTGCCTTCATCGATCGTGCTAAAACATCATTACTGCGCAGTGTAAGGTAAGGAAGTTACTCATCATTTGTTAATTAGTGTGAATTTAGTTTGGAGAAGTGCACTGTGAGAAAACTAGCGTTTCTGTGGAAGCTTTCACGTATATTTATGCAAAGAATTTACCGAGGGCGGTGTGTGCATATAGGTAAGTCTGAGGTTCGAAGGCGACGCAACGCGGCGCTGCCTTCGCCGCCGCCTGCGCATATACGAACACTTTATAGAGATTGGTTGTACTTATATTGAATGTGACATTTTTGGTGAAATCGCCCATCGACGGTTAACCGCCAATCCCTCCTATCTCAATATATTACAACTTTACAGTAGACACAAAGCTTAACTAATTTAACTTAGCTTTAGGTTCAATCAGGTATTACCAGGATAAAAAACACCACAAAAATACTTTATTTAAAATAGGAGATATTTCTATTGTGTGCGTTAGGTGGTAATTGTCACGAATTGCGAAAAAAGTTGTTTGACCAAAAATGACAGTTAGGAGGTATTGGTGGTTAACCGTCGCCATGTGGTTGTGTGAAGTGTCTCTGTGACTTTGTGCTCTTTGTTTGTTACGCCCAGTGTAGCCGTGCCGTGCCTTTGTGTTGTGATGTCTTTATCCCTCTAAGCAACGAGAGCGTAGGTAATCTTGAAGGTGCCTTATCTCTGTTGAAAGTAATATTTGTGAAGTACTTACATCATGCACGGATGCACATAACTATAGTCACGTATTTTTAAGCAATATTATTCACTTCATTAACTACTTATATGAATTATATCCCTTGTACTTTTAAATAAATTAATATAAAACCTTTGAATATACCTAAATAATGTGATTTATCACATCACCTACCTATCACGTGTAATTTAATGTTTCCCTCTATTCAAGGAATAACTCGACTAGTTGTAGTTACATGTGACGAAATGTAAGGTGTCAATTCGAAAAAACACCGTTATCAACCTAATGATACTGCTTGACTCATTCATTATGATAAGTGTACCTACCTACATCAATATATTACAACCCGTAGCAAATAGGTTAGGTACCATTGTATAAAGTAAACCCAGTAGGTACATTGTACACCTCTATGTTTATTCAAACTGTGACGAACCGACAACAAAGTGTTTGCTTCTACCTATTATTGCATAACAAAAAGAAAATATAGGTTCCATCCGGTGCAACTTTAAATGCATGCTTAGGTACCTACTAACAGCAACCAAATGCAATCACGCCATGAAACTGACACTCGTATATTTCATTGGTTTACAGTGCTTTTGCTGCTGTAATTCAAGAATCTCAACCCAAAAAATATAAATTCCCCATTGAAATTCAAGTGGTCTTAAAAGCTTCTCAAATGTCTCTGGTTAAGTCGATACCGTTCAGAATGGTATATCCGATAGTGTTACTTTAAACTCTATGTAGGCGGCAAAGAGTGAAATTTCATATGCTAGCGTGACTAATTTGCGATCTTCAGAGGAAGATAGCGACGTGACGGTCGGCTGTCAAGGCTTGCCGCCGTCTACACCTCACTGACCATTCTCAAAGCCTTAATTGATGATTGATGGGGCATAGCTTCCTTCAAAGATCCCTTTTAAATGTTGCTGTCTCTCACTAGATCCCACAGAGTTTGGTACCCTACCCGCTAGTTACTTTAGAACTACACTTAATTACCTACACAGCATTGTAAAGTTATTAAGTGTGGTTATTTAACGCTCTAATGCATTGCAGTTTCAAAGGAATTACCTTCTCAAATATTAGTCTTTGTTCTCTTTAAAAACGTCTATGTATCAATCGAAATGTCCCTCTGTCTTAACTTGTGCGAGAATTGTTTGGAAATAACGGTATTGTATCACAAACGATCTGTCTGAAGTTTGTATTGTTATCAGTGACAATGTTGTCGACCATATCCTGGTTTTGTGGTTTTTGTTTATTGCGAAGACTGCATTCTACGCGAACTAAGATGTAATACCTAATTCCGCCTACGAGTTTATTTATAAACGTCTGCAACCTTACCTAGCCTCAATATCTAGTCGTAAGTAATACTTTGTTCGTCTATTGAATTGCCTCCATTCATTGTGGCGTCTCGCTCTCGCATGAAACCAGCTATTCCGCTGCTTCCCGTTCCATCGAAGCATTCCCGTTTTGTATCTCACATGTGCTCTATCTGAGGAATTGATTCACATCTGGCGATAGGAATCCCTTGATAATGTTAACACTATTCCTAACAAATTTTCTATATCGTTCTTAAATCTTGTCCTTTTGAAGATCTTTACGGTAATCCTTAACTTGAAATAGATGATCCCCTCAGGTAATTTTTTGTGAACAAGAGATAAGCCTCTTTTGGGTTTACTCTCCTTGAGGATTTGCTGTGCGTAACAGCTGTTACTTAATAGATATGAATTTATATTATCCTTTGCTCCGACTGAGTTTTAATATCAAAACCTATTGACCTATTTGATCTAGTTGATTGTTATGAGCATAAGTTGCGTCAGTCAGCATACTCCTCGAGTAATTCGTTAATGGATCACAAGACATACTCATCCCGCGCAATTAATACGCGGTCGCTAGGCTGGCAAAAACTAAGGATATACTCGAAGAGAACCAATGCGTCGCAAAAAGTAAAACGTGCCATCGTTTGCGGAGGGCACGCAGCCGAGTCTGATAAAAAAGGTATCTCAAACTTAAATATAGTCGAGACTTCAGGATGGTACGGTTAATAAACTTGCACTTATTTCTGCGGTCGGGCCTTAAAGGATGCACAATATAGGCTGATGTGCCGTGAATGCAGTTAATGTACCCGTAATTTCGAGTCAGCATTAACTGGGCAAATTACCACAGTAATCGTATCAAATCAGGAGCCAGTGTCATTCCTTGCAAATTGCCATGGAAATCGCTGGCTTTGGTCAAATGCACTGAAATACTTGATTACAAAGAATTTGTTAAACATGTTTAGTATTGGCCGCAGGTGCGATTGAATGGTTATAGGAAAGACATGGCCAAAATAATCACGTGTGAGGAGAAGGATAATAGTGCAAAATGAAGCTCCTAAGGGCAGGAATGAAAGACCACTATTTTAAGAAACGCAAGGAAACATTTCAGACATTCCTCTGCACGCAGCGCGCGCGCAGGTCGGCAAACCTTTATTAAACGCCTGAGCCGCAAGCGCTCTTGTTTGCTTTGGAATAATTTGAAAGATAATAGCGGGCATGGTTTTATATTCAACAAATGAAAACATGTAAGTGTCTGGATTAAAACACATTGCTAGTTGTACAAAAGGAATACAACACGCTTTCTACACGAATACTGGTGGCATTATTTAGGTGGTGGTTGGCATGGCAATAAATTTTGTATGGATTCATAATTTAATGAAATTGCATAAAAAAAGACTGTCGTGATTAGGTTGTTAAGATCTATTCTCGCTCACTGTTTATGCAAAATCGCCGCTCATAGGTGCTGTGGATACAATGCGAGCCACTTTGTAAACAGCAACATGGATCATCTACAAAACATTACGTAAGCTCTAAGTAAAACCTCCTTGCTGCCTGCAATAGATAAGTAACACAATTTAAATAGACTGCGTCTGTATTTACATTGGTCAAGGCGATATAGAAGAGAAAAGTGTCCAAAAGATGTCACATCAAATATGTGCATTTCTGAGACGAATAACGAGCTCTATTAGACACACATATTGAGATAATTACAAGAAACCTTGAACATTGTATATTGTTTCCTGTTAAACTATATTTAGTTACATCTACAATACCACTCAACTGGCAATTACTCGAAAAAAGTTAATTGTCTATCGTATTGATAATGAACCTCTTAAGAGAGACTCCTCAACTAGAGTTCCCGCAATTTAAACAGTCGTATGTTGTAAGTATGCGCAAACCGGTGCACTAACGCGTAGGTAGTAGGTATTTAACATAATATCTAGTATTTAAATGCAGGTTTGTGTGTTTACTGATTCAACCACAATCAATGAACTCTGCTTTATCAGTTGCTGCAGGTTATGAGGAATCATAATTGAATGGTTATTGAATAACTCGAATTATCAAGGCGTGTTACTGAAAAATAACTAGGTTGGTGTAGTGTATCCTAATAAGTAAAACCGGGCAAGAGCATGTCGGACCAAGCTCAGTGCAGGGTTCCGAAGCTGTTGAGTACCTACAAACATAAAAATCAACAAGTACCTAATAACAAATTTTCTATTAAAAGTCATTTGGTGCCGCCGTCTTAGATGATTTTAGTATTGGAAGACCTATCCAACGACACACCACATTAGGTATGGGGTAGACGAAAAAAAAATACATCCCCACGTTACGTGTAGGCGGGAATCATTTTTTTTTCAAGATTTTATTTTACCACTTTGTTGGCGTGACTAATATGTGTATTCATGCCAAATTAAAGCTTTCTAGTACTAAGAGTCTCTGAGATAGGCTGCGGACGGGCGGACGGACATTGCGAAACTATAACAATAAAATATAATTTTGTATTTAGGCATCATAAAAATCATTTAGTAGCTTCTCATCATAATCATTTAATTATAATGATATAACGCTAATTGATCATAATTAATTAATTATTATTAATAGAAAATGTAACAAAAGGAAATATAACTAAACCTCTCTCTCTCTCTCTCTTTATGGAGAAGTATGCTTGTTGTTACAATAAAAAAACCGGGCAAGAGCATGTCGGACCATGCTCAGTGTAGGGTTCCGAAGCCGTAAACAACTACAAACATAAAAATCAACAAATAATATCAAATTTTCTATTTAAAGTCAATTGGTACCGTCTTAGATGATTTTAGTAGGTATAAACACTTTATGTACCTATCACAAGAACCAATGATGTCTTCTTAGTCGTGATAGTTTTCCTTAAAAATTCGTGCTCTTTCATTGAAGACTTTTTTCTGGTTTTTGGTATTTCATAAACGGATCAATTAATCAAAATTTTGTTTTCACAAACCCATAATATTTTTGAAAGATCTATTAAACGACCACCGACTATGGGGTAGACGAGAAAAAAATACATCCCCACGTTACGTGTAGGGATGGAAGGAGGGATGGACGGACGGACGTGGCGAAACTATAAGGGTTCCTGGTTTGACTACGGAACCCTATAAAGGTGACTGATCGGCAACCTGTACCTGTACAAAATCTTACACTGTATATTTATTTTTATTATTTCTTTAAGATTTAATAAAACGGGGCTCTCACGCATATTTCGGTCTAAGACTCATTTACTGAATTCTGTAGGTATATCGATGACTCTACATTTTTGATGCGACTTCGATCGTTGGTCCGAGAATTGAAAGGTGAACTGTCAACGAGAATTCACCTTGATTCTATTCACAACTTCCTTTAAAAAGCGGAAGCAGTGTTTAAAAAAACCGAATCTATTTCCTACACGCATCCATCATAAATCACTGGAAACAATTTTTATAATGGCTTACGATTCTATTTTTATTAGTTCACGCAAATAACGCAAAATAAATGTTACCTGCTTGTGCATCTGTGTCTTGTCAAGTCACATTTCATTGTACCTATACATTCTTTACACCTGTCTAATTATTTATTTTTTATGTGTCCCTTATTATTGAACAGGCAACATGTTCAAACCATTTCGTAAACAGTTAAGTTAATTTTACGGTGCTGTATCTAAAAATTTTGTCAAAATATTATTTCCATAAGCCAGAAAATTAAACCAGTGCGTGTTACCCAGGCATTAAAAAGGTTACAAAAGGTGATCTACCTCTTTATCCATGCATTCCATTACATGAGCACACCAAGGTATTATATTTTTGACGACATAAATGAAGTCTGGCGTTTAGATTTGTTAAAAACGTCCATAACATACTTGCAAAAGATGACATCAGAACAGTAAGGCCGGTATTCCCAATAATTAAAGTTGTTACTGTTGTAAATGGATTTGCATGGATGATTCAACAATTTCGCAACCGCGAGCTTGAATGGCTGTTAACACAGTTAAATTGCCGGAGTAAAATACCGTTCCACTAGCAGTTTAATCAAAATCAAAACCAATCCAATATCGGCTCAGGAAGAAGAAAAAAGGTCGCCACTAGACGTCGAAAGTTATTTCCTGAAATCAAAATGGAATTCAACACAATTTTTTTCCTTCAATTTCCATCGACAAGAACAGAGAAACAATTGCTCGTATCCAATAATCATAGCTCGGGTTTATGCATTTTAATTAATCGGAAAACGTCGCCGGTATTCCCCGAGTCTGGTACAAGTAACTGTTCGTTTTGCATTCGTTGTCCATTCAGTTTTCCGATAACCTCAATCAGTCACTTTATCTCGATAAGCCGGAATGTCAACAGGGCACTAACCTCAACGTACTAAGTATACTTTGCCTATGATAAAAAGCACACAAAATAATCGCGTTTATAATCCAAATTAAACAAGTCCAAGCGTCTCGCCAACAATCAAAAAATCGTCGATCAGGTGTGGAAATAGAAAACAAGTCGACATAAATCAACGACCTATTAAAAATGTAACCCTATTAATAATATCTAAGGTATGACTAATTATTCAATAATTTTACCACGTTGTGCTACTTATCTTAAAGCAGAGGAATTCACTCTTTAAACAATGAAACACTATAAAAACAAGATGAATAGATCCCTCTAGCGTCTCTTAGGAGATAAGACTAGTTAATTTCAAACATGAATACACCTGCATAGACAACCTACCTAGTATAATGAAAGTAGAATTAGGTCTCGTTTAGTCTGTTACTTGTACTGCTTCTATAATACTACCTAGAAAATCCAATTCTATCCAAATCTAACTGCCTTACTGTCCAACTACTTGAAGACTTGCATTATCCTACTTATTACTACCCTTATTCCTTATATACCGTTTAGTTCTTATGGAGCGCAAACCATTCTAGGGTATGAAATTAAGATAAAGTAACAATAGAGATAAGATCTCAGCAATTAACTACCATTACTACGTCAAACTCTCACGTGGTTTCGCAACAATTTATCCTTTTCTCTAGATCCTGTTAAATATCCGCTACTTCGTTACCAAATTTAAAGACATTTGCTTCGAGCTCACGATTCTTGTGCGTCATTGTCGCTGCAAGGAAGTGGTCACGTGAGGAATTAAAACGAACTATACGACTTTGAAATGGGGCAAACCACTTCCGACAAAACTTGACTTAGGTGCCGCTCGAGACACGGTTACATAACTTGACACTGAATGCCGAGAAGTTTCGAGGAATCTTCACAATAGCGCGGTCATGCTCAACGGATTCGATGACAGTTGAAACATTTCAACAATTGTGAAATGTTGGTACTTTAAACGTTAGTGTCAAGCATACTTTGTTATTAACATGCTACGTTTCCGAAAAACACTATTGATGCAGCTATTATTTATTATATCAAAGCACAGATAAATTACTTAATTGACATCGGGTAATTTCTGATAATTGACATTCCAATGACGTTAACAATATTCAGATATAAGAAACAATACCATCTTGACCGTCTCTGACTTTGGAACTTTTACCAGCTAGGTGCATCAGCGGAAATACGCGTCTACACTCTCAGTAGTTCAAACAAAGACAAAACGTCACGGCGGTTCACACGCTGGCCGTTAGCTCAAATTGTACGTTTTTAGAGCACCAATGTTTTGGTAAACAGGTATGAGATCCTACACTTTGTTGTAAAGATGTACGGCTCTTTAATGGCGAATACGGTCCATAAATAAGTCTACCAAGAACTATTACTTATTGAAGTCTTTGTTGTAAAACGGTCGTTCCATTTAACAAGGAAGAGCGTGAAGCTACGGGCACAATCACATTCATGGGTGTTGCGGGCTCGCTCCTCTCTAGCTGCATTTGTTCTACGACCGTTTTAAAGAGACCCTTTAACGCTTTAAATCTCGTTGATGACTGGGCTCCTCTAACGCGGCGGTGTTATTTTGTGGGCGTATGTTTTTATTTCTGTACGCGTCGGTGGCAATAAGTAATAAGGTAAACATTAAGCAAGCGGTGGAGGCCGCTTGACTAGTTTTAGTCGATATTCTCCATTTAAAAATGAATGATTTTACCGAAATGGTTTGAGCAAGATAGCTTTTGTTTTTGACTGAAAGTTTTTAGATTTGTATCATACACCAACCTAACTTCAATGCAACTCTTATTTTGTAACAGTATTTCGACAATAATGGCCGTCCAATCTGTACAAATATATCATAATTTGTACCTCATAACAACTATTAGATATCGATGACAGCTACATAAAGTACTTTGCACTTACCTCTAGATAAGAGGCGAGTGAAAAGTAACGGGAACTCACAAACATTCCCATGGACTTTTTCGACCAACCGTTCAACGGTTTCTTGTTTTCCTGTCCTCTTTACAAATTGAATAGATTAAGCTTCTTCTCTACTTAAAGTCGTCAACGAAAATATACAAAATCAACACATTTAGATGCAAATTGGTTAGAAATAAAAGCAAAATTTACGTGGTGACGGCGAGAGTAAGAAACTGACGCAGTATCAAAGGTGACATTCACTGTGAAATCAAATACCGCTAAACAAATGCATTATGATACCTACATGAAATAAGTAAGTAAATAATGTATCGTAGGGCCCTGATTAGAAGTTTTTCCTCGTAAGAAGCCTGAACCATGCAGTGAAATTCATGTTATTAATGTTCATATTTTATCTTATCTAGAATATAATCTCAAGCGAAGGTGTCTCGCTGGCTTTTTCACAATTCGATGTGCAGCAACTCTTGATTTCAGTCTTTTCAAAACTGCAAATACTTTTGTGGCTTCTTGATTTTTATACGGGTTGTAGATATTACTAACCGGGAATAGTAAACACAAAGTCTATATAGGTATAGATACCTGTTTATTCGACTGGAGTCTGACCAATTAACCGCCCGACCTCTATCTTTATTGATATGAATTGCGCCAGTGTTACTCTTATTTTTAGTTATGAGCTGCACAATACGGTACGTATTGTTCTTGTTTCCAAAACAGCAGCAAACGGAACGGACACATTACATTTTGTAAGTTTAAATATGTAAAAGATACAAGACTGGCGGATGTCTGCGATCAAAACAACGTTTACATAACCTTTGGAAGGAACAATATATAATCAAGCAACGTGTTGTATGTTAATAAAAAAGCAGTGGCTGTTTACCTCATCTTAATACCAAGATTTTCTAAATCAATCAAATATCGTGATGTTTATCGTTTAAGATGATATATTTGTGATCGCTAACGACAAATTTATTTGTGATGTTGATGTCTTTCTTACATGTGTGAACCCAGCCTTCGTTGAACTTCGTCACCGCTTAAAATAATATAAGCATATGCTTAGATATCGAATTAATCGACTGGTGATGTCGAAAAAAGTATGCTTATAATAAATACAATATGTTTATATTACATTTATATCATCATAAAATTTAAGAGCCAATCTATTGTATCGTGGAGTAATTGCCACTTTTCTCTATTCTAAGCCAGCTTTTTCACCTCCTGATACGACACATTTGCCTTCTGTCTTAATTGGTTAAAATAAGTGAGCCTAGGTCTTCCTATTCCTCTTTTTCCTTCGAAATATTACATACATGCATAATATTTATTTATTTATTAACCTAGAGATCTCGGTTAATGACGTTAGCAAGCATCGTTGGGAGTAGTGTAAACAATAATAATTAGTAATTAAGATCAAATTCTGTGCTCATACCGACGTCTAGGTATTTGTCGGTTGAAATGGGAGTTGCATTTGTCATGTAAGTGATTCCGATATATCATCTCAAGAAGATCCGTCTTTTTGGGGTTCTGTACCCAAAGGGTTACCAACAGGACCCTGTTACTAAGCCTCCACTCTCCGTCCGTCCGGATGTCTGTCAGCGGGATGTATCTCAAGAAGCGTAGCCTAATAAGAAAAAAGTAATTTTACAGTGTGCATGTTTAATGCTGTTAAAACAACCAATAATAAAAAACCAATTAAATTGCGACACGCACTTAGCCGGTTTTTTAACCACCTTCCAATTTTGAATCACCAAACAAGATTATCACTAGGTACATACTCTGGCCCTCAGAGCCTCGAGTGCTAATTTGTAGTCACAGATCATTACACTGTTACTATTCAAGTCGTGCGGCTTAAGATTTACACCTCCAGTCACTTTGACAGCCTTTTCGCGCATTCCTGATCGCCCGGCGCCAGAGTCGCCTATTCAATCCTATTCGCGTCCTTGACTGGAATTATTTTTATCAAACATCATGTACCTATTCTTGTTTTGACTTTCATGTCGGTACACACACGTCGTAAAAACGTTCAACTGTCTTATTTACGCGCGGACTTATACTCTTATTTTTTTGCGCTACCGTTACATTTTGACAAACATATGAGTTGTTCTGAACATTTGCAGAAAATAGGTACATAACATAATAGATAAAAATAACAAACATAAATATGATAAAAAAGCAGTTGTGAAATTCATTATTTTTGCACTACATTAGCAGCAAATTATATTAAAATTTGAAATTGGTACTACGTAAATATTTGAAACAATATTTTTTTCGATCCTGGTTTTTTCCTAAATGATTTCAGTCAGGATTATAAATTGTAATACATAGGTATTAACTAGGTACACTTTAGTAACTTGTTGCTTTTATTTCTTGCCCGTTTGGGTCCCTCTCATTATAAAAAATATTCGAACTGCCGCAGGAATGTGTCAAAGTCTTTAGTCGCTGATCCTGACTGTAAATGCGTAGAAGTTATTGTCAAAAGTTTCACGTCGACTCAATGTAGGTATCAACGATTTACCGCTGTGGGTACAATTAATACCACAGGCACACCTACCCGTGACGTTACTCCACCAGGTCCTGTCTTTTGTTGTAAACCACATTGTTCTCAAAACCATATTGCTTTTGTAGGATATGGCTTCCTGTGCAAAAAACATTCAACAGGAAACCTAAATTAAGGCCGGTTTACAATTTAACCGTGCCTTAAGAGGATTGTGAAGCGATTCTTAGGTCGCGTTGCTGTCAAAAATAATCCATACACATTTAGCTTCTCACCCCCAAAATCTAATCCGATATCCACGGTTTTTGAATATGTTGCAGGTATGATAAAAAACTAGGTCTGTATTTTTCGCTTTTTTTTCTTTCTTTCCAATAAAAGGTTTCTTGGAAAGGAAAATGTACAAAAATCAGTCAACATAGGAGGAGAAAAAGTCCTCCTTCACAGTTTTCTTAATAAAATACTCAAGCCCAATGACATTTAAGAGCTGCAACTAGAAATTAAAAAAAACCGAAACGTTTTTTTAACTGTACAAAGTACTATAGTATTATTTCCTAACTGTAAAGCAAGAAAAGGTTTCCTTAATTTACCTTTAGAATACTATATTAATGTACTTCATAAACTAAGAAAATATAAAAACCCACTCCAGTACATTTTCCGCCTTCCTTTCATTGCCCGCGTACCGCAAAAAGGTGGGACCAAGGTCTTGGAATCATTGTGCCGCCACAAAGGGCGAAAAGCTGAATCGCTGAAACATAATCAATTCAAGGCTTTGTTGTCTGCACGAAAAAATAAATTGCGTCCGGCAGCAAGTTCAGATCGTTCTGTTGTACTGGGGTAATAGCCTACGACGCGGTCGAAATTTGTTAAGACAAGGTTAATTCATAATCATTGAGTTAAATTAAAATCACCTCATTTTCAACATGGATTAGGTATTTTATGCATACATAATTATTCAATTTTTGACAAGGATTGAGTTATGTTTCAACAAGTCTAGCTCATTGGAAAGTTTTTAAAAATCGATTGTGGAACTGTATACCGAACAGACTAAAGAACATACTGACAGTTTTAAGCGAGTTTATAAAATCGAGCGAAAAACTACTCGTATACTCGTATTATAAAATTATTCGTACCTATTGATACTGCAATTTACGAGAAGCAAACTTGTTATTGAGTAATCTTTTTAGAAACTGTAGTTTTATAGCTTTATAGTAGACTGCTCCACTTACAATTATGATCTAAGTATTAATTTTCCTCTCCATTTCGTATTCTAAGAATTCTCGCTAGTTTTTCCTTAGAATAACGTCTTTAAACGTATTAAGTACCTACGTAGCTAACGTACGTTATGTGCATTTTTTAACAATCCGTGCATATATTTATAAACTATATTTAGGAATTCAAATCATAACGTAGCCTAATATTTCTAACTACCTTCCTTGTTGATTATTATTTAAATGTAAACATAAATAAGATATGTGACGAATAATGTCATCATCGACCACGCCTAAATGCAATTACGACGAATAAAGTTTAGTAAATATTTTATAGATATACTCGTACGTGTAGGGTGTACGTAAAGAACTTAATTTATAGACACCGATAAGTAAATTGTGTTCTATTTTTTGGTAACCCATAATTTTATCGAATTTCGCTTCATCGACGTTGCCTTTTGCTAAAACCATGATATTTTCAGGATATCTTAAACTATAATTACGTAGGTTCGACTTGTGACAACCAAATATGATATGAAATATTTGCGTAAGTAATGATAAGATCGTTGATAGGTTTTTCGATAAAATAATACCTAGGTACCCATTTTTTTCATAACTTAATAGTATTACCGAAACCGTAGTGTTTACGTAAACGATTAAAGTTACTAAGTTTCAGTCGAACTCGGAAGTAGCCGTAGGTACGATTAAGGACTTTAATTGTTATGCCACTATGGAACCCTGTCATAATGACAGCGTTAATCATTAATGTTACCTTTCTTTCATGTGATTTAACACTGTCATTATGACAGGATTCAATAGTGGCATAACAATTAAAGTTCTTGACTGTACATGTAAGTACCTTCTCGCAGTACCGTTTTAAGTCGTTTGAATTGAGTATTTCAATAGCTGCGACACAATACTCAAATGTTCAGCTACTTCTGGATTCGACCGTACAAAAGTTACTCTACAACTGCCTGAACACTTTTATAGGAGTATTATTTTATTAATAGGTATTTGGTTCAATTCGATTTACATCTCGTATAGTTGTGTATCAAATGTTTTTGTATGTAACTCGATTATTATCGTCTCGAATAAATCAAGGCTATATAGGTACCTAGTCAATCTCAGAATTGGACACTCTCTGCGCTTGGCAGGCGCAGCAAGATCTAATTATAAAGGTAATGTTTATGTAATTTACATATTCGAGTAATTAGTTGTGTATTAGGAGTGTCTATAGACACTTTATCCCATTTATAATCCCTTAGTACTTATACTCGGTATTTTTATTTTAGGATTTGCGACGCCGTCATTTGGAATATCAATTATTTACGTGACACAAGATTTTAATAATTACTTGTCCAAAGCTTTAATAGACTATTTCATGTTACCGAAGTGTAGAAGGGACGTGGCCAATTTACTCGAAATTGGAGAAGTTTCATTTGAAGTGGCTGCTTTCACATATTTCGCTTCATATCTATTCTAAGCATTTCCATACAAAACATTTGAAAACGGCAACTTTTCCCTATAAACCTGGTCGGACGCAATAAAGCGAGAACGACGCTGTTTTATAGTGTTAGCCGTTAACGTCACGTGACCCAAATAGTGGAACTACATAATTATTTTGATTTGTAATATCAATTACTTTGCCGATAGGTTTATACATAATACTTTCATTTGCTAAGCTGGTTCATATCGCATACCAGTCATACCTATATCACGCAGATGCTTATCTTGTAGATTGAAACTGTAATCAAAGAGAATTTAAAATACTGATGGGATTTTCTAAACGGTTTTAGGATCATACACAGATTTAGGTTAGGTACCGTCTTTCGAGAGTTAACGTTTTTAAGGCCTAATTTTCTGGCTAAGCCCATTCCCGCAAAAACGGCGTCAGGACTGCTTTAGACCTAGGTATCATATAAAAACATAACTTATATGCACACAAGCTATTTAACTATTGACCGCAGGAGAGACAACTTCTGTTTTTAAGAGTGTGTATGACCCATTGCGCAAATCAAGTCTCGGTTTATAAAGTGACTATTTTGGTCACGAAATATGCAAAAATCTTGAAGCATGTAAAATCGTATTTCCAACCTATCTACTTTGCACAAAATAATACACTTAATATACAAAAGGTGGACTTAATATTCTACTGGATTATATGTATATAGCCAACACAGTTTGGACAAAATAAAAAAGTTATTCGTAAAACCCCGCAAAAAACCACTTTGCACGTCATGAGCTGCTTCAGAACATACATTAAGGCAATTTTATTTTAGGCAGAAACTGAGATGCTCCTTGGCCGCTTTTTGAATACTGCATGTTTATTCCTCACTATCTCTCTGAAGGGCAAGGTTCACCCCAGACAAACATGGTCCTATAAAACTAATTTCACTGTCCCGCATGACCCTTCCAAATTGGGTCAATATCCTGTTAGCCTGCACTATCTCAGTAATTCACGAGCGATTTTATGCCTCACGGCCCACGGCCCACAGCACAAAATCGGTTCAAGGCCCAGATTTATGGTGCCACGGCATTTATAGTCACAATACCGTGCACCTAAATAACCTTTTTGATGGGAACACAATGTAATAAAAGGCTAACGTAAGTATACGTATAGCTATAACTATCACAAAGGTTGCCTGGACAGGATAAACATTTAACTTATTTTTATCTGCCAGCGTTTTGGTACTACGTAGAATCTGTTCTTTTGCGAAGATAGATTTAAGAGATAACCCGTTCTCGAGAATCTTTGGCATTTTACCTTTTGAAAACTGCAAAATTATCCTCTTGTCTATTCCTTTACTAGCGTTGCCACCTAGCCACCATTTTTCACTGCGTTAGTGGTGTGAGACTGAGACCATATTTAAGCTTGGTATCGGTTTTATTTATCTTTTAAGATTAGCGTCGCCGTTGATGATGATGATGCCGGCCGTCTGCGTACCCTGTAGGTTTACCTCTACATATTATTCCGCTACTCTAACGGCTAATCAGCGTCAATACAATCATATTTTTCAAAATACTGCAACAACTACGAAGAGAAATTCAATCACACTTGCTCAATTGTTAACCCGTATTAGAACACAAATCGATATTTCTACTGCTCTCAGAGCTAAGTCAAAGAAAGCAGCGTCATAACCAGTTATGTGTACCAATACCGACGCAGCAGGACTTTCCCGCTGTGGCGTCATCATACCGTTCATAACTCATAACAAATAACTCTGGTAAGATGAAATCTAATTTAAAAACTTCAGAATTGGATGTAGATTTTACATTACGTGCAAGAAAGCAAAACGTGATTGATTTGTTTATCTTAGTATTGTGCCTATTTTAAAACCAGCTGTATGTAGTATGTTATGTATGTGAACACTTTATTGTGCAGAGGAAAAACAGAAACCATACCTACAGTGATGATTTGGAAAAAGAATGTATTAAGGCGAACAAAGGATCTCTGGAGGAGCTGTACTTGTATTCTCTTGCTTCTCGCTCTGTGCGTCTCTTTCGTTATTGAATGGGTAGAGGGGGATTAGCGAGCAACAAACATGTCGCGGGCCAGATGTGATAGCCGCCCTCGCCCTTTTTAGGGTTCCGTTTGTACCCAAATGCTATCGAGATCCTATTGTTAAGCCTATGCTGTCCAACCTGTTTATCTGTCAAGCTGCCTGTATCTCATGAACCCTAATAGGTAGACAGTTATCATTTTCACAGATTATGTATTTCTATTGCCACTATAACAATAAATAATACACATATATTTTTCAATCTGTAAATCTATTCCTGTGCGGATCCGACTCGCACTTGGCCATTTTTTTACTTTGTTTTACCCATCCTGCTTCAATGCAATCACATTGTTGAGGTGATAGACAAGACAACTCTTACTGTTAAGTGTGTTACAGCTGTCATAGCGACAACAAACATTACAACCTACGAGAATGTCACGATAACGTACGAAAAGGGCTCTAGATTTTTCAATATTAAGACAATACCCATTTCGCGTGTGGTTGTTTTACTTATCGTCAGAACTTACGCAATGATTTTATTTATAACGTGTCTCAGGCACGACAAAGTAGACTACGATAAACAGTTATAATCTAAAAAAAGGGTCAAGTACGAGTCGGACTCGCGCACCGAGGGTTTTGTACAAACTTATAAAAATTGTATTAAGGGCCAAACTAGATTTTGCCGATAAAACATTGTAGTTTCCATGCATCAACATAGATCGCGATTAGTTTACCAACTGCAAATAAGTTAGCAATAGCAAAAAAAGATAAAATTTTGCGGCATAAACGGCTGTATCTTTAATTTACCTTCACTTAGAAATTTGTTTTTTTTACAGCTTCAAGTAACTGTAGTCTTAAGTAGGTACATGGTTTTATATCAACTCGATACCTCCACGCGTTTCCGAGATAAAAGGGTCTTGACAGATAGACGGACTGACGGACAGCAAAGTTATCCTATAAGGGTTCCGTTTATTTTTCTTTTCAATTAACGGAACCCTAAAAGGTAGCTTATTTTATTTTGATAAAAGCCTGCGTGCAACATTGGACGTCTGCCATCTGAAATGATGATGCCACGTGATGAAACTGTTCGTACAAACGTTTAAGACCGGTTTTTGTGTTTTTACACATATGTGCTAAATTTCAACTTAAACGTTTAGCGAGAATTTGGCGCGAAGTCGATTACAAGCATCGATGGATAAGTTACACGGCAAACACTAGGAGCAGAATTAAAGAACTGCCGTGTAGAATTAGGAGGAAATACGAGCAGTTTGCTAATTTGTTGGTGGATGATTGGATTTTACATAATTAAAGTAACTTTGACGATACGTTAGCCTAGTTGGTAGTGACCCTGCCCACGAAGCTAGCGGTCCCCAGTTTAAATCCCGGTAAGGGCAGAAATTTTTGTAATGAGCACATATATTTTTCTCTAGATATGCTTATCGTTGTCTAGTACCCATAATACAGGCCTAAAGCCACTGTCCTAGAGCTTAGTTTGGGACAGGTCAATTAGTGTGATATTATCTCGTTATATTTATTTATTAATCTATTTTATTTATTAATTACCTAGAAGCAGACTACCTTAAAAGATTAAATATTAAAATTTACATAGGTACCAAACATTTTTTAATAAGGACTTTTACGTTGACGACAGTGCAGATTGGTTCAATAGAGAACATGCATGAAAATCAGAATTGAGTTTCATTGATAAGATTTAGGAGAAAATGTAAAAAAAAAAACATATACAACCAGCAGTGTCTTTGCAGTTTGGACGCACTTGCATAAGCGGCTGTTGGTATAACTGCAACAAAGATGCGCAGTCAGTAAGTCTGTCAGCTGAATGGCTGTGGTGCGGTTATAGTGCAGTTCCATAGATCAATTATATTGCAGTCACTCCAAATGCATATGGTAGACCGACTTTAATAAAAAGTCTGCACAACTATAATTAAACGTTATTCAATCATTCTACTACGGGTCTAAGTAAACATTTCCCTATCTGTGTAACTCTTTGCTATGATATTACGGCCTTCACAAAATATCAAATTAACTCAATAACACTCCAAAAATAGATCGTTAATACTTCGGGTGTCAACATTACAGTTAGATAATAGTTTAAAATGCACTTTAAACGAACTTTTAAAGTTGGTGAATCCCGTCATTAATATTTTAGGGCCAGTTTCATGAAAAAGTTAAATCTAGTTCAAGTCGCACGCATAACTTCCCCAAACACGCGCGCACCTTTAACATGTAACAATATAGTACGTTGCCATGGCCGGAAAATTCGCAATTTATGGACAATTACTGCGAGGAAATAAAGCAAAAAATATTCTCATGAAGTTTTACTTTTAGTTATCTTAAATATTTGGGTGCTAAGGCATGATAATGTTGTAAACAAAAGTTACATTCTTGCAAAAAATGTAACCTTTGTATACAACATTAAACAACAATATTTTCATTTAATTTCAAAAAAAATCATGTTACCTTCACAATTTGAAAATAAACGTTTTTCTTAGCTTCACAAGGCTTCAGCAACCTTTGGAGTTTTTTTAAATTCGCAAGTAACACGTTTTCATTAAACGTTTTTTTTTAAAAAACAATTTTTGGGCATCCAATTATTTACTACTGATTTGCCGTGACGTGAATAGGTACTTGTTGGCGTGAGAACATTTGTATCATTACATTCACCTACATGACAAGATGAAAATATCATGATTATTATTCACTTTTCACTTGAATGTTTAAAATTAATTAAGTTGCAATTTCCTCGTCATATGCGACTTTTGTTTATTTGAAACTTAAAACGAAAAGGTCAACTGTAAATTAAATTGTATTTGTTTCGACGAATCTCTAATTAATTTCATCTCGAGTGGTTTACGAATTAGGTCCAGTTCGAATGCTTCTTTAAAAAGTAGCGACATCCATTTTAATCTGTGTATCTTGTACCAAAAATACACCCAATATTGTACGAAACGAAATGATGTCTGATTAGTCGATTTCATTATTTCATTTCAAAAATATATAAATTATTGATTTATTTTCATCGGTCCCCAGACCAGGCTGCAAAAATTTGTTGGCGATAAATCAGCAAACAGACAAATAAGCGCTTTTTTGTGACCCCAACCCGGACCATCTTTGGCGATATTTAAAAGCATGTTGTGAAATTTGTATTGATTTTCTCCCTTTTTGGGTTTATTTTGGTTTACATTACTTGTTGAAACTAAAATCTGCAATTTTAGTTACAAATAAAACTAAACATTTCTGCAATTCTTTAGGATGCTGAAATTTTTGGGTATTTTTTTAATAATTAACATCCTAAATTGGTCTACTATGATCAGTTATTAGTAACTACCATCAGAATAATTTTATTGTTATTTGTACTAGACTGGTAGTATAAATTTTTGACACAATTACACAACCGTAGAACATAAAACGACATAATATATTTAATTTAACCTTTTGTTGCAAATGGCCCTTAGTGTCAGAACTTCGTTATTATGGTTTTTCTTAAAGTTAAAGGCTGAAATGAGAATGAAACCAAACTTAAATTCCAAAGTATTGTTTTTATAGCAGCTTGTTTAATCGGTTGTTCCGCATTGTAACTCCAACGTTCCCTTCAAAGCATCGATTCAAAGTAATGGCTCAGAATTCGATCCGTCTCGATTACGGGAGGGAAATCATGAAGGCGATTGTATAGCGGCCTCGATCTATAAATGACTTGCAGAACCGCTAAACATGATTCCTTGTTGCATAGTTATTTTAGGTTTCTTCGGAAAGTACTTAACAAACAAAGAGCTGCAAGTAGGTCGCGATAGAGAACTTCCAAGCCTCTACTATGTAACTTCGGCCCGCGACTTGGTCCACGTTGATTTCGATTATCGTTGTTTCCTCGGGAACTGTACATTGTTCAGGGATAAAAAGTAGCAACATTCCAACTTTCATCCGAATTCGAAGCCGTTGCAGCGTGAAAGAACAAACATTTACAGATCCATTATTACGAACTTTCGCATTCATAATATTAGTACGGCCAAGGACTAATTGTAATGCTACTATGGAACCCTGTCATAATGACAGCGTTAACCATTAATTTTAGCTTTCTTTCATGTGTTTTGACGCTGTCATTATGACAGGGTTACATAATGGCATAATAATTAAACTACCTACCTAGGATTATTTATTTAAGAATCAACAGGAACTTTAAACCCAAGGAATGATACTAATGAACTAGTACTATTTGATCTCATTCTTGAGAAGTAGGCCTACCCTTATTAAGTAAAGACAACTAACTCAAGCAATTAAATTTTCTATGAAACTTTTCCGTTGTGCGTCGAAAATAAGCCATACAATAATTGTATGGATACTTTTCGAAGCACAATGGAACTTTTTTCGCCTTCGTTTGTAAGTTTAACTACGCTTAACTATGGACCAACTTTTTCGTCCTTACCCAAACCTCATTATTATCGATGTAGGAATAGGTAGATAAAAAATGATACTTCTCCCATTCATTAAGCGAGGTTTTCTTATTTCAATAACATTAGTCATCTCGATTTTCGCTGCGTAATAACTATGCTTCGGCTTTGCAAGCATATCATTCCGTTCAAACTCCTCCGTCATAGGACGTGCATTTATAGTCAATCACTCGGCGTAAAGAACTAATGATAAATGCACTGATATCATCTAATAGGATACTCAAGTATTATTATAATTACCGTTAAATGGGGTTAGATTGATTAATTTATACTAATATTATAAAGCTGAAGAGTTTGTTTGCTTGAACGCGCTAATCTCAGGAACCGATTTGAAAAAATATTTCAGTGTTAGACAGCCCATTTATCGAGGAAGGCTATATATTATCACGCCTAGACCAATAGGAGCGGAGCACCAATGAAGATTTTTTCAAAATCAGGCAGTTTTACGTAAACGAAGTCACGGGTTAAAGTTAGCATTAGCCCAAAGTAACTATTCCACGCGGACAAAGTCTAGGGCAGAGGTTAGTTTTAAAAATAAATTCTCTGTAACTCCTGCATTGAATCGCTAAATAAATTGTTAAAATTATTGCATTGGCAATACTACTCATTTGAAATAACTTAAAGCAACTAGAGGTAGACAACGGCAAATTAAATTTTGACATTATTTAGGGATTTATTATTTCAACAATTTTGTATTCTATTTCTCTGGAAATACTTGTACTATTGAAATTGTAAGCTCTTATACGAAACCCCTAAAAGTAATGTCGCGGAAGAGCTGAAAAATAACTGACACATCGCACAGAATAAGACAAATGGTTAAATTACTAGCGTAGAGGCATTCCATCTTAGTCCCCAGGGTTGGTTAAGCTTTTGGAGTTCAAATGTCTTATTTGTCTCGGATTCCACTTGAAGTCACTTGGTGGCCTGTGTGCTCATGTGCATTCCACTTGGAAAAATAATCTGGTGGTTTGAGTGAGGCTTGCTTAACTAGCGATACCACGCTTGGCGGTTCCCCCCCTCCCTTGTCAGTCTACCTCGTCCAACGAGCACTGAGTCATGCTCGTATTCGCGCTACACGTTCCAATTTTTGACTAACTAATTAGAATAACTCCATTAGAACGTAATCATCATATGATTACTGTTTACACAAATCACATATACCTACTCGTAATAATGCTGGCTGGTTTGCCGATTCCCAAATCACCGGATTTTACTAAACAAGAAAAAAAGTAAGTGTAGTCCATTAAACTCATTTGCTTTACATACTTGTATAATAACACATTCAACGAAGCGTAAATTTCACTTTAACTTATTTGTACTTTGTTATTTATGAATTTGATCTTTATTGCACAAAAAAAGCAGAAATTACGGATAATCCTAATAGGAAATAATCTTACAGAAAATTATAAAAGTGGTGCACAGAGAAAGAAAGACAGCATAAAAGAAAATAATATCTTTACCAATATAACAAGAATTTTATATAATTTATATAAATATAAATAAATTCATAAATAAATACAACACAATGTCACACAAATTGACCCAGTCTCAAACTAAGCTCTAGGCTTGAACTATGGGTACTAGACAACGATAAACTTACTTATATATGGAGAAATATGTGCTCATCACAACAATATCTGCCCGTAACGAGATTTGAACCTAGGACCCCTAGCTTCGAAGGCAGGGTGACTACCAATTAGGCTAGCGTGTCGTCAACCTACAAAAATAACACCAGAGCTTAAAACATTCCATGATGGGTCAAGCCTACTACACATATATTATACGCATAATCTTGTTCCAGCAAATGCTGTTAATCATAAGTTCTCCCTGCATTCAAGTTAAACAAATTACCTATTAGCATTACAAAACCACACGCTCAACTTTTTATTGACATTTGTTAAAAGCAACACAGTGCAAAAAAGCTAAGAATAACTTCAATAATTAATTAGTCAAGTATGGCACACTGCACATTCCTGTGCAAGCAGCTGACTTAAGTTAACACTATTTTTATTAGTTTTTATGCCCTAAAGGGTCTATAATGATCCCTTAACTTTTAAATTAGTTAATGTAACATCTGTAAATGATTATGTACATTATGGAACGTAACAAAGAACCTAACAATACAACTTTACTCAAGTTACAGTTGTGCAAGTTGCTTTTTGCCATAAACAATTTTAAATGTAGACAGACAGCCTTCTTAATAAGCTGTTCTCTTTAGTGGAAGACGAAACCCAAGCAGCGTGTGCCGAAGCTGTGACGGAACTGGTTTATCAACTACCTACTGTTGCGTCGCGCAGTCACCTGCAGCCCACCTGCCAGCCCCTCCACACTATTTTTATAAACCGCCACATGTAAGAAATTAAGTACAAGGACTTCACATCTGGGTCGTTACACCCATTGTTATCTTAAATATGTGAAGAAGCGCCAACAAAGATAAGACGATCAGCAGCCAAGATCCTTTCCCAACCAATTGAAAATGCAAGCAACAAGGCAAAGTGACTAATTTCCAAGTCCCTTATAAAGGAGAATGCCTCTGTATCACCAAACTTATTCATAATGTCACAACCAGTCCACAAAAGATGCATTGTTGGTATACACCGAGCACCATAGAAAAAGACGTTTGTGTGCCTAATTGAAAGCCGAATGTACTTATAGTGACGAGACGCCGCCGCCGACCGACGACTCCAAAAGAGACCAACCAAACATAAATTAACATATATTACGAGGCATGGAACATAATATGGCCCAGCCAGGTGGTCGCTGGATGTAATTTGATAATGCCGAAAAACTACATACGCGTTTGGGCGTCCTCTTGCGAAAACAAAAGTATTAAAATGGTTCCCAGAGCGGCAAGATTAGAAAACGGTCGTGTTTACATTTAGCAATACCTACAAGTTCTAGTAGGCACCACCACGGTATCGCGGTTATACATACGCACACTTCCTCTTGAAGAATGAATAGTTTATTTCTACGTACGAAACACTACTTACTACTACTTTGTACGTACTAAGAAGGTATCCGTAAGATAAATTGAGCTTCTACCGACGAGAACCGTAAGTAATTGATAATCATCTGCGCAAAAACTAATCCATCGAAAATCCAAGACAATGAGACGGTAAATTAGATGATTACAAGCGTCAGTGACGTCCAATTATTATATACTTAATAGTCATTGTGCCTACGCTTTTTGTACTCATTCCTATGACCCGCGGCCATAACTTAATTGCTACAGTACCTATTAGGGTTCTCATAATACGAATCGGCTTGCACGATACTGAAACCACAATTGGATAATAGTCAGCCCATCTAGAACAGTAGACCCACGTGATTCTGTAGCTCAATGCAATTTAAGCCAGCTCTAACTACAGCAATCGGGTGTTCGACGCGTTTTAATATAGTTACTCTTAGTGGACAGTGGTTTAAATGATTGCTTCGTAACTTCAGTTATAATATCATTGGCACGTTCAATAGAGATTAGATAAAGAGCGTTACCCATATCAGGTAGGTACAATATGGACAATAACTTTGAATATAAATAATAGAAAAAGTAGAAAACTATAATAAATAGCAACGAGCCGTGAGTATTCAAAACAATAAATCAGTAACAATTTTTTTATTGAATTATGAAAGACAAAACGCGCCTTAAATGAAATGGCAAACGGTTGGACGGTGAGGCACCGATGATTTTAGTGGCAGTTATAATATACCGTTGCGTCAGTCTGCCGGCGGTCTTGCATTACTAGTCGCCGCGCCAACATTTAACGACCTTATCAACATTCAAGGCGATCCTAGTTTCAAACTAATATCGTAAGGAGGCGCTAGCCTGAGCTGAATCACAAAAAGATTCACGTTGAAAACGATTTATGATCGACCTAAAAGATAATTCATTTAAATCAACGCTTCAAATTGGTTAACAAAGCGACGCATGTCCACATCTCAAGAAGGTTAGCAGTATAAGCTCCATGGTGCGATGACGTCAGGTTTAAAACAAAAAGTGACGTGGTTGCGGCGCGTGACAAACCAAGAGCAGAGTCAAAAGACTTGCTGACCCACAGCGGCGCACTAATTTAAATAGGCAAATAAGATAGTAACTGTATGAAAACGGAACACCTAATATGGTGTTTTATTTACGTGTCGAGGCATTGCATAGCACATCGCTCGGGGAAGCGGCAGTAACCGCAGAGGCAAACTAGATCCTACACTTCCCCTCAACCACAATTACCTCAACTTCCGACTCTCCAAGCAACCAAAACTATTTTTAATAGTTTAGGCAATAGGAAATTACGTTTTTGTTATAAAGTTCTTTAAAGTTAACAACTAGAAGCGAAAATCGGTCCTCTTTGAGGCCAATACAACTAAAAAATGCTATTAGTAGCTGTATCTGAATGCAAAGTTCAAGGTAACGCCCGCATTCCTTTAAACCGTCTCAAACAATATTAAATTAATGAATTCAACTGATATAATATGCAATAACACATTGAATGTTCCTTCCTACTTGCGACACGCCGCCCCTAGCCCGGCGAGGCGAGAACCAGTATTAGTACTTGCACAAGTTGCCTAGCCACGCTTGTCCTACGCCTCGGTGAATCGCTCTATCGATGCAAGCGTACCCATTCTGCCGATAGACACGTATAATATCTGAATGCAAAATCGATACAGCACTTGGTACGACTACGAAGAACATTCATTATTAGGACAGTGACCCTCGACATCTGTTTCGATGAACCCTTTCCCTAAACCGATTGCGTCCATGTTACAAATGTGCTGACCATTTAAATTGTTTAGCTACTTACGCCATATAATTAATAACTGGTTCCGTTGTTGCAGGTTGCAATAAAGGAGTTACTGCGTGGCTGAACAAGGTCAAAGGTGCGTTATGTTTTTGTAACAATGATCCGTGCTAAAAAAATAATGATGAGTTGATTGTAAGGAATGTAATTATATTACACACTAGCTTTTTGCCCGCGACTCCATCCGCGTAGAAGTCGTTAATCGCTGTTACCGCGGGAACTGCACAATTTTTCGGTACAAACTCTCCTATGATCTTTCCCGGGACTCAAACTATCTCCATACCGAAATCTAAATCGGTTCAGCGGTTTATAAATATTTTTAAATATTTAATAAGCATGGATTAATATTTATACTACAAACAGACGGTTAGATGTTGACGTGAAAAAATTAAGGAAAAGTGGTAAACATGAGATGCCAAATAACAGTAGTAGGAAAATAGGATATAAGGGTCATACACAGATTTAGGTTACCGTCTTTCCTGTCGACACATCGAAAGTTAACGTTTTTCAGGCCCATAATAAAAAAACAACACACGAACAGCGGACGTAATATCAGTATCGCAACTCTCAAAGCTAAGCGGAGAAGTCCAGTTAGATTGGTTTAAAGTCTCGGTATCCAATCAAGAACATGACACCTGTATCAAATGAAACATTCGTATTGCGGTTGTTAAACCTACTTATCACCGATGCAACTGGTTCAACAAACTTTCATTGAAGAAATAATATGAAACTGCGTCACTGCCGACCAATTTGGGCCAGGGATTAATAAAAATGATTCATATTCGTCCTGGTTAAATGCATCCGATTAAACTATTTACATTTTTGCACGCGCTGCGACTACACACAGTTTCGATTGTATGCAAAGTAATGTATTTATCTAACATCCAGTGATTTAATATGCGAGTCGCTAGTAATGTTGGCTTTCGGTGCCATCAATATGCCGAGTGTATTGCTTTAAGGTTACTTTATACTTACATATAGCTAAGCTAATCAATCTTGTCCCATAACATAATCTTTGTTAAACAACGTCAAGATGATTTCTACAAGGTTATTGTAGACAATCATTTTCATTCTGAACTATGCTACTTTTGTTTATTGTACTAAGCAGATTGTCACATACATCATAAGACTATCAACAACTCTTATCATTAATGTTTTGCTATCTTGTATCATCTTTGCAGCTCTATTCTACTTGAGCGTGCGTTATTTCTCCAAGTTCATTTGCACAAATGAAGAAACAAAATCAGTGCAGTGAAGATTAAAAAGGGATGTATAAAGCCTAACTTATCCCTTTAAGGCATCTCTTACAGCTAACCCTTGAGAAATCGAGAAAAGTGAAAGGTTGTGCTTCGAGTAGGCAAATGTAACTACACATTTATCAATAAAACTAACCAATAAAACGTATGTAGGAAGACAATCACGTCGGGGTCACTAATGTAGGAAGAGAGGACATTAGAGAGATCTATCTCTCTCCAGGCGGGTGTTATGGCTGGGGACCGAAGTCCATTTGGATGAAGTTGGAAGATGTATAAAAGTCAACCGACTGTTCGTTAGCGCGACGTAGCGCACTGTCAGAGTTTAGTTGCGCTGTCCGAGTTGTTTGTTATGTTGTCACTAGATGTCGCTAGGTCGCCACACCAGCCCCCCTTTGAGACCGGAGGTTAATGGTGATGGATGACGTGCAGTCTGTGCGTTGAAAATTCCGCTTGCAAGTGCCAGTAGTAGATGTCTCCAGTAGAGCTCAGAGCCGCGTTGGCGAGCGTAGCAGGAGAAGAGGAGTGGAGGGGAGTACACAGTAGGTCGTATACCTGCTCCGTGAAGTACTCGTAGTAGGACGCAGTGAGTCGCGTTGTTGAGTGAGACTATTGTGTAGTTACACTGTAGACACCAGGCATGGAGATATATCAGAATGCTAGTGGTGCACAGTGCGAAATGTCTGGCTTGCTGTGAGACTGCGTCATAGTGCTAGAAGGTCGTCAGGTTGCGTAAATCTCCATTGTCGTGGGTCACCAATGTAGGAAGACGATCACGTCGGGGTCACCAATATAGGAAGACAATCACGTGGGGGTCACTAATGTAGGAAGAGAGGACATTAGAGAGATCTCTCTCCAGGCGGATTTATGGCTGGGGACCTAAGTCCATTTGGATGAAGTTGGAAGATGTATATAAGTCAACCGACTGTTCGTTAGCGCGATGTAGCGCACTGTCAGAGTTTAGTTGCGCTGTCTGAGTTGTTTGTTATGTTGTCACTAGATGTCGTTAGGTCGCCACACGTACTCGTATATAAAAATAAATACATTCAAATATCTACATAAATAGATCCAGAAATACACATTTATACATGCCTAAGCATACATAAACTACATTATAATATCAGGCAGTTGATACAATAGGAGCGAGAGTCAAGCCAAAATTATAGAATTTGTCTTTTAAGAAATCTTCATAACTTTTTGATCCGATATATTTCGATTAAACTGTTTTCCCTCGTGAAGTTCCGCCTTTAGACAAATTTTCCGAAAAGATCAATTAAATCAAAATAATGTTTCATCTGGCGGCCTTCATGTTACCATCAAAATAGCGACCTTCCGAAGACTTAAATGTTATAAAGCGGCAACGGTAACAGAGTCCATAGTGCCCTTTGATTTATTGTTTCATGTTTCAAGCTCACGGTATATCTTGAATATGTATGTATATTGGTACAAGGTGGGTGGATCGGCGCCCGAGGTTATCTTATCTTTCTTATCTGGCTGGATCGTCCGAAGCGATGCCGATGTCACCGCGATCGTAGGTAACCTACCTATTCACTTCACAGAAAAACAACGCTAAGACAAACGGTTTCGATTGATGTAATTTTCAAATTGAGTTGTTTTGATCATTAACTGGTAAATATTTATATTATTTTTTGTGACGTCACGTCGCCATCATTAACATAATATTGGCATTTCATAGATAAAATTTTCGGTCATTCGTTAATGACTCACAAAACACACAGAGTCATCGTTTAGTCAGTGTAATCAACATTTCGCTGTATTTAGTTTCTCTTTCAAATAACATGTCAGGTACCCAATTAAGTATAGGTTTTCTTTAGTGTCTTCTGAACAGTGTCACCTTTTGTGTAGGTACATAATATAGTCTTATTTTACAGCTAAATATCGGACGCCCTTTGGTGAACTTTCATTCTAAGTGTGTCGCTTTAATGTTCACCTTGGAGCCTATTATTCCAGATATGAATAACCACTTTCTATTCAGCCCACGCTGTTTACAGGGACATCTCTTAAACTAATAAGGATATCGTTTAAATATAAAACATTATTTATGCAAAAGAAAACGTAAAAAGACACAACTACTTTAGAATTGACATTAAAAATTATCGAGCAATAAAAGTCGAATGTTCCCACCAGTTGCAAATAGAGCGCCTCATGTTAAGGTCAACAAGGAGAAATTTTAGCTCTTCGACATCATAGCCCGGGCTAAAAACAAAGAGCCTGTTATCATTCATAGATAAGGACTTGTTTACTTTCTAACATCAATATTACTCACTCCGAACGTAAAGGATTAAGTTTAGTGATTTTTGTTTGTAATAATAGCTAACATAGAGGCATTCCATCTTATCCTTGAAAGTTGGCAAAGCGTTTAGATGGGCCTTTGTGCCTTCACCCCATGATAAAAGCTCGGCACAAAACTTACAAGGGCTCGAATTTAAAACACTAGTGTTATTTATTTTAATTGTTGCAATGTCGAGACAAGATACCAAATTATGAACTTTACTGAGTTGCAGTCCGAATCTCCGCTGGCGAGCATCACATGTCTCGCTCGCGATATACCAGATGGACGTAGCACAGATAAGATTTCACTAGAACAATACCAGGCCCATCTGTTTTATAACACGATATAACAATCACTAGTAATCACTCCACACATAATACACACATGAACATTATTTTGTGTGTGTACTACACACACACATCTACGTCGGGTATACCGAAGCTGAAACAAAATCCAAATAAGTAGAAAAGGTTTCGACGTCCAGAACACCTGAAATGTCAAGAAACCCGTGTCCCACGCTACATAACGACACGAACAAACGAAAAAATTAAATGATAGATCGTTATCACTGTCCCCCGTCTAGACTGCGCATGATTTGCCTTTTGTTTTTACCTCGTTTAACAAAAGGATTATTATTCATAGCTGTTTTGAATTTTCCTCTACAACACAACATATTAAACCCATTGTGCGCCTGATTAACGTAAAGTTGCAAAAAGAATGATATGAAAACTCCATTGTTGTGCACTGTTATTTGTAACGTGACCGACCTCGTGTTTTCGAGAAAATTTCATAATTGACGTAATTGTTTGGTTCAGCTCAATAGGCTCAATGGAAGTTTGTGTTTTCCAGAGTTCGCTACGAGATGGGGACGAGGGTGCGGGAGTTAGTATTGCTCCTGGCGGTGTGCGCGCTCGCGCTGGCCAACGACAACTCCACGAGCGCCAAGCCTGACAAGGACGCCGAGAACTTCCTCTACCAGTACGAGGACTACGAGGCCGCCGACGACCAGAAAGTGCTCTTTAGCGAGGACAAACCCTGCCCCAGAGACTGCATATGCACTGTATCCCAAGGATACAGGATAGCCAAGTGCAATCGTCTTGAAATCGGCACGCAGAGGTTCGGCGATGACATCACAGACCTAGTGATAGAAAACGCCGATCCGGCGTTCCCCATTAACCTAGATGACTTCATTTTCAAGAAACTTGGCCTTCACCAAATTGCAACCATCAAAATTGTGAACAGCACGATCGGCTACGTTGGCCCTAATGCATTCCACGGATTGCAAGATCTGTACGCTGTCAATCTATCCAACAACAAACTGAAGAGTCTTCATCCTGAAACTTTCGCAAGCAACAAGAAATTATTACTACTGACTCTACCACACAACCCTCTTCTTACGTTCCCAGCAGCTGATTCAGATGCCTATTTTCTAAACGCTTCGTCAGTACAAGAGCTAGATGTTTCCTACTGTAATATTCAATACATCACTAATAACACTTTCAAAAATTTACCTGGAGTGATGTATTTGAATGTTGCTGGAAACAACCTATCTGATATGGACCCCGATACGTTCAAAAAACTGTTGGACTTGGAAGAGCTTGATTTGAGTGACAATAACATCCAGGCTTTACCTAGTGACATTTTCTCAGAAAATACTGAGCTTGCCACGCTCCACATTCAAAGAAATCCGATTGATACTGTTTATGGCTTACAAGTCTCCGACTTACTGACGTTAAATGCTGGACAAACAAATATTAAGTTTGTCGGACCATCTATGTTCAACGGCATGTCATACATTGCCAATCTCAACCTTAGCGGAAACAGTATTCAAAAGATTCATAACCAGGCGTTCCACAAGCTTGTAGAATTGAACTACCTAGATCTGTCATATAACGACTTAGACTTCATTTCTAGCGTTCTGATCAAAGAAAACATAGAACTAGATATTTTTAAAATCTCTAACAATCCTAGACTGAGGAACTTGCCCGTAGACGGTTTCAATTGTTCTGCTGATCAGTTCAACATCTACTTGTTTGACGCTTCTAACTGTGGTCTTGAGGATATTTCCGATAATGCACTTAAAACTTTTACGGCCCTATCTCAAATCAATTTATCTGGCAATAACATTAAGTCTCTAAACAGCCAAGTATTTTCACGGTGCCCAAAGCTGGTAGATGTTAATTTGGCTAACAACATGTTGACTACTCTTGACATTAAGATCTTTGAAAAGAACGCAGAACTCGGCAGGCTAAACCTACAAGGTAACCCTATAAAAGTATTCTCTGTCGAAGTCTTCCTTCACACACCAATGTTATCATGGATGGATGTAAGTCACGCAGAGCTGACTTCTCTATGGAAGGTAGATAAGAACCACCCCAAAACGATTCTCAGTAATTTGAGTTTCCTTAACGTTTCACACAACCGGATTGTAGAAATCAAACAGATTGAAGTGGAAAATCTGAACAAGCTGCGTACATTAGATATCAGTAACAACCCATTAGCTTGTGGTCGCGAATACGAGAATCTTATGTCATGGCTTAGCAAACACAAGGTTTCCCCTAACGCAGACTCCGCTAGCATCGCAAATTTGGCCAGAGACACTAAGGAAGATGATGTCGCTTACAGCTGGGAATTCCTTACAAAGCAAATTTGTGGTTCTGCCATTATTCACCCAGTTGAGCCTCTTCCACCCGTTTATAATGAAGAAATATGGTCGAAGGACGATGCGGGTGACTTTGATCTTAAGGACACACTAGATGATGGAAAAGTTGCTGATGACGGTAAAGATACTTATAGGACTGATGATAACAAGGAGGATGTTGATGACACGGATACATATGATAATGATGACGCTGAGGATGCTGACGACGAAGATGAAGACGACGACGAAGATGACAACTCTGGCGAAGACGAGGATGATGATGAAATGGACCTTAGTGTTAGACTCAGCGAGAAACCTACCCTTGCTACCGTCCCTGTAAGTACAGTGCCACCAAAAGAAAATGTCGAGATCGAAGTTAGACTGATAGACAACGACAGTACACTCAATGAAGAACCCGATTTCTATCCTTACGAAGCGTCCATAATAAAGAAAGGCGAGCGCGGCCACTATGAATATCTGTGGCCTATTCTAATCGCTGTGTTAGGAGCCCTGTTGTTGTTGCTCGTTATCGCTAAGGTTGTCATGGTAGTGTGCAGTAGGAGGGATAAGCAAGTAAGATACAATAGTGCCATAATTGCTGCCATGAGCCAACAGGGCCGTACGAAGAAAGACTGCGGGCTGGTATACCAGCAGCTCTCGGAGGATCTGACGGGGCCGACCACGCCGAAGCTGGCGCGCTACCAGCCGCTCCACAGCGTGTCCGTGAAGGCTTCCAACATGTACGAGAGCAGTCCATTCCACCACAACAACATCGTGCCCGAGGCCGTCTGAGCGCCGCGCCGCACGCGTTACAATAAGAGAATGCAACCTTTACAGCTGCGGTTACTTTAACAGTAAGTGATGTAGTTGTAAGCGCTAGTCATAGACGAACATTACTAACATCGAGCATTTCATAATACGGCCTCCATGCATCATCCACAACACGGGACCATCAGTCTAGCGCTTCACTCGTTTTAATTCAAGAAGTATCAAATGAAAAGTCAAATTTTTACAACAAATTAATTTAAGGTATACATATTATATATAATACAAATTAGTTCGTAGGTTTATTTTATGTACTTAAAATTATTAAAAATAAACTAGGTACTAAAACAGTGTAGTTTTCTTACCTTCTTCAATCCCATCCTCCATTCTGATGTAAATATTTTACGATATAGTATAGGACAAATAATTTGGTCAATCGGGACTTAGTCTGCGTTGTATGTTCTTTCAGCAATATTGCACTGACCGCAGAGATTAAAATCTCGATCTAAATAATAAACGAGCGAGTAAGGAATGGAGGGAGTACAACCTACTTTCACAGATTAAAATATGTCTAAAAGTATTCCCGATTAGAAACAAAACTCTTCCCATTTCCATAACATTTTATTTTTGATTGTCATCTTTTTAGCATATTATATTTTTGATTTTGTATATTTACAAGTTCCATAAAAAAATAAGAGATATCAATTAAAACATAACAATACCATGACACCATGTCTGATCACAGGAGAGTCAGCGATTCTTCTAATATCCTCGACAAGTCTTCTTCTGATTGAGGCAATGGAGTGGTTTTCAGGATTCGTTCCTAAACAAATAACGATATATTAATACCGGTCCTAGTCGTCGAAGACAAGTATTAATCAAATATCTTGCTGGTCGCAAAAATCGAAAGTGAGCTGGAATTTAGCCTCCGCATTATTAGGAGTTGGGGATCTATTTTTACTGTGTAAAGCACTCCATTTTTAGGGCCGGAACGCATAGCAACGGGCAATAAAATATATCCTTTTCGATCGCGGTGATTTTATGACCCCGAAGCGGTTTACAGACACAAAACAGTATGCAAACACGACTAGCGAATAAGTAAAAAGCAAACTCGTGGGGAACTATTAGCTGCTACTTTTGCTAAGTTCTGAACTAGCTACCAAGTTGGGGTGTAACCGTGCAGTAAATAAATCATGCAGGTTTGAGGCTACTTTTTAGGAAGTGTTTATTTTCAAAAACCACACTATGGTCTCTGATGATGGAAAAATCATATAAAACACCAAAAATAAGTCCAGGCTCAATATTTTTTGAGTTTTTGGGAAGTTCATTTTATGGTTGGTGTAGAGTAATGTTATAGAGGATGTTAGCAGTAGCGCAGATAGACTCTACTCCAAACCATCTGACTTGTCTTATTTAATAAACACTTTTATAACCTCAAAATGCTCCCTAAAATTACAATTTTGACATAAAAAAACCATCCATGATGTAAAATCAGGAAAATAGTGTGCAAAATTTGGTCACTAGTTTCTTCATTCACCAGAAAACGGCCATTTAAGCCAAAAACGATGTATTTTGAGGTTATAAAAGTGTTTACAAATAAGACAAATGAGTTGGTATGGACCATAGATCTGCGCTACTGCCTATATCCTCTATTACTGACCTTAAGCGATGCTAAAATAGTGTGCATCGTTACACACGTTTCCCTCTGAAAGGGAACGTAATTTTAACAATCCGTAAACGTAATTTGAACGGTATGGATATAAAAAATAATAATGTTTTCTTGTAATGTCCACGACGAAATTAAAACAAACAAACCTAGGTGCGTATTAGAAATGTGATACACCTTCAAGGAACTGTAGAATATTTGATACTAATACCAACTTGATACCTCCCGTTACGAGAAAACTACTCTTGACAGAGGGATGAATACCAAAGTGATTTTTTTTTGAGGTATGGATCCTTATATCCTTACCTGAGGCAACGTTCCCTTGACCAAAGCAGGTATATCGGCGCTGGTGTACCCAAGGGCGCTCAACCCGTTGTCAATCTTCATAGCGTCCATGTACTTGAGGATGGTATCAGAGAGCACTCTGCCGGCGTCGGCCTGCTTCTTCCCAGTGACGTCAGCGCCCAACAGGCTGGCGGCTTCGAGGTGCTTGTCGGGGTCGCTGGGGGCCGTGAAGCGGAACACTGCGGGAGCCGTCATCACCACCGAGAGCCCGTGGGGGATGATGGGGTCTTTGCTGTAAGTATAGGTGAAAAACTTACGTAAAGGACCTGTTGTTGTTGTGTGCGTGTCATATATTGTTAACATAATGTGTTTACAGTTTTTTGTTTTTGTTCTCATCGTGACTGTCATGCTGGTGCTGGTACCGGCGGTGCTATCTCGATTTAAACATCAAAAATGTACACTATACAGGGTGTCTCAAAAATAGACGTTAAGCCGGAAATAAGTGATAGGGCAGCTCATAAGCTATCGATTTAACCCCCATGTATGTTCAGCAATTATTAGTACTTTCGGAGTTATTGATCATTTTTATCGGAATTATTGTAACTTTTCCTTACATATTTGCATTATTTCAAGATTTTTTCAGTAGTTTCTTACATCTATAGAATCATTATGAACTTAGGACATTTTTAAAGCTACTTGCCAATATTTTTTTCATGACAACTTTTTGTGTAATCACACAAAGTTACTTTCTCCATACTATGTGAACCCTAGTTCCCTTTTCATCTAGAATAGAAAAACAAACATTGTGTAATTACACAAAAGTAGTGTTTTTCGTAACCTGGACATAAGGAAAAAATACAATAATTCCGATTAAAATGATTAATAACTCTGAAAGTACTAAAAATCGCTGAACATACATGAGGGTTAAATCGATAGCTTATGAGCTGCCCTATCACCTATTTCCGGCTTAACGTCGATTTTTGGGACACCGGGTATATATAAAGATGTCGTAAGTATAGGTAAAAAACTTTAGCATTTAGTATGTATGTAATTCCACGAACAGAAGATAACAAAGTAAAAAACGAAACAGAAACACAAAAGGTATGTACAAAGGCGAACTAATCCCTTTAAGAGATCCCTTCCAGTTAAACTTTGAGCGAAACGTAATAGGGAACTTACGTTAATTTCCAAATTCAGGAAGTAATTTAAATAGGGATGAATTATTCAAAATTGAATAACAGTAAGTACCTAACCTTGGCAGCCAACGACATCTAGTGACGACATTAATAAACCGTGTACACGCACGTCTGAACTATTATTTATAATAACTTTGTTATGAAATACGAGGAAATTGCATGAAGGTTCACGTAGGTATGCTACTTGCTATTTTATGGGTTTGTATAACCAATGTCAATAGCTGTGCCTTGTGAAACACGCTGTGTCTAGCTAACATTATTTTTTTTATTCAACGTCTGAATTTATAAAATTTAAATTAAGAAATATGCTTTTATTTCGAATCCACAGCCGATGAACTAAAACCATTTTTTAAATCGAGTAGTTTTCGATGCAATTGCACTCAGTACAACTCTTCTCCAGTAAAGACGCTTTAAATACAAAAGTTGTGCATTGTAGTAAAAATCTCCTACAAACACCCAGTAGAACTCGTCGCGACATCTTTACTATCAGCCTATACTAATCCACTACTGGACATAGGCCTCGCCACATCAGCGGGCTTATATTGACGGGTCTTTCCAATGGTTTGGGTTTTATGCCAATTAATACGAATTATGCGATACGGACATCCCGCCCTCGCTTCGGTTTACATCTTTCTGTAACACCCGTACATAAACCAGAATTTATTATACTTAAAAACCCGTGAAAACTTTCAGATGTTGTTGAAAACCGCACCAAAATCCGTTGCGTGGTTGTTCCACGGTCAGGTAAACGCGGGAAGCTACTTTGTTTTATACCATGTAAAGATAAGATAAAGGAAACAGAGGGTAGGCAAGTTTAACCTACTTTCACGGTGTTTTGTCAGATACGAGGGTCAAACTGAAAGTTTCGGGAATAGAAAAAAATATGCAGTTAAATTAAAAAAAAAGTATTTTTATTGTTTTTCAAAGTATTCTCCTTTATTATTTTATGCACTTTTCCATGCGATCAAACCAGTCATTAAAGCACTTATTGGAGGAGGAGATACACTTGAAGGAGGGGTCGACAAAATTGCCATTTTAAAAGCCTCCACTGCTGCTTCCGGCGTCTGAAACCGCTGACCACGCAACTTATCCTTAATTTTGGGGAATGTGAAAAAGTCATTGGGGCTTAAGTCGGGGCTGTATGGAGGATGGTCCAGTAATTCGACTTTTGCACCGTCCAGGTACTCAGTTGTTTTCAGAGCGGTGTGAGGGCTGGCATTGTCGTGGTGAAGGATAATGCGGCGACTAGGGTTTTTTTTTTGAAGTTCAGCAAAGATACTCGGCAAACAAATAGTGGTGTACCAATCGGCATTGACCGTTCTACGATCTTCAAGAGGAATAGTAGCCACGTGACCCGATTTGGAGACAAACGTAGCCAACATCTTTTTGGCCGTGCTGCGAGAACGAATAACTTTTGTCGGCTTGAGCTCATCTTCGTAGACCCATACTCGAGATTGGTTTTTATTTTCAGGCTCATATGCATATATCCAACACTCGTCACCGGATACAATGCTAAAAACTGCATTTGAGCTTCCTCCGTTTAATTTATTCAAAGTTTTGAGGCACCAATTGACACGAGTCGTTTTCTGCTCCTCAGACAATAAGTGAGGGATCCAACGGGAAAACAACTTTCGCAAGCCTAATTGTTACTGTAAAATGATTTGTATCTGACTCATTCCTATGCCCAAACACTCTTGAATCTCCCGATATGACACATGTCGGTCTTCCTTTATCAGCTGACGCACAGCATCGACGTTTTCTTGCGTGACTGCCGATTTTGGTCGACCTTCACGCACGTCGTCCGGGAGGGATAGACGGCCACGTTGAAATTCTGCATACCACCTGTATATTGTCGTCTTTGAAGGTGCTTCATTACTAAAAGCAACAATCATCCGGTCTCCACGTTGTTTTTGTGATAATCCACTTTTAAAGTCGTAATAAATCATAGCTCTTAAATTTTCACGGGACAATTCCATTTTCAGCAGCCACTCGACGACTTCAAAAAACAATTGAAACCGAACCATCGTTTTTTTTTCTATGTGGCCAGTGTGTTAAAATAATAAAACTTGACAAAAATATGTTTCTAAGTATTAGATTCCCGAAACTTTCAGTGCAGCCCTCGTAGAACACCTTCTGTACTTTTGATATTAAATGTGCAGTTGTTCTACGTACCCATAGTCCTTGGGCACAAAGGTCCTGCAGTTCCCAGCAATGGGATAACCCAAGCCGTGGCACAGATGCACTCCTGCATTGCCAATGCCCACGCCCGCCATAGTGGCTGCAAGGTGCATGCCGGAGCGAGCGTCCAAGTCATCAGCGTTGTATACAGAACGGGTGAAGAACTTGCGAATCGTCTGGACGGGATAAATAAAAATTAAGGAACAATCTTACTACCTATTCCGAAATAGACTCTAGAGCCGTGCTTATGAGTACAAGACCATGCAAAACCATGACAATCTTAAAAAATATTTTTAGTAAGTTTCTGTCAAAGTACTTAAATCATCTGCGAGTCCCAAGACGCGGTCTACGTTAAGTATAGCAGAGATCCTGTCGCTATCTTCCGACTCCATCATCAGATCAGCTCTTAGATTCCATAATATTGCATAGTCATCGGGTTTACATATTGTGGTCAAGGTTGAAGCCCATTCCATTAAAGGACACTGGTTCAAAATTGAATTGCGAAATTTGTTCTAAACAACCATACAAACATTGCAAATATGTAATATTTTTCCACGTACCATCAAGCAAAATCTCGCCCAAACATCAGAGATAGGGTTGCTGCCTTGGTAGGACGGCCGCAGCGCCGGATTGGCAGGCGCAGGCCCCCTCTCGGTGTAAGGAATCGCCGTAAAACTCTCAAGCGCGTGGCAGAAGATGTCGAACCCAGAGTAGTTAGCCACCTTCTCCGGCATCGTCAGGGTGTGGAGAGGGTCTATTATGGCCAGGGTGGGACGTATAGCGCTGCTAGCAATACCAGTTTTGGTGTGGATCTCTTCGAAATCGAAGACGCTCACGCCCGTGGTCTCGCTGCCTGTACCGCTTGTTGTTGGGACTGAAACAGATATGCAGTTAAATGTCGGGATACATCTGATAGAACCTTTTAAATTACATATAGCCTAAGACAGTTCTTGGATAAAGACCGATCCAACGATACCGATATTTCAAAATGCGGTATAATAACTTGGAAGTACCTAACTACACGGTAGCAAATATGAAAAAATACGTAAAAAAAACACATTATCTACATCAAAAGCATACATTTCTTTTAACGATTCACCGATTCACACTTCACCTCGGTTGAGCAAAATCCTAATAGCTTTTTTAGGGTTCTCTTATTTATCGCAGAAAATTGTATGGCCGATTATCACTTCCCAACTCACGTTTCGCGTAAATTTATTTCGCCGAACGTTCATTTCCCAACTTATCAAATGTATTTGTTTTATTTGCCAACTTAACAGTTACCAACTCAACATGTGGTCTGTTTTTTATAATGTTATTTTTCAAAATGCCTACTTTCATGTTGTGTAATGTTTTAGTTGGCATAATATTCATTTGGTTGTTTATTGTTTACCAAATTTTTTATTGAGTAGGTACTCCCTGCCTTATTTTAAGCCCCAAAATCGGAGAATATTAGCATAGTTTTTTCAAGGGATGTCAAAAAAAAATAACCTCGAAGGCTAAGGCTAGCTTTCTAACCTAACCTTGCCGAGTCGGTTTTGCCCAGGAAGGTCTTGCTCGCTCGCTCATGCACACATATAATAATTTCCAACCAAAGAATTTGTTTTTTTTTTCTTACTTATTTCTATCTTGCCAAATGTATGAAAAGGGAAATGTTGCATCAACTAAACGTTATTCGTCCAAGAGTTGTTAAGCCAAGTGAAAGATTTGACAAATGATGAGTCTGCCAAAAGTGTAAAGGCGTTATAATAATACGCTTTATAATAATTCTGCGAATTAAAAAGTTGTCATATAAAATTTTGGTAATCGTTAGTTGTCAAAGTGAATTGTCGGCGAATCGTTGGTTGGCAAATGAAATTCGGCCAAAAAAAGTTCTGCGAAAAGGCAGTACACCCTTTTTTAGTTTAAACAATTTTTCGTGTGGCTGTTCAGATTAATATATTTACTTACCTATTTACTTATATTTATTTCACCGCAAAAGAGTTTTGTTTGGAACGCTGTAATTTGTTCTAACGTTTTATTTATGCTAATAATAAAATAGACGACCGAAACCAAATGATACAACAAAATAAGTGATCAAGGTTAAATTATACTAAAGCTAAATATTAGCGAATTAAAAAATTACGACTGTACACAAAGCTATAATAAAATACACGATCGAGATGAAATGCAGCTGTTGAATGAGCTCATTAAATGTTTACAATAGCTGTAAATTAATCACGCGAACTACTGACAGGGCAGTATATTCGCATTCCACGTGATTAAAACGTTGAAAAACGCAAAAATTAAAAACAGAATAAACACTCACTCGCAACCATAGGTTTCAAGGGGTTCTTATACTGCATCCCTTTCCCAATGGGAGCGTTGACAAAGTCCAAGAAATCCGCATCTGGATGGCAGGCGAAAAGGTTGGCGACCTTGCAGGTGTCCATAGCAGAGCCCCCGCCCACCGCCAGAAAACTGTCAAACTTGTTCGCTCGTGCAAACTGAATCGCATCTTTAAAACTGTAAAATGAAGAAACGAAATGTATTAGTTTTCGGACAAGCTTTTGACTGTACTTTTTCATCAGTCGTAGGTTAGAGACCAATCTAATCAGTCCAAACTTAGTAGCCCTTCGTTAGGTACAGCATCACCTAGAGCTCTTTTAGAGACAATTAATTCGTTCCTTTTTCAAACTTTTTTTTTATTAGCCTGTTATTGTGTCCCACTGCAGGGCAAAGACCTGCCCTCTTTTTCGCCAACCTTCCTGATTGCGTGTTTCCGCCAGTCACAAACTTAGGTATGAAAAATCGGGGAGCGCATTTACTCACATAACTTTTTAGTCCTATTATCGGATGTCCAAAAATATTTCTCACACCGTTTTACGTTATAATGTGATCACTCTTCATAAAATATTCCTCATACTAGGTATTTTACATCACTCTTCATCTATAATATAAAAATGAATCGCAAAATGTGTTGGTAAGCGCATAACTCAACACCGCCTGGACCAATTTTACCAATTATTTTTTTTAAATGTTCGTTGAAGTCCAAGGATGGTTTTTTACGGCGAGAAAAATTCGAATAATTTCCGGGAAAGTCAGAAGTTTGCAGCGGGGCGAAGCCGCTGGCGGGCCGCTAGTCTAATTATAAAAATGAATTCCTATTAAATAAATAAAATAAAATAAATAATCACAGGACAATGTCACACAAATTGTCCTAGTCCCAAACTAAGCTCTAGGCTAGTACTATGGGTACTAGACAACGATAAACTAACTTATATAGAGAAACATATACTTAAATACATAGAAAACATCCAAGACTCGGAACAAATACTCGTGCTCGTCACACAAATATCTGCCCTTACCGGGATTTGAACCCAGGACCCCTAGCTTCGAAGGCAGGGTCACTCCCAACTAGACTAGCGTGTCGTCAATGTCGTATTTCCCTTGGTCACGGCATCACGGCTGAACGGCTGTAACGATTTCGCTAATTCTTTTTTTGTTTTGTTCGTTATCGTCAGGAGAAGGTTCTTATGACAGAAAAAGAAGTAAATTTAACCCGGAAACTCAAAAATTTGCAGCGGGGCCAAGCCGCTTACGGTAAGCTAGTAATCAATATTAATAATATTACCATCTGGTAAATAAGTATACTAGTAAAATTCACTTTAGGAGTTGCGATGATTACGAATAACAAATATGAGTTGCGATGAGTATGGGGAAAAAATTATGAAGAGTGATTATTATGAATACAAAGCGGTAGTAAAACAAAAAATAGGAGTAAAAATGGTATGTGAGCGAATATGGACCCGAAAAATCGTCACAGCCGTAATTACACCACTTCGTTCAGCTATCGGATGCAGCTGTCGCTCGCCGAATGCGGTCGGCTACGTGTTCTTTATACTGTTGCGGTCACCGTATGCAACATGCGGGCGGACGACATGCAATTGCCGCTTAAGGGTTATCTCACAACGAGACGCGACGCGACTCGGCGCTGCGCCCACATTTTAATAGAGCGACTCAAAACATACTTTATTTACTACACATTTCATTATGAGAATTCAGAATATGTTGCATGCATCGGTGCATCGCCGGTACAGTTGCCGGCAAACTTCTTGAACATGTGACCTTGACTTTTCACAGTAAATTGAACACTATTTATATGAACCTTCGCCTACTACAAAACTCTATGTTCAAGAAGTTTGCCGGCAAGTGACGCAGCGCGACGCCGCAAGGCATCTCGAAGCGCAACGCTGCGTGGTGCAACGTATCCTGCATTCTCACAATTAAATGTGTACCTTTTCGTGTAGTGAATAAGTAAGTATATTGCCGGCACACATGTATCCCAACATCTAAGTACCAATTTCACCATACAATGTTAACCACTTAACAGATGACTAGAGCGTTAACAGTTGTCAATATGTATGAACTAAGGCCGCTTCCTGACTTTTTGTACAGGCGGCGTAAACGCTGCGCATTGATTGGTAGATGCCACTGTTTGCCTAGAAACCCTTGCCGATTCCGTGTTTTACTGCAAGCATACCGACCAGTCAGGAAGCGGCCTTACAGTCGATTAACATTGATTAAATTTAACATCGTATGGTGAAATTGGTACTAAATCTAATTTAAAAGTCCCCATAGCGATAATTGCTCTCTACCCCCGGGCTCTATGAAGTCGCAAAACAAACTTACCTACTCAGATAACGTACAAATATGACGTCACTTTGTCTATGCTCGTGCGATGATGCGCAGAAGCATAGTCTTTAGAAAGTCGAGGAAAATAACACATACACCATGTACTTAGTGTATCTATTTGATTACCAACGTGTTTATTTCATATTGGCGTTATCTTCATAGCAGTTTTTATTATTAGTATTATCATTTATCACTCGAATAAACATATTACATAAGTCCAGTTCAGATTATCAATAAAATGTTGTCAACTGGGTTTTCCTAAGATGCTTGGAAGTATTTTATAGTTCCTCTGGGATCTGGATATTTTTGGGGATATAAATAACCTAGTGTAAGTCCAACTATATTCGGTACCTATTGGACGTCAAATTTCGATTAGTTTGTTATTAGGTTCAAGCTGTTGGCCGCGACTCGGTAGTCGGTTATCGCTATTTCCTCAGGGACCGTGCCATTTTTCGGGATAAAAAGTAGTCTATATCCTATTCCAGGCTAAAATCTATCTCTGTGAGAAATTTCATCTAGATCTCTTCAGCCGTTCTGGCGTGATTGAGTAACGAACGTCCATCCAAGCTTACACATGTATAATATTAGTAGGATAAGTTTAGCATGAATTACTAGCGAAAAAAGTACGTGTAGTCCATTCGATTAGATAGTGTCGCTACACCCGCACCCACTTGTAGTTATTGTAATAAAATACGAATTTAATTCGATGTAAACTGCCAAATTAATTTGCGGGTACACCGCTCGCATTCTTTGTTTACGCGGCGGCATCCTTTGACAAAAGGTGGAACGTGCCAAGACGGCGCGATAAGCGAACGAGCTATAGCAGTGGGGACGTCGGGGGTCACCCCAGTTGGAAGCCAGAGGTTGCCATGTACCGAGATTACGTTCAAGTAAAACATCGTTAGAAATCCTGTACATTCTACAGCTCAGTCAGTATGTAAGAGGGCTTTTACAAAAAGTTGTATAGGTCGTAGTCGAAAGGCCCATTTGATAAGAACCAGCTAGATTTACCTCGAGTCAGTCGGTTCAACCCTGACTTTATCGTAGACTTTATAATTGATCCCAGTCTTTGCGAGTGAGTCGAGAACTGCCTTCAGCGGGCTCAGCTTGGCGACGTTAGGGTCGGTGACGACGCACAGATTCTTGGCTCCAAAGTTAACCATGTCGTGGCCCACCTCTCTGGTCACTCCAATCCCGTAGCGGACTGTCGAGCATTTTATCTGCAAGTAACTTTAAGTTCACAACTATTTAGGAATATGGAGATAATGCACCTAGTTGCACTAACGTTGATAAGCAGTAATGTCCCATTAAGATACCTTTTGTAACTTCCTAATTTGCCGAGGTCAGTGGAGGCTCTAGAATTTCATTTTGGGAAGCAATCACATGGTTAACTTTGACTTAAGTCACTTCAATGGCACAGCATAGCCCAGCGTAAGAGAAGCATTTACACTATTTGCACATTAGAGCGAGTAACATATTCTTGTATCTCTCTCTTACGCATTACTCCATTCCTTACTTTATAACATAATAATATATAGGACAGACAACATCACTTGATTGTCTTAAGGCAACATTAAATTTATTCAGCAAACGGTATTAAATCCATTTATACCCAAACTACATAAGTAAATTATGACCTGGGTCAATTATTGTGCCTTATTTTTCTTTACTGTGTCCAGGGACAACAAAGAAACGAAACAGTAGTGTGAGAATTGATCCAACACAATGTGGTTCACAATACCTTATACAGTTGTTGCTCTGTTTCAAATCTTACCTCAAAAGCATAGTCCTTAACAGGAGTTGAGTTTGACACCACAAAGTTGCCTCTGTGGCTATGGGCAGGGCATTGGCATCTGAAACCATTAACTGCATCAATGATCCGTAACTTAAATAAATGTAGTATAGCTCATATTAAAATTTTCTTTGATCAAAAAGTATTTCATTTTGGTCTCAACACTCTCAACACAGGTAGCTTAAAGTTGCTTTCAAAAGATAAATCAACTAGTTATAGTCGTCTTAAATTATACTAGACCATACAAGGTGCCCCAAAATATCTTTTAACAATAACACGCTTTTAACAATTGATTCGTGTTTAGATATTTATGAGCCTTTTATGTTTTATACGCGTGTAAATTTCATACGGGCATATATTTTATCCTGACGTAGTTAACGATCATACAAATCATGTGAGAAAGTTATTTTGTTGGTAACTTTTATTATTGAGGAGCAGTAAATTTTTTAAAGTTTGTCTTAGGAGCAATGTACGAAGTGTGCGAGCGTCCATCGGTCGTCAATGTATCGCCTGTATCCAAGTGCAAGGACGAAATGTGTGGAAACTAAATACCAATCTCAGGCGAGTGCACCGCCTGCACCGAAATTTTTGACTTTCATGGGCGAAGTAAACAAATGGCGAACCATAACAATTCGTGAGCATAACATGACTATTATGTAGATGCTTTAATTTAATTGCGCAATGTCATACATTGCTTGCTGAATTAATTAGTAAGAAAAAAAGAAATACAACTAATGTTGCTGTTACACACGTTTTTATGTTAATTAGGGTGTATATTAACTATTGTTAAAATATATGCCCGTATGAAATTTACACGCTGTATAATATGATATGATTGCGACTGACATAACTACATAACTAAAGATCTAAACAACAATGACAATTTAAGACTGAAGTTCCAGATTTACTCTGTTTTTAATAAACTAGCAGTTGCCTGTGACTCCATCTGCATAGTTAGAAATCGTTTATAACTATTCCCTCGGGAACTGATCAATTTTCCGGATTAAAAAATATCCTATGTACTTCCCTGGGACCTTAGTTATCTCCATACCGAATTTGATTAAACTGGGGGCTTAGCCATGAAAGAAGTAGAAACAAACACACTATCGCATTTATAATATTATATTATAGTATAGTATTTATGGATTGTGTATATACTGTGAAATTAAAAGCAATTATTTTACTGCCAATTACTATTTAAGTTTATTCTTGTGCATAGTTTCTAAAGTAGGTATCATAATAATAAATCAACATTCAAGTATCACTGTTTAGATTACACATATGCAGCTTATGTTTACCTAATACTGTCTTCAACAATTAAAAATTAAAAACAATTAAAAGGCAAGTGAGACACAAAATCTCTTTGTAAAAATAATTTATTGATCCAGACAAAGATAGCCATTCCAAAAAAAATAATTAATTAATGTAAATACTCACCCTGCCTTGTGAACAGTCCTTAAAAGAGAAAACACTCTTTTACGTGTAGCCATATTGACTTTCAATCATAAACTGGCATCTGCGTGTTCCAAGACTGGCTTCATGTGATTATTAGTAATCTGAATGTTATCTGTGTTGATAACATGCTCAATACAGAATTCATACTTTCTTATCCTGTGAAAACTTACAAATTTCAGGCAGTGAAAGAGACAGATTTATATAACTCCTGTAGCTCTATCCCTTTCAATGAGACTTGGCACATTTTATGACCTCACAATACAGCCTCTTTGAAACAAAGCGGATTAGGTTTTATTCTTGCTTCTTATAAACTGGCATGCACATTCCAAGACCTGTTTAGTATTAATGAAATGTTTAAAAACAATAAAGAGACTCCAGATATTTAAGCAGCTGCGTTGACTTCCCATGGATTTCATGACCAGATCCTGACACCCCTAAGAGAGATATACACCACACATAAAAGAGAATAATTAAAATCGTTTAACAATTGGCAGAGAAATTGAATAAATATACACACAAAAAAAATCATACATACAAATTAAGAGCCTCCTACTTTTTAGAAATAGTTTGAATAAAAAGTATGTCATCAACATATATAACAAGTAGGTATGGCACAGGGTTGTATTTTAATTCTTTTTTTCCAATTGGTGGTAGGATAGCTGACTAAACAATCGAAAATACCTACTACACAATAAAAAGGAAACTATTACTAAGACAATATCATTTTTTATCTTACATTGACTTATATTTGCAGTAATTTGACTTAGTTGCAGGATAATAAATGACAAATAATTTAGCCTTAGATTTAACAACTTACAAGTAAGGATGTACTTAAAAGAGATTTAAACTTTGGGTAGTTATTGTTTGTGAAGGTGTCTGATATTTAAACTTTGATAACAAAAATTTAAAAGTATCAAGTCTTCACTTGTTTTAATATTATCTTAGTAAAAAAATAAATACTAGTAAAAAGGCTGTCGAAGTCGAAGCTGATGATTTGATTATTTTGATTGGTTGGTTGTACCTTGGACCCCGATTCTCATATCAAATTGATATCATATCAAGTTCAAGTTTCACTAGAGAAGAAACGTCAAAATGCAAGTGTTTAAACTGCAATCTTCTTTCAAACTTAACATTTTGAAAGTGACTTGAATATTGTTACTCTTTATATTTGCTGTTTGTAATAATAACTTACGTTAAGTTACGTGTCATCATTAGATATTTAGATTGTTTGATGTGCTAAGGTGGAATTACAATAATTATTTTAGCAACTACTATTTTAAGCAAATTAAAAAAAAAGTCGACATTACGTTAGTTCCATCTCTTTCGATGGGTGGAGCCAATGATTAAGTAGCCTATGGACCAGACATGATAATCTAAACGAGTGCGTATCGATCCATACAAAAACATAAACTGTGCTCAAAATTTGGATAGCTTTGTTTCTTTTTCAACTTATTATTTCGGACTCCATGATAATCCGAAGAGACTAGAATGGTATTTTTTTCAACTCTGACAGGTGAGGGGTAATGTAACGCTAAATGGATATAATGCACTTCAAATATATAAAAAACATAACCTTTTTGTAGCTAACAAAGTATCTAGGTTCATTATATTTATTTATTATACGCAATTAAGTTATATCAATCGTTCATTATACCAGTTGAAAATTTATGTACCTCAGTCTCCTATACATTACAATACTCTTTGACCTCAGTCAGTGCGATAATGTCAATATTTATACTTTGGCATTCATACAGATATCTAATGCGGCAGAGGCAGCCATATTGAGAGGTCGTTTATGTTACTTTTTAACAGTGCCCGATGTGTTAACCATACCAGTTTACTTTGAAAATATTTAATATCTTGTTTCCCGGAATCAATATTGAATGAAACTTCACACGAATTTGAAGAGACACTTAATTGTTATGCCCCGACGTGTAGTTTAAGATGTTAGCTCAAGAAAAACAAATCGACAACCAAGTGACAAGTTATTTTTGTAAGTATGCCATGTCCATAGGATACTTAGTAATTGGGTTGAGCACGGTCACGGCCACAGGTTATGTCACGACGCACTCGACGTAGTGCGCATTCAATTCAATAAATAAGCTAAATAAACTAAAACTCACTACGAAACACTAAATACTGTCCGTTTTACTTCTAAATAAAAAAAACAAAAGGAGTAGTAGCTAACATAGTTCCGAGGATAAAACTTACTATTTTCATAGTAAGACCCCAGTTAGTTTTTGTTTGCCGAATGCATCGAAATGGTTGGTTGGCTTCCTTCACTGCAAGCACAACTGCAAGAAAATGACACGAATGTCATCGTCATAATATCGAGAGAGAAATAGATCCTGCATCCTTACACTTCCTAGTGGAAATTTTATTATTTTAGGCATACCTACCCTTATTTTGACATTATTTTGTTACTTGATAAAAATCACTTGAAAATAGGCGTGAGTTGTTTTATAGTGAAATTCTTCATCCATCATGTGGGATATCTTTGGTAAGTTATATTTTAATCGATTCCTTTAATATCGATTGTTTTTCAACATTCTTATCTTAGCATATTTGCGTTCAACCTTAGAATCGTAAGATGATTGTTTACTTTGTTTTAATTTTAGAAAACGAAAATGAAACAATCATTAATGATAAAAAGACGTCCCACAGTGGCCACAGTCCCACCACATGGGTTCCATTTCGTTTTTGTACGGGAGCCTCAAAAGACTTATTTATGAAAATTTCTTCGTGTTGCATTTTTGACAAATGTAATAAAATATGACGTCAAATATAAAACTTTACCCAACTTACAAAAGTACATAGGTGCTTTTTTGTCGGTTGCATTTGGGATTACCAATCGGCAACCACACGCGCGCACCACTTGAATATAAATGGGAAAGTTCATGAGTGTGTATGTTTGTACGTTAATTTTATTCTTCAAGTTAAAATAAACAGATTTAAAGCGGTTTGACAGGTTGAAATCGAAATAGCTAATAAATTTATTAATTATAAAAATATACTTACCGTCCCCGTGGGATGGTCGAAGTGGACGAAGCCACGGGAAAAAAGTATTTATTAATTAAAAATCACCAGACAAAATTAAGAAAATTTAACTTTTTCCATTTCGTCACGAAAATTAACGTATGTAAATGTATGGCTAATTTTCGAGACGAAATGGAGAAAGTTAAATTTTCTTAATTTTGTCCTTGACGATGTACACTTTTTTTTGAAAAAATACCCCCAAATGTTATAATAATACCTACTTCGTTATTTTTAAGATGAAAAAAAGTGCACGTTATTTTACGCCCATTTTTGCCTTTAAGTAAGTCAAAATTAGATATTAAATAAACGATTGTCTCTGCTTTACATAAATAACAACAATTAATCGAATTGCACAAATAGGTACTTCTCAGTATTGGCAATGTTATTAAAGGGACCATGTCAAACATGTGCCAATTCGACCGTTATTATTCTCACCTTAAAAAAAACGTACAGGTAGATGGCGATACAATAAGTTTCTTTTTTAATTTCTTGTGTGAAATCGGGACTTAGTTTTCTTTACGGAATTGTAATGAGACTAATGAGGGTACCTAAACGTAATAAAAAAAAAGATTGGTTTAATGGTAAATAAAATAAAATCACAATAGGTAGGTAGTCTGTTCTTTTTCGAGCACTTTTGAACCCTTCAATAAGTAGGTAGGTACTCAAAAGGTACCAACGGGAAGTAAGGTAGTCAGTTGAATTGTTTATTTAATAGATGATGATGACAGTTACATAATTAAGTTATAAAATAAATTAAGTCAAATGTCAACAGGGGAGACGCTCGTGATCTTTATATCAACTTAAAAATAAGATTTTGTTTACCTAAAGTGTCATTCTATGGAACTTGCTAACTATGTAAACAAGCCGCCATACTAAAATTAACATTAGATGTCAATTTCAATATATTGTTTGTTTACATAGTTAGCAAGTTCCATAGAATTACAGTATAGTTTTTTAAACTTTCATACAAAAAAGAGTTCAACGTTTGTTGTATGTTTTAGAGTTCTCCACCCCCCCGAAGCCCCATAACGTATTCTACAAAGTCACTGGCAGCGCTACGACATTTGCGATCCGAGCGAACGCCAACGCCGTTATTGGGCTGTCGGTGTTACCTGGAAACCACGAATGCGAAGTCTGGGTATGTTTAAAAACTGGTCTTGTGCGAGTCGGACTCGCGCAACAAGGTATTTATTGTCACCCAAAATCAGAAAAGTACAAGCTAAATTTTTATAATAAATAAAACGGTGGGACAAAGACTCATACTACATGTGCTGCGAGCGCGGGCGCGTGCTCGAGCCTTCGCAGCGCTGGTTTTCACTCTGCCCCTTTTCACACTCAGTTCCAAAGGTTACGTACCGTACCGCGCGCCGCACAGTAGGTAAGTATTATTAGATTCCCTTTTGAATCAAGGTTTGTACTATATCTACTATAACCATACTAAATTTGACACTTGTACCTTTTACAATTTTTACGAACAAAAATAAAAATACCTTATACGTAGGAAAGTTAATACTATATTCTAGACCAGCATATAGTGGGCATTCTTACTCCTTAATATTTAAGTTAAGTTTTTGGACACTATGTGTAAGATAGGATGCAATTATTACTACCTACCGCGCGCTTTTCCGCACAAGATAAGTTATGATACTCCTGATGACCGGCGAGGCCGACGGCTGACGGTAGTGACGCGAGTCGTTAGCCAAAAATTCTGTTTTAGCATCCAATACAATAGTATTATGACAATAATGACGCACCGGGCGCAAAACGTCAGTCCCCATGTCTGTTTCATCAGTCGCGAGCGACCAAGGGAAATCGAAGGGTTTTTAGTGAGGGAACGCGCCGCAACTCGCCGTCTCCATCTCAGCGCGTTTGCGGCTTTAACGCTGCTTACATTAAATTAACATTTGACTATTTACGTTTCTAATAATTACTTATGACTTGCAGGAGAATACATGTCAGCAAATCACTTAGGTACTTTTTAATAAGCTTTAGAAAAGGGCAAGGGCAAAAGTTATGTTATTCGAATGTTTTTTAGGATTTCGGTTCCGCACCATCAAAATGGTGAAATGGATACGAAAAATACTATAGATGGGAACTTATCGCCCACCGACAAACTTACTGAACTAAACATTGAATGAACATAATTTCAGGTTTTAATAGGATATAACGGACGTTGCTGGATTAAGACTTGTCGGGAGACTGCGCGGTCGGTGATGAACAATACCTTCTTGTGCCCGGAGGAGTACCGTAAGTTCTGGCTTACGTGGTTCAATGGCATGATCTGCTTGGGTGAGGAAGGCTGCAACAACCCTATAGTAACCTGCAGGGAAAGAACAAATGACTTTAAGTACATCACATTTACTGTTGTGACGCAAATGAACCATGTGAAATGGCAGATTAACAGTAAGTATATTATAATGGCAGATGAATAGATAACGAACGTCGGTGCGCACGCGCCTCTCCCCCGTATGCTCGTCTGTACAACCAGCTCACTAGCAGACTTGGCTCGTTGGATGTACTTCATGAGTTTGTCTGCTTTCAAGGGTAAAATTATTTCTGTTGTCGATCTTAGATAAGTCTCAGATCTTAGTTAAGTAGGTATTACTATCTAAATATATGTAAGATGAAACTGACTGACTGACATATCAACGCACAACCCAAACTGCTGAGTTTAGAGATTCAAAATTTGGCAAGTATGTTCCTTATGAGGTCTACGGGGGCACTAAGGATTTTTGGAAATTCACCCCCTAAGGGGTTAAAATAGGGGAAGTGGCGGGAAAATAATTCTACGCATACAAAGTCGCGTGCGTCTTCTAGTTATTGTATAAGTATCCTTTGAACCTTCTATTTACTTTTCTGTTTCAGTGCGACTTTTTGGAATAAAATATAATTTGAAATGATTGTTCAAACATTTTGTGCTCATCTGTAATACGTGGAACAATATATTTAAATCAATTGTGATGTAATGCTTAGCTATAAAACATTGTATTCACTGTTGATGGATCCTACTAAATAAATAAGCATAAGTTAATAAATAAACAACACTGACTTCACAGTTAAGTTAATAGTGAACGAAGCCAGCAGCCTGGGTTCGGTTTTCGGTCAGGGCAAATATTTGTGTATGTGAGTTTTTTATGTATGCTTGAGAAAGTCCGTCAAATGTGCTTTGCTCCTACTTAGATATGCATGTTTATATATAGGTCGATTAATGGAAGGGCAATTAGTTTTGAATTAGACGATCTCTACACTAAACTCTAGGCTTGTACTATGGGTACTGTACAAAGACAAACATACTTTTATAGAGAAATAAATACTTACATAGAAAACATCCAAGACTTGGAAACAAATACTCACGCTCATCATACAAATATTTGCCCATACAGGGATTTGCACCCAGGACCGCCAGCTTCGTAGGCAGGGTCACTACCAACTAGGCCACCGCTTCGTCAATACAGAGAAAACATCTAAGACTCAGGAACAAATATTTCCTTTTACAACAAATCACACACGGGACCTCCAGCTTCGTATGGTCACTATCAGCTACGCAAACGACTTCGCGGCTTCGTTAACAAATACAAACTCAATACTCTTCTTTCGGGTAAATACATTATTAATTTTCGAATAAACATTAACTCCTTAGGATAATAACATTAATAACACATAATGACAGTTTTTTATGCAGCCGACGCGTCAAACTCAAAGCAAACAATGGAAGCATGTAGGCGTTATCTTCTCGCACGTACGCGCGATTACACGCACCCAAGTACACAAATAATGTATACCTGTCTAGTTTGAGTGGCATCACATTGGTGCGCGGACTAGTTTCTATAATTATTCTTAAGTTATATCTTGTATGGACGCCTGTGATGTGGAAAAGGTGAATCATCGAAAAATCAACATTATAATATTATGAATTGTTTCAGTGCCTCCAGCTTTGGAAAGTAAAAAACCTGAAATAGAAATAAAAGGTCTTCAACACTGGGCGATAGTGAGGGAAGGTCAAGAATTGCCGGATGATGCTTTGATAGGAGGATTTGAGAATGAGGTTCTGTACATTGCACGAGCCCCGCATATGGGCTCACTAACTCCTGGAAAGTATGTGCCGTCTACTGGAAAAGCGTATATTTCCTGGGACGGACGGGCAAATGAAAAAACTGATAACATTGAGGTACTTATTGCAGTAATCTGTGCTTTTGGATTTTTAAGCTATATTTGGGCTTTCTTCTTTTATTTTCCAATATTGTTGAACTATTCTAGAAGATCTGTAAAGCCGGGTACTCATTAGCGTGCCGTAACCGTAACATACGTGATACAGTAACGAGGTTGTAGTGTGTACGCGAGTTACAGTTTAGGGTCACGACGTCGCCGGAACGCTTTCCCCGAACTTACTCATTTTAGGAGCTGTAATTGTAACCAAACAGATACAGTAATGAGGTTCGAGTGTCGTCGGCACTCTGCGAGTCGCTCGTGAACCGTTTGTTGCAGGCTCGCGAATCACGTACACACTATGTTTTTGGTAACAGTAACGGTTAAAGTTACGTGCAATGTTACGGGTTCAGAAATGAGCACGTTGTAGACGTCGGCTCGCTAGAAGCCACACGCGTACCGCTCGCAGCACGTTTGCAAGCCACGTACGTTACAGTTACAACTCGCTATTGAGTACCCGGCTTTAAACTATAATTTGTTACTAATGCTACAAATATTTTCCAGATACTTTGCGGTTTTAACTTTTTATGGGTGCCTACTGCTTCCGATAAGATTCCGGTTGGCGCTTTTACTGTAGGCTACTCTGAAATAGGTTCTGAACCATTATATGTTGGTAGAGCAATACACGATGGACACCTTATCCCAGGGAAATTTCACTCTCCTTACAAAAGTTTGTTGTACTCTTACAACGGGAGAGAGTGTTCTGCAAATAAGTTCGAAATTCTCGTCTTACCTGGAAAAAATGCTAGAGCTGATCATAACACATTCTGTTTCGATACTCACGAGTATTTGCACCCAGAAGAATTAGACGCAAATGTCATAGATAATGACATAGATTGATTGTGACGGTTATGAAATATCAATGCATTTGACACTGGAAATTAAGTGTAAAATTTTCATTTTAACCGTTTAACCGCCAAAGCCGGCAAATCACGTCATCGGATTTTCTTGCCGGAGACACCGGGCGCTTAATTATATATTTTGTATCGACGCGGATGCGGCATATGAAGTCGTTGGCACAAAAAGTATCAGGCGGCCGTGGCGGTCAAAAGGTTAAGGCAATAAATTAAAGCGACGGGGTGGGCAACACTTTTCTATACTAACTTTTCGCCAGTATTTTATGGTGGTACAAATTTGTACTTTATACAGATCTTTTTCTTTAATAAGAACTTCAAAATTTATGTTCAACTTCAAGGCAAGAGAAAATATATGGACCCGTCCTCGTATTATGGTCGCCTTTATTGCGGTGGAGAAAGTATCCGTTACTCTCGCACATGCATACTGGTCAGAGAGTGACAGAACTTTTATTCACGTTTATCCACATCGATAAACACGATCGTAATAGGCCTAATGTAAAGAAAATAATGATTTTATACAAATTCAAAACAAAAAAAACTTGCCCAAAGTTGGTACCTATGGAGAAGTTAAGCCACCTAGTTATACGATATAACAAAATAGTAAAAAAAAAACAATTAGTTATACTGCTCAGTACCTATGTGTTAAGTAGGTAGGTTAGGTTAGGTTCGTTCTTATATCGGGCACGGAGGGTTAAAACAACCCAGAAACAGGAGCTTTGCGGAGCAGAGCTCGGTCGACTCTAATGCAGACAGTGCTTTTGGGAAATTACGACCCATCCTCGACGGAGTATAACTAATTGGATTTTTTTTGACCATTTTGTTATATCGTATAACTATTAGTATAACTAGATGGACTAACCCCTATGGAGAGGCGTTTTGGTTCTCCGTCGCCTTAAGAGTGCGAAAACAAGTTCATATCAATTATTATGAGTTTTAAGTCAGAATGGATTATTGTCCTTGTAACAAATTAATTTATTCATAATCGCGTTTTATGGCGGCCGAGGCCGGTAAATTGTTATAAATTAGAAAATTAAAACACTAATAGCAAGTCACCAGTAGCTTATATCATAACCTGTATGTACGTTCCTCGCACAGCCACATGCATAATTGTCATTCAAAATTATCTTTGAGTGCCATTAGCACATCCATTGTGAAAGCTTTATTAAGATATTTTACGGTTCTTAAATTGATGTTTTTCATATTTAAATATATAATCATATAATGATCTATTGTAAACTTTAGTTTTACAAAAGCTTGTAGCTTGTATTACAAGCGGAAATCTCTTTTCAACAATTTGCATTAAAAAGATACTTCCACTTGTAATAAAAGTTACAAGCTTTCGTGAAACGGGACCCTAATCGCAATATTAAAGACATTACGAGTACAACTTTGTGGTGTTTTCTTTATTTTCTTCTAAACACCCATAAACTGATTATTTTGAAAATGTTTTAACATTATTTACTGCTTTTGTAAAATCTCAAGTTAACCTCTTCGTCAAATCCGGAGCGTTACAATTCAGATATCTGTTGCGACCAACGTATTCAAAATAGCTCAGTTTAGTGGTGGTGCCTGTGCAGGGTCCGTCCAAGTCAAGCAAGTGTTCGCAGTTTTGTTCCGGTACGGGAATAAGACAACCGGTGAAATTACTAGCATAGAGGCATTCCATCTTAGTCCTCAGGGTTGGCAACGCATTTGAAGTCTTAAAATTATAGTCTTGAGAATTCAGATGCCTATGGTCTCAGATTCCACTTACCATCAGGTGGCCTGAGTGCTCGTGTACCTTGCCCGTCACCTGGAATGTCTTTAACACATATACAATATGGAAGAGAACGGGGGCAATTCCCAAAAACAGGTGTTACAGTGTAAAAGCTCTTAAAACTTGTCGGGTTAGTATTTCTATCTAGCTCGCTTTCATTCCTAATGTTATGCAAATGAAATAAGTAAATAAATAAAATACTTCTTATGTTAGCCTAACCGCCTTACCCGAACCCGAAAAATCTCTAGTCCTCTTGCAATGTATAGGTAGTTCCACGAGAGTTGAGGTGAATGATTACACACACAGCTACATGGAGTACTGATTGACAAAAAGTGAATGAATGAAATGAGAGTGAAAATAAATGTAAATAAAAACAATTAATTACATCAATTATTATGTTACTTATTGTATTATTTGATTTTTAAAGAGGTAAAGACGATTATTTAACAGCTACATAGAATTTATTACCTATAAATATAGAATTAATGGCAATTTATTACCTATTCTCTTTAGTTTCTACGATTAATATTATATTCATATACCTACATATAACTCATTTATTTAAATATAAAATGTTCAAAATATTTTATTTTCTGTTTTGTTTGAAGTCTATGAATTGTTCTACATAATACTTATAAATAAAATAAAAATGGTTTATTTAAATGTGTAAATCAATTACATTTCAATTTGAAAATTGTTTGGTACACTTACTTAAAAAGTACACACGCATAGTTCAACTTACAAAAGAAAATAGTTACTTAACAAAATAGTTTAAGAAACTTTTTGGTCTTTCTTGCAGTTCTCTGTTGAGCTTGCTATCGGTACAATATGAGAACAGTAATTTCAAAATCCCGCTGTCATTACATGATGGTATTGTAGTGTGCGTGACCTCAACTCTTGTGGAACTACCTATACGTATGTTCGTAATGAATAAGCGATCAAGATATCCAGCAAGATAACTTTCGGCAAGTTACATTTACCGTTTGGTTTCGACGACATTTTTGCGAGATCGTACTCCGGCCACAAAAGGACTCGTAAGTACACTGTATATAAGATGAATTTGGTCTATTATCTCCATCCACATACTGGTCGCGTTTGGTAGATGCAGTTCGGACAAATCTCTGATCGGATTTGCCTCGACTCGAGGTCTCATGGATGCCTCACGGGGATTTCGCATCGCATACTCGTTTCCGAATTCCGTGTGTAGTCAAAGCTAAGAGTAACTTATCACTGTTGCACTTTACGCATTAATACATTTAACAATCTTGTTGGACTTTGCTTAAGCGACTGTAAAGCGAAAATGTACCAAAGTTCACATCTACTTTTGACTTTGACTATTCACTTTCGGTTTTTAATTCGGTTCGGACGCTATGAGAAAACGCCCTTCTGGATAAAATTGTTAAGGTTATGAAGGGAAGGAATAAATAATAAAGTAGATAGACATCGAGGTGATGTATTCATAAATTCATACAGATTGTTGTCATTCACATAATACACAATAGAAAAAACTATTCGGCTAGAACTCCGATAATATACTACAATAAAGAATAAAACATCTTACACTACTAGCATCATTTGGTTAAATAACTTTTTAATAAGTAACATACTGACAGGCTAAAAATGGCATTAAAATATCTCATCACAATTCGATTTTGACAATATACAAATAAATATAAATGTTTGTTTCATAAGAACTCTAGAAGAGTGCGTTACGCGAGCTAAGTCAGAACGTCTGATATTTTGAAATAGTTACAATAAATTATGAATTCAATCTACAGACGCCTAAGTTCGTACGCTCTATACTAATTTATCTATATACAACGGCCTATATAGCATTTGAATTAGACATATGCTTTTTTAAATAATTATATACTCTTTAACACGCGCAAAACTTATTATGTAACACTTAAAATATGTCAACGCATTGTGTGTAATAGATACATATCGCCTTCTATCGTCTACCGTGTTTTATTAGGTAGGTTGGTAGTAGAGCCTATATTCGACGTATGGAAGCTCTTATTAGCTTGGCAGCAAAGGCGACCGTTTCGTTAGAAAGGCAATATGATTTGCTTAATGCGTTGACTGCTGCCTGCTGTCTCGTGACAGTGCGTAGTAAAAGGCTATTTTCGATCGTGAACGCATTTTCCACTTTTCTTTACTTTTCTTTTAGTCGCGTTCTATATTTTAACCCAAAGGATTTACTTTCAAATAGGAATAAACTATTATGTTATGACTAGGGGATGTGCCATTCTTGTATTTCTATTGGCCTATGCCGCCTTGTACATGTATTTTTGCATTAAATGCTCAAATAAGCAGCGGCCAAAACGTCAGATGCTCATAACTCGCATACTTAGAACTGAATTATATTTTTTGCTACTAATAGCAATTAATAATAAGCTTAAATAAAATATACAATACACTGAATCGACTAATACTATTGTATGGCAACGCATGCGGTAATCGGGGTAACTCTAACAATCTGTACCTTAACATCTATAAGAATGGACCCAATATACAGAATTACTAAATATGGGTATATTTACAGGTTTGGGAATGTCTCCATACAATGTCGTCTACTATTGACTGAACCTCTAATGCTAGGAATATTTATCTTGTAACAACTATTAGAAAACGCGGAAATCGTTAAAATTTAACATTTAACAACAGGTTTAGTTAGATATTGTGAGTGAGATTATTGGACACGCTGTTTAAAAATATCTCGCATTACAATTTATTTGGTAAGACAAGCAAATATGTATGCGTGCCAGTGACATTTAACTCCGAGCTATTAAAAGCTCGAATTCTAATAAAAATGTTCATAGAAAGTAAGGCCTATGATGTTTTATAGTCATTTGAGACATGGGTATGGATAAAAACCTATGATCTCGCTCACAATACGAAACTATAGATATCATCCACCAACAAGCTAAGACACCTCAATACTACAAGAACGAACTAGATAACAAACACTCACTGGTCCGAAGTTTGTCACTGATATTATTTTCAACTACTGATCACATCATTTTTGGCAAATATCTCTGGAGTGCAGAACATACGCTCGGAAATTGTTATAAGTATCCGACAGAACGTAGTTTTTAAACTACTTTCGACTTTATCTATTTCTGAATCGGTAACAGATCAAACCATGTAATAATGTTGCTATACAATTTATTTGCAAATCGTCATAGCCACTATCTCCTCTGAATGCGGTGCAAAAACTTAAGAGACGTTGTTTGCTGCCAAAAAGTAACTTTTTATCTCATATGTATTCCGAGCGTATTTTACACTTCTAAACTATTATGCTGTCTGTATAACAGTCTATACTAATATCGGATATTATATTTATTTCGACAACACTAATTTCGGAAATAACAGCGACTTGTTCCTTGAAAGCTCAATTTGAACTTAAACATAGAAAGCTATTCATTACTCTAACCGCCTGTTTCACAATCGTCAAGTAACGCATATCTATCAAATCAATTTCGCCCTTTCCCTTTCTTACACATGAAAGTTGACAAAGAGAAAGCTTTATTTAACAGATAAATTTACTTATCGATTGTAAAACAGGCCCTAAACATACTGAGTAAAATTACGAATGCTACACATCTAGATCTGATTGACTTTAAAGACTGATGCTGCTGCCTAGATTGTTTTAAACTGTTACTCCTAGGCCCTATTGGTTCGACAGTTCATTATAAAATGACACTTTCTATTCTTAATTTAAAAGCAATCGAGGCTTTAAAAGAAACTACCACCACAATAAAATCGGAGTTCAAAAACACCTAGAATTTTTACAATAATTTCAATGAGATTTGTCGCGACGTTAAACATATCTATAAAAACCTGACTGTTAAAATAGTAAAAAATTATATAATGAACTCGGACACTACTCCAAAAATCTATCAATCAGGTAATAACCGTGATTGAAAGAGATAGAGCTTGAAATTATCCATTTACTGCTTCGGAGTAACCCCCCTGAAAGCCGAAGGGACGGACTAGCTACTGACCCAGCTTACACTACTGGTGTCGTTAAAACTGCAATCATAATGATTTGCAACAATTTAGGCATTATTCAAACTTAAACTTATTTCGTATCATTTTAAAAAAGTTTAAAAGAGTGGAATGGTTCAAATGTATGAGTATTCAAATAGCTGTATAAAAACAATAACTACTTTAAATATTGGTAGAGTTTATCACATTGATACGTGTAAATTGGTGCCGAGTTTTATATCTGAGGCCTACATTTTCAACTGGCCGTGATAATAATAACTTTTAACAGCAGAAATTACTTTTCAACATTTAGTACAATACGATCAGAATAATACAAACAATGTTATCCTTAAAATAAGCTCATAGTGTCGAAATGAATCATAGCTTTAGGCCGACATTAGCGACCATCATGAAAATATCTTGAATTTTTTCTGGTTTTGGTTATGTGATTAAAATTACAAATGTTCATAGAGAGCTTTGTTAACGCGGTTTACTGTTAAAATTACACGAGTATTATTCAAAAGTATCTGCAATCAACCCTACACGTGCAAAACGCACGCTAACAAAACCATGTCATTTGACATTTATTTCTACAACTTCCTATATCAGTTTACAGAAAACATTTATGAACACGTTTAAACCTACTTTTATGTGAAACTGTCAACATTGAACACGCATACAGCCAATTCGTTACAAGACATCAGACATTAGATTTACGATCCTTTCTACTCACTCGCTATAAGAAGTTACAAAGGAACACCACAACACCTTCAGTAAACACGCTTAGTAAATAAGATGGAGTTTTTTTTTGTCAACAAGTATTTAGTCGGGTACGTTTATATTTTTTTCCTATTCAGTTAGCTTATCAATGGGTACAGCAGGACACAATAAGGCGCGCTGATTAAGCAATATTAGACTCTTGATCAACGACGTACGCGCCATTTTCATTGTGACCTGCTTATACTGAAGTTATTTGAAAAATTAAGTATGGACTTCTTTCACAATATCCAATGTTTACTTTTGTAATACTGTACGCACTGGGCGCGTTAAAAGAAAACTAATTACTGAGCTGCGTTATGTATCGCTGACTCAGTCGCTCGTTAGTCCGGTAGCATGTGCACGAAGGAGACGGGGAACATGCCGCGGCGGCCGGTGCCCTCGACCTGGCCCTCCATCCAGTTGTCGTCCTCAGTGCGCTCGTTGATCACAACGATGACTTCTCCCTCGCGGAAAGATAGCTCGTCCTCGTTGTCGGCGGAACAGTCGTAGAGCGCGCGACACCGCCGAATACCGCCGCCCATCTGTAACGCGCGCCGTAGTCCAAGCGTGTCACTTGTTTGCTAATAATAAAGCTATCTTTAAAAAGTTTCTGAGTATAAAAACATTTATGGGACAAATTTTTGTTGCCGTCTGTACTTTTTTTTAAAGTCATTTACTTATCTGAGTCGTAACACGGTGGGTCTACTTTAAGTATAGCGTAGATCCTGTCACCACCTTTAGACTCCATCATCACACCAGCCCATTTTCCTATTTCCTTGACCATATATGGATTATTACTTTTATATTATTAAAGCAGAATATCCTGTTCACAAAGGACCGTATTTGTCTATTCTAAAAGGTTACATAATTGGGCAAAATGAACGACTTTGACAGCATTTTTTGCATGTCATTTGCTGGTGGAACATTAACGAAATAAAAATCTTGTGACATCTCTTGTGCTAACGAGGACATTCAAAAGGTTAATCAATAAATGAATAACTTAACTGTTATAAAGTACTGTTGACACACTAGTGCCAACAGTACTTTATAACAGTTACGAGCAGTAAGAGTTATAACTATATAACTCTCACTGCTCGTCTCTTGCTGAAACATTTAAGCCTATTACCATGATTCAACTTACCATAGTAATAGACGCGGATGGAGACCTTGAGTGTACACTCGAAGTGTCAGACACGTCTAGCGAGCGGCTGTCGCTGCGGCGCGTGCGCTCGCGCGACCGCGAGCTGTCGCACGACAGCGCCGATGTCAGCCGGCTGTCGTCCAGTGGGTCCGACATGTCGCACAGTTCAAGGGACGAGTCTTGACTAGAACACTCCTGAAATAATGCCCTATTTGGAATATATGGAGTTGTGAGCTCGCCAACGATTTAACAGGTTTACATAGAAAACAACTCAGTTTTGCCGTCTTGATGGTCAATTGAGACTATAGATAACATGCATTCTGCGAAAGTTGACTGTAAGACTGTCAATATGTATGGAATTGACAAGGGCGACTTATTAACATACAAGAATTGTTAACGTTCGCAGAAATCGACTAGCCCAGCTGTGCTAATCACCTACTTTGTGACATATAGTGTAAAATGTCAAATCATAATAGAATGTGACATGTTGCAGGTGACCATCAAGACGCAGAGTTAGTCTATCAAGTGAAATGGTAATTGTTTTTTTTTTTAATATTTAAACTGTTAAAATTCGTAAACTTGTTTTAATCGACACAATCGACGATATTCAGAATACACTTTGATTACTGATTTATTGATTGCCCGGTCGACTAAGCATGGTCTAGTTTAAGAATAATGAAGTGTTTGGCTGCCATGTGATCATCTATTGAAGCGAAAAAATAAAGAAAAGATATCGTGTAGTTTCGACAAAAGAAGATTCCATGTCGAAAAGAAAAAGATAAAATTACTAAATTCTACGCAACTACTAATAAGTATATCTTTTTAATCACCCGCTATCTAAGAAACACTTTACACAATATAATTAAATAAAAAACTCATGCTATTTTTGAACCAGTGTTAATTTCCACACAAAATCACGTGTTAGAAAAACGAAACACTATTTACTTGTTACTTATGACATGAATCGCCGTTTCATAGTGGCCGCAGCCGGCTGTGTGAAGCATAAATTGATTACATTTTTAACCGACTTCAAGAAAAGGAGGCTCTTGATACGTCTGTTCTTTTTCTGTGTTTGTTACTTTTTTTCTTCGCCAATCGTCAACCAATTTAAATAAATAATTTTTATTCAGTTGGGTATCCATCAAGGTCGGTCTGAAAGATCAGGTCATGGGTTCCATGTAAAGTCAACGGAACTCCAAAATAATTTGGAGCCGGTTCCTTGTATTTTCTATAAGATTTAATTGTGTTAGCTATAAAGGAGGATCTATTTCACTATTTCTACTGCGTACTCGTTGACGAAGACATAAAAAGGCAGAATAACAATAAAATATGTATTACGCTTAAGCTAAGCCGTTATTAACCAGCATGCATGAAGGATTTCCATAAACTAGGCAAAACAAATCGCTTGTTGCGTAAGTTATGGTGTTTCAATGACCATTGTCAAGAGACTTCTCTCCAATAAGGGCGTTTGATACTATACGTCAATAATAATTTGGTTTTCTCTTGACAAAACTGATATTTCATATGAAACAGAACATTGAACAGTGGGGGGTAAATCAAACAAGGGTAAGCGAGTAAGTAGATACACTAAAGCTCTCTGTTGTTTACCCTTCTCAGTTTCGCTTTCACAGCCTTTTCCAGGTGCAATCTATTTTTTTTCTGAAGCAAAAACAAACATTTTTACTCCATTTGTTAGTCGCCTATGTCCAGTGTTTTGGATTTAAGCAAACCCTATTGATATTATTATGTTAGGTATTTACACTAAATCTATTGTGTTAAGTAATTAATTCTGATACTATTTACATATTAACTTAAAAAATACTTTTTTTCCGGTACCCGCTATATTAAACAGGGAACTGCCTTTTATTATTAGTGCTGAACAAGATTACTATAATATCGTTACTTTTTCAATTAACAGTTATTGAAATTAAAGAGGAAATAAAAGATATAATTCTATTAATTTCCAGTATGATGGTTTGTATGTGGACTTATCAGCTTGATCCTTTTTTATGAACTGAATGTGTAAACAAATTAAATGTTTTTAAGCTATAAAATATAAAACTAGAGAACCGGCATACGAGTAAAGACTATCTTGGCTATCGTTTTTGACCTAAGGTGTCCCTGAGATAGTTGCAATTTTGGCCCATAAAACAAACTGTACCTATAAAATCGGTAAGTAAGCTAAATCTTTCATGATGTCGCACTAAACCTTATCTCAGTTTTTATCACACAACTCTCTTTGGATTGAGTATCGAGGCCATACGATGGTTATTTCATTGTACTAATGTTTGTTTTTCAATCACACTAACGGTTTACCGGATTTTGATGAAATTCGGCTCGCAGATAGTCCATACCGCTGATTAAAACAGAATACCTACTTAATCCATAAAATAAGATTGTACCTACGCTAATAAAGTTACTCAAGTTTCTTAGTATTCGAGGCGGACGAAGTCGCGGTGGCTTCCAGTAATGTATATAGTAAGTACCTTTCTCGGCGGCGGAGTGGGTTCGTCCCGGTGCGCGCCGTTGTGCAGCAGCGCCACTGGCGGCGGCGTCGGCGGCGGCTGCTGCGGCCTGTGCTTCACTATCGTCGACGTACCCGATACTGCTACAAATAACAATACGGGACTTTATGGACGTGTACAAAAGAAAAAAGCTCTACGACATGAATGCGATGCGAAGCAATAAAATCAACACTTTAGATTCCACATTTCTTTCATTCGTTTTTCGAGGCTTATTAGAAAGAAAGTGAGTGGCCTACGCCATTTTGAAATGTCAGCGCGCGCTTGTTCAGGCTGGCGATGTTGTCTGCCGGAACATATGTTATGTAATGACGTAGTTACCGTGCAGGCAGCGCGCGCTGTCGGCGGAGGGCGAGGGCGTGGAGCGCGGCAGCGCGGGCGGCGCCGCGCGCTTGTTCAGGCTGGCGATGTTGTCTGCCGGAACATATGTTATGTAATGACGTAGTTACCGTGCAGGCAGCGCGCGCTGTCGGCGGAGGGCGAGGGCGTGGAGCGCGGCAGCGCGGGCGGCGCCGCGCGCTTGTTCAGGCTGGCGATGTTGTCTGCCGGAACATATGTTATGTAATGACGTAGTTACCGTGCAGGCAGCGCGCGCTGTCGGCGGAGGGCGAGGGCGTGGAGCGCGGCAGCGCGGGCGGCCCGCGCGCTTGTTCAGGCTGGCGATGTTGTCTGCCGGAACATATGTTATGTAATGACGTAGTTACCGTGCAGGCAGCGCGCGCTGTCGGCGGAGGGCGAGGGCGTGGAGCGCGGCAGCGCGGGCGGCGCCGCGCGCTTGTTCAGGCTGGCGATGTTGTCTGCCGGAACATATGTTATGTAATGACGTAGTTACCGTGCAGGCAGCGCGCGCTGTCGGCGGAGGGCGAGGGCGTGGAGCGCGGCAGCGCGGGCGGCGCCGCGCGCTTGTTCAGGCTGGCGATGTTGTCTGCCGGAACATATGTTATGTAATGACGTAGTTACCGTGCAGGCAGCGCGCGCTGTCGGCGGAGGGCGAGGGCGTGGAGCGCGGCAGCGCGGGCGGCGCCGCGCGCTTGTTCAGGCTGGCGATGTTGTCTGCCGGAACATATGTTATGTAATGACGTAGTTACCGTGCAGGCAGCGCGCGCTGTCGGCGGAGGGCGAGGGCGTGGAGCGCGGCAGCGCGGGCGGCCCGCGCGCTTGTTCAGGCTGGCGATGTTGTCTGCCGGAACATATGTTATGTAATGACGTAGTTACCGTGCAGGCAGCGCGCGCTGTCGGCGGAGGGCGAGGGCGTGGAGCGCGGCAGCGCGGGCGGCGCCGCGCGCTTGTTCAGGCTGGCGATGTTGTCTGCCGGAACATATGTTATGTAATGACGTAGTTACCGTGCAGGCAGCGCGCGCTGTCGGCGGAGGGCGAGGGCGTGGAGCGCGGCAGCGCGGGCGGCCCGCGCGCTTGTTCAGGCTGGCGATGTTGTCTGCCGGAACATATGTTATGTAATGACGTAGTTACCGTGCAGGCAGCGCGCGCTGTCGGCGGAGGGCGAGGGCGTGGAGCGCGGCAGCGCGGGCGGCGCCGCGCGCTTGTTCAGGCTGGCGATGTTGTCTGCCGGAACATATGTTATGTAATGACGTAGTTACCGTGCAGGCAGCGCGCGCTGTCGGCGGAGGGCGAGGGCGTGGAGCGCGGCAGCGCGGGCGGCGCCGCGCGCTTGTTCAGGCTGGCGATGTTGTCTGCCGGAACATATGTTATGTAATGACGTAGTTACCGTGCAGGCAGCGCGCGCTGTCGGCGGAGGGCGAGGGCGTGGAGCGCGGCAGCGCGGGCGGCGCCGCGCGCTTGTTCAGGCTGGCGATGTTGTCTGCCGGAACATATGTTATGTAATGACGTAGTTACCGTGCAGGCAGCGCGCGCTGTCGGCGGAGGGCGAGGGCGTGGAGCGCGGCAGCGCGGGCGGCGCCGCGCGCTTGTTCAGGCTGGCGATGTTGTCTGCCGGAACATATGTTATGTAATGACGTAGTTACCGTGCAGGCAGCGCGCGCTGTCGGCGGAGGGCGAGGGCGTGGAGCGCGGCAGCGCGGGCGGCGCCGCGCGCTTGTTCAGGCTGGCGATGTTGTCTGCCGGAACATATGTTATGTAATGACGTAGTTACCGTGCAGGCAGCGCGCGCTGTCGGCGGAGGGCGAGGGCGTGGAGCGCGGCAGCGCGGGCGGCGCCGCGCGCTTGTTCAGGCTGGCGATGTTGTCTGCCGGAACATATGTTATGTAATGACGTAGTTACCGTGCAGGCAGCGCGCGCTGTCGGCGGAGGGCGAGGGCGTGGAGCGCGGCAGCGCGGGCGGCGCCGCGCGCTTGTTCAGGCTGGCGATGTTGTCTGCCGGAACATATGTTATGTAATGACGTAGTTACCGTGCAGGCAGCGCGCGCTGTCGGCGGAGGGCGAGGGCGTGGAGCGCGGCAGCGCGGGCGGCGCCGCGCGCTTGTTCAGGCTGGCGATGTTGTCTGCCGGAACATATGTTATGTAATGACGTAGTTACCGTGCAGGCAGCGCGCGCTGTCGGCGGAGGGCGAGGGCGTGGAGCGCGGCAGCGCGGGCGGCGCCGCGCGCTTGTTCAGGCTGGCGATGTTGTCTGCCGGAACATATGTTATGTAATGACGTAGTTACCGTGCAGGCAGCGCGCGCTGTCGGCGGAGGGCGAGGGCGTGGAGCGCGGCAGCGCGGGCGGCGCCGCGGCGGGCGGCAGCGGCGCCGCGCGTTTCTTCAAGCTGCCGATGTTGTCTGCCGGCACACCAGCTTATGTTACTGCAATGCTCAATCTATCTATACAGGGTGTTTGGTAAATAGTGGATAACCCGAATAGGGCTGATAGAGCAGCTCATAAGCTATCGATTTAACCCCCATGTATGTTCAGCAATTGTTAATAGTTTCCGAGATATTGGTCATTTGAATCGGATTTTTTGTCATTTTTCCTTATGTCCGTGTTACGAAAAACCCCTAAGTTCATGTATTAATTCAATTTATGTTTCGTTGTTTCTTGCATGGTTAGGTTAGGTTAGGTTAGGTTAATCACTATGCACTAAGGAAGTTTTTAAAGCTACATGCCCAGTTTTTTTTCATGACAACTTTTTGAGTAAACGCACGAAGTTTGTTTTTCCATACTACGTGAAAAACAAACGCGGGGATTTCTTAGTATGGAAAAAGTAACTTAGCGAGTTTACTGAAAAAGAAACTAAGGGTTTTTCGTAACATGGACATAAGGAAAAATGACAAAAAATCCGATTAAAAGTCCAAATATCTCGAAAACCGTGCGACTTTTACTAGACCTATTTTAGCTTTTTCATAACGTCCAAGTGCCCTCTATCCATAGTTCAAGGATTATCCATGGTAATGAGTGATAACACCCTGTATAAAAAACAACTGCTACATGTGTAACGGGACATCACATTGAAAACGTCTCGACCAATTTGTCTCGATTTTTGTTGGGTTCACAATTACATAATATCAAGGGGATAAATCTCAACCAAATTGACCTAGTCGCAAATAAAACTGTATATTTGACATTATTGTATCATGAGTACTAAACGATAAAAAATGAGCATACTAACATAAAGAAGTAATTCTAAGAATCGGGAATAAATACGAGCTCATCACACATTTTTTTTCTTTACACACACACATCGAAACTAAAAATAACTACGTAGACACGAGCGACGGCTTATTATTCCTTCTAATAATATCTTGTCTGACTAATCATTCGTCTTCAAAAGGTATTCAATCAACAGAAAACTTTTGCAAAAATCCGGTAGTGTTCCGATCTGAATATCAGTAACCAAAATGTATATTAATCTATTCTTTCATGTTTTAGGCAGAATCTTTGAAACCCTACGATTTTTAACGATGATGATCATTTTACAACTTCTTAATCTAAAGTGAACAGCAAATATTTGAAGTTAACGCTGCAATCAAGGCATGCGCAAACTATCTCTCTCTCCACGCACGGAAGAACATAAAGCCAGCCATTTTATTTTTGTGTGGGCATAGCAGCATATGTAGCTTCTTCAGGGTCGGTGATGGTGTACTTACAGCCGTGTGGTTTCCGGGGCTGCGCGGCGGGCGCGTGCAGCGAGTCGCAGGTGGAGGAGCGCGAGCGCAGCACGGGCGAGTCGCCGCCGCCCGCGCCGCCCGCGTACGACGGCGGCCGGGACCGGGGGCATTTCCTCTCCGGAGTGACACACCCGTTTTGCTGAAACATTATATGTTATAGAAACCTGGGGGTTGCCTGACGAGGTGGTTAACAAACTGAGCCTAAGCCATCCCCATTTCCAACGATGCTTCGCTCAAATGTTAGACCACGGTCATATTATATGTATTTTGTAAAAAAAAAGGTTTCGTAGAATTGAAAGTCGGCTAAAAAGCTATAAAGATAAATTTACGCTATAAACTGCTGCCTGCAGCCGCCAAACATCGCCGCCTTTATTAGTCGGCTGTGTTGAACAGCCTGTCGTTGCAAAAGATATTGGTTTATTCAGGCAAATGTTTCCGAATTGTTTTAAATAAATTTATGTTCATTTCTTATTGCTAACGCCTTGTGTGCAATTATTTGAGGATTCTTCAAACAGATAAGTCATCTCACATTCAACAACATATCATTTGGCCATGATCAGCCGTGATCAACCTCGACTGATCTGCAGATGGACAGGCCGTAGCCAAACCTTTAGTATTTAAATACTCGATTAAAGTTCAAAGGGAAACACATGACAAGGACAATGCATAGATACTAGTTAGACCACACGAGTGAATATTCAAGCTATTATAATTGCTACAACTACCAACCCTGTTGTTACTCACCCTTTCGTCAATAACAGTATCATCGTCAGAGAAATCCGTGGATCCATCGTCGTGTGACAAATTCCAGTCGATGTTGATGTTCTCAAACATACTCTTCTCTCGCTTGTCTACATTTTCTAACTGAAAATTAAATTCGAAATGGTCAGGTATAGTCAGGTCATTCATCCTGTGGGTGGAATCTTTGGCTAGTTCGCTTTTTAGTTCATAAACATGGCCCCTAGCCAAAATGCAAACGCTCCTAACGGTTTTCTTTTCTATCGCTCAAAATGTATGGAATGACAGTTGACCACGTGGTTCATCGAAACGCACGAGAATGTCATCCCATACATTATGAGCGATAGAAAAGAAAAACGTTAAGAGCGATTGCATCTTGGCTAGGGCCCAAGTACTCAGCAAGTATAGAATGACGGAATGATGAATACAATGCGCCTTCACACAAACAAATTAGTAAATTCCGGGTACGTGTGACGGGGTTACTTGGTTTCGGATCAACCGCAGAGCGTAGGAGCTCTTAGGGAGCTGAGCTCGATGACTTGTCGATGCGATATCAGCATGTGATGAGCATGAACTTTTTCCTTCTATCGAGTAGGTAAGGTTAACGTGTAACGTCCTTACTGAGAGCATTCGCGTGTTAAGAGCATTTTGGCGACGAATATTAAAGTGGTCTGGACCACAGTAACGCTCGGCTCAACGTCCACACCACTCGAATATTACACGCCAAAACTCTCAGTGGGGATGCTCCTTATAGCGATTGGATACAGCGTCCCGGGTCCGTATTTAGTGCTAAACTTTGATAGCACGTTAACATTTCACGTTGACTTTCGATATAAAAATGTGAGTTTGTTTAAGGGGTTCATGCTACGGATACATTCGGAACTAGGGTTGCCAGGCGGCGTCCGAGTTTAGCCGCACATGTCCGGTGTTTTACAGTCATGTCCGGCCAAATATATTCAAGCTCACTTGTCCGGCTTTTGTTAGGCTTTTGGTCAACCCCTCCCCGCCAAAAGATGCCGAACGAAAGCGCGGGAGTGACTCAAAAGGACACGAATGACCACGATCTCGCAGGAATCGCGGGCAATGAATAGTAGAGTGTCTCAAATGAGTAACAGTACACAAATACATTATTTTTTAAACCAAATGTAACAGGCTTACAGGGCAAAATGTCCGGCTTAATATAAATCTGTTGGGCCTGGTAACCCTATTCGGGACACGTTTTCTAGTACTAAAGGTGATTCCGAGACGTGACTTTTGATTGAAACATGTACTATACAGAGCGCGGCGGTAATGGTGCAGAAAATGCCGCTAGACTCTAAGCGGTATTTTCTGTCTTAGAGATACCGCGCCAACAAATCAGGGAGCTTCATAAGACATCCTACACACCGTGTGTGTTATCGCAAATTATTACATTAGTAATCTACAGGCTATTTAGAGTTTTACTAATTATGCATCCTACTAAATCGAATAATATAAATGTGAAAATTTGTGTTTGTTTGTTTGTTACTTTTTCACGCAACGGTTGGATGGACTAAATTAACAGATGGGCTACTTTTCATCCCGGAAAATTTAAAAGTTCCCGAGCCAATAATGATAATTGATGTGTGCGGACGAAGTCGTGAGCACAAGCTATAAAATCATAAATCCTTAACAGTTAAATTGGTATATATATACGCATACCCTAGTAATTCCCGAAAGAACCAGTTTGACTTACCAACTCCTGGCACGCGTGATGTCCCAACGTCCGCGCAATGAGCAGAGCCGTCCGCCCGCTACCGTCCTTCACAGACACATCGGCGCCAGCCTTGAGCAACAGTTTCATGGGTTCAGTCCTGTCTGTGGCCGCACACAGATGCAGCGCGGTCATGCCTGAAGTAGTCGTCTTATCTAACAGCTGGGGACCGCCATTTTGCACTAGAAAATCGACGATGTGGAGGAACGAGCCGTCGCCGAGTTCGCGGGATATCGCTAGGTGTAACGCCGTTTCGCCGCAGTCCTAGTAGATACAAAAAGAAATTCATAACACTTGGAAAAAAACAACATTTGAAATTTACATACTCGTACTTGAAGTTTTTGAGGTTAGTACGTGATTTCTCTACACTATAACCCTAAGAATATACTTTAGGCCACTGGTAGCAAAAAGGTTTCAGGTCGTTTAATCGGTTAAGTATGGAACTGCCAGGCTTGAAAGTGACCCTTAGCAGTTCAAATAATACGTAACTTAACTTAAGAGCAATTAGCGAATTGCCAATTATCATAACTCGTACACTGACGTAACGGCAAACTCCGCAAACAAACAGCACTAACACGTTAATCAAATTACATTTTCCCCACGTACTTACTGAGCAAGGAAGTGTGGCGGCCAAGTCCGCGCCCTCGGCGTAAGCCTGTAGCAGATTCTGTAGGTGTCCGTTGTTGACCGCATGTTCCACTTCCGACAGTCTCTCTGCCGCGTCCCTACACGTTTGTGCGGCCCATGACCTGTATACGTATTTCTCACGGATAAACCGGAGACGTTCCTCCCTGGAAATTAATAATTGAAAAAAAAATGTAATGCGAAATTAGGATTCCAACCAAAAAGCAATTATCTGTTTAATTCTTGATTATTCAATAACAACGTTATTATAATCTAGTTGTTTAGACTAGCATTGACTATTTTTACGATACGAAGAAGAAATCAAAGAGAGTAATCCAATTTTTTCTATTAGTTACCGTTTGAGCAGTATATTAAATAAAAAGTTGTTGAAGGTGTATAAATGTATACATTAAAAAAAGGACAAAACTTATTTAAAATGCGACGAATACGATGAAACACATTGAGCGCCACCGAACACTTCTATTGGACTCGACAAGTTGCATTCGACAATCATTAGCGATTAGGTTTCGATAAAAAAATATGGAATTGACGTAAACCACCGAGATAGTACCACGTGACTATCTCGGTAGCTTACGTCAATTCCATACATTCGTCTATTGCATAATCGCAAACAATTCTCGAATGCAACTTGTCTTGCCCCACTGGTGTGTTCCAACTACATACAAGTCCTAAACGGTGGCACTGAAAAAACTTACATAGAACTATCCGGTGTCAATTTGTCCCGTTCATCCAGCATGTTCTCCATGATCTCATTGAACATCTGGTTGCCCATATGCCGCGCTATGAGCAGCTGCGACGTGCTAAGCCGGTCGAGAGTCAGTGACTGGATCCGGGTTATATGCACGCCCAGCTCCCGATGGCTTCCTGAACACTCTATGCACACTATCACGCCGAAATTTGTTGATAGCCACGTTGGATCTGAAAAATTAAAGACAATAGGTGTTTTAAAGTTGTAGGTAACTAAGAGATACCTTTTTAACCTTTCAGTTTACATTGCAGCATTGGCAAACGACCGCACATGTTACCTATGGGCGTCTTGTCCCATCACACAAAATTCGAGTAACTGTTGACCGTAAGGTCAGTTTAGAGCAGACCCTTTGCAGATACTGAACTCCTGCTGATAGGGTGACTGAACACTCTCATCTGAAAGATTGCCTACTCAGAACAGCTTAACGAACTGGTTAACATTGTTGCCAGCTGTAAATTGCCTTGAAAAATTGTTCGTGTAGTTACACCTTCTGGCAACTGATGGCTTACATTGAACCTAAGAACGTGACCTAAGACTCATTACGATTGATAGTCAACTTGTCTGGGCCTATTGACCTTAATGCTCATCTTCAAATCACAAATCGTCAGATGCCCATATAGAAAAGTTTAACAGAGCGCTCCAAGGCTAAATCCAAAACGAAAGTTTCAAGTTCCGCCGTGTAAGAAACTAAGTATCCACTTGCTGCCAAATGAATTTGTGTTTAACAGTTTGACTTTTGATAAACATAAATACTTTTATAGTGCGATTTTTACAAAATTAGTAATAAGCGTAAACTGGCCTGATGGATATGCAAGATAAAAAAAAGGAAAAATATTTTTATTGCCACTTCAAAAAATACTAAAATAAGAAAAGAAATACAAGAAAAATATGAAATATACAAAAAAACTAACTTAAAAAAAACAACTTACAAACTAAAAAGTATAGAAATAACTAAACTATGGCAATGGGTACCAGTCTCAGCGTGTGCCAGGCGTGTCCGGCGCTGGTTTTCAGCCTGGCCCCTTTTATGAAGATGGTAGGTAGGTACCTAACTGTTCAGATTAAAATTATACATGTGTAGGTTGAGCTTGGTTAAAAACAACAAAAATAATAAAAATCATACCTACAATAGGAGAAAAATTTTTTTTTACCAATAATAATACTGCGGAGTCGAAAAAAAAACTGTGCATTAATCTAAAAAACAAAACAGTAAAAAAACCACAAACAAAAAAAAATGCGCTTCTATTATGCTTGGGTATTCAGTCTCATTAAGGTTGCCTTTGAAAGACTACAAGGATAATATATATTGACCAGCCCTCGGCCTTCTTCATAATTAGCATATTAGTTATTGTCCATAATAATTAGCATTCTGGTTTGTTTATGCCGCAAAACACTCATCTTTGTAACTAAACTTTATACAATTCGTATGTCTGTATTCATTACGTGCTTGCACCTAATAAAAAGGAATGAATCAATCAAGTTGCTAATGCTTTCACGGTCTGTCAAAGTGCATAAATGCATTAAATCAAACAACATCTACGTGATCTTCCCAAGGCAAAAGGGGGTTCACAGCTTAAACTACCTTTAGTGGTTATAAAAAATAATGGCAATAGAATTTTTTAAACAGGTTTTTTTTTTCTCAAAGGTGCTGTTACATTGATTGTTGTAAAATCTAATCACTACATCGTATAAAACAAAGTCGCTTCCCGCTGTCTGTTCCTATGGATGTTTAGATCTTTGAAACTACGCAACGGATTTTGATGCGGTTTTTTTTAATAGATAGAGTGATTCACGAGGAAGGTTTATATGTATAATACTTTAACCCGGAGCGGAGCGATGCCTAGTCGCTAGTGTATATTAATATTTCCACAACTACAATATAGATATATATATATAACAGCTATATATATAGCAGTCGGAAGTCAAGTTCCCGTTCCTGCGGCGGATTAGTGGTCAAGGCCGCGGTCTCGTCCGGTTACTCAGTTCGGTTTCATAACCATCGGTCATGGTCTCAGACCGTGCGAAATTGAATCACTGCTTGGTATGCATTGTTATTTCTGCTTCTGTGTTTCCGGATTTAAGTGAGGTGGCGATAACTTGACTGCTAGATCTACAAATATTTCCTACTAAGAAAAGGAAAGGGTTGCAAGCTGCCAGGGTCAGCTTAATTATACCTTCGTTTATCCTTGTAACATATGTAGACCCTAACAGGATAGATTATTTATCATAAAAAATTAGTTACAAATTGGGTTGAAAGAGAGTAATTAATATGAGCTAACTATACAAAGAATTCAATTTGCTAGTTAAAAACTAGAGATGCGGCTCACTAATCTGCCCTCATAAGCTGATAGGCGGTTTCTCAAATTCAATAGCCACAGCAGATTCAATCCTCTCTTATAAGTAATCAGGTTGCACTCGCTTCATGAGTTTTGACTAAGATACCGCCATTTATGTAGGGTTATTTCATCAATCTTCTATAATGTGCGACATTTATTTAAAAAAATATATTACGTCGAGAAAGTTTAAGACGTCTGCAGTAAAATTACCGATGGCACATCAGACCTAAAAAAAACATACGCCATTCCAATATTCACCGCAGCTGTTAGGTTTAGGCCTTACCGTTAGTAGAGCCACAATCTGCGCACACTTGGTTCCCCGGCATAGCTCGTACAGCTCTTATAATCGACCGCTGCAAGTCCAACAACGAATGTCCCGAGTCATTACTCTCTCCGGCTTGCTGGTGGAATGCCCGCATCAATGCGCCTTCTTTGCAGTTGACTAGAACCGATGCCCATGCCCGCTGCTCATTCTCGTCTTCGGCTTGAAAGTGGTACGTACGGTTATCTGGAATGGTAACATTGCACACGTTAGCTAAATACTAGAGAAGATTCAATTTTAATGGACTCAAGAATTGACACATTACGTTCTCTATTGAATGGCATTTTCAAGGTCCTGCCGTGTGACTAAATTAAGTCGATTAACAGAACCCAAAATATAGGTATTTATCTGCAACATTACAGTCGGCCATCTAACTCAAACCTGCACCATCTACCAATAATAGCAGACGGCTAGGTTTGAAACAGCTAAAACGCCATATAAGTCCGCTCTTCTAGATAGGGGTCGGGGTCAGGTCTGCCCTTCAGAAGAAATAGGCAACATGAAGCACGAAGTCCTTATGCTTATGCTACCTTTTTGTTTTTGACGACAGAGTTATTGAGATTACTCATGACTGCAACTTAGCGAGAGTTAAATATGATTCACGCTTAGCTCCGAGCAAAAGCAAACCGTAATCACCTTCAATAATGGCTCGTGACAAATGATACGCACCATAAATCAATCCATTTGTGAAATCTGTGTTTACATTATCACGAGTAGAGTAACAAAATTTATACTTTTAAAACTGTTCTGCTGATTGACTGATAGACAACGCAGAGCTACTAAACTAAACTTGCTTAAACGTAGAAACATGATATTCTGTATTTACAGTTTTTTAGGGTTCCGTAGCCAAATGGCAAAAAATGGAACCCTTATAGATTCGTCATGTCTGTCCGTCTGTCCGTCCGTATGTCACAGCCACTTTATTCCGTAACTATAAGAGCTATACTGTGGAAACTTGGTAAGTAGATGTATTCGGTGAACCGCATTAAGATTTTCATACGAAAAATAGAAAAAAAACAATAAATTTTTGGGGTTCCCCATACTTAGAACTGAAACTCAAAAATTTTTTTTTCATCAAACTCATACGTGTGGGGTATCTATGGATAGGTATTCAAAAATGATATTGAGGTTTCTATTATAATTTTTTTCTAAACTGAATAGTTTGCGCGAGAGACGCTTCCAAAGTGGAAAAATGTGTGTCCCCCCCCCGTAACTTCTAAAATAAGGGAATGATAAATGTAAAAATAATATATGATGTACATTACCATGCAAACTTCCACCGAAAATTGGTTGGAACGAGATCTAGTAAGTAGTTTTTTTTTAATACGTCATAAAAACATTGATCAAAGCTACAACGAACTTTTATATTATGTTACTTGCTGCTACGGAACCCTTCATGGGCGAGTCCGACTCGCACTTGGCCGCTTTTTTTTTTATTTAATCTAACGAGAAGTAATGTCTTGGAAAGAAGTCAAGGTCATGCCCTATGAGCATATAATTATATTTGTAGGATATTTTAAAGACGCGTCACGCCACGACAATTAAATCATGTTAGTTCCTATAGGTACTATAATTTAGAAAGGACCAGGATTTACGTTGATTATCGAGTTAATACCTTTTAACAAGCACAATAAGCACTCAGGGAATAATACCACAATGTTCACACCAGGGAATACTCACATGAGACTAGATCGAACGCCCTTTTGTCGTCGGCGGCGACTTTGATTTGGCACGTGAGAAGATTCACTCTCGCTGGAGGCTTGTTTTCGTCCGCGTGGAAAATGTCTAGGTATCCCTCAGCTGTGACCCGGCAGCGACGCTTCTGCCATACCCGCCGGACCTTGCCTTCGGACTTTTTGAGCAAGTAGCCGCTGCGAGTTACACCGTGTTGCTTGTCGCCTTGAAGTTGGTGAAGAGAATAACCCCCTAAAGAGGATGCTACCTAAAAAGGTAACACAAACAGACGTTTAGATGACAGCTGCCACTGATCTCTTTACCACAGTAAAATCACCTTGATTCTACAACTTACAGGCGCTGCGCCATGTCCGATCTAAATACAATATTTTGCAGAGCTGACCACAAATGTACCTTCCTCCTATTTAAAATCCTTTTGAGAAACAATCATAACGCTCAACACAGTATGGAATGTAAGGTCGTCCATACACATTCTAGGATTGATATTTACTTTGTAAATCTTTATTTACCTATAGTTGTTTGCTATCCAGAGCCTGAACTTTTTGTTTTCAAATGCCATTATCTACGACACAACTTCATAAATGCGCCCGCTATTTTGTATAACATAATAGACTCATTGCGACAATAACGTGATTATGAAAATGATTACGCTCTCGGATGTAGGTACGTCACAATTGGCAACAGCATTTCACGATTCGCTAACTCAGATGTCTAGACATTCGCTCGTTACTCTTGTATGCATTTGCGACACTATTTTGGCAAAAAAAGTAACAGATATACTGCGTAATAAAGCTAACTTTGCTACAAGAGATGTTATCCCGGGTAAAATAAAATACAAAAGCCTTGAATGGGATAGAGTACCGTAGACCTGGTTACGCGTCGTAATAAACTAAAGTCAAGAAGTCAGACTGGTCTGTCAAATTCCCCTCACCTCTCTGTCTTGTGGCGCTGCAGCCCGCAGCATGTTCCGAAGCTCCAGCAACCTCCGCCTCTCGTCGTCCTGTTGCTGTCGTATCTTCTGCAACTGCACACTCAAATCCGCCACATACACTCCAAAATGTTCAATAGTCTTCAATCCATCTTGGAAGTAGTTCGTCTGCGCGTGATAGTACTCCACTAAATGCTGGAGCAACTCTATCCCCTTCTTCGTTTTAATCTCGTTGAACTTTATCAGGTACTAGAACAAGCAGTAATAGATACTAAATTAGCTTTTAGATGGAAACGAGCCAGACTCCGCCTAAAATTGCGGGTAATTGGGATGGGAGTAGCTAGGACGCGGCGTGCCTGCAATGAGCGGCATGCGGACTGTGTAAACGCACAAATATTACTACGTGCCCTTCCGCGAGTTAAAATTATACTTGATGACGCGTGAGCACGCATCCACACTGTAGTGGACGCGGACTTGTCTTGCGGTTGTGCAATAATAAAGGCGATGCGCGACCTTGCACAACTTTCTTGGCGACGAGCCGGCTAACGACTTTTTGCTATATCAATCAATATTTACATCATTTCGATTGAACTCAACTAGCTTCAATCACAGATTGACTAATGCAACTTCATTTGTGAATGTCTTTAGCAAGTTACAAGCAGTCACGTTGGATTAGATGGCTTAGATCCTCTGAGTAGCAGGTTTCCGGTCTTTTATTTGCGTGCATGAACTAGGAACAAAGCAAGGGTCAGAACTGCATCGGCCCTGCGCGGCGAGCGCAAGGCCGGTCGTCGACCTGACGCGCGCCCCCGCAGTACCGCACTGGCGGTAGGGCTTCTAGCTTTGCTTTATTTGTTACCACAAAGCCTTTGTAGAGGCTGTGCTGAAAAACGGCATACGGCAGATGTGCAAGTCTGACTCAACATTGTTGTAACTTTACAGTCTGCAATATTTGATACGTGTTTTTATCAATGCGCATTCTAAAGGTGTCTCGTTTAACTTTAAGGTAAGGAACACGACTCGCATCTCAATTACTTTCGAAGAATAATGACTCAGATAAGTTGAATGATCCAATAAATAAACGTTGTATAATTTCAGTTAGCTTATCTAAAGCATTGAATGCACTTTAATTTACGCCTTTAGTAAAGTGAAATAGGAACTTTAGTGGTGAATGCGTAATAGTAAGCCGGTAGTTTTGTTCGAAGAGACTGTCGCTATCTGATCACAGTCAGGAAATGAAACCAGCAGAGCGCGGCGACGGCGTCGGTCCTCTTTGACTGAAGGGGCAACAATAAGTCGACTGCACGCAAATACTACGACATTTTGGATCGAACGATATAAATAATAGGATATTATTATACTCGTATTGGTAAGATTATCACCATAATCGATTTTTGTGAAAGTTAAATACACGGTGCACTGTCACAATCTTTGTTAAGTATAAACAGCTGACTCGTTTGCAATGAAATTCGGCATAACACCAAGTAGACAAATATGTCCTAAATTAATATATGGGATAAGTATATTACAAGGGCTCTATTCCACTCGGTAAGAACATATTGCTTTTGACATGTTATGGTATTAGTTTTAACTCGACCGCCATTAATGTCAAGTAAATAAGAGCCATCATAACGTTGACGAATCGATAACAGGTTAAAAGCAATAGAATAGAGCTCCTTGGCCACGACGCAATCTATGGAACTAATAATCGTAAGACGTAATAATCATAAGTCAAATTAATTACGTCACTATTCCATAGCGACGCAAAATTTATTTGATTCAGTGTACGTACATTCTTCCTTGAAATTAGTCATGGTAATATATATATGAATGACCGTAAATTATAAAGAGCTTCAAGGAAACCATACCGTAACTTAATAACTAAAAATAATATACCTACTTTAATGACGTATTCAGCTCGACCGAAGTCCTAAAGAACAGGTGGACGCGTAAGGAGTTTTAAATTACACATAACTTTTTATGATGATAAAATGGGCCCCGGAACGAATCCCCAGTAAAACTTGGGTGAACATAAAGTGCCTGTATAAACTTACGGGTCATAAACAAAATGCTACAGATTGGTTTATATAATCTCCTATCACGCGAGCTGTGCCTGGTTCGTGTTTAGTGGCTACCTGAAATTAGTATACCTAGGATATTTTAAAGGCGTTAATAAATTTAATAGATAAGTGAAATAAAACTTCATTAATATATCGCGCTTTATGTAACAGTTAATGTATGTTCGTGTTCGATATACAATTTCAGTCATCACATACGTAAACGTATTAAGTCAATGGTAATTAAACCACCTTGGCAAGGCAAATTTACTCGATTGAACAATTTGACTAGCTTGAATCCCACGGTGATTTAAGTCTTCGACTTTGGCACACCCTAGGCTCCAGTGACTCCATTTGTCAGCCAATAGAAGCAGAATACTCATTTTAAAGCTCGGGTAAATATTTTTTGCTATTTAAGAGAGCCACGTGGTTCTGTTTGTTTACATTTAGTTAAGTACCTGAACAAATGGAGAATAAACTCGTAGTCAAGATCGCCATGCAACCCTAATACCTCTACGCATAAACGGACGCATCAGCTGCTATCGTTTTTAGCAACACGGAACAAAGGGTGACAGCGCAAATGCGTCTGCCGATATGTGGACAAATCGCGAATTTATCTGCGGATACGTTTGCTGATCGACCGGCTGATGCATCCGTCGATGTGTAGAGGAGGCAAACACGCTTACACCACAAATTACTACGCATGAGAACAAAACCGCACTCGGCTGATCGTTTCAATTGAAAGACACGCCTCGCAAGCCCCATTTGTTAAACCTATTTAGGTTAGACTCGTTGATTTGACATCGATCCACGATTGTGCAACGTGCCCGTGAACCAAACACCAGACATTTGGCATGAGCTGACGATAATTTAGCATTCCAGCGCGGCAGACTCATCGATTTTGCAAGCCACGAACGTTGCGATGTCAACGAACCTATTAACTTTCAATTTTCTTCCTTCATTTTTTTTACTACAAGTCTATAACTGGGTTCAATTCTTCTTCTCTGACGCAATGAAAAGTGTAGACAGTAGCAATTTGCCGGCAAGAAACAAATAGTTATGCATCTGAACATTTAGGTTTTTAGGCGTGCACGCTATGTAATCAAATACAAAGCGCAATGCGTCTTGGATTACAGTAAACCCCGTAATAGTATCGCTTGGATGAAATTGGACCAAACACTCATTGCTACAATAGCGCTGTTTCGCATATATTGTCAAACTATGTAACTGTAAACCAGTGTCATTGACAACTGCGACCTTTTCAACAGTACTCGGTCCGTGCATAACGGCTTTTGATGACCATACAATTGGCATTATAATGGATATAGGGAGACAATAACACGTCCCGCACAATAAACCAGTTCGTTGTCACACACATTAATTGCATTCCGGGATTCAGATGACACATACCGTCAATATTGTAAATTTTGTGATTTCACTTCATTGAAATAAAGAAGAGGAAAGACAAAAGGAAATTACCGGTGTATATTCGACTTGATTGACTTTGTTTTTAGAATAATGACCGAAATTTTAATTCGATGCTTCATCCTTACTGACCTTTATAAAACAACAAGCACGAGAATGAACGGTTAAATTCTTTAGAAGCGAGGCAAAGAAAGTCAGGCAGTTAAATAAATTAGAAAATTAACCCATGCTTAAAGTGATAATTGAAATGAAAGATATTCGCGTGTTGGATTCTAAACACCGTTCCGTGGTGAGTTAATAAGGGGCCGTTCGTTTTGATGAATCGTCTAAAATAAGAAGGAATCAACTTGAAATAATAATTAAGAATGCAAGATACATCTTCTTTGATTCAATCATTAGTGAGTACCACGCGATATGTTTACTTGCTAATGATGTAGGTATTTGTAAATGTGTTATTCCATTGAACGCAGAGGATTTTAATGCGATAAGTATTATTTACTAACAATAGGCAAGTGTTTCATCAAGACGGTCATTCACTTAGGGCTATCTATCTAATTGAATGTACATAATCAATTATCAACACATGAATTTTATCTGAATGAATGTATTAAATTTCAAATATAAATGATGGAATATCATCATTAGTTTATGAATAGTTCCTGATTCGCCGGATTCTTGATTCGCCGGATTCTTGTTTCGCCGGATTCTTGTTTTGTCGGATTCTTGATTCGCCGGATTCTTGATTCGCCACTTTTTTTTGATTTCGAACTACTATAGAAATATCGCGGCTTTACCTATCTATTAAATAAAAGGCAGACACTTCGTTACATTAATTAAAATATTTATTTGTTATTCATTTATTTAAATACCTAATGAGGTAACATTTAATCAAGATAATTGGCATAACCTGCTCAAACATTCTACGACTGTTATTCTTCCTTCGACGTAGTCATTGACTATGTTCCTTTCTTGTCGATATCTTGATATATTAATTCGACGCACCCGTGTTACATCGGGGCAATGAAGCTGCATTTTTCTTATAACAATATCTTGCTGCTGTGCTTCGGCTCTGAGTAATTGTATAAATTGAAAGACGGACGGTTTTTTAGGGATCCTATGGTTTATCCTGTTATTCCATCCCTCGACGGCGTTATTGGTTCGGAATTCTTCCTCACTAACGCAAAACAATGAGCTCGTAATTTTACGCATCCAGAAGTCCATGAAGTAATTATGGAATTGGACTATGGGATTCCAGTTTGATAACGATACCGCAATCTCCATATAAGCTCCTGGAATAGCTTCCTTGGGCAATAATGCCAGGCGTGTGTATAATTTAGTATACACTGTTCCTTCTTCTCTACCAGACCTAATTGCTTCGCCCTTCTCCACAGAGCTTTCTTGAAGTGAAAATAACATCCACTCACCATAACACCTGGATGTTCTGCTTGCAAACCATTTATTGTGGCGATTTCAAAATCGCATTTATATTTTTTTACATCGAGGGCAAATCTGTGCTTTAATATGGAAAATAATCTCTTATATGTTCTTTCTTCTTTATTGGGAAGGAGTGCATATATTATTGGCACAAAACACGTTTTTTCCGGTGACTTGTTTAAGTTTGCTAGCAAAATATATAACTGCAAAAACGGCGGTGGTGCGACTTTAAAAGTGCCATCTCCAAAATACTCCGTTTCTTTAGACATAACATCTAAAGCAGCTGACGAAGCAAATATCAATATTTTGTCACTGCTACCGTCGTTGCAAATTAAAAAGCTCTCAGATCGATCCGGAGCGACCACTTCCTCTAAAGTTTTAAATGTACATTTTCCGACTCCAAGCGACTTATTGCGTGCATTATATAAGCATGTTTTATGTTTTTTCCAGCTAGGTATAAGGGAAAAATCGAACTCAGCATCACACTCTTCCACCAAATCTTGAAGAGTATTTTCATATATTGGCTTTACTGGACCCAAATTCTCGCATACCTTCCGTTTCAACACGTTTATGTGAACCTCGACCTCTCTTCTCATGAATTCTGGCTGACAACTATGGTTGGATTCTCTAATTACTTTGTCGTTTTTATCTAACGTAATTGAAGTTGAGCACAAAAGCCTGTTCGAACACCTAAAATTTCTTGAACCACTTTTATTCTCTTTTTCGAAATTGTATTTAAATCCTCCCCTTAGTAAGATACTCTTTGGACGCCTTTCACTGTCGATAAAGACTATCTTGTTAGTTTCGTCAATTTCCATTTTCAATCAAAACTTGTATTAAATTTATGAAACGTATTATACTTCACCAAGACTTTGAAAAGAAATGACATGAAAACAAATGAATATGAATCTTAGACAGCGAGTTAAGTATTTAAATAGTGTCCAAGTGGCCAGTAGGTACATCAGATTGTTCGTACAATGATAAGAACCTCTTTAGAATATTTTGATCGTAGGTGCCGACTGTCGGTAGTAGGCACTTATCTACATACACACATACTTAATCATGAGTACGTGCATATTAAAAAGAAATCAATAGCAATTCATACGATAAGAAAATATCACCATACGTTTCCTTTACAATGGTGATTTTTTTGTATTTTAATATTTCCGACGAATCAAGAATCCGGCGAATCAAGAATCCGGCGAATCAAGAATCCGACAAAACAAGAATCCGGCGAAACAAGAATCCGGCGAATCAAGAATCCGGCGAATCAGGAACTATTCTAGTTTATCACCCACTGACGGAACATTAATATTTATTACAAGTTTTTGATTGACTTACCAGTATCGACCTACTAAGAACTGGCTATAAAATTCGCAGCTGTTTCCAAAACGCGGTCATGTAATATTTACAAAGCTTCGATAAACATCGACACGCGAATAGCCTACTTCTGGCTAATAAACGCCGTGACCTTTTCCCTAAAGAACTCTTGACCTCTATAACTTTCCCAGCTTCCATCACGTATATGACGAACAAAAACAATTACCAGAGTTCTTCGGAAGTAGTTAAATGTGCCTGTGGAGGGGTCGTTTATAACGTGAGTGAAGACTAATGAGTGGGCGGTGAATCTGCCCCGGGGCACGGTTAGGAATATAGAGTTGGTCTAACAGATCCTCTCGATGGCTAGTAAAAATTGTGCACTTTAGCTTTCTTCCAAACTGCCTGGAGGTTACCTTAAGTGGTGGGTACTTCCAGAGTATTTATTGACGACTTTCTCGCCTCTCTTCGTATTAGGTCTTTATTTTATACGTGATCAGAAAGCAACGACCTTAATTAGTGTACAGTTAGAACTAACTTTGGCAAACATCTGAGACACATTTCCACGAACTAGATAAAGGTACCTACTCTCTATTATGGGTTTACACGATGGTTGCTGGTACTGATTAGTTTTCCTACATAGGAATGTAGGAATCTAATCAGTATTAATAAGCGGGTCAGTTAACTGGTTTCTAAATTAGAGAGCTTTCGTAGGCAATATGATTTCAATCATGGCACGAACTTGAACCGTCCTTAACGGTATAACTCGGGATTATATTTGATAGATTTATTATCAAATTGATTATATTACCATAAGAGTGTTACCAAGGACATGTACCTTATATATGATGTATAAGATTTAGAATAATATGAATGTAAACGTTAGAAAACCGGTAACAGTTAAACTAGGTGGATACGATGTAGGTTAAACGATGTATTAAAAGTTTAAATAGCCCGCCCGACTCTACTAACAACACGCGATAAAAAAATATTATCACCGGTTTTTTATGTCGTTTATATACTTAGTTGCTTACTGAAAAGCAGCTTCAATCACATTACTATAAAAGCACTAAGGATTAACGACAGAAATTTCTTATACTTTTGAATTATTTAATATTTCTGATTCGCACCTTCATATAAACACCACCCAAAATCTAATTAGGTTTCAGAATGTGTTTTTAATTAAATTTCCAAACACCGGCGTTGATTTTTGTTGTGGTATCGTCTTATCGTCTGATCAATTAGATCACAATATATTGAAATAAAAACGAAAAAAGGACAACACCAGCGTTACCAGTATTTTCATGATAAAAGCTTGAAAAGTAGTCTACCTTCGTAATGTTGAGTATCCATCAATTAATCAAGCCCGAAGTAACGAAATAGTACCAACCGGCAAACCTCTTCGATCTAGATGCCGTTGCTTAAGACGGATGTAACACTTAAAAAAGCGGCCAAGTGCGAGTCGGACTCGCCCATGAAGGGTTCCGTAGCAGCAAGTAACATAATATAAAAGTTCGTTGTAGCTTTGATCAATGTTTTTATGACGTATTAAAAAAAAACTACTTACTAGATCTCGTTCAAACCAATTTTCGGTGGAAGTTTGCATGGTAATGTACATCATATATTATTTTTACATTTATCATTCCCTTATTTTAGAAGTTACGGGGGGGGGGACACACATTTTTCCACTTTGGAAGCGTCTCTCGCGCAAACTATTCAGTTTAGAAAAAAATTATAATAGAAACCTCAATATCATTTTTGAATACCTATCCATAGATACCCCACACGTATGAGTTTGATGAAAAAAAAATTTTTGAGTTTCAGTTCTAAGTATGGGGAACCCCAAAAATTTATTGTTTTTTTTCTATTTTTGTATGAAAATCTTAATGCGGTTCACCGAATACATCTACTTACCAAGTTTCCACAGTATAGCTCTTATAGTTACGGAATAAAGTGGCTGTGACATACGGACGGACAGACGGACAGACATGACGAATCTATAAGGGTTCCGTTTTTTGCCATTTGGCTACGGAACCCTAAAAAACACGTTCTTCTGAAGGAACCTTCAAGAGGATAAAAACAAATAGATGTACCTCACACATTTGCAGCTGAAACAGCCTCCGTTCCTTTTCCATTTCATCGGCTATTTCAGCCGGCGTCACTTCGCTGCGGATGAGGCCTGCCTCCTTCGCCTGCGATTTCTTCTCTTTCTCTATCTTCAGGTACTTGGACTCGTAGTCTTTTGAAGCTTTATCAAACGGCCTCTTCAAGTCACCCCTTACTCCCCGAAGATCACCCTTCAGAAGACTGTCTATCGGGAACATCACTATGTTGTTTATGTTTTGCATCTGTGGACAATATTAGCAGTCTTAAAAAGAACATCTTACAACAATTAACTATTATAATTTCGTGCTTTAATCATAAACCTGAATAGAAACGAGTTATTTTATCCTTGTTGATGACATAGTTACGTATTGTGACTCTAATAGTTAAACTTAATGATTCACGTCCACGGTGCTCGTGCAGTTTCATCTCAGCATAAAGGAAACGGCAAGACATTCTACAGAAGTGCCTGCAATATGCAGCAGTGCACAAATAAATCGTTTGGAAGCACCGTTTAGGTATAACCACAGCCACAATGCAGTCTTGCATAACGCGTGCATTCCTAAAGCGGCGTCGCAGCATTGGCTGAACTCAGTGTTGCTTCACCAACCTACCATATAATTTGGACTGACAGACAACATGGTTGCAAATAAAATACCCGAATAGGCGCCAAATATTCTGAACTGTATAACGGTGCCAATAAAAAACATATGCAGGTATACATTTTGGCAAGAAAACTTCTACGACTATCTTTTAATAGAACTCGTATATCAGATCGACTAAGTCAAATATAAAACTTTAACTATTTATTGACTTCGACTAGTGAATGCAAACATTAACATTGGATTTAGTTCCGACAAAACACATTTAGTTTGCCTTGATTTGGTTTCAGTTTATCGGTTTATTATCTAACAATAAACTAACAGGGTCCGTTGTTTTGACGTTTACAACGCAGTTTAAACAGGATGATGCCTCGCGTGTCGTCACCTCCGTTAATGCATTTTTAATTTTAAATTGTTTGCTGATCGATATTTAAGCTTTCAAGTTTATCTAGTTATGCATAAAATGCTGTATAAAGTTCAGAGGCCGTTTTATAAACAAACAAAACAAAGGGATAGAGCTATAACTACTGTAGCTCTATTTCTTGACTGTCTGAAACTTTTGATTAGTTCTGATACGGCCTCAGATCTACGTAATTGTTTCTAAAACCGGGGAAACAATAGACAACAGAAGTTGTTGAAGAGGCTTCTTGACGTCGAGAGCCGATTGTGAACCCAATGAAGCGAATGCGCCCGTCAGCCGGCTCCGACGCTCGAGGGGCATAAAGGGTAGCACGTAATGAAGCCCTTCCTGGTCATTGTTGTCAACCTGCTAATTATTACATGCCGAGCAAATTGCCCGCAAAATGTCGCGGGTTTAATTGAATAGAAACGATACGTAGTAATAATAAAATGGTTGCCAAATGGCTCGGGTACATCTTAAAAATAGCTAAAGCAAGAAAAACTCGACTGTAATGTTGACTGAGTCAACACTAGGTTGAGATTTTTAATGCAGATAATTAGTAGATTGATGAGAGGTGCAACCATGTCCAATGACGCATCTGTGGTAAAAACTACTAAAACAAACTATCTCAAAAAAAAACAAGTACGAACTAATTTTCTAAAAAAAGTTATTTGGTACTGTCTTAGATGATTGTTTAGAAGGTAAGGTATAAACACTTTTACTCGAATTAATCTCAGGAACCAATGAAATTTATGTATAAATGTAAACACTTTATTGTACAAAAGAAAAACCAAAACAATACAATGAATGTAAAAAAAGATGTACAAAGGCGAACTTATCCCTTTAAGGGATTTCTTCCAGCTACCTGCTAAAAGACAATACGATAATAAATTTAAATTATACAAAAACTATAGTTATAGTTATCCAAGGAAACTGATTCTGTGCAGACGAATTATTGTGACACATATTTGTAGATTTAATCTATGAGTTAAATTTAATTGCATTCATATATGGAGCAGCATCACAGTCTCCCTACGCGTTATCATCAGAATTACAACAATCCTTTTCATAAGATACCTTTATCGTTGTAATCTAAAAGTTTATCTCTCTATCTCTCACACAGTAGCAAGGCATTTGGCGCAGATCAATAATAATCACCTGTTGCTCTCTATACTCTATTCCTACATGTATGTTAATCACATCTAAATATTAAGCGACGACATAAAGACACAATAGTGCAATCTAAACCACTTCAACATGAAATACGAAGCGGACAACTTGTCTATTTACAAAGGCTTGAGTCACTTTACGGTGTGACACTATTGCGGTCGGAAACGTCATGTGTACACATTGCTTGCCTTTATAGACTCGGTTTTTTGCGACTAGAAATATTTCTCATTAATGAAATGTTGATGTAACAATGATCATTGTGTGGGACCAGCACGTGCGGGTTTTATGCGCCGCCATTGTATGTTAAGCGGCTGTCGATGTCGCACGGTTAACTGCTATAAATATGTTTTACAGAAAGACAATTATGTCTGGTTTCATCATTAATTGTTTATTATGAACATCACATCATAGGTCATCGTTTTTTTTATACGAATGCATTCTTTAATCATGTTAAAAACAAATAAACAATCGTTTATCATCATCATGTCTGCCGGAGTACGTCCAATGCTGGACACAGGTAACCATCATTCCATTACATTAGAGGTAACATCTGACTCTGTCTTCGGTTTCCTCCGCAATAAGACTTTCCACACTGCATCAAGGGAAGAAAATAATGTCTCAGTGATTTTTTGTATGTATCCGATATGGTCAAAGTACTTCCTGTTAGCGGTAGGGAATGCAAATAACCGGTTAATAACCGAATGTAGTATGCAAAAGACGGTTAATAACCGGTTTTAACCGGTTATTTGCATTCTCTAGTTAGCGGTAACGTGGCGGTAACGCTTGCTATATACATAACTTTTGACATGTTAGAGAATAGTTAACGATATGACAGCTTTTTTACTTGGCTGTAATGGTGGCCCAGTATATCAATACGTCAATACGATAATATGTTAGACGCAATATGGTTTCGGCATAGAATAGAGCCGTGATTTTAACCCGTTATCGTTGATTATAATACCTATTTTCTCACAACATCAAAACTGATTTCCTGTCGGCTCTCGGATAAAGACAAGCGAGAACTTGTTGTTTATACACGTACTTTCGCTATTAACAAATGCAAGCGTTCATTTAAAGAGCTATTTAATATTTTTGAGGGTACGTCATAGCCCAGGGCCCGCGGAGGACAAAGGATTGCACGCTCTGTGTCAAGGGCAGGCCAAGGATTCTGCGCAGAACCGCCTCGACCTCCACATGGTTTGCAAGGCGCCCGAAGCGGTTGCGGACAAGAAATACCGCATAATATGGTTAATTGGAAGGATGTGATGGATGGGATATTTCGACGTTACATACGAATTTTGTGTTATGCTAGTTTAAGAAGGTTTTTAGTGGTTCAGCTATGAATAGCGACTAGAAATTATCATTCATAATTCTAGAGATTTATCGTTAGACGATTTAGATAAGATTTTATTTTGTGGTTGTGATTTGCCGTACATGTTAGGTAGGTAATTAAAAAATACATAAGAGTTAAGGCAGAAGTATAAAGGATGTGTTATTTATAATGTACCTAATTAAATAATTGCATTTATTTTAAGCTCCATAGTTACGGTAACGTAACGTAACCACATAGCTTTAAAAGTAACCGCAATCTTTATGTTACTTCCATGATCTCTCTCGCAGCTCGCAGTTAACTTTCGATTTCGTAAGTTAATTAAATTGCAAATAATCTTTTTGTAAAGTAAAGTTTTTAAAGACTTCACTAAAATAAAGCTTGCACAATTTATGTGAAATCTGCGCGTTTACAAGTATTATATTACTATCAAACTATACGACATTGTACGACAGTAACTAGCCTTTCAAAAACCAGCCATGTGGAAATCTGACCCGCTCACGAGGGGTTCCGAGCAAGTATTTTTTGTATGAAGATCCACTTTAATTTTAACTTTATTTTATCTTTATTATTTGTTGTTTTAACGGCTCTAGTAACACACACTGTTAAAATGTCATGCGTCTAGCTAGTATAGGGCTCTCGGCACCTTTTGGACGCGGAACCCTGAAAAGCTTGTACAAGTACTACAGAACTATCGCGTCTAATACATGTATACACAATTGTCAGTGGCTTAGAGGCGTGTTCATGTTTTTGAGATCTTGGGAACGTATATAATATTTATGACTTTGACTGTACGTGATATAGGTATCAAGCAACGACATACGGACCACTGTAACATTACAAGCAAGGTAACGAATATTGGGTCGTTTGTCGCTTCGTTACCCTGACCCATTTGCAAGCAAATCTGCGCCTACGCATGTCTACGTCAATTGGTTAACGTCCGGCCGAAAGTCGTTCTCTTCGCTTCCGAGAACAATGCTACATAAAACAGCTTTAATGTTAAAGTGAATAAGTTCGCTATAACTGCAATAAAATCGTCTTGTTGAATACCTATTCGTACTTTATGGCCGATAACGTATGGTCAATAACATTTTAAAAAGTTTTGCGTAATTTTGCAGCGTATTTGTTATAACTGTAAACACGTTGCAGTTTGTTTTACAAATTGACCCATGTTCTTGACTCCCTGTGTATAACAACCTTACAGAATAATATTTAATATTTCTCTGAACCATTTCCTCACTCCTTTCAAACGTCTAAAATGATAAGATTTGTATAATTTGCTTTTGAAAAACTATCATATTTTTTTTATTAGAAGACTAGCCAACCAAAAGAGTCCGTCTCTATCAAAATACCAATGTTAATATACATAGATGGTACTATATTATTGTATTGTTACTACATAAGTATTTGAAACTTCAAGTAGAATTATAATGTTAAAATCGAGCACAGACACTGGGGGCTTACACAAGATGCATATCCCTAATTACAGATTTTGGCTAGGGCTATTAATGTTTCTGGGAAGATGCTGCTAATGCTGCTATTGGGCTAGCAGACTATTGTAATGTAATCGCCAAGGGTAACTCATCACTTCATCGAATGTCTCATTTCATCGAACGCTATTTTATGCTTAAACCATAATGCGTTTCAAGGTATCTTAAACATTCATTACGTAGGTTAGGTTAGATGTTTAAGATACCCTGAAAACTTTATGGTTTCAGCAGAAAAAAGCGTTCGATGAAATGATGTATTCTATGAAAGGTGTTTCGATGAAATGATAGACAGTCATCGCTAAGTCCTGCGCTTTTGTTTTAATAGTCGCGATATTTCGCTACCCGATAATAAACATGCGATAGGCAGATACTTTATCATGTTACATGGTTAGCGATAAATACGATACGAGGCATCTGTGTACGTACAATGCATTTTTGCAATATTACTTAAAGCACTAGGAGTTGCGATCTTTGAGTGTAGAGGTTAAGTCAGCGGTCGTGGTGAACAGGAGAAAAAATACGGTTTAGTTAGTGAAGCATTTCATTCAGTTCAGTATTTCTACTCTTAATAAACTTTTTATTACTAAGCCTCCGCTGTCTGTCTCATTAACCGTAATAAGTTGAGTTGTAATAGTTTCAGAGTGTTATAAGTACTTATAAGGTTAAAACAACAACTAACTTAATAATCGCTCTATCTCTTGAACAACAAGTGTTATTTTCAAAAAGTGACTATTACCTACTATTGCCGCTATAGCATAACAACAAATAAAAAAACATAAATTAAAGGGTTCCCGTAGCATTCTTGTCCCATACAAGAATGGTACGAAACCCTTCGTGTGTGAGTCCGAGTCACACATGGCCGGTTTTTTTCTTACGAGTAATGTCGACTTAGGTATATCTGTTTCCTCTAGGGCATACAAAATAATTTAGAACAATATTGCTTGTGGCTTGGAGATTGAATTTCAGATGCAATTGTCATCATTGTGTTTTTGCGTCTTATCGAATCATATGGTATATCGCTGTAGTTATTTGATGTTTCGTTTGTCTTTTTTTTATTTTGTCTTGTAAATTGAATAAACGTTTCACTTTCTTTCTAATTGTTCATATTTACACACATATGTTTGCAAGCGCAAAGTGAAAGTGATTAACAATTAATCTCTACTAATATTACAAATAACCACGAAAGCGAGTTTGCTCCGTCACAGTTCAATAGTTCGAATGAATAAATATTACACTCCATGTTTTGGTCAGACGTGTAAAAATTGGCACATATATGCTTTGCGGCATCGGAAACGGCCATAGGTTACTTTTTACCAGACCGCCGAAAGAGGAGGGTAATGACAAACAATGACAAACATTTAACAATAAGTTTAACAGTAAGTTAATGTTTTCGACCTTTATGTATGTATGGTTCTTTGTTCTCATGTAAAGGCTGGACGGACGGGCCGATTGCGACAAGCGAGGTGTCGTTAGATTCGTCTAAGCGTCTCAGGTGTCACTGGATCATTTTTAAAGTGAATTGGCTTAATAAAACATGTATAGGTACATGATAACTATATTGACGACATTAACGAAACAGCTTTTGGGTTTTTAAAGCTTGTTACAATTGTTAAACCCGGTTGTTCCCATGGGACTGCGCAAACAACTCGCAAACAAAATGAAAATACGTAACTTTTACAAAGTGAAAGTCACACACATGAATATAATTCATAATCTCTTATACATATATAAGTCTTAACACCGTGTTCAACTTATTCAAAAAGTGTCAATAACACAGCCTCTCTCTCTGCGAAAAAGTGATCATATATCACTAGCTGAGTCAATTTATCACAATTTATAACTAGAATTTGCGGCGCCGTAGAGAGAGTGGCTTCGTACTGTCGTAAACGGAACTAGGTAGATAACAGCCCTAAAGTTAGTAGAGAACTGGGATAACTAATGTTTAAATTATTCAACGCCCAAGCGTTTAGGCGAAATGGTAATAGCAGTTCTCGGGTTTGCGACCTTATAAATAAACAAAATCAAGAAGATTTGGACCATTTTTAATAGCGATATGGTTTAAGTGAACCATGTCAATCGGAAAATTAAAAGATTTGTATTGAATCGACACTTGGTTTTCAACTAATTTTTTTTAATACTTTTTTCAAATAATCCATGCGAGTTTAAAGTATGAAGAATGTCGCTCAAAATGTGCTACTTATTAAATTATTAATTTATGAGATGAGTGATGACGTGATTAGAACTTCAGAAGCCAATAAGTCTGCTTATTTCAAGGGAATTCGAAATATAAACGCCTGCTCACTCCCAGGAAATGTGAAAAACGCTTTGTAATTTTATAATTTAAAAAAAACAGTATTTCTTTCCCGGCCCTGACGGATCCCCGGAGATATCCGTCGCGGACCGCCGCGCCCGCAACGACACAATTTCCGTCACGCCCCGGATTATACCAGGGACTCAAGTAAAAGGGATTTGCAAGGCTTTGTCTTCTTGCCGTTTGCGCACCAGTTAATTTAACCCTCGGTTGATCCTATAAAGAACCTAATCAAACCCTAATGACACTTTGCCCATCAGAAATTGTACTTTCTAAAAACAAATAGCGATCCGTTTCCGGTGATGAAAAATATCGAGTTCAACAAAGGCGTGCAGCGTTGGTTAGTGTCTATAATACCCGTTTTGTGCAAACAACCGAACTGGGGCACATGCTAGGTCTGCCGGCAAACTGGTTGAGCGTTACACTTTTCTAAACTGTGGCTTACGCACCATGTGAAGAAAGTGGACAATAATGGAACGCTTTTAGAGTAAGTATCGCGATCTGAAGTAATCGTAACCAAATGAGACATAATCAAGTGAAATAATTCAAAGCGAAGCACTTAAGAGCATTTAGCAAGTTCATTACAAGTTAATATAGATACCGATCACAATGATTGCCTCTCGATTCAAACCAGTTTTAATACCTATTCAATGGTAAAATTGAAAGCGCCGTTTATCATCTTCATTGCTCTCTCCGACTTCATTTAATATTTTATCTGCCTAGGCACATTATCTTTGAGGCACTTAGGTACCTACTCGTAGTTGCATTAAAAGTCAAGTAGTTAAATCAAAATCGTTTAGAATTTTGATATAATATAAATTCAAACTAAATACCTTTTCCCCAAGGATCTCCAAGGTTCATTCCTTGACGTCTATAACGAATTGTACATAATAGCTTTCTAAACACTACATGCTAACTTTGTAAGCGTTGCCCGGAAGGTAACTATAATTAATTAGTATTAGCTTCCGGGCAGTCATCTGATATCTCCGGCGAAGCACTTTAAATACACTTTAATTAACTTCTTAAATGAGGACTTTAATAAGCGTACAGCTTATTTAAAGGGACCGAAAGGACGCGACTATTCTGGCCTAATCACAAACCATACGCCGGTAAAGTTATATGGAGTAGACAAAGTAAAAAGTCTTTAGTTGGACTATGATGGATTTTACCAAACAACTAACAGATTACAAACTAATTGATTATCATTTATCAATCAATTAATTTCGACAAATTCTTGTTTTTGGTGAAATACGACACTATCTTCTAAAAATAACAAGTACTAGTGTCCTATTTTTATTTTATTTAACGAGCCAACCAATACAGAAGAGTAGGTATATAACTGCCTATTCCGGTGCCCTGGGAATTCAGGCTATTTCTTACGTATTCGGTTTAATATAATTCCATTACTTTAACCAATAACAAATAATAAGGCCGCACCTATGTCGTTCCGTTTCCTTACAATATTACCATTATCACAAACAAATACAACCAAAACCAAAACTATTCCTGCAGCATTAGAGCTGAGGAGGTGCTATTAACCTATGACACTCCTTGGGTGAATACCTATCCAACGATACCCCGCACTTTACAATCCGTCATGGAGGTCACAAAGCAACACGGATACATACATACACTCGAAAAACATTATCTTCTTGGGTAGTAGAGTAAAAACAAAGGAACTCACTAGCGTTTTCATGAGCGCGGACAGTTCCTTGGTGACGACAGCGAACTTGAAGAAAGCCGCGCCGATATCAGGCTCGGAGTCCTTGCTGAGGGCGTTTCCCCCGAGGCGTTCCAGCGCCCGGGAGAGATACATCTCGTTGTCCACGTGAGCTATAACAATCATTTGACCTTAAAGCAGTTATTTAATATATTCTAATCTATACTAATTATAAGTGTGAAAGTAACTCTGTCTGTATGTCTTTTCGTTTGTCAGGCTTAAACGGCTAAACCGCAGAACCGATTTTGATGAAATCTGGTATGGAGATAACTGAGGTCCCGGGGAAGGATATAGATACTTTTTATCCCGGAAAATTGGACAGTTCTCGAGGGAATAGCGATAAACAATGTTTATAAGTACGGAGTCGCGGGCAACAGATTAACTATCTGTTGCCCTATTAAAGATATTAAAAAAACTCGTAAAACTACTGCGTCAAAAACTTTAAATTTTATTTTAACTAAGATGCAACAGACGTACACACTCAACGCTTTTTTGCGTTAGCGGTTAAAAACACAAAGGTATATTTTATCTGGTTATAAAGCTAAAACAATGCTTCGTGATGCCTCACAATCAAATTTCAGAAATTCTTTAGTGTGTTAGCAAACAAGTTAAAGCCTGACAAATTTCTATTTGGCCCTATTTCAATACAAACTTGTATTGAAATAGAGCCAAATAGAAACTTGTCAGGCTTTAAAAGCAGAACACGACGCATATAACATGAGGATCGGAAGTTAGGAATATGTCCAAGTTAAACTAATTAGTGACTAAAAAGGATTGGTGCAGTGAAAAATCATCTTGCATTGTAATCAATTACGAGAATTTCCTTGGAATTAAGGAGCATGGATGGCAGTCAGCCAAAATAAAATGCCAAGTTGAGTCGCAAACGATATATATATATATATATACTCTGCTTGAACATTTCCATTAATAAATCCCAGAGCCATTATAGGTCTGTGTAAACATTACATAAATCTAGGTTAACATTTTTCTTTCCTAATTTAATCTCCAGCAAGTTTTGATGTCCCCATAAAAGCGTCGGTACTTAACGAAATACCATTCGCCCGTCTGCTGGACATTTAATTAGTTTCGCAGTTGGATTAACTTGCTTTTAAGGAAGCTCAGCATGGCTTAAATTAATACTATTAGCTGCTGTAATATCTTCCTCTTAATAACTTATCTTCCCGTATTCTACGATTTCTAAAGAGCTTTATTACATATTTATTTTTTTATTGCTTTGATACCAAGTACTCTTAATACAAACAAATAAACTTTATTTATAAAGCAATTCACCTTACCATATAGCAAGCACCAAAAACATGTTCATTATGTTTTTCCTGAGCTCCAGTCTAGACAGGCAGATGGATTTCGGTGAAGCTCCATGAAAATAAAAGCCAGACTCAAATAAAACACGACGTCGTATCGTACCTGCTCGTTTCCGCATCATTGCACGTTAAAACACACGAAGATTTGTTCTAGGTCTAAGGGATGAATAGCATGTTTTTTACAAACCACGTGTAGAAAAAAAACGCGCAATACAATACGATCTACAGAAATAGAATTTGGATGTTGTGTCAATTAACAAAGTTCCGCGACTTCCTACATGTAGAACACGTTTACCGCTATGAACCATTCATACTAAAACACGTTTGTAATGTTGTTAGTATGATGCCAGATGTACATAAAGAAAAAAGATTCATATACAGGGTTACAATTTTGTCAAAACTGATCGAACTTCACCGTTAAATCGGATAAATAAACTAAAGACACTTTAAAGTAGCACTCCAGAAGGCTCACCAGAAGAAACCTAACAACACTTTTAATTACTTAAAAATAAACCAGTAAAGCCATGTTTAACATAAATCCGTCTTCGCCCTTAATTAAATTAGATTTCCAAGTTTAGGGAAAACACGAAAATAACAGCTGAATTTGGCCCGGTTCCGTGACGCGGCCCACATCTGCCTAGCTCAAGTCCGGGTGTTCTCTGAATACTAAACGGAGCTCACGACTTTCAATTTCTCCGCATTTTGCTTCCAATTTGTATGGCATGGACATCTCCCAATGCCAGCGTTAGGCGTAAATTCTTGAATAAGGGAACATAAATAACGATGCTAGGAGAAAAATAAGGAAAGAAGATGTACGCAGTAGGTACACTTATCACTACAATTCTAAATGTTTGCAAGTTTAATATTTTCTACTCCCAATAAATCTAAAGTCGACAAGCGGCTAAGAGTGCAAGAAATGGTCTTGAGTTTTGGAAGCGGTCCAAAAACTGCCACTATCATTTTGTTTGCTTTTTAAAGCATCCAGATTATTTGGCAATATGGCTGTAAACAGCTCTTGCAATATTAAAACAAAATGCATCTAATGACATGTAGTTAAACTTGCTAAGCATAGGTATTATAGATAAGGAAAATCATGTCAGCAACGAAGAAATCATTGCCAACTAGTTGAGACAATGTGCGATTACTAGTCATTCGTTCGCAACAAGCTCAAACGATTCCGCGAAGCCCTAGCGTAATCATGGGATAAAAAATATCAACAGAGATTCAACAGCTCATTCTATAGGAATGCCAAAGGTATTGGATCTCGTTTTTGCGCGTACGACCTTGCCAGCTGCGGCGCGTGCAGTCCGGACCCGCGCGACGAGTTCCAAGCGCTCGCGCAGTAAACAAAACCATGTTGGAAAGTTAAAGCTGTTCTTTTAGCAAAATTGTAACGGCACGTATTTGATTAGTTCTAGCGTTGGTAACCACGTCACGATCATTTCTATTTAAGTTGTTTTCAGGGTTGTATTGGTTATTGAACGATCGCTCAAGAATAAACCTTTTCTTTAATAATCGTATGTACGTCAGAAAACGACTGTTCGCGAAAAAAAAAACCGGTAGATACTACTCGTAGATACACGTAGTTTGCTTCGCCTTTATCACTCAAAATAAAAATAAAAAACGAAATATTACACTAATAATAAACATCGAAGAAGCTGTCAGTTTGAAATTCTAAACACATTAGTGGGCCCAACATGCTGCAACGGGACAAGATTTTGACATAGGCTAAGGACTTTAATCCGTCTATTTCATACTCCAACGTAAGATTTAAGAGGTTTAAAATAAAAGTTTGTGACTTGAGTCCTTTCATTATTAAGCGACTTAAACCCCGGATGTCTGTCATTTTAATAATTTCATTATAATAGGGACTTTTTATTTGACACTAAGTAGTTCTCGGTACGGCGCGTGTTAGCCCCACTGATCATAGTTACTTCAACGAAATGCCAATGCCAAACCTCGTGTTTTAATTGTACTGTGGGCAACTCCATACTGTGCATCGTGCGAAACCAGACGTCCGTCGACCCACTTTCCAGGGCGGCTCATACGTAAAGGGAAATGCATTCGCGACCGGCCGACACTCGATTCTCGTTTCAATTTTATCCGATGCGTGACGCGCCGGTTTAGAGGGAACCCGACCCTGTCGACACTCGATATCTACCTTGGTCGTCGAGCAATCGTTGGTTCGTTTCGTTATGTAACTTTGTGTTAATTAAGGTGTTTGCAATTATATTTTATACTATTAAGGAGGCAGCGGTTTATGTTAATTGCATTATATAACAACCATGGCATTCTAAATATTCTCGGAATATCTAACATTAGATTTTTTGGAGTCCTTTTCTAGTTTTTAGTATAAAAAAAACTCTCAGCCGTCATCGAGAAAAAAAATGGTATACCAGCGGCAGAATTCCAAGTCCAATTACATAAATGCATTTGCACTGCTAGCAGTTTTAAAGCTCGGTTTAGACAGCATTGCAGTTTCCTACATTAAAGATAGAATGGTGCAATATCATAAAACCCATTTCCCCAGAGATGCTGCAGAGTAAAATGCATTTAATGCGCAACAATATAATATGCAACCCTAAAGCCGTATTTAAAACATGTCTTGAGTGGCGAGAACACGTATGTATTTATTTCCTACCTTGAAAGCACCAAATTAACATAATTGTAGAAAGCTCAATCTTTTATTGATGTAGAAAGTACAATTTGCTCAATGACTCTTAGTGTTGTTTGCAGCTTGGGTTTTTCGAATTTCCTTGACTTGAAGTTGTCGTTAAAATAATATCTACCTGCTATACCGTTTGTGGACACTAAAATTAGAAATCTTTGAATAGGAATTAAAACCCTCATGACATAAATCTTTTGGAGGAGTCCAAGAGGTAGGTACCTGTAACTTTTCCAGATTTAAAAATAGTGGGTTTGGTTAATAGGGTTTGGGGGAAAAACTATTGACATTCATAAATTTTGAATTTAATAAAATAAAATTGGAAACGGTTATGTTTTACCAAATCTTTATAGAAAAACGGGTTTTATATTTTTGACTTTTTTGTGCTAGAATACCTTAAAATTGGACTTCCAGTGAAACAAATCCTTTAAACCTGCTGGCCCTGCTATTACGGCATTATTTGGGTTGGGTCATTCACTATAGTTAACATCTGTCTCAACAGTATAATGACCCACGCTAAACGTGATTTCATAGTGATAGTGATACTAACTAATACAATGAATGTACAAAAGACAAGTCGTTTGTAATTTTTGATGTTTATAAAATAAAAATCATAATTAAACTAAGTAGGGTATGACAACCATGCATGTGATTACAATCTGTGCACTTTAGGATGGTGCCTGTGACAGCTCATTTAAACACGTACCTATTACACTTGTTTCTTAATTTTTTACAAACCTAGCGATGCCGTTCAGGAATTTCAATAAATATTCGTCTATTTTTAAATACCTCGCTTAACCCTCGCTTACTGTAAGTGATTGAAATAACTAAATACGACTGTCAAATGCATGCTGTTTCTTGAATTGGGTTATCTAGTTAACATTATAGATAATGCTTTCGGAATTAGGTTCAATCTTGTTATAAACTGAATCGTTTTTTTAACAACGTTCATTCTTTTGCTGTTTACGTTGGGCTTTTATAGACAGCTGCTTGGAGTAGTCGACACTGGCTGCTTTTTTAGCAAGAATGCATGTTTGCAAGATACATGACTGAGTACAAAGCAATACACAAGCAGCATTAGGCAGTCCAACATCTTGTTGCTGCTCGTTTATGGACGCCAGAGAAGTTCCGCTCTAAATATATTCCAAACTAAATACAGAGCGAGCATCCCGTTAAGTATGCATCGGACTTTTAACTATTCCAGTCTCATCTATTCATATTGCTTCCTCTATCCCCTATTTTTAGGTCGGTCTCGAACGAGAGTCTGGAATATAAAGCAGGAGTATCCATATTTATCTCGCGTTCCATTGACGATACATACCATTTCCAGAATTGTGTATCGCCTTTATGGCTTTCTTTAGTTTCGCTAGGCCATCGCGGTCGAAGTCCAAGGTCTGAAAAGAAACAAAATGCGTTTTCAAAAAAAATCGCGTACGTTTACTTTTGCTTATAAATAAATTGTTTTACAAACATCGTCATAAAAGGGCGTTGTAAGTGTTAGCCAAGCCTTAAAGTTTATTTAGTAGTTGTACTACACCAAATAGTTGAATTTGCACAACTCGTTACCGGCATACCGGTTTACCGAACGCCAAACATTCCGGTGCATCAGCAACTCGTACGTACAAACAAATTAGTTCCAGAGAGACCAGTTTTTGTTGGTAAATAACGTTAGTATTGTAAGTGCACTGGGCGTCACTGCCGCGGGTTATACAATAGCCACGCGCCTCAGCCGCCGAGAGCTGAACATCTGTCGCCCCAACTGCCGATTAATCAGAGACCCCTCCGAATTGAGCAACCGACCGACGCCGATGGTAAAACGGAACGCTTTTTGGGTGCAAGTCCTTAGCTCAATTTTTACTTAAGACCCGTTTTAATTATGGAACACTCGAGCGCAATTCGTTATTGAGCGTGGGCATTCGCTTTTTGTTCGTATCTGGAAACTAATCGTCTGTAGGAATCGATTTATTCGATACAATTTGTCAGTGGTACAGGTTTATTTCCTTAAGTAAATACATGTGCATCAATTAGTAGGGAAAAAATTGATGACTTATTTAACATACCACAAACCACCACCATACCACTTAGTCTGGTACCTAGTCTGTAAATATAATACCGTCATTATAACTCGAAGAAAAAGTACTCAGTGCATACTTAAAACAAAAAAAACTAGTAAGTAGGCCAAAGAGCCGGCTTGTAAATATATCGCTTGCATATATTACAGGAAATTGCGTAACAGTAAGCATTTGTGCAAAAGATAATAATGATAAGCAGATTCGCTTTCTCGCTCGCAGTCGCCGACGCATAACAGATCGACTTGCGCAAAAACACGGCACAATTACTCAGTATAACGAGAGTTATCAACGGGTGCACTTTTGTCTTTTATACACCAAGATGATGCAAGATGTAATAAAAACGTGTATGAATTCGTGTTTTAAATGAGACATTATAGGGAACTGTAACGTTTTATTGCACGTGTACTTTTAAGAACTAGACCTGGACATGACATTAAGCGACGAATCAAATTATTTGCTTATATGTTCCGGCTGACATACATGATGAGTTTGTTCTTGAGTAAAAAACATTTTTTTCATGTACTTCTCCTAGGCCTCCAAGCATCTCCAAAATCTTGCTAGGCCTTCCCGTCACCAGGAACTCTACCGTTATTTCTGCCGAGCCCAACTTTTACATAATGGTTATTTATACCTAAATGTCACATGGAAATCCCTAATTTTGCATTTCTTCTTCTTTATGAGTTGTGTAAATAAAAAATAAAAACCGGCCAAGTGCATGTCGGACCACGCACAGAGAAGGGTTCCGTAGCTGGGATGAACGTTCATGGTTGAAATTCTTTTTTTTTTCTTATTAAAATCTCAAAAACTACGCAGCGTATCGTGTTCAAAACAATTTTGGTTGTATAGTATTTCGTATGTTCTACTACTGTAATTTTTATTAGAATGTTCTATTTAACAGTTCAAAAGCTACCCACCCGGACAGAATTTTTACGACTTTAGAAGCGTATATCTCGCCAACTGTTCACTTACGTAAAAAAGTTACTTAAAAACCTCTGTATCATTTTGGAAGCCCTATCTAAAAATACCCCACACGCTGATGTAACGCAAAAAAAATTTTTCGTCCCCTAGTTACATGTACCCCTAAATATATATTTTTTTTCAATTTTTACTACATCATTGTATAGCGGTTCATAGAATACATCTTTCCTCCAAATTTCATTTATATAGTGCCAATAGGCTCTGAGTAAAATGGCTGTGACATACAGACGGACAGACGGACATGACGAAATTATAAGGGTTCCGTTTTTGCCATTCGGCTCCGGAACCCTAAAAAACATATACATTCTGATATCTACTGCTAAAAATTCAGCAGTAGATATCAGAATGCATATATTTTTGTTCTTATATTTATTTACATTTTCTTATCTACTTGTGCATTTGCCTGTCATCATATGCTCTCAAAGCAACCCAGTTACCTACGAACAAACTATATCCGTTCGTAACGCTGCCCTCCATGAAAATAATAACGCATATGTTGCAGTTAGGGAATTTGGTCCCGGGATCCCGACTCTCGGGATCCCGGGATCCCGTGCGTATTTTAGTCCCGAAATTTTCGGGATTAAATTTTACATATCCCGAGATTTTCGGGATTAACAAAAAATATTAAAAATGATATAAATATTTATTGACTATTCCACCTACCTCCATCGAGCCCGAGCGGGTTTTTCAGCATCTGTATATATGTGTAACAAACTGAGAAGTAGATTTGGAGATGAAACATTGGATGCATTGATATTCCTTAGATTTTATTTTCGCAATATAAATAATACGTAAAGTGTCTAACCTAGACATTTAAAACTAAATTTAACATATTTATTTGGAATGTTTATTTTATTAGTTTAGTTTGTGTTAAAATTATTCTATTTATGTTTAGGTGAAATTTCTTTTCCTAACAAAACTTAAAATTTAACCAAATCTCATTATAATTTGATAATTGATATTTATCTCGTAGAAGAATACGTTTTATTTTATGTAAATTGATTTTTGTTTTCAAAGTTTAATAACAGAAGTAATTCGTTTATTTTAAGAAAATATTAAAGTGAATTTTGTTAAGCTTTATTTTTTTACCTTCTAACTGATTATTTAAAGGAAATTTAATTGTCCTGTTAATGAAAATATAAGTATAAAGCTGATTTTCACACAATTACCTAAATTTTCATATCCTATCACAATCCCGGGACTGTCCCGGTATCCCGGGATTGTCTGTCAACAATCCCGAAATCCCGGGTTTAGGAAAAAGGCTCGGGATCAAATTCCCTAGTTGCAGTATTCTCATAGCATGTACGACCTTATAAATAAACTTTCTGGGTTGAATCTACTTTTACTACTCATCCACATGTTATTTTGATTTACTAGGGCAGAACAGTGAATCCGACTGCCTTACATCAAAGGGTTTTGGATGTTGGGATATAATAACCAAATCGAGGTTAGGTTATATTATTATGTATGTAATGTACCTGCTACCATGAAAGAAAGTTTATTTATATCTATAGTAGATATAAATAAACTTTTCTTTTTTTCTTTCTTTTGAATTATAGAGTTTCAGTTGTAAGAATCTATTTAAAATTTACTATTAGTTACATATGTAACTATATAATTTAATTTTAGAAGAGTGATCATACGAGTGCCTGACGACAAAGAGCTTCAATTGATTTCCTAAAGTTTATTAGCTTGTGTGCATATAAGTTTTGTTTTTATATGATAGGTCTAAAGCAGTCCTGACGCCGTTTATGCGGGAATGGGCTCAGCCAGAAAATTTGGCCTTAAAAACTTAACTTCCGGCGTGTCCACGGGAAACATGCTAACGTAAATCTGTATATGACCCGTATCGCAAGTAGACTTAAGCTAAACATTCTACAACGCCATAAAGACATTGGGCTGGCACCTATTGATAGCAATAACAACGCCACGATGATGGGCCTAGTTGCAAAGATCGTGTCCAACCCAAGCACAAATATTGACGGCGAAAGTTGTTGACCTTGTAACCTGACGTAGCATCAAACCAAGACTACTTTCGAGACCTACTATAAGAAGAATATACATGATGTTACCAGTTTGGAGAATAAGTTAGGGACTTGCATAGATAGCAGGTTTAGGTACATATCCATGTGAACTGGTTGAGGATCATGCGGATCAGATAGGATCCACGTACTTAATTAAAAGAGAAAGTTTATAACAAAATGCAGGTACTTACACTGCAACCTGTTTTGGACTTTCGCTTATAAATTGTAAGTTTAAATAAAGTTTGAAAGCTTGAAAGCGCAATAATTGCGGTTACACAAATAGGTAGATTTACGCGATCCTAAGTAGCCGTAATACCTTCCTACTATTTGTATGAGTGGTTAGTGCGGTTATGCACGATGCCTGGGTCTATGTAGGAGGATTCCTGTGACAGTAGTACCTATTTTGTAAATTAAAACTTACTTTATTCGGAAGCAAGACACTGAACGTTGTCGCAAAGTCTGTATATCAATGTAGTTTTTATGAAAAGGCAAACAATAATGAAAAGATACAAGTGTACCTAATTGTGCTTACAATTATGAGTCGTCACAGAGATCTTCCTAGATTGACTCAGGAATACACCTAAATCCGAGAATTCGGACTGTTATCGTCGTACAATACTTTTGGGCCTTCGGACTCTCCAGGATCAGACGCAGTGCGTAAACTCTCCAACTATAAGATCTTAAATAGCAACAGTTCATTAAAAACTGTAAATCATTGTTTATTACGACGAGATGGCAAACTAAAAGCTTTTAGTGTAGCTATCCACGACTTTTATAAGGTTATTAGGGAGACTTGAAAGTAAAATTACACTCTACGCCAAAAAAATATCCGCTTTTATGTGCAGATGGATCGTTTGAATTGGTTTATTTTCAGTGTTTCGCATGCTATTTCACCTTAATGGATATCGGGCCTATTCCGAGTGCACGAACTCATTATAATGGATATTATGGCGTTGAACTGCATTCTAGTAAGACAGGGGGGGCTCGTCTTATGTTAACGCGCACTTAAGCACGCCACCAAAGAACTGCGCCGGTACTTTATACTTCGATTTAATAATGCTTTTGAGTGCTCTTATGCAAGGCTAGTTAAAATCACAAAGCACAAGCACCTAGACGTGACAACCACCTATCGCATAGATAGAAAGCTGGCTAGCCTAAGTGGCATATAAACAGGCTGATGTGAGCCGATCAGGTTTTCTTTACAGCTTACTGAGACACCGTGGAACAGCGAAGCTCTTAAAAAGTATTTTAGGTTCGGTAAAACTTGTTAGAATCTATGAAAAATAAGAGCGTATGAGAGCAAGTTAAAAATGAATGTTTAAAAAACTAAAAAGCGTCTTCAGAAGGGAACTCCTCAAATATTTAAATATACGTGGACGACATACCAGTATTATTATGATCACTAAAAGGAATGAAATAAAATAAATGTTTTAAAAAACTAAAAACCGTCTTCAAGCAAGAAATAAATTATTTTAAAATGATAAGTAATTGGTCAGTCCAACTGAATTCGGCTTTTGGTTAAAAATATAGTGGGACGCTGACTTCAGTTGGACTGACCTAATTATCTATCATTTTCAAATAAATTATTTCTTGTTTTTAAAGAAATTATTTGAGGAGTTCCCTCGATTTCTCCAAGATCTCATCATCAGATCTTGACGTGCTGGAAAGGGACCATGGGATTATTTTCAAAGCGGTCTTTATGTAATCAGGGAACATACATTAAAAAAAAGTAGGTATCCCGATGAATTGTGAAGCTCCTCCTTTTATTGAAGTCAGTTAATTAAAGAAGTACAAACCCGAAGATCTATTGCACTTTTAAGAGCATTGAGCAGTTGAGCAGTGCACCGTACATAATTATGATAAAACTCAAAGAGGTCTCAAAATAGGTCGATTGCGTACAGAAGATTTAAAACAGTCACAAATGCAGCGCTGTGTTGTGCAGTGTTAGGTTCGGAAAGGTCTGTTTTCACAATAAACCTACCTGATTTATTAGTGGGCATTTTAGATAACAACCGGCCGCCATCAAAGAGATGTTAAACAATAAAAATGTCTGCGCATAAAATCGGTAAACAAAACAAAAGAGGTTTGAAGCACATCGAATTAGAGACGAGACAGCGGAACTCACAATAGCGTTTTGTTCCGAGATTTGAAAAGGAATTAGATTAAGTATGCGTTTGTTTTTATAATTAAGAGTAAGCGACATGCGACAGTAAGATAATAACATTAGTTTAAGTTAACTAGGTAGTTAGATACAGTATCTAGCACACGTTACGACTGTTAACGTAACGAAAGCGTATAAGAACAATGAGTCACTGCGGATGTGTGGGTATTTCTTTTAAACCCACAATCATAAAACGCATCAGTTATGTTACTATGTGTGTTGCGCATTGTAGTCAACTGATCTGCCGGGCAAGGAGATCCGACGCATTCATGTGCAATGACTCATCTTTTGACCTAAGCTGATTATGCATCCAAAGGTCTCTAAGATACTATCTTTAATGTGGATCTTACGTCTTTATCCGGACGCCGAATGTGTTAATACTCGTACCTACTTGTTATCTATAAGTTATCTTGATGTAACTGCATCAAGCTAACATAAAGTTTTTAGGGTACAAAATCAGAGGTTTGCTGTCTTTGAGTGTAGTAGCCACCAAGACAAGAACAAAGATGATTTGACGTCAGGATACTTGTACCTAAATACATGTGGAAGAAATTCAGTTGCAACTGTAAGTCTATTTGTACTTACAATCTTACACACACGTATGCAAGCGCCAGGCCAAAGCGATTTAGCTATACGTTTTTCAGTTTATTATTTTTATCGTGCACTTACTGTTCCGACAGAGATAAAATATCAATTTGCGGAGTTTGCTCAGTGGCCACTGGCGTGTGTCCAATTATTTAAGTGTGAACTTATATCTGTGTATGGTCGTGCCATTTGCCTTTTCTTTTTAAATATAATTGCGACAGTCATAATTGAATGGAAGCGTTCCAAGCAATTGACGCTTCACATCATCACCCACTCGACTTCTCGACATAATATGTAAACGAACTTTCCCCTCCCACTGCATGGAACTTGCCTTGATCCAGGCAGCGAAAGGGACTGATTGATGCATACCCATAATAGAAGGGTCTTAGCTCTATCCTTTTTATTGACTTAAATTTGGCAGGTTTGAACAGTTTATTTCTAATGGACTGCATTTTGGATGGTTCGTCATTGCCATAGCATACCACGGTCCTACCAGTGGGACTTATAGAAATCCTACTGGTAAGACTGTGGTAAGCTATGACTACACAAGTACAATAACAGAAAAAAAAAAATGTTTTAAGTACTTGGGTCACAATGAGTATAAAACAATAGTAGTAACTGGGAGGTCTCATTGGACATCTGATACAGACTCAAAAACCTAAAAGGTAACTTCTTTTCGAATGGTAGGTAGATAGGTCAGTCAAACCGAAGGTGACGTAACACATTTTTTTACCAAAAGCCCACTTTAGTTTGACTGACCAAATAGGGGTGATGTCGCCTGTTCGCGACCATCGCCCAGTTCGCGTCCAAACAACGGATCACTCTTAAAAAAGGGGGATAATATCTATACCGAAACACAAACAAAAATTAAAGCCCTTTTTTCCAGGAATGCCTGGATATATGCTAGGTTCACATACATGAACAAAAAATCCTGGCGCGCTACCCTTACTGCGTAAAAAAATAACTAGTTTTGCGTGTAAAACAAACAAGCGCATAGGTACGTGCAAAATGATAGAAAAAAAATAGTGGCAGCTGCACTTTTCACGATTCGTTTATAATTGATATTTATGAAATTTGGGATTAATTGTAGTTCCTAACCTTACCTTAACCATTAACCATATAATAAGGATTGTTATTTTTGTGCTTGTTTTCTATAAAATGACGATTAAAATAAGGTGGGCGCGAACTGCTACACCAATTTTACGACTTTTCCACTTTGCGTCCGCACTGGACGCGGTCTGGTCCAACTGCCTCCAAGTTTGAATTTCATTATCACACGATAAAATATGAAAAACAAGATACGTTTAATACAATTTTTACCATTATTTACATGCATATTGTAATGGCCAATTTGCGTATATCTTCCATTTATATTTTCTAAATTATTGGACGCTAACTAGTCTACAGGCCGACGCAATCTGGATTTTTTGGACGCGAACTGGTTAAATCGCTGTTTCAGCTATTTTTTTTTTTTTTTTTTTTTTTTTATGTTAAGGAGTAGGCACACGAGCACTCAGGCCACCTGATGGTAAGTGGAATCTGAGACCCATAGACATTTGAATTCTCAAGACCATAATCCTAACACCTCAAATGCGTTGCCAACCCTGAGGACTAAGATGGAATGCCTCTATGCTAGTAATTTCACCGGTTGTCTTATCCCCACACCGGAACACAAAAATGCGAACACTGTTACTTGGCGGGTGGTTAATGGATAAGATGGTGGTAGCGATCCGGACGGACCCTGCACAGGGTCCTACCACCACTTGATTGCTATTAGTCGATATATAAAATAAAAGATGATGTATTTTGTCCTAAAGTGTGCAGTAAACTTAAAAAGACTATATAAGGAATACATGACATCCATTTTTCGTATACAAACTATTACCCGAACATTTTTATTTTCCGTCTCAAACTTACCAACTCCACTAAGTGGACGCGAACAGGCGAAATTACCCTACTATTTGAAAAGACGTTATTTTTTGGGTTTTTGAAGGCGATTTTTTTTGTTTTTTAATACATGTTTTTATAACTTTACTTGTATGTTCGTATGTTTGGATCAAATCTTGCACGTCAATATGAACCAGTTCCCGAATGATAATGCAATATAATTCAAGAGCTAAAGCATTAGTATTATCAGTATAGGTACTTAACGTAGACCCACTGAGTTTTCGAGCAGATGACTACATAAAAATTCATAATCAAAAATAGGTAGATCTCACAGTAAATTGACAACATTGGGAGCTCTTTCATACGTTGGTAATATTTAGGTAATTGTCTAAAAAAATAACTAATCGATTGAAACTTGTTTAGATTTTTAGTTTTTATGTTTTGAAAAAGGTGTGTGTCATTTAATTACTGACTCGACTGTGTATTTAAACGCCTGAATCCAAGCGGATTAAAATGCTTAAATACGGATTGTAAGTACCTACCTACTTACAAAACAGGTGTAAAATTCTTCCCTTACACTGCCGGTACTTAAAATTAAATTTTTAATTACCTTACCCCTTTGATGTAGCCTAATTGAGTAGACAGGGAGGCGAGACATTTGGAAGCTCGTTTATTATGCGCCATGTGCGTGACATTATACTTAACCACCAATTAATAACCCTCTAAATGTTATCGTACTTGTTGATAGTCGTAAAATGCGATGACGAGCAAGTAATGACGTGGGTGGGTATTTGGTTACCGAGTTTTAACAGGGAAATAGTTCGTTCAAAGTTAAACACTTGTCGAAGTTAAGCTAAACGAGTCGTCCTTTTCTAGCTAATTTAATTGGTGAACGATGGCCTAAGGACCGTATCGTTAATTATGGAAACAAGTTTGAATTGCTCTAAAAAAAAAGTTACAATATTTTGTCTTTTCTGTCATATGTCAATCTGTTAAGCATACAGTCAAGTGTTAAAACTTACTATAAAAAATTGTATAATTCGTATACATTGCAAGATGAAGGGTCTCTCAGAGAAAAAACGACATTCAATTGTGACCAAATACTGTAAAGAATCAGGTATAACTATGAGAAAGATTGCTTCAGAAGAAAGGGTTAGCCTGAAAGCTGTTTACAATACGATAAAAAGGTTTAGTATGAATAATAATTTAAAAGATTTGCCTGGTCGAGGTAGAAAACGAGGCCCTTCATGTCCTAATTTGGACAAAAAGATATGCGAATATTTTTCTCAAAAAAAGAGATATCGATTCGGGATTTTGCGAAAAAATGTCGTACTTCTATTGCAATGGTTCAGCGTGCCAAGGAACGTAACTTGCTTGTAACGTATAAAAAGCAAAAACAGCCTAAACGCAGCAAAACCCAGGAGTCTTCTGTCAAAACTCGGGCTCGGAAATTGTACGACCAAATTTTAACTAAAAATGAACAATGTATTATAATGGACGATGAAACCTATGTCAAACTTGACTATAAAACCCTACCCGGAACGCAGTTTTACACCGTAATAAAAGGTACGAAGGTCTCTAAAGACGACAAATCCATTTTTTGCGAGAAATTTGGGAAAAAAGTGATGGTTTGGCAAGCTATTTGTTAATGCGGCATGAAAACGTCTCCGTTTTTCGTAACGGGAAACTTAAATTCGGATGTGTACAAGAAGGAATGCCTTCAAAAACGGGTACTACCACTCATTCGAAAGCACAGGAGTCGTACATTATTCTGGCCTGATTTAGCTGCGTGTCACTATGCTCGCCATGTGTTGAACTGGTATCGAGAGAATAATGTCGAATTTGTCGCGAAATCATTAAATCCCCCGAATTGCCCTGAGATCAGGCCCATCGAGAAATTTTGGGCTCTGATGAAGGCAAAGCTACGAAAACAAGCTAAACCAACAGATAACATGGACCAATTAAAAAAATACTGGATCCGTACCCACAAAACTTTCAAAACAGTCGATGTCCAAGGGCTAATGAAGAGCATCAAAAGCAAAGTGAGAAAACTGGCAAAGGGGATCAATAAATAACTAAAAGTAGTTTTTATGGTTTACTTTGAAGATCTAAGAATCGCGTAGTTTAAGTTTTTTTTTGTAATAAAAAGTATTTATACAGATTACACCATTTTATTTGTTTCCATAATTAACGATACGGTCCTTATACTTGTCAAGAATGTCGGCAATAGAGGCTGAAGACGAAAAACGTGGTCCCTCACCTGGTATTCGCCTGTAATTTAACATTCAAGGTTCGATTTTGAGCATTACAAAAGTTACAATAGGGAACATGCACAGGTAGATTTTTTTCTGACGCTCTCTGGAAAGTGCTATGAAAGAGAAGGATAACTGTCGCGATACGCGAAATAATTGTCGTATGTTTTTTCATAAGATTATAAAGCTTTAAAAAGTCATAAGTAGTTCAGACCTCTACCTATACAAAATTTACGACAGGAATGACGTCACAGCTGATGTTCCATGTTTAGAATAAACGGAACTTTAAAGAAATTTGCATTTATTTCGGAAATTATTGTTTAAGCCAATATCATTGAATTTAATATTACGTAAATAAAATGAGGATGCCAAAAAAACAATCCAGACCTTAAAATAAATTTTACTATATTAAATTTTAATAAACGGGTCAAAACTTAGTGTGTTGCGTTACTATGCTTATTTTTTACATTTCCTCCTAAATCGTATCAATGAAACTCAATTCTGTTTTTCATGCATGTTCCCGTGTTTTTACGCGTGATTTGAAGACAAACATGCAGACATCCTCACATGTTTAATACCTAGATAGTAATAGTACCTATTAGTGGGAGAGGAGTGGGATTAACTTGTGAATAGTACCTAGCTAGGCATGTAACTGTATTTTTCGCGATGGGGGCGTGACTGCAAGGTCGAGTTCGCCCACACTCCTCCAAGTCTAATCAAACGTGTAATCACAGCATCACGCTCAATTATAAGTATATGGTACAGTCGGTGTCAATTTAATTGAGCAAAGATGTTAACAAAACCAAACGAATCAATTTAACATCATTCCATAATCACGTATCTAGGTACTTTTAAAGATACCTAGATAAAGTATATGTAAATGGTTTTTTTTGTAATAATTTTTTAGACGACACGTTAGCCTAGTTGGGAGTGACCCTGCCTCCAAAGCCAGCAGTCCTGGGTTTAAATCCTGGTAATGGTAGATATCTATCTACATATTTGTGTGATGACTGTGATGAGCGCGAATGTTTGTAGTCTTGGATGTTTTCTGTGTATTGAAGTATGTATTTATCTATATACCTAAGTATGTTCATGGTTGTCTAGTACCAATAGTAGAAGCCTAGAGCTTAGTTTGGGACTAGGTCAATTTGTGTCGATTGTCCCCTGATAGGTACTTACCTAGGTACCAACCTACCTCGTTGAAAGAGTAAGTCTTAATTGTAAAGATGAGTTAGGTTGGTTGTTCGGGATTTCCGCGCGTAGAAATCGAGACCAAGTTAATACCTAGGTACCTAGACCTACCTACCAAATGCAGGACTAGAAATATGCCGTTTATTTACCTACCCATCCTCCTATGTATTGTACCTAGATGTAGCTGTGAGTCACGAGGTCTAACAATTGTCGTCGATCTAGGTAAGGACAATCGTATAAATCAAAAGTAAGTATAGATATCTACCATCATTGATGAGTGCACATGCAATAATTGATTCGGGATAACGGAAGTCCAGTACGCACACTTTGGTAAGTACAAGAAGCCGCACATTTTGGTTCCTTCTCGCTTTAACGCCTTTGACAGATTAGTGCAGTTCAAACATAAGGTTAAAGTGACAAAGCACTAAAATGTGCATCTTCTTATAAAGCCGATCGTGTTTATTCAGTATGTACTTACCTATTACCTACGACGAATCTCATAGAATATATATGGTCTACTGAAAACGAAACAAACCAACAGACATACAGAACTAAGCTTTTCCATTTATGGCATAGATAATACTGGTAGGTAAATATTAATTATCAGAATTAGGTACATTATCTGTAAGTTCTGTAACACCAAATTGAAAAATGACGCGAATATTTACATACCTACAATGCCTTCAAAAATACATTATGAGCATAATAATATGCATCATTTCATTTCCTACGTAGTAAGTACCAACTCAACTCTTCAGACCAAGGTTCACTACTCAAAGGGAGGTATAGAATATAAATCCATAACCCTAACACGTTAAACCCCTAACGAAACAGTTTCCTGTATTTAAAAAACAAGTCCTTATCTCGCCAGCTATAGCTTTTTAGTTCCGTGATTACTGTGATTAGGGAACGGCTTGTTTAAACAAAGAATAGTTTAATTACCTCTTCCAACGCGGTGATTGTTTGCCGACATTGCGGCATACGCGACACGAATGTTGAAGTGGTCGGCGAATTGTAATCTTCTCGAGTTTCCTCGATAAATTCACCAATGCCAATAAGACCCGGCATCGTGACCACTATCACAAACACACTAAATATCCCAAACTTCACATCCAGTTCCCCTTAACGCATCACTTAATACAGTAAACAAACAATCAAACGAAACCTTTAATCACCATCGTCGCCTTCAAAACACTTCTGCGCAAATAAAAACAATATCGAATCTAATCCGTTAAATACACAAACGACCATCTATCAGAAGATGAATGAACTTACTGATTTATCGAATGAATGAAACTTTGATAGAACGAACTAAGAACGAACCAAACAAGGAAATTGAAAGAAGTGAATGGTGAATGAATGGACGAAATTGATTATTCTTTACTTTTTCGTTCGTTCGTTCGTCATCAAGTGTTGCCCAAAGTCAATACAAAATTGTATTATAGTAGTTTATTTTTTAATATCAAATTTAAGTAATTATTACTCTTATTGTCAACCAATATGAAGAATAAACGCGTATCCGCTGCGCCAAAAAACTAACAAAACATGTTAGTAAAATATGTTATAACACATGTTTAGGTACGACTGCACGTCCATTGCGACTTTGTGAATAATGTATTTTTTGCATAGATAAAGGAGAGAATGGATATGACACGTTGATATATACAAATTATCAATTATGTAAATACTATGCATTCCGACATCGAACACTCAAAAAAAATGTTATCTCTTTTTAACTTATTTCTATGTTCCTAAGTAAAAAGAGATGACAGTACGTCAGCCAGTGCAATAATGGCAACATTTATGATTTGACGTTCATACAAATACCTAACGTGCCTAAAGTCAGCCATGTTGAATAGCTTGTCATAAGTATCTGATGCGTCAACCGTGCCGAATTCACTTAAAAAAAATATTAATATCTTGTTTTCCGTATTATATATTGCCAAAAGTTACACATGAATTGAAAGAGAAACTTCATCGTAATGTCTCTTAAGTGTAGTTTGTTAGAATGTGGTGCAAAAATCAGAAATATTGAACATTTCATCGGTAAGTTTAAGTTTTTGTTAAAATATTGGTCAGTTTTGTCATTATTGGGGGACTTAAATATGTAGTACATTATTATTAATCCATAGATCAAGATTAGTTCAAGATACGATACGCCTTTTATTTACAATATTTTGAAAGTAAACAAACCGGTGAATTTGCCAGCTAGGGTTGTTCTTAAAATATCGAAAATAACTTGGAAATTTCTCATTATGACAATTAATGTTAAAATAACGTGTTTTTTTGTAATTGTATCATATAGAACGTATATGGAATTTGCCAAAGAAAGCAAAGAACCATCTTTCATCATGGATTACTATTTTTAAGGATTTTGGGAAAAAGTATACTGAGAAAGTTTCATTCCGAAATTATTTAAATAAAATAATATTATTCCGAAATGAGTATTGACTAAAGTTTTATACCTACTAAAAATCATCTAAGACAGCAGCAAATATTTTTATTTGTTTACTTGACGACACGTTAACCTAGTTGATAGTGACCCTGCCCATGAAACCAACGGTCATGGGTTCAAATCCCGGTAAGAGCGGATATTTGTTACGGTCTGATAATATAACAAGTCATATTTGTAAAAAAAAATAAGGAGTTAAAGACTGGTAATACACGATTATTTAAGATTATTGGCACTCTCACGCTGTGGCACTGTTTTGAATAAGAACAAAAGTAAACAATTATTGTTAATATTTTTGTTGCTTTTTATGATTCTTGTATTTTATCATTAAGAGAACTTAGTGAGTCTTTTTTATGAAAGGAATAGCTAAGAAAGAAATTATAGTTATGTTGCTTTGTACTTTTAATTATATTTACTCACTCGAACTATATTTACCTACTGAACCCGTGAAATACTTCATCTCTAGTCTTCATCATCGGTTCCATTTTACGAAATAAAGAAGCTAGGTTGACACGAACGCGCTTCAACGCGCGGTCGAAGCGTTGATATGACAGGCGGCTCGTGTCAAGATCTTGCCTGCGATGCATGGCGGCACGCGCGGTCATGTATACGATAGCACTACTTTGTTAGAATCTTATACCGCGCGCCGCGTCAACCACGCGTTCATGTGAACCTAGCCTAAAGCTTTTGGTATGCAAATGCTGAAAATAGCAAAACATGTCCGCAATTTTTGAGAAGTTCCGTCGTTAACTCATGGATTCCATCATCAGGTCACTCCAACTTTTCTATGGGACCATTTCCGACCTTTCCTTTCCTTTACGGTGGAAAAGGCCCACCATGCTGGTTGTGTTCAAGACGACGTTTTGAAAGCCCTTCAGGTATCCCACTGCTACTGCATCTTTATACAGGGCATGCGAAGTACTGAACGTACAGAACAGACGAGTTGAGAAACTACCACCCATATGGTTTGTTTATCGATAACTTTATTATTACTATCGAATCGAGGCAGCACTTAAACATGTGACAGTCCGCCATTTTATGTTTGCTATGGTAGTTTAGGTAGGCACGTTTATTCTGTAGGTATGTCAGATCCATTCTCTTTCTTTATCATTGATTTTTTGTCATAACTTTTCACTTTTCTTTTGACAGCTGTCATCCCAGTACGATTTGTCATCTTTTGTAGGATTGTAGGTTTTTTTATTATTATATAAAATCAAAGGTATCAAAATGACTTCCTATGATTAATGCCCTATTTTCTTCAATCGAACTCAAAACTTTCAAAAGTAAAAACATGACCCCCTCCCCCACCGACGAACGCGAGGAATGTTTTTCATCCGATTCTGTGTTTGAAAACAAAAACATTTTGGCCACACCCATTTTCTGTTCGAAAAACATGTTAGGTGTTTAAAAACATCGAAAACATGGCGCAGCGGACGCGGCTTAATAGACCGAAGTAGGATCTATTCTTTTCTTGAAAAAAATATCTATTGAGAACATTAATATCAGGGTTTTAGAGTAGGCTTCCACTTGTCGTTACAAACTAACAAAACAACCTTATGAAACAGTCTTAGTAAGTTATCTTCTCATTGAATGAATGGTTGTGATTACAAATTAATTAATGCCTAATTAAAAGGTCGAATAAACCATGACGTTATATAGGAAGCCTTCCTTAACTTTTTATTACTTATAGCCAGATAAATGTTTTAATTAATTTATTTTCATAATGATAAAAAGACGGTTCAACCATTGGTTTTCTTTCAGCTTTGTTATTGCGAAAGTCAACGTAATAATTCAATATTTGAGGAGTCACAGAACAATAATAACCATTTTTTTGCAAACGAAGCCTAGAGTTAAAAGTCAAAAAGTTCTAGTGTAGTTTATGGACTAAGAGAATTAGTGAATAGTCAAAGGTGTGGAAGTAATTTCAAAATATATATAGCAACACCTTGCTTCTGCGTTTAGTTTTTAGAAAGTTTTAAATTAGTATCGATGGAATCGATATTATGTATTTTATTTTTACGTTGCGGCCATGTCTGGGCCAGGGATTGTAAAACCGGTTTTATTGAATACCTGTATTTAAATTGACAAATTGTTACCGCTAAAAAAGTAATACCTATATTCGAATTAGAGGTATCATTATCATTCCGCTTTTGTTTTTAACGCTATTTAACTATTTACAGTATTCAATACCTGTATTAAATACCGCTATTCATTGCACCTGATAAGTAAGATGTCAATTAGACTGTAATCAATTGTAATTTCAGACTTGTCTAAGGCGTGTCTGAGTTTTCTGCAATAACACCGAAACCATTTACAGAAACAAATAAACGAGTTTATTGACACTGACAGGTATTACTGGTTATGGTTTTTAGGGGTAAAGTATCAAAAAGAGGTATTGTTCTCAATTGGCTAAACCGATAATATACTTGAATACCGGTATTCATTATACCGGTAATCAGAGCTTTAGCGGTATAAATAGCGAAATACAATTATAACCGGTTATACCTCATTTAAAACCGGTAGTCAGAATACCGGTAACGATCCCTGGTCTGGGCGATTTGGGGGATTCAATGGCCATTCGAGTGGAAGTCTCTTTCTTTCTTTGTGTGTCTTAAAATGTTAAAGTAAGAGATGCCAACACGAATCTGCGCAAACTTAAATGTGTCTGCAGCGTTATAGTAAAATTAATTCACTTGTTTGTTCATGCGCATGAGTTTGTTTAGCGTCGAATTATTTTATAAAAGAGTCACGTGACTTGTGGTTGTAGCAAGAACAAAACGCTCTCTGACAATCTAATGATGACGGAACTGTCACGAGGTAAGTATGTGCGAGTGACCTGAGATCTTTAATTTATCTCTAAACAATTTCGAACTTCCCATCAAGTTATTTTATTTTAAAATTAGTAAATAATTATCCTCCTGTTATGCAACGTGCGTTTGTTGTAAAGTATCGCGATTTTGTGGAGGTTTGGTTTTGTCAACCATCACTGACATTACGATCTTAGATTCTTACAATAAAAAAGTTGATTTTCGTGCAAAAGATATTAATGGTTCGGTCACTAACTTTTTTAATTAAAAAATAATTGAATTACCTACCTAACAATGTCAAATGTTAATTCATAAGTGAGCCTCAATCTATTACAGAAATAATAATTTTATTACAGAAGTAGGCGAAGTTTGGGCGAGACTTTTTGACCATAGACCATTTCTAAATGGTGAGATAAAGTTTATGCTCAAAGAATTTGAGGTAGGCGCTCTAGACTTAATTTTGTGCTTGCATTTCTTACTAAAAACTATGAGTAACTCAGATTTATTACAAATATATTATCTGTGTTCATGTATTGCGCGTTGTCTTTTTTCAGGAAAGACGTGGAGATCGTGAAGTGGAGAATTTATTCTCGATTCTTGAGAAACTTACTGAGATAAAGGATACACAAGTTGATAAGATTAAGCGTGGAAGTGATACAGCACTCCCTGTACTTAGTGAGAAACTTGAGCAAGCCCTACAGCTGTGTGAAGGAGTTGAGAAGAATTACATTGAAGTTCAAAAGGTCTCTACAATAATAATTTTGACAGACAAAAACATGATATACACGGTGGGTACGAGTAACCCGCCAAATTTTAACCATTGATTCTAGAGCCTATTTGGAGTATATAATGTGGTGTAACATGTAGTCCTATAATGCATAATTTCCGAGATTTAAATTTTTTTATACACAATTCCATAGTTTATTTAATTTGAACTTTGTCACCTATAATGTGTGTTATTTAGTAAGAAATTGATTAAATTAATTTATGTTGTATGTCAATGATTTTGCTACTTACAACATAATCTATCTAGTAAATAATGCTTTAGGTTAAGGTGACAAAGTTCAAATTAAATTAAGTATGGAAATGATTTTTAAATAATAATAATTTCGGAAATTATGCTTTATTGGACTTCATGTTATACCACATTATATACTCCAATTAGGCTCTAGAATCGATGGTTAAAATTTGGCGGGTTACTCGTTCCCACCCTGTATACAAAGTGTTACAAAATAATATGTTGATGACACTACTTCCGTAATTTCTTTTTTATGCAGTATTTTGTAACACGTTGTATTATAACATACAATCATTACCCTTCCTTTGCTTCACCATCGTCGGGTAAAAAGACTAATATACTATAGTTAGTAAAATTCATAAACACAAAACTCAGAGGTTGACAACTTTTTTTTTCTTTTTCAAATTTAATTTCTTTGTTATTTGTAATGTTGTTTGTTTGTTCTTAATATTAGTTTTCTCTTATGCAGTGCTGGCAGACCCAAATTTTTCAAGTGCTTGTGAACCGTACTCAAAGCATATGCTTCTTTAATAACCTTTCGAGTGCTACAGCTAATGGGAATACTTACAAATGACATGACATAATGTTTTTGGTTTCAGTCTTGTGAACAAAAGAGAGCTGAGAATCGTGAAAAAAGGAAAAAGGAATGGGATCAGTTCATTGATGATATGAACTTTAAGTGCCAAAGGATAGATAACGCTTTTGAAGAAAAAGAAGAAGAGTTGAGAGACCTTTACGCTGACTTGAACCATAAACTTAACATAACCAAGTAACAATGGATTTAAAAGGACCTATAACAGATTCTTCCCTGAAAATTTACCCATCAGAAAAGTTGATAAAGTTTATAGAAACATTAAAGCAAGACTATGAAATCCCTAAAAATATTTCAAAATTTATGAAGGCTCAAAAGGTAACAGACAAAAATAAACTTAAACTCAAAAATACTAGTAACATTCACCACTTTAATGATACTGAAGTATCAAATTTGGAAAAAATTAAAGCTTCTGCAGTAGAAATTTCCGTTGATGAGCCTGGCATTAACATTGATGATACCAATAAAGATGTGGGGAAGGTGGTTGATGATTTATTTGAAGAGGCACTTAATGAGGATGCTGATAAAATAACAAAAGAGAATTTAGAGTCCGATATAGGTGAATCACAACAAAAGACACAAGACGAGGAGAAACCTAAGAAAAGACAAGATCATTTCCTGAAAACATCAGATTTAGATTGGCTGTATGTGTACCTCAACAATGTTAGGAGTACTGAAAAGAGTACACCATATTTACATGAGTTAATGGAAGGGACAGAAGTTGAAATGCCAGAGAACAGTGTTATTAAAAGGAATCCAGTGTTAGAAGAGAGATGTGTTAGACTAAGAGCTGAACAGGATGCCAGGGATTACAGAAAAATGACAAGAGGTGTTGATAATGTTAGGATGAGATTCCCTGATGACAGCATTGCATTCCAATGTAAGTAAACTAACATATAATAACCTGTTATATTCATTGAGGTAAGGAATCTCTGGGTGATGTTTCTTATATTACAACAGTGTCACACCCTAAGTTGACGAGTTAAAGCTATGTACAGTGCAATAGAACTCTTAAAATTACCTTTAAGGTTGTAATCTGCCTTTATTTGCTCTCTTATGCTCTTATGCTAGTCTAACTAACGTTACCCAAAAAAGTTTTTAAGAGCTTATTGTACTCCAATACTATACCTAAGTAGTATATTGCTTTGTACACTAACTACATATTCACTTTGCTACTGCAAGTCTATTATTAAGAAATTGCAAAGGATTCAAATTCTTTTTGAAATTAAGAACTTAGATTTCTTTAGAGATACAATGACTAGCATAAATTTATTCCATCTTGGTCCTGAGAGTAGCCAATGCATTTAATAGATTAGAAATGTCTATAGGTCTTAGATTCCACTTACCGTCAGATGGCATGTGGCATGTGTGCTCATTTGCTTCCTCCATGCTATAAGAAAGGTGGTGGTACCTGTATTTTCCTTTGCTTAGACTCTTGTTGGGAGGTTGGTGCGCGGTGGTGGACTCGAGGCTGTTCCTTTATAATGAAACTTTTAAGAAAACAGGATGATGCCTTTAAAATACTTCTGACAAAGCTATGCGACATATAATATTTGTTATGTTGGTATTTATGTATTGTTTTCTTTTATTACAATTAATCCTTTGACAAAAATATAAAAGGTCGTGAATTCAAGCCTCTTAAGATTTGAAAACAGAATGAAAAAGAATGACAAAAAATATATAAAATAGTTGATGTTATGGTTTGTATATTATGATAAGCATCACCAAATAAAGGAATAAGAATGTATAATTTAAAAATATACTTTTATTCAAGTCCATTATTATTATTTATCTATGTAGTAGATAAATAATAATAATGTCTTTTATAGTTCTAATTTCAAAATTGAAATAATTTAGTTGTTTCTTGTAGAGTTGGCTAAAAGCGTTACCTTCCATTCACCGTGACTGTCGTTACAGTTCCAAAAAAATCACAGTGAAAAATAATCGTGACTTTGTCACACCCGTCACTCACAAAACGACATGCGTTTTTGTAGCCGCTAGGCGTCACAAATCAAATCAGTACTTGTATCTCTGCTCAATGTGTAAATACTAATCTCGTACTTATTATTCGTTTTTGGAAAAATAAATTGTTATCATAAAACAATTTGTAGTTTTCTTCACGAATAAGGTTTAATTTAATACAGTGAAATAATATACTAATATAACGGCGAAAATGATTTATTTTTTTATTAAACCGCCCTTTCTAGCACTGTTATTAGATTATCTTGTGCTCTGTGCGAGCAAGAAGTCAATCGCTCTCTTTCACTTGCATCCGAACCCGACCCGATGAGTTGCCGATTAATACCGAATGGCGCCGAGTGAGCGAGTGGTCGAATCGAAGATCGAAATCGCCACGCGAGTCACGCGACTCGAGCGGAGAGCGCCGAGAACCCGTGGCGGCCCGTGCGATACATGATACATGAGTGACAGAGAGAGCTATGGAACGACCTACGTGATTTTGTAACGTTGTTCCGCCTTCGCGTGTCACGGTGATACTTTCCGACGGCGGATCACTGTGATTTTTTCATCGTGACGTTATTTTTCACCCACCTCTAGTTTCTTGTAGTTATTTAGTTTGAGTTCTAAACGAATTAGTTTACACCACCTGCCATGAATTTATGTCCTCAGTCATTTCTCTTACAAAGTTGTCTGGAAGAGATCGCTATTTAGCGGTAAGACCGCCTGTTTTATACCTATGATTTAAATGTACTGTTCCGTGTTCTGTTCTTATTTTTTAATTTTTGGTGTTCTATAAAGAGTATTTGCATTGTATTGTATTGTAGTTGCTAGTGCTTCTAAATTAGATTATAGGTATCTTTTTGTGGTCTCGTCATGTCTTTTGTTATGACACTTATGACTCAATTTACTAATTTCACAATTTAAAAGAATGTGGATAATATATTCTGGAACTATTTAAAGGATTTCACACTTAGCAACAATGATTGTGTGATTCATATGGCCCTATGAGTCACTTTAATAATGACTTGTAATTTTTTTCCAGTAAAGCAAATGAACCGGCAGCTAATTGCGATCGGCCAGTTTATAATTTCAATATTTGCTGGCTTCATGTTTGGGTTCCGCGGCGTGGAGTGGATGGTTGGTAACCTGGACTTTGGGTTCCGAATGCTCCTAGGAGTAATGTGTGCTCTTATCATTGCCCTAGCCGAAATATACTTCCTGGCTAAGAAACTTAATGAAGAACTGAGTGTTCCCGAAACTGTTCAATTGGGAGGACCACCTAAATTTGCTAATCAAAACACATTTGATTACAACCAAAAGAAAAAAACCGATGAAAAACAACATCAGGATTAATTTAAGTTTAAAGTACATTTTGTTTTTTGTGCATATATTTACCTAGCTGTTGTATGAATGCTTTGTTTAAATGAGTACATAAGATTGTAAAAACAGTGTCTTTATTTATTTTATTTCATAAAAATTTTGATTATGGACCGTCGATTTAGGGCTACCCTCCTGTATCCCCCCCCCCTGCGGAACCCCCTGGTTGGGGAGATATTCAAGGTTAAAGTTTTGAGGTTAGAATAGGTCTATTTAGTTATTAAAATGACATGGAAGTTGGGAGGAGGGGGAGGGTAACCCCCTGTACCACCCCGGCTACCATCCTCACCCTAGCTACCCCCCTGTACCACCCCGGCTACCAACCTCACTCTAGCACCCCCTGTACCACCCCTCCTACCATCCTAACCCTAGTTCTCCTGTACCACCCCTCCTACCATCCTCACCCTAGCACCCCCCTGTACCACCCCGGCTACCATGCTCACCCTAGCACCCCTGTACCACCCCTCCTACCATCCTAACCCTAGTTCTCCTGTACCACCCCTCCTACCATCCTCACCCTAGCACCCCCCTGTACCACCCCGGCTACCATGCTCACCCTAGCACCCCTGTACCACCCCTCCTACCATCCTCACCCTAGCACCCCTGTACCACCCCTCCTACCATCCTAACCCTAGTTCTCCTGTACCACCCCTCCTACCATCCTCACCCTAGCACCCCCCTGTACCACCCCGGCTACCATGCTCACCCTAGCACCCCTGTACCACCCCTCCTACCATCCTAACCCTAGTTCTCCTGTACCACCCCTCCTACCATCCTCACCCTAGCACCCCCTTTACCACCCCTCCTACCATCCTAACCCTAGTTCTCCTGTACCACCCGTCCTACCATCCTCACCCTAGCACACCCCAGTATCACCCCGGCTACCATCCTCACCCTAGCACCCCTCTGTACCACGCAAACCCCAGCTACCCTCCGGTACATAGAAATACCTTGGAATGAAGGGGGGAAGGCTACAGTATACTTGATTGAACAAAATGGGCGGAGCTTATATAAAGGAGTGGGCGGGGCTTAAATAAAGAGGAGGGGCTTGTCAGAGTATTGAATGATACCTTAAAAAGTGAGAGAGGCTTATACTGGATGATTTTGGGGTCATGATCCGGAATGGCCAAAAGTGAATAAGATGGTCATACTGAACAACTTTTCCGATGGGACCAACCACGAAATCGCCAAAAAAAAACAGCTGTTCCATACATTAACGGTGAATTAATTGAGAGTTAATGTATGGAGCAGCTCGTCTAACCTAACCTAACCTAATCCAAATGTTTTGAATTTCGACTTGGGTCTCTATAGTACCTACTAAATTTATGACTCTAAATCGAAAGCTGAAAGTGTTTGAATTAGGTCACTATAATTCTAAAAGTGCGATATATCGCATTATAAATACATAATGGAAATTTGTTTTAGCTATTATTATGTTTTTTTTTCCTCAGACTTATTAGAATTTCAATATAAATTCCAAATTTCCATTATTTCAAATTATTTTTAAAATTTAAGTAACTTACTTTAACACGTCTTTGTAAGGATTAACTCTAAAAAGACTTTTGGTAATACTAAGATATTTCGTACTTTCAATCACATATACCTACTCGCAATCGAGAAGGTTAGACTTTCAAATGGTCCGATTTTCAAATAGTCAGCTTTGGTACCTGCAGTCATAATATCAAATTCCAAAAAACTATATTCTATAGGTGGGTAGGTTTAGGTTATGAATATAAAGGCAATCAATTAATTAAATTCCTGATAGCCTGACCATTGACAAAGTTAACGACGTTATGCGACAGACACAAATAATTATTTACGATGGGGTGAATAGAACAGCGTAAAATAAACCATTATCTGCTAAGTATAGGCTTATCGCTTGTATTAAGCTGCGTACACACTACAACGTACGCCAACGAAGCTAACTCCTTTTGCTAGAAAGGGAGTTCCGCTTGTACCTAATTTGTAAGTTGTAGCTTTATAAAACGGGGCCCTGAGGACGACTAAATGATTATAATTGCTATTTATATACAACTAGCTTCAGCCCGCGACTTCGTCCACGTAGATTTAGATTATCGTTGTTCCCTCGGGAACTTTTAAATTTTCCGGGATGGAAAGTAGCCTATATGTTCATTCGGGATATAAGCTATCTCCACTCCAAATTTCATCTAAATTAATCCAGCCGTTGCAGTGTGAAAGAATAACAAACATCCATACATACAAACTTTCGCGTTTATCATATTAGTAGGATAATGAGGTAGCAAGCATAAGAAAAATTAAACGAAAGTGGAGATGGTGGACAGGACAAGTCATATTTAAAAAAATAGAAATGTCTATTAGTGGAAGTAAAATCATTGCGGGCAGAGCTGTAGAAAGAGCGTTCGTCCGGTGGCCTTCAGCGATCATTCGATCGAAATCAGAGTTCGATTCCTTTGATGTTACCGCCACGCTTTGGATCGCCGATCGTTGGCGTTCGCTAAAGCGTCCAACGAAGACCAACGAAGGCCAGCGAAACCTATTGGTTGGCATTTGTTTTGCCGGTGTGTACGCAACTTTATAGAACGAAAACATAAAATAAAAAACACGTTGAAAAGTAAGGTTTCTAAATAGATAACTTTTTTTTATTTCATATAACACATAAAAAAAATACGAAACCTCTTAAAATATTAACTATAAATAAAATAACCCTTGCAGTTTACCCCGTATCTTGTCATTTCACCAAAAAACGTTTCACAAACCGATTCATTTCACAAACATATCATTTGGCAAACTGCATTTTTTCCGAAACTGTAATTATTTCAGGACCATCGTGTAGAACCCAATAGGTAAGGATGGGTAAGTTTTATAAAAATCTTGAACTATTTACTTAGTCTCTGAAAAAAATGTGACAGACCTATTTTAAGAAAAAAATTGATGATGACTTGAAGATCGGAGAGGACTAAGGAGGTATTACTTCCAATCGTGCCATCATACAGGTACCAAATATTAAGATCTGAAGATAAATTATGCTTGATAATGGGATTGATGGCTAGGCTAAAGATGACGGGGCCAAGCGGGTCACCTTGTTGGCAACCGACACTGGATGGGATCTCATTGTTTTTGTACATTCATTTTTAAAGTGAACTGTAACATTGCCAAACATAGTTCCGGAAGTTCAATTTTAATTTGTTTAAGTAATGCACAGCGATTAACAGAATTAAATGCTTTTTAACGTAAATTTTCACTAAAATATCAAAGTTACACTACGCAGCGTACTTCCTACTGCTATGGGCCGAATACCGCCGTCTTTCTTTTTTAAAGCTATTAGATTGGCTCCGTAAAGCACCGGAACTACCTCTGCACATACTTTTCCTGATAAAATGAGGTTGACGAGCGAGTTAGTTTCTTCAGTAAAATTTGCCCGGCATCACCCGCCGGAGGGCTTGTAAGGTCTTTAAGGTGTTGCGGGGTTATGCCGTCCAAACTGCCCACAGAACCGTAGGGAAAGGAACGCACCGCTTGGAGCGTGGCAGTGTCCGATCTGTGATACACAGTGGCTGGTCAGAAACTGACGGAGAATCGGGTAGCTGCGAAGAGGCAGACGGAGAAGGATGTTTGTCCTCGTGACTCCTTTCAGCGTCTCTGTCGGAAAATTTATTATCTATGAGATTAATTTTATGTTTGAAAGTATACTGTGAGCGAAAGAAAATGAACTGTCTGAGTCAGTACAAAGAAGGGGAGGGAAATTTGTATGTAGAGGAGGGAAATATAGGTGAAAAACTTAAGTAAAGGACCTGTTGTATGTAGTTGTACCAAATCTGTATATACCATTCGACATCCTTCATTTCATATTTTAGTGGTGGTAGGACCCTGTGCAGGGTCCGTCCGGATCGCTACCACCATCTTATCCATTAACCACCCGCCAAGCAACAGTGTTCGCATTGTTGTGTTCCGGTGTGGGGATAAGACAACCGGTTTGACATTTCAGCCAAGAATTTGGCTCCTGCTGCTATTCAGCAACCTGACAGGTTTTTGGAACATGTTCCAATTACTATCAATCATTTAAATTAAATGACAAGACAACAGAGGAGCTCAACCCTGGCAACCAAAATTGTAATAAATATAAGGACAAATTTAGCAGCAAAGTATCTAATTATATCACTCTGGTTCACCAGAATATTCAATGTATAAGGAGTAAAGACCTGCAAGTCGAGTTATTTCTTAATAGTAATAGCATTGATATTTTATGTATAACGGAACACTGGCTCACTAGTAACGAAGCTATGTTTAATTTTATCAACCACCAGGTCGGCAGTTTATTTACTAGAAATAGCTCGATACATGGCGGGTCGTTAATCATATTAAACAATAAATTAAAATTTAAAGACCGTAAGGACATTGTGTCCTTATCTGTTGAACGAATATTAGAACTCGCTGCAATAGAGTTAGAGCAATTCATAGTTGTATGTGTATATAGGCCACCATTAGGCAATTTCGAAATTTTTGAGAAGATTATGGAAACTGTTCTAATAAAATTATCTTATTCGAGAAAAAAAACAATTATATGTGGAGATTTTAATGTAAATATTTTAGAAAACAGTCCACTAACTAAAAGATTAATAAATCTTTTCAAATCTTTCGGCCTGACACATACTTTTTTGGAGCCAACTAGAGTTACTGACACTAGTGCCACGTGTATTGATAATATTTTTACTGATATAATTCCTATTGGTAAGAGTGTGATCAGCAACCTGGAATCGGATCATTTGGGTCAATTAATTAAATTCAAATCCGTATCGAATAATATTCCAAAAAAAGAAATTACTTTTGTGCCAATAACTGCAGACCGTGTGGAAAGAATGAGACATAACCTAGTGCATAATTTGCCCTTTCTAACAACTGATAAGGGACCCAATGACATGTACAACTCATTCTTTCACACATTCATAAAACAATTTAACGCAGTATTTACATCCAAATCGGTTGTGGTTGGTGGTGCAAAGGTTTTCAGTGACTGGGCTACTGCGGACTTACATAAGCGTAGAAGAATACTGTATCATCTATATGAGGAACGGAGGTATAACGCGAGTGAGGAGTTTAAGGAACATGTCAAACAGTATTCTAAGCAATTCAAGATAGACTGCCGTATAACTAAGCGAAATTTTTTAAGTAACAAAATCTTGAATAGTTCTGATGTTATTAAAACGACCTGGAAAATAATTAATGAAGAAACAGGTCGCCGAAAAAAGAACATTAACGACTATCGTTTAAAAGTAGATGGTAAAATAATAGATTCCAATCCAGATATCGCAATTGAATTTGAAAAGTTTTTTACCGATATACCAGTGTCCACGACTAAGTGCTTGAACTCTTCGCCTGCGTCTGCCATTGTACTTTTAGAAGATAACGTGCCTGAATGCAGTATATACTTTGAATTCAAGCGCGTTACTGCCTTGGATGTAATTAAGGCATTCAACTCAATCAATATAAAGAAAACCAGTGACCTTTGGGGAGTGTCGGTCCATGTACTCAAATCCTTAATTGAAGTCATAGCATCTGACTTAATGGTCGTATTTAATCACTGTGTTGATTGTGGTGAGTTTCCTGATCTTATGAAACATAGTAAGATAATTCCATTATTCAAAACGGGTAGTACTTTTGACCCCACAAATTTTAGACCAATATCCATACTACCCACTTTCAGTAAAATATTTGAGAAATTGATTTTGTCACAGTTAGCGGAACATTTTCGGTATAATAATTTATTACACAATAAACAATTTGGTTTTACTCGGGGTCGCTCGACAACCGAAGCTGGTGTTGAGTTGATTAAAACCATTTTTAATGCCTGGGAAGGGTCACAGGATGCTTTAGGTATTTTTTGTGATCTGTCCAAGGCCTTCGATTGCGTTAACCATGACACATTGATCAGGAAACTACACCACTATGGAGTTAGAGGTACTGCGCTAAACTTAATAAAAACGTACTTATACGGGAGAATACAAAGGGTAGACGTGAATGGAGTACGATCACCTGGGTCATTGGTCTCAATGGGCGTACCACAGGGCTCAATATTGGGTCCATTTTTATTCCTCATCTACATAAATGACTTACCTTACCTTATAAAGGACAACCATGATATAGTCTTGTTTGCTGATGATACGTCACTTGTGTTCAAAGTTAAACGACAACAGCAGTTTAATGTCAATGTAAACAATGCTATATCAAAAGTAGTCGATTGGTTTAGTGTTAATAATTTATTACTGAATGAGAAAAAGACGAAATGTATAAAGTTCATGACTACTAATGTGAAAAATAGTCAAACTACTGTAACTATTAAAAATGACAAACTAGACCTAGTTAATGATACAGTGTTTCTTGGTATAACGTTAGACTCCAAGCTCCAATGGGGTCCTCATCTTGCTGGATTAGCGGGTAGACTCAGTTCTGCAGTTTTTGCAGTTAATAAGATTCGGCAATTAATAGACTTAGATACCGCTCGATTAGTTTATTTTAGTTACTTCCATAGTATTATGTCATATGGTATTTTACTGTGGGGTAGTGCTGCTGATGTAAATAGCATCTTTGTTCTGCAGAAGAGGGCTATTCGTGCTGTCTACAAGATGGGCCAGAGAGACTCGCTTAGAGATAAGTTTAAAGAAATTAACATATTGACCATGCACAGTCAATACATTTATGAAAACATTATGTATGTTCATAAAAACATCGCTAAATTTAGAAAGAACTGTGACATACATAATGTTAATACCAGAAATAAATATAAGCTTGCAGTGCCCTTCACGCGGCTCCATAAAATAAAAAACTCTTTTATGGGTAATTGTATTAGGTTCTATAATAAGCTCCCAAGTAATGTTACTGAACTATCAGTAAATAAATTTAAGAGTTACGTTAAGCGTAAACTAATTTCTAAAGCATATTATAGTATTAAAGACTATATTAATGATAACAATGCTTGGGACTGAATTGCTTGTAATAAAATGTTTAGTCCTTACGACAAAAGGTTGCGAACGTCGAAAAAAAAAGACATCCGACAGAGTTTCTTACAGGTTCTTCTCTGATCGGTCGCGATTTGAACCTGCAGTCAATTTAGGCTAAGTCGCTACTATGACGTTTCAAAAGAGTTTATTATTTGTAAACCTACTTGAATAAAGATTATTCTGATTCTGATTCTGATTCTGGTGAAATTACTAGCATAGAGGTATTCCATCGTAGTCCTCAGGGTTGGCAGCGCATTTGAGGTCTTAGGATTATAATCTTGAGAATTCAAATGTCTATGGGTCTCAGATTTCACTTACCATCAGGTGGCCTGCTCGTGCTCGTGTGCCTTCTCCTTAACATAACAAAAAAAAAAAAAAAATTGATGTAAGTAAGTTCCATATTACTTTTGTACACAACTACATACAACAAGGCCTTTACTTAAGTTTTTCACCTATATGGATGCAAGGTTTCTTGTAATAATAACCATCACAGATATCGGCTAGATACGCTCATTGAAGGTAGGACAGATGGACGGACGGGGGGACGGGGGTATAAGTAAAGGGGTCCAATTAGGCACCCTTTCGGTATAGAACCCTAAAACTACGAAATGGAATAAAACAGGAGTTTAGTGAAATGAAATCGATAACTGCGTGTAAAGGAACGGGTGCGGTGCAAAAACATGACTTTTTGTTTTGACAGTTCAGTTGCACAACTATTGATTATCCTGCGTCTTGCGTTCTCCAACATTCGACACGGTTTGTATTCGATGAATCATAATATTTTGCTCGTTTATATTTAAGCAGACGCCGCGCTACATTTACATACTTCGCTGTAACTTGCTGTGTAGTTGACGTCTTCCTCTGGGCGATCAGTTCATATTATTGAGCAATAATCAATTATTATATTATAAAAAATATTTGTAACGTGGGCATAACTGCGCATTTTCTCTGCTTGTATAACTTTAGTGTTATTTCAGTACAGTGCGTTTAAAGGTAAGACAAGTTTTTAACTTGATAACTTGAAATCAACATCAAAATGGCGTCATTGCCATTGCGCATGTAAACACTTATTGATTAGGTACAATCGGATTGTGCATGACCTATTTTGATGGCCAGTCAGTTTCATTGATTGTCTTTGTGTACTATAAAACTGTGACTTACTTGACGCCATAAATAAAACAGGTAGGATTACAAAAATAAATTTTGTAAGTATATATAATGACTTAATAACGTATGGTCAATATCGCCTGTGTGAATATAAGACGGTGTCGGTCCACCTTGTTGGAGGTCTACTCACGTTGCGTCTTCCGGTAAGCAGACGCCGTTCAAAAAGTCTTCAACCATATCGGCCATCTGTTCTACGAGCGATATATCCCGCTCGCCGCCTAGCAATTCTTAGGGGTATGTCGATGACTTGCGGGAAACCGATGGATGCAAGCGGAGCAGGACCGGTCCTTGTGGCAAACCTTGGGGGAGGCCATGTCCAGCAGTGGTGGACATATATTTTCTTCTTTCAAACTTAATTTCGTTATTTTTACAGTGGAAATGGAAGACCTTGTACCCTTCAAGTTATTCTGCTTCTGGCAGCCAGGAGAAAAGCCAGAAGTGCGCCGTTTTGGCATTGAAAAGAGTGTGGTCACTAGCTATCTCTATCTGAATGCTAAGCTGCAGGAAATCTTCCCAGGGTTGAAGGCAAAGTCCTTCACTGTTCAGTGGAAAGGTAAATATTATTAAGCACTTGTCTTTGAGCTCCCAGATTTGTATAAAAAGTCTGGATGCCCTAAGGTTTTAATTTGAGAAAAAATAGCACACAGGCAATTCTAAATTCAGCATAGATTTATCTATGCCTGTGTTGACCCCTAAACACTAAAATTGATGACTACTGTTACTGATGTACTGTTTTCCTTTTTTAGAGTCCTGCCTATTTTAGCAGTTCTTGGTATTTCTGATGTATGTCATCCTTAATTGCAGTATGTGTAAAAACTCATTTTGCAAGCACTTTGAATGAGTTGTTATGGTCATCATCATTATCTTGATAATGAAGTTCATTATATGTGTATATTATGGTGCTATTTCAATACAGGAATATGTTCCAATACCTTTTTAGATGATTGTTCCAACAATATGTTAAACCGGCATAAGTTTAGCACATTGCGGGATATTTTACATCATACCTTTAAGTGTTAAAATTTCATGATGTCATTCTTTTGGCTTTTTGTCCTAATACATTTAAATGTTTATTTTAAAATATCATTATTTTAATTGCTGTACTGTACTTACTACTTCAGTATTTTTCTTCCCTGTTTAGATGCGGATGGGGATGACATCACCATTTCATCCGATGAAGAAATGATGATTGCATTGTCTATGATGCGCAGTGACGCTTACAAGCTTTATGTGACTTGCAAAGCTCCTCAGGAGCAGGAAGAACTCGATGTTATCCTCACCTCTTTCCCTGATGTGGGTTGTGGTAAGTTTGCTCTTGGATTTGAATATAATGGAGTCTGTTGTTTGCTGATACCGATGTGGAAGTTTATGTTAAATAGGGTCAATAGATGCCAATAATAACTAGTAAGGAGTCATAGTTTACCTTCATGAATTAGATTTACATTATACATACTTGCTTTTAGCAGTTTTATTTCGAACTTAGGTTAAAAAAATGTTTTGTAATAGGGCTTGAACTTGGTACCTTACAATTGCGGGTTAACACCCTTAGCCCAATGAGGTTCTACCCCATGGGGCATTCACGTGTGAACTTGGTGACCATATCACTACAGGATGACATTTGACCTCAGTTTTCCTGGTACAAGTCTTGACTACATGATACGGTATAAATATTGTTCTCACACAAAGTGATGATTAAGCAAATTTGATTACCATAGCTTGAAGCAAATTACGTCACGCATTAATTCAGTAGCTCTGGTAATTTATTCATTTAATTCTTGTTTTAAACCACTTTAGTGTAAACATTTTTATACTTTATAGTTTTATGTTTCGTAACATGAAAAAGTGGTATCAGCGTAATTCGTCCCATTCGTTTTTCGTTCATTTCTTATGTCCGTCTCATTCTGTGTTCGTCACTCATTCTTTATTCGTCTCGATCGCTATATGTCCCTATCGTTTTAAGTTCAATTATGTAACCTGTCTCTTTCTTAACAAGTCTTTTTCGCTTTTCGTCACGGTCTTCCTAGGACTCATTCTTTCTTATTCCCTTTCGATTTTTGTCTCGTTCACTTATTTGTCTCATTTTTTTTCATGGATTCGTTATTAGTCACATTCGTGATTAGTCTCATTCATTTTCAGTCTAATTCTAAGTTCGTTACATTCGTTTTGCGTCTCGGTCACTATTTGACTATCTTTTTCCGTCAATCTTGTTTTTTTTTTATTATATCTTATTGACCGAGTGATCGTCATAATTTCATGTAATTTCATACATTTAAAATAACACTTCGAATTCTGACAGTTCATTTCCTTGGAAAGATTACCATCATAATTTGACCTCTCGATACGCAAACGCGATTAAGAAGTTACTGTCAAATCAAATTTATATTAGACGCTCAGTACACTCCTTCGTTAACCTTAAACGCTTGACATGCGGAATTCGAAAATGACTTCTGTTTTGCATTCCGAAATGGCAGTCATGTTTTTTTTTGTAAAAACTCGTACTCGTTTTCTTAGTTTTTGTGGCTGTGGAATTAGAAAATTTGCGTTTCAAGATGTTGGCCATGATTTTATTGTAAAAGAATACCATGACCATTATTGACGGCATATCAAAATCTATTAATGCAGTTATTCTTATGAAATAATGTTTATCTTGAGAAAAATTCCCCCAGACCCTTCAGAGCCCTCATTTTTTTCCGCTCTGTATATGTACGGGACATATAAACTTCAATTTGTTTATGAATTCCGATCCGGAGGACATACGAATAGCAACTAAGACCTAGTAGTACGGGACGATTAGCGAACGTGCCCAAAAAAGAACGGAACGAGTTACCATTAAAGACAAAAAAAGAGTGAGACGAATAACGAAAGTGACTAAAGATAAAGTGCGAATGATACCAAAAAAGAGAGACACAAACAAAGACATAGTCCTAGGAAGACCGTGACGAAAAACGAAGAAGACTTGTTAAGAAAGAGACAGGTTACATAATTGTACTTAAAACGATAGGGACATATAGCGATCGAGAGGAATAAAGAATGAGTGACGAACACAGAATGAGACGGACATAAGAAATGAACGAAAAACGAATGGGACGAATTACGCTGATACCGAAAAAGTCATGGTCACTGCATACTTTGTAATTGAATTGAAATCATAATTCTAGCATACCAGTGGAGAGATGAGTGGTAGTGTAGCCTTGAGATAGAAAATAGACTTGTGTGTATAATTATCATTAATAGATCTATTTTAAACTCTATTTAATGTTAGTTCTTAATCAAACTTAACCTCCTAAGGCCCAAGGTCCTACCTGTAGTACTTATTAACTTTGTCATTCAGACCCAGCCCCTTCAACAGTTGTGTAGTCATAGCATACCACGGTCCTACCAGTGGGACTTATAGAAATCCTACTGGTAAGACTGTGGTAAGCTATGACTACACAAGTACAATAACAGAAAAAAAAAGTGTTTTAAGTACTTGGGTCACAATGAGTATAAAACAATAGTAGTAACTGGGAGGTCTACGGGCCGTAGTGACTACATGCTAAATTTTTCGTTGGGCCTTAGGAGGTTAAAAGATAGATAGATATACACAAAATTTTGGATGGCTAACTATTACTCGCGACTTTGCTATATCCATATATAAACCAAATGTTTATAACTACATCAATTGGTTGAGTCATTGACTTGTGATGGAGGAACATACAAACAAATAAACAAAAACTTTTGTATTTACAATATGATTAATCCACTAGTAAGCTGGTAGACTCAGATATGTGAAGGTGCCTAGGTACAGGGCCTACAAACGCAATAAAGACTTTCATTTTCCACGAAAACACGCCGCGCTTCCTACGTTGGCGTTTCGAGGTTGCGTAAATTGAATGTCCGTGCAATTAAGTACAGTTTATATCTGTTTGTTTAGAAGAAAACGCGGCTCACGAAGGCGTGGTGTGCGACGGCTGCGACACTCCTGTGATTGGTTTCCGCTACATCTGTACCATCTGCCCCAACTTTGATCTGTGCTCGACCTGTGAGGCTTCCAGCATGCACCCCGAGCACTGCATGCTGCGTGTACCGGTGCCGTTATTGCCGGTAAGAGGACTACGCTGATGGTAGCTGGGTCAATGTAGCATGATTCCTGTGACAACCGTATTCTGTTATTTTACAGTCACTGTACAGTTGAAGTCATTAAATTTCTAAGACTTCTTATACACGCCCCTATGCTACTGACAATAAGGTCTATGTATTCTAATTATATTTGGTGCTATGGCCGTATAGATATTAGTGCTATAGATTGCATTCAAGCAAGGCATTTAAAAAAAGGTGATTAATCATTTACATTACTGAACGTCTCGTCGCGAGGTTTGTATCAATGTAGTATATTATGTGCAAGGCAAAGAGAAAAGTGATGTAAGAGCGGTTACAGGGATCATCCCAGATTGACCCAACTATAATCACATGCGTCTCTATACGAGACACTTATCGTGGCTGAAGCGCACACGCACTGAGAGCGGAGGCGCCTAGGCGGTGAGGTGAGGCGCATTCCCATGCTAAAAACGCCTCTACCACCCTTTCGGCTAGAGGTAACACGTACTTACTGGAATAGATTTTTGGAACAGGTCTTCTCATGTACTCGTACGTACGCGTTCAGACGCGACCGCATTTTAGCGTACGAGTATTTAGGAGTACGGCGACTTTCAACGTCCAATCGGACGCGCAACTCGCTTTAGGCGCCGTGCCGACCGCGACAGCCGAGTCCGTCCGTATACTCCGTCGTAGCGTTCGGATTATTTCGGAAGGGCTCGGGGTCACTTCGCTTCAATTTAGCGACCGGCGCCAAGACAGACGCATAATAAAATGGCCCGTTTTACTCATTGACTCGCATACTCGTAAGTACTCGTGGCGCTAGTCTTTGTCACTAGTATTTTTGTGGACGTGTACTTGGAAGACTCATTACAGTCAGTACGTATTTTGCCTAGTACGTCTCGCCTCTACTTTCGGCACGCTTTATACAAAAGGAACGCGTCGCACTGCACCTCCTCTCTTAGTGTACTTGCAGTATTCTTTGTTCCTCAAGCTTTTGATTAGTATAGTAATCTAAGGGTGCATTCCAGCGCGCACTGATCCGTGCGGTTCTCAAGCGCTCCCGCCACATCATCAAGAGCGTGGGCGCCAGCTCTGCTGCTGCTGCTCAACACGACGCAACGTTTAAGCGCCTTCGCCGCGACCTCAGCGGCGACAAGAAGCGCGAGCGCCGCGACCACCGCGACCACCGTGACCACCGCGACCACCATCGTGACCACCACCGCGAGCACTCGCGCCGCTCCCGCTCCGGCTGGCTCGATACCTTCGCTACCTACATGAATGAATTCGCCAACGTCGCTGGCGACATCGACCTCCCTGGTTTCGAAAAAAAGGAAAAGAAGAACTCCGCTCACGCGCAAGAGAAGCCCGCAGCCGCTGCTGCTTCCGCTTCCGCGCCTGCATCCTCTTCCGCGCCCGCGTCCACCTCTACGGCAAACCCGGGCACCTCTATCCCCCAATGCCCGTTCAAAGTACCCATTGCTAACGTCCAGGATGTCTTCGAAGTCTACATGAAGCGGATGCATGAGCAGTGCAACAAGAATAAGGAGATGGGCCAGGGCGACAGGAAGTCTGATAAGGCAAGCGTCAATACTGAGGCGCCGCCGTCCGCCACCGGTGTCAAGAGGGAGCCATCTATGGAGAAGGCTGATGATTGGATGATGGTTAACCAGGACAAAGGTGAGCGAACTTACTGATAGGCTTTATTTTTAGGGTTCTTTTGTATTTGGCATACAAATATTTATGACTAAATTATTCTTAGATTTGATGGACGTGAATGAGGTACCATCGGCCCCCGCAGTGCAGAGTCCGATCGAATACAACTTGCCAGAGGAGTTCCGTCATCGCGTCAGCATCTCTGGAGGCAACCTGTACCCGCCGCTTAACATGGCTACCGCAGGTTGGTATTTTAAACTCATCAGGTTATTAACTTTTCGGAACCCGTGAGACATTTTAATTGAATCATTAAAATTCGAATTTTAAATCTTTTGTCAAAAAACAATACTCGTACAGTTCGAAATTAGTATTTAAGGGTATGACATCTATTGATGCCACTGGGCTCCGACGGGTTAAACGTGAGGGTAATCGGATAGCTGGATTAAAAACACTAGGTCGATTTGTGTGAGATTGGTGGATGATATTAATATCGACCATCGGGTGTGTAATAATAATAAGCGATATCCTTGCGTCATAATGTACATAATACATATAATTAGTGGTCGTATCCCTATTGACACTACTGGTAACGTTTAGTGTTGGACACTAAAGAGCCCGAGGCGCTGCAGCCGGCGCCCGCGCCCGCGCCCGCTCCCGCCACCGCTCCCGCCACCGCCCCCGCGCCCGCCACCGCCCCCGCGGCCGCCACGGCTCCTCAGAAGGCCCCGCCGCAGCAGCAGCCGCTTCACCGCAGTGAGTAATACCAACGATTAACGTTAACTCAACCCCTAACTTTATCGTCGACATTACAGCAGCCGAATATCGTCCACCGCTTAGTGCGAGACACTGTCATTGCTTTACGAGGACAGCGGGTGGGTTGCCGCTATGCGGCACCTCCGCTCCGTAACTACTAATGCTAGACAGGCTGAGTCGCTTAGGATCCACCGGTTGACAAAGAGCTTCTAGAGAGATAGGGTCATTACGAAACCTGCCCCGGTATACTTTAGGAGTTTTTTGTCAGTGTGTGTATTACAGCAAAGAAATCGTAATGTAGGTAGTTTTTAATTTGCACTGGCTTTTAATTTACAAATTACAGTTCGTTAGTCACGACTGTAGATAATGAGTCACTGATACGAGTGATACAAAACAAACGTGATATTATTATGTAGGACAGTTTTATTGATAAAGTGACAGAGATATTTCACGTTTTACTTTCATTAGCTCAAACTAGGCATCTTGAGATTACCGAATGACACTATTAGAATCAATGTCCAAATAATTTAATCTTGTTTTTCCCAGGGTTAATACGACGGCTTTAGGTATAATAGCGATTTGCGCGCACAATGATTGATGTTAACTTAACATAACCTAAGTCGATCAATACCGCCTAGCGTGTAATATCACCCTTACAGCAGTTTATCATTTAAATACCCAAATCTTTCTCCAGGTCCCCACATTGAAGCAGCTCTTCAGCAGATGCTATCTATGGGCTTCACCAACGACGGTGGCTGGCTGACGCAGCTGCTCGAGAGCAAGAACGGAAACATCGCTGCTGTTCTCGACCTTCTCACCCCAGTTAACCCCAAGCGCAAGTAAACCAAGGACGTGAGAAGAGGGGTTGACGAAGACGCCGTTCTACTTGCTGTAATTTCTTGGAGTATAGTACACTGGCACACAGACTGGACGATAAGACGACACGGATGCGATACCAACAAGCTGCACCACCGCTTTTAGCTTATTGAATCACTAAAGCGTCTCAAAGCCCACATATAGATAATACGAAGTATTTACGGTTGTGTTAGTGCTTTTGGAGTTATCATTTTGGAGCGTCCAGTTGTGCCCTTCTATTTTTTTTCTATTTAAGTATCATATTAACCTTTAACCTTCGTGTCGTGTAGTTAATTTAATGGAAAAAAGTAACCAACGTTTCCGTTAGACTACCAAGGTTAAAGTTTATTTAAATTTGTCATAATTATATGCAATACACTGTATTCATGTTAACAACAAAATACCACTCTTCAATGTACTAATTTTATTAGTAAATACATTAACAGTAATTAGGGCGGCAGTGGACGCTTGGTGCAGTCTTCATTTCAAGAAGTTTATTACCTTCAAGGAAGTACAGCTAACAATACCACTTCCATATTTAGTGGAATAATATAATTATTTACTATCTTTATTGTAATTGTATGCAGTTAGCGCATTTAAATGTATTAGATTAGAATTAGAATGTGAAAAGGTATATAAACACTGAATAAATGTAGTGGTTAATTATTTTTAATCACTTTTATTATTTTAATAGATTGCAAGTAGTATATAATTAATGAAACGTTATCTTATTCGGCCTATTTATGTACCTGTATTTGTTTTATGGAAAATGTAAAACTAGATTTAAAGGTTAGTATTATTGTTGATTGAAGAGGTACAGGTTTTTTTGACATTTCTGCCATTCGTTTACTTTATTTAGTTTCCTTATTACTGTTAACAGTTTAATACGTAGATATATTCAATTGATGTTAGTAGTCCTATCAATGCTATTATTGGTCGCTTATCAAGTCTTCTTACATAACATTGCGTAAGTTTAAAACAAATACAATTTTATGCAACATGGTCAACAACGGGCGGTCTTACATAGCGATATCTAAAGGCTATTTCTTGTAACTAGAGACTTGATAACTACCAAAAACAAAAAATACGTATTTCTGTGTGTATTGATGATATTGGAGCTTCATAAAAATATTTAATGTAATGTTCTCGTTCGAAGAAGGAAGCAGACTGGCTTTGCAAATAAGCCTGACAGCGCAGGATGTGATAACAACAGTGTGATGTAACTTTTAAGGGCTAGTATTAAAAATCTCGACTTTCAAAACTATTTGATGTATGCAATGTGTATTTGTAGTATCAATAAAGGTTAATGGGCAAGTGGTCGTGTTCTTGTTTGATTACCATTTTTACTAGACTGCCGAAGAAAAAGCGTTATCTTTTTGGCGGTTCCCTAATGTTTAACCGTGTCAATCATATTTTTGGCTAAAAGTACGGAGCCCGTTTTTGGCCTGTATGCATGGTTCTTTGTTTCCTTGTAGAGGCTTAACGGATGGCCCGTTCTCGACAAGCAAGGTGTCTTACCGTCGCCGGTGTCACTGGATACTTATTTGCATGATGGTAAAACCTATGATAACTAACATTATATTGATGGCATTATACAAACGGCATTGAAAAGATCAAAGCGAAGTTTGGACTGAAAGATGTAGTGACTATAAGATTGAAAAGAGCATGCTTCGATGGTTCGGTCAGTTGGCAAGGACGGATGAAAAACGATTGACGAAAGAAATATACAGTGCAAAAGTGATTAGAAGGGTCGGAAGGAGCCTACGTTTTTGTACCAAATCGGAGAAACATGGCTAGGAATTCTCTTTCTTTATCATTGCTTATGTATATCGCATGTACAGAACAATAGTGACCCAATTCAAAATTTCAGCTTTCGAACTACAAGTCATAAATTGATTACTATAGAGACCTAATTCGAAATTTAAAATGTCTGAATTAGGTCTCTATAGTTCTGAACGTGCGATATGACACTGTAGATTCTTTTGGCACACGATCTGCCTAACACCCTGTATATATTATGATATGACACTGAAGATTGCACGACCAACAATGTCTAGAAGCGAAGAAAAGTGACCTTGAATGTCGTTGCTTATATTTTTTCTCTTTCTCAAAAACTCAGGATCACGCTAAAGAAAGGGCAAAAAACATAAGCGACGTCATTCACGGTCACTTTTCTTCGCTTCAAAGCGTTGTTCGCCGTGCAATCTTCAGTGTCATATCATAATATATACAGGGTGTTAGGCAGATCGTGTGCCAAAAGAATACGGCTGGTAGGTAGGGTCACTTGCAACACACTTTATGCTAATTTACACTCATCGTGCCCCCGGTTTTTTTTTTTAATTTTTAAATTTTATTTCGATATACTTTGGGGTATATTAAGTAGTTTACAGTTATCTTTACTTTTTTTTTAAATTTGGCACAAAAAGGTATTTGTATTTTTTTATCTCTAATGTTTGCTTATTCTATTAACATCTTATTTGCATTCCTGTAGTAAAAAAAATAAAGATATGACCCGACAAAGTGTGAAAATTAGAAAATAAAACTCGTCAAGCTCAACTTTACGGCACAAAAAAATAAAAATAGGAGCTTCTCGGATCTTCCATTTTCCAAAAACTTCTACAATTTATGACCACTCTAACGGTATATACCACATGTCTAGAATCACTATGAATTTTTAGGCAAAAAAATGGTTTCACTCTAAAATGGTGGTTTACATCACCTATTACCTACTTCTTTGAAGTTAAGTGAACTTACTTTATGAAATAAATAAATAAATAATAAAACAAGTTAATTTGACCAACAATTACATAAAAAATAAAGTAATCTACAATGATAAAAAACGGTAATAAAAGTTAACATTTATTTTCATTGCCATTCTTTAACAATATTCAATACGCAACTTACGACCAAAAGATCCTATTTATTTTTTCCCGACTTCATTGCATAATAAAATACCTAATTGAACTACTATTTCATTGAAAATGTTGGCTACGCGGGAAAACATTTTTTGCACAATTAGTTACTAATTAGTTAACTACTTATTCAAATAATTTATACGTTTTTACCAACTTGCATTTGTTTTATTTATTTTATGTATAGTTTGATGATCTCTATACCTAGCTGCATTTTTTTTTAAATCTGGCGATGTCACTGAAAGTGGCAAAAAAAAAGAGAATGCTCATATAGGTACCCTAAAAGCTATTTTTAGGGTTCCGTAGTAAAATTAGGAATCCTTATAGCTTCGACATGTCCGTTCGTCCATCCGCAGCCTAGCTAGAGACTCTTAATACTAGAAAGCTGTAAGTTGGCATGAATATAGGTAGGTACATATTAGTCAGGCCAACAAAGTGGTACCTACAATGAAATGTAAAAAAAAAAATTTTTAATTGTAACTTGGTGATGTATTTTTTTTCTTGTCTACCCCATAAAATAAATATTGTGGGTTTGTAAAAACAATTTTTCGATCAAAGGTGTTTTTTAAGGATCGGTTTTAATTTTATTTGCCTGTTGATTTATTTATTAAAAAATAAATCGGTTGCTTTCGTTATTTCGCAAGGTTGTAAGTAAACGAACTTAATTAGGAATAAACTAAGACTGAGTTTTTTTTTTGTTACCTACCTACATGTGCAATTGAATTGAGATGTAAAATAGAGAGATGTAAAATATCTTTTCAATTAGGTATTACGTGTAATTACGTACCAACTTTTACAAAAGTTCTACGATTTAATTTTGTGAAAAGTTTTTCTTTAAGTAGATTTTATTTTTAAGCTGTTTTTGTTATTACTTTCAACTTTTAATTAAAACCCAGTCAAAACCAGATTGATGTGCAATAAAAAGTGCTGATAAAATATTTTTAATTGTTTCAATTAGTGACATCCCTGACGACATTCTTTGACATTAAAAGAAAATTGCACAAGGGTGATGAACGGTACATTGCCACTTATTTGTTTTAAATAGTACTTTATAAATAAAATATTTTGCAATACGTTGGGTCTATTGTATATGAAACAACTTCCTTGTTTCAAGCAAGCAACATTAAATTTTTGTCAGCAAGAAGAAACTCTGTCGTTTTATAAACACAAATCTAGTTGGCAAAGTTACCACAGCGTAATGCCTTGTGTTTGAAGTAATATAATATTCGTCTGTAGAAATGTATCTTGAACTTTGGCAAAGTTGCCAGACTTGGCGGTACCTAATTTATCAATACAATCCAAAGCTCTTATGCATTTTTGTATGAAAGTCGGCTCTGATGTTGAGCGTTAAACAGAATGAGAAAAAAAATGCCAAAACTGTAAAGGCGTCATTGCCATTGCGCATGTAAAAACCGATTGATTACTGATGGGATTGTAGTGTTGCCAGATTCAGAGGTTTCCCTAAAATCTAGAGTTATATTCAGAATGTTGAGGTTTTTGTGAGGTTACGATGTCACTAAATCTATATTTTGTGAAAGTTTCTCACAACTCTTACCAAAGGTTTTTAAATCTCACACCGACTAATTCAATGTAGCAGGATTTCTGTAACACTTAATAAAAACTTTGCATCAATATAGTATTACACTTTAAAAACCTATATTATACAGATTGTGTCTTATATTTTAGACGCAAATAATTTACAAAATCATGAGAGGTTTTTATCAATCGTACCCAAGAAACTAGGGGTTTTTTAAATAGATTTAAGTAGAAAAAATCTGGCAGCACTGTGGGATTGTGGGAATGTGGACGGCTTACTAAGGTGGCCTGTCCATAGTTTTCATTGATATTATTTTCAAAGAGTATTGTTGTTGAGTATATAGGAGAATTATTTTATAGACTCGCCTATTACTTACTTCACGCCATAAATAAAAAGAAGATTACGGTTGAATAAAACATAAGGAAATTCTGTAAGTACCTATATATTTAAAGTGGATAATATTATAACTATTTTGTCGATTTAAAAAAAGTCCATTTAATTTAACTTAAGTCACACGTAGTTTTATCTGGCACCAACTTATTGTATAAGATTTTATACAATATACAATACAATTTAAGACACAAGTATAATAACATTAATAACTGACCATTATACATATATTATAGGTACTTATTTTTATTTACTTCTGTCAAACTTTCAAAAGTAATTTTCCTTGATACAGTAAGGACCGTATCGTTAATTATGGAAACAAGTTTGAATTGCTCTAAAAAAAAAGTTACATTATTTTATCTTTTCTGTCATATGTCAATCTGTTAAGCATACAGTGAAGTGTTAAAACTTACTATAAAAAATTGTATAATTCGTATACATTGCAAGATAAAGGGTCTCTCAGAGAAAAAACGACATTCAATTGTGACCAAATACTGTAAAGAATCAGGTATAACTATGAGAAAGATTGCTTCAGAAGAAGGGGTTAGCCTGAAAGCTGTTTACAATACGATAAAAAGGTTTAGTATGAATAATACTAAAAATGAACAATGTATTATAATGGACGATGAAACCTATGTCAAACTTCACTATAAAACCCTACTCGGACCGCAGTTTTACACCGTAAAAAAAGGTACGAAGGTCTCTAAAGACGACCAATCCATTTTTTGCGAGAAATTTGGGAAAAAGGTGATGGTTTGGCAAGCTATTTGTCAATGCGGCATGAAAACATCTCCGTTTTTCGTAACGGGAAACTTAAATTCGGATGTGTACAAGAAGGAATGCCTTCAAAAGCGGGTACTACCACTCATTCGAAAGCACAGGGGTCGTACATTATTCTGGCCCGATTTAGCTGCGTGTCACTATGCTCGCCATGTGTTGAACTGGTATCGAGAGAATAATGTAGAATTTGTCACGAAATCATTAAATCCCCCGAATTGCCCAGAGATCAGGCCCATCGAGAAATTTTGGGCTCTGATGAAGGCAAAGCTACAAAAACAAGCTAAACCAACAGATAACATGGACCAATTCAAAAAAGACTGGATCCGTACCCACAAAACTTTCAAAACAGTTGATGTCCAAGGGTAATGAAGAGCATCAAAAGCAAAGTGAGAAAACTGGCAAAGGGGATCAATAAATAACTAAAGGATTTTTTTATGGTTCACTTTGAAGATCTAAGAATCGCGTAGTTTAAGGTTTTTTTTGTAATAAAAAGTATTTATACAGATTACACCATTTTATTTGTTTCCATAATTAACGATACGGTCCTTAAGAGTTTATTGTTTTTTTAAATTACTAAATGAGTTTATTTTTACTTTACTTTACAGTAAAAATGGAAGACCTGGTACCCTTCAAGGTATTCTGCTTCTGGCAGCCAGGAGACAAAATTCCAGAAGTGCGCTGGTTTAGCATTGAAAAGAGTGTGGTCACTAGCTACCACTCTCTCAATGCTAAACTGCTGGACGTCTTCCCAGGGTTGAAGGCAAAGTCCTACACTGTTCAGTGGAAAGGTAAATATTTTTAAGAGTTCTTCGAGCTCCCAGATTCGTAAAAAATTCTGGATGCCCAAAAGTCTTAATTTGAGTAAAAACATCAAATAGCCAAGTCTCGATTCAGCATACATTATATCCACACTTCAGGCAAAGAAATCGAGCCACTTTAGTATTGAATTTCCATAGAAAGTGGCTTGATTACTTTGCTCCCAAGCATATTCCTGTGTTGACCTTAGTCATGCTAAATAAATAAATAAATGTAATAATATTGATGACTCACTCTTTAGAAGACTATAATGTGTCAAAAGAAAACGTTTGAGGTAATAAATACACATATTTCGAGTACTAAAAAATTTAATTGTACAAGGGGTGGCTGAAAGTTATCTACGTAGTCTACGTGTAGTTAAAAAAAATTACTGGCCACTATGAATTCATCTCTTTATCTGTTCTTTTTTCATAATTTGGATTGCTCATTTTCTTGTTGCTTTTCAATTGTTTTTTTGCACTTTGTTTCTTGAGCAGCATGCAGTAATATTTTTTTTTCTAAGGAAGGTACACCATCACAGATCAAACAGCGTATGTTACCTGTGTTTGGTGATTTGTGCCCTTCCGATTTTACCATAAAGTTCTGGTGTAAACAATTTAAATCGGATTGTCAGAGCCTAGAAGATGATCCTCGTAGCAGATGACCAATTTCTGCTGTAACTGAAGAAAATGTGGCCAAAGTGAAAAAAGTTAGGTATTCTAGAAGACTGACGGGTAAAACAGTGGGAGATAGCTAGAGACGTGGGCATAAGTAAAGAATGGGTTAACAAATAATAATTCACGGTCATTTAAATATATAAGGTTAGTGCACATTTGGTCCCCAAAAGTCTGACTCCGTTAGACAAAGACAGACATGTCAGATGTTGTCAGGAGTTTTTAGATATGAGTCGCAGGAAAGAGGAAGAAATTATTTCCAGGATTGTGACATGTGATGAGACTTGTATTAAACAATGGGATCCAGAAAGTAAATAAGAGTTCCTACAATGGAAATTCAAAGACGAAAAGCCTCCTCGGAAGTTTAAGGTTCGTCCATTTATTGAGATTCAGAAGGGATATTGCTCATTGATTATTTTCCATTATCAATATCGAGCAAAAACAAGCAAAAAATCACGTTTGTTTTATGTCAGCCTCCATATATTAATTTATTCTGTTTTGTTAGTATTTGTTGTTATAGCAGCAACAGAAATACATCATACATATGTGAAAACTTCAACTGTCTAACAATCACGGTTCATGAAATACAGCCTGGTGACAGACGGACGGACAAACAGCTGAGTCTTAGTATTAGGGTCCCGTTTTTAACCTTTGGGCACGAAACCCAAAAAGAGAGACGCAAACTCAGCAACGGAATTTTGATTTTGTATGACAATGTACCTGTAACATACGGCTCGCACAGCACAGCTAGCCATGACCAGATATGGGTTTGATGTCATCAACCATCCCCCTTACATCCCTGATTTAACCCCCTGTGACTATTCAGACGGGTAGTAGATTTTCTACCGACAGCGACGATTTAAGAATAACTCATTTTGCACGCCAATTAGAATGAGTTTGTTATGGCCATCATTATTACATTGAAGTTCATTATACAGGGTGTTGGGTAAATTAGTGGATAAGCCGTGACCTGCTGATAGGGGGCACTTAGGGCGTTCCGAAAAAACTAAATTAGTCTTAGTAAACGGGGTTTTCGAAATATTTTTACGTTTTGTTCAGGTTACAAATGTCGTCTCATACATTATAAAAACAAAAAGTCAAAATATCTCGAAATCAGTGCCACTTTTACCAAGACTAATTTAGCTTTTTCGAAACGTCCGAAGTGCCACCTATCAGCAGATCTAAGATTATCCACTAATTACCTAACATCCTGTATCACTACATAGTATAAAACATCGCTTTTTCTGTCCCTATATCCCTATGTATGCTTAAATCTTTAAAACTACACAACGGATTTTGATGCGGTTTTTTTTAATAGATAGAGTGATTGACGAGGAAGGTTTATATGTTTATACATATAAAAATATGAATTATTAAAGTATTATTACTTTAATACGGAGCGAAGCGAGGGCGGGTCGCTAGTGTGTAATAATATGTTGCTGATTAAATACAGAATTATGTTTCAATGACTTTATATCCTTTTTATGCAGGCATAGTTTATGTTGCGAGATATGTTTTGCATTTTGCATCATAATTGTTTGTGTGTGAATGTGATGTCATTCTAATGGCATGATCTTACGAGAGTCATCATTATCATCAAAAGGAAATAAACCCACAGGAATTAAAAATATCAAAGGAGCTGAGGAGGTGTTCTTTTGTCCTACCACTTTAATAATGTATATTTTATAAAGTTGTTGTTTTAATGGCTGTACTGTACTATTTCAATACTTTTCTCCCCTGTTTAGATGAAGATGGGGATGACATCACGATTTCATCTGATGATGAAATAATGATTGCGTTGTCTCTGATGAGCAGTGACGCTTACAAGCTATATGTGACTTGCAAAGGTTCTGAGGAGGAGGGAGATTTTCATGTCATCCTCACCTCTTTCCCAGATGCGGGTTGTGGTAAGTTTGTTCTTTGATTTTTATATTATGGACTCTTCTGTGCTGATGCCGATGTGAAAGTTCATGTTAGCTAGCCTGAATAGATGCCAATATCAACTGGTAAAGAGTCATTGTTTAGCCATACCTTTGTGATTTAGTTTTGCAGTGACTTACTTGACTCTAAATTCTTCTTCTTAGGGTGCCACCCCACTATTGGGCCCTCCGTCCACTTGGATCCATTGCATGGCTCCATTGATGGATCCTAGTATACTTTTTCCTCCACCTGAATCCATCGTACCAGTCAGTTCCAAATAATGGATTCTAAGACACTTTAAGGTGCACTTGGATCCTCCGAATTAATCAAACGAAGTATAATTTAAATGGCCGTTTCCTCGTAGTCCTACTATTTTTGTCCTACTGACTTTCGACGGAGCCCCGCCCAGGGCGGGGCTCCTACTTCTAGGTGGTTTTGCCCTTCGGGCATCTGAAGATACCTAACGAACCTAACCTACCTACTTTTACAACCATAATTAGTATTTAAGTAAGTGGAGGATCCAAGTGCACCTTAAAGTGTCTTAGAATCCATTATTTGTAACTGACTGGTACGATGGACTCATGTGGAGGAACGCTATTGGGGTTTGTTAGTTAGTAAATTTGTCTTTGTCCACTGCGAAGCGTGGTAGATATACTTACCATTAATAAATCCATTTTAAACTCTATTCCTTTATGCTAGTCCTTAATCTAACTCAATAGGTACGCGCATGATTTAGTCCGCGGAATTGTTGATAGCTATTTTTCCAATCTCTTAGTCCCTTAGGAAACATTGGAAAAAAAGCTATCAACAATTCCATTTCCTGTAGGTAATTATACCTACAGGCTTTAAACCAAATTTTACATGAAAAAAATGTATCATATTTCACATAAATTGGTTGAGTTATTGAACCGTGAAGGCAGAACAAGCAAAGAAAAAAACAGTTTTGAATTTACAATATGCTTAATCCACTGGTACGCGGGTAGACTCGATATGTGAATGTGCCTCGGTACACGGCCTACTAACGGAATAAAGACTTTCACTCTAGTTACCTACATTGAAGTTTCACGGTTGCGTCAATGTGAATGCAACCAATTAGTGTTTATATCCGTTTGTGTAGATGTAAACGCGTCCCAAAAAGGCCTGGTGTGCGCCGGCTGTGACTGTCCTGTGATCGGCTATCGCTACATGTGCACCATCTGCCCCAACTACGATCTGTGCCCGAGCTGCGAAGCCTCCGGCGTGCACCCCGAGCACTGCATGCTGCGTGTACCAGTGCAGTTATTGCCGGTAAGAGGAGGAGGTACCCTGATTGTAGCTGGGTCAATTTAGCATAATCCCTGTCAGGTCCCTAACAGGGATGTCCCTGTGTTATACACTCACCGTTGGCCTACAGTTGAAGTCATTAAGATACACAAGTTTCTAAGACGTCTTAGACACGCCCCTATGCCATTGAAAATAAGATCTTTATTAGTGCTTTTAATTGTACTTAAGCAAGGCATTTAAAAAAGGTGATTAATCATTTAAATTATACTGAACGTCGTCGGAAGTTTTGTATCAATGTGGAGATCATCCTAGATTGACCCAACTATAAGTACATACGTCTCTATAGATACGAGACACACTGGCATGTGCCAGACGGTCGTCAACAAGACTTTCTGCAGTGGAGGCAGAAATTGACGCACTCTCCGCTCTCGCCGGCTGCCGCAATGCAACTGCCTTGCGTTGGTTGGAAACAAGCGGCTACACGGTTGACGACAGCGGGCGCCAACCGCAGTTGGCAACGTAGGCCCTTCGATGAAGCTCATTGAAAGTCAATTGGGGCAACAACGCCAACAACTGTCTACACGGTAGAAATTGACAAGGTCACTTCAGCAGAAAGTCTTGTTGACGACCGTCTAGCAAATGCTTTATTTTTCATTCTTTAAGTGTTTGATCAGTATATTAATCTAAGGGTGCATTCCAGCGCGAGCTGATCCGTGCAGCTCTCAATCGCTCCCGCCACATCATTAATAGCGTGAGACTTGCTGCAATTTACCGCAACTTCGACAAGAAGCGCCGCCCCTCCAACTGGTTCGATACCTTCATTACCTACATAAATGAAAAGGGAATCGACATCCCCGGTTTCGAAAAAGAGCCTAACAAGAACTCTGCTCACACGCAAGATAATCCCGTAGCCACTGCCACTTCCGCATCTCCGTCCGCCACCACAGCGCACAGCAAATATCCCTTACGAATACGCATTAAAAGCCGTCAGGATTTGCTGGATGTCCTGGCGAAGCAGCTTACTAGTTTGGACGCCGTGACTAAGGAGATAGGCCAGGGCAACAAGAAGTCTGGTGAGCAAACTTACTAATATTCACACATTGGCGTTGATTTGAAATAAATAAAATAAATAAATATCACGGGACAATGTCACACAAATTGACCTAGCCCCAAACTAAGCTCTAGGCTTGTACTATGGGTACTAGACAACGATAAATATACTTAGAGAAATAAATACTTAAATACATAGAGAACATTCAAGACTCGGGAACAAATTACTCGTGCTCATCACACAAATATCGGCCCTTACCGGGATTTGAACCCGGAACGAATATTAGAACTCGCTGCAATAGAGTTAGAGCAATTCATAGTTGTATGTGTATATAGGCCACCATTAGGCAATTTCGAAATTTTTGAGAAGATTATGGAAACTGTTCTAATAAAATTATCTTATTCGAGAAAAAAAACAATTATATGTGGAGATTTTAATGTAAATATTTTAGAAAACAGTCCACTAACCAAAAGATTAATAAATCTTTTCAAATCTTTCGGCCTGACACATACTTTTTTGGAGCCAACTAGAGTTACTGACACTAGTGCCACGTGTATTGATAATATTTTTACTGATATAATTCCTATTGGTAAGAGTGTGATCAGCAACCTGGAATCGGATCATTTGGGTCAATTAATTAAATTCAAATCCGTATCGAATAATATTCCAAAAAAAGAAATTACTTTTGTGCCAATAACTGCAGACCGTGTGGAAAGAATGAGACATAACCTAGTGCATAATTTGCCCTTTCTAACAACTGATAAGGGACCCAATGACATGTACAACTCATTCTTTCACACATTCATAAAACAATTTAACGCAGTATTTACATCCAAATCGGTTGTGGTTGGTGGTGCAAAGGTTTTCAGTGACTGGGCTACTGCGGACTTACATAAGCGTAGAAGAATACTGTATCAACTATATGAGGAACGGAGGTATAACGCGAGTGAGGAGTTTAAGGAACATGTCAAACAGTATTCTAAGCAATTCAAGATAGACTGCCGTATAACTAAGCGAAATTTTTTAAGTAACAAAATCTTGAATAGTTCTGATGTTATTAAAACGACCTGGAAAATAATTAATGAAGAAACAGGTCGCCGAAAAAAGAACATTAACGACTATCGTTTAAAAGTAGATGGTAAAATAATAGATTCCAATCCAGATATCGCAATTGAATTTGAAAAGTTTTTTACCGATATACCAGTGTCCACGACTAAGTGCTTGAACTCTTCGCCTGCGTCTGCCATTGTACTTTTAGAAGATAACGTGCCTGAATGCAGTATATACTTTGAATTCAAGCGCGTTACTGCCTTGGATGTAATTAAGGCATTCAACTCAATCAATATAAAGAAAACCAGTGACCTTTGGGGAGTGTCGGTCCATGTACTCAAATCCTTAATTGAAGTCATAGCATCTGACTTAATGGTCGTATTTAATCACTGTGTTGATTGTGGTGAGTTTCCTGATCTTATGAAACATAGTAAGATAATTCCATTATTCAAAACGGGTAGTACTTTTGACCCCACAAATTTTAGACCAATATCCATACTACCCACTTTCAGTAAAATATTTGAGAAATTGATTTTGTCACAGTTAGCGGAACATTTTCGGTATAATAATTTATTACACAATAAACAATTTGGTTTTACTCGGGGTCGCTCGACAACCGAAGCTGGTGTTGAGTTGATTAAAAACATTTTTAATGCCTGGGAAGGGTCACAGGATGCTTTAGGTATTTTTTGTGATCTGTCCAAGGCCTTCGATTGCGTTAACCATGACACATTGATCAGGAAACTACACCACTATGGAGTTAGAGGTACTGCGCTAAACTTAATAAAAACGTACTTATACGGGAGAATACAAAGGGTAGACGTGAATGGAGTACGATCACCAGGGTCATTGGTCTCAATGGGCGTACCACAGGGCTCAATATTGGGTCCATTTTTATTCCTCATCTACATAAATGACTTACCTTACCTTATAAAGGACAACCATGATATAGTCTTGTTTGCTGATGATACGTCACTTGTGTTCAAAGTTAAACGACAACAGCAGTTTAATGTCAATGTAAACAATGCTATATCAAAAGTAGTCGATTGGTTTAGTGTTAATAATTTATTACTGAATGAGAAAAAGACGAAATGTATAAAGTTCATGACTACTAATGTGAAAAATAGTCAAACTACTGTAACTATTAAAAATGACAAACTAGACCTAGTTAATGATACAGTGTTTCTTGGTATAACGTTAGACTCCAAGCTCCAATGGGGTCCTCATCTTGCTGGATTGGCGGGTAGACTCAGTTCTGCAGTTTTTGCAGTTAATAAGATTCGGCAATTAATAGACTTAGATACCGCTCGATTAGTTTATTTTAGTTACTTCCATAGTATTATGTCATATGGTATTTTACTGTGGGGTAGTGCTGCTGATGTAAATAGCATCTTTGCTCTGCAGAAGAGGGCTATTCGTGCTGTCTACAAGATGGGCCAGAGAGACTCGCTTAGAGATAAGTTTAAAGAAATTAACATATTGACCATGCACAGTCAATACATTTATGAAAACATTATGTATGTTCATAAAAACATCGCTAAATTTAGAAAGAACTGTGACATACATAATGTTAATACCAGAAATAAATATAAGCTCGCAGTGCCCTTCACGCGGCTCCATAAAATAAAAAACTCTTTTATGGGTAATTGTATTAGGTTCTATAATAAGCTCCCAAGTAATGTTACTGAACTATCAGTAAATAAATTTAAGAGTTACGTTAAGCGTAACCTAATTTCTAAAGCATATTATAGTATTAAAGACTATATTAATGATAACAATGCTTGGGACTGAATTGCTTGTAATAAAATGTTTAGTCCTTACGACAAAAGATTGCGAACGTCGAAAAAAAAAGACATCCGACAGAGTTTCTTACAGGTTCTTCTCTGATCGGTCGCGATTTGAACCTGCAGTCAATTTAGGCTAAGTCGCTACTATGACGTTTCAAAAGAGTTTATTATTTGTAAACCTACTTGAATAAAGATTATTCTGATTCTGATTCTGATTCTGATTCTGAACAGGGCTTTGGATTCGGAGGCAGGGTTTTGTTTCTATTTGGCTTAAAATATTTTTGACTTCTCTTTATAGGTTTGATGGACGTGAATTAGACCCTTCTCTAAATTATAGTGTTCATATATTCACTGTGACAGTTTCCTTAACCTGATGGGTAATAAGCGATTTCGTTGCATCATAACCTCGCAAGGCCCAACGGCCTAAATTTAGGACATTTGTCAAAGTGACTTTAAACTTTAGTTGACTTACACAAGGTTCTTTTTTGGACTAGTAAAATTTGACGTGGGCCTCACCTAGCCCCAATTTGCCTACTCCTGTACTTTTTTATCTGTCATTTATAAAGTCACGAACAATAATATATTTATTTATTTAGAAAGCCATTAATCCAATAAATATTACATTAATTAATTAACATAACATTGAATATTTTTTTTTATGAAATTTGTATTTATTCTATACTTTTGTAAAGGTAAATATTATATTTCATTTTGCTGGCGGGATGATGTCGTAGTCGTGGCTGGCGTCGCCTGAATAAGACTTGCCGCGGATAGAAATACATGGCATGCGATGGAGAAGTCTTATATCTATACAAAAGTCAGATCCCAATAAATCATATACATCATCATCATAGACATTCGCAGGCAGTGTAAAATTCGCGAACAATAATAATATTAATAATCTCGTGGTCACCCTCCCTACCAATAGTTCAAGATCCCAGAGCCGTTAGATAAAACCTTTTTTTTAAATAAATGTAACCTTACGTTTTGAGTAGTGTTCAATGTTCTTAGAACGCTTGCGCACTTACAGAGTTGAGTCTGGTACTTTACAAATATCCAGGTGAGAAAGTTGACTAAAAATAACAGTAATTTTACTTAAATTTGTATGGCTGTTTTTTTATATGTTTTGTAAAATATAACTCTTAAGTTGAATCCATTATCGCCAGACACTTTCCGATGACCACAACATCTGACAGAAGCTTTAAAGTTCAGAGAAAAATTAATGAACTTTACTTATTTTTATATGCTTCATTTTTATATATGTTATTCAGACAACTATTACAAAATTATATTTTAGCAGCCAGACAAATAGTAATGACCAAACATCCCCCCAGGGGCCCGTTTCTTGAAATTCACTAGACTTCTAATATTAGTCCATGCGATACATTTCACTAGTAGACTTGTAGAAAGTTGTATGTAGTGAACTAATATTATTTATTAGTCTCAGGAGTTTCGAGAAACGGGCCCCAGGCGTAAAAAATAGTCCGCTGTTATAGTATGAGCTATGAGTATGCGGTTTCTAAGAACAGATCTTTGTAATTTTGTATGACTTATAGTTTCAGACTTGCCCACACTGACCGATCTGGGATCATATAATTTCATAACAAAAGTTTCCGAATGATTCATTTCACAAACACATCATTTGACAACCCGGGTTTTTTTTCGGGAAACTGTAAATAATTCAGGATTTATTGCAGGACCACCGTGTAGAACCCTGTAGGTTAGGTTAGGTTAGTTTTATAAAAATCCTGAAATATTTGTAGTTACTAAAAAAAAGCGGGTTGGCAAATGATAGGTATGTGAAATGAATCATTTGTGAAACTTTGGTTATGAAATTATATGATCCCAGATCGGTCAGTGTGGGCAAGTCTGAAAAGGCAGAGAACGGACGGCTCTACATGGGCCACCCAGTATACTGATACATATCACACTTTTAAAAATTAACATGTACAAACAGCAACACTCTTAACTGTACGTACATGGATGGACCTTATTACAAAAGGCATAACGTCTACCGATGGACAGTTAACAGTGTGGGTGATGGTACTACCTAGTTATCATTTCATAAGGACTTATTAACTTTTTAACATGGCAATTGTGTAAGAGAGACAAATTAAGTCTGTTTCGGCGTTTATACTTACCAGAAATACAGCCAATTCGAGTTGAATTTTATTTGTCACGATTTTGGCAGTATGCATTCCAGATGTACCTTAATATTCAATGTGTATTCCATTAAACATACACATTGATTATAAGGATCCATATTTTTTTTATCTCAACTGTCAATAAGACCTCATGCTACAGAGGCGCCACCTAGTGAAAAAAGTGATGCGCGGTAGCCATTATTAATAACAAAGTAAACGTTTATGTTCTTTGCTTTACTATTTGTGTTTGCCATAGTTCGTAAAATTTTTTGATTGTTTTTTTTTTTTAAACCTAGTTGTAGAAAAAGTATTGTTTGCAATGGTGTATTACTAGGTCAAACAACGTTCGAGGCGTCTCCCTTTACGATAACGTAACCCACGCCACTCCCGTTTTTTGACCGCACTTATACAACTGTTGCATAAACGATCTACGACACCCTTATTTTAATGTCTACTTGTCAAGTTCTTTCTGCTAATTAATTATGCGTACTCTTCAAAACTGCATATTGGTCAATCGACGCAAAACGATCTCAGACACATTCGTCAGAATAAGTTATAGCCTGTATTAAGTGTCGACGGACCACTTATTGATTGTAAATTAGACAGTGTCGACGGAGCTTCGCTACCGCAGAGTTCCTATTTCTGGGTGGGTCGGCCCTCCAGGCCTACTGCAAAGCTAACATAACCTACACCTACGTATGCTATTATAGGTGTTTGACATTTTATTCTGACGAAAACTTACTAAAGACTATAATTTATTGTTACTAAAAATAAATGTGACTTTGTCTGGGATCAAAAGTTAGACCAATATGCACGAGTAGACAGTAAAAAGAAGGGTTTTGCATCGGTTGACCAATATGCAGTTTTGACGAGTGTGGCGTCGATCGCATAAACTACTATTTTAAACATCCCCATTGACACTGCTCGTTACATTTAGGGTCGAATATTAAAGAGACCGAGGCGCTCCAGCCGGCCCCCGCGGCCGCCTTTGCCCTGAAGCCGTGTCCGCCGCAGCCTTTCCCGTCGCAGCCGTTCTCGCCGCAGTCGTTCCAACCGCGGATGCAACAGCAGCCGTTCCCGCGGCTGCAGCAGTCGTTCCCGCTGCAGATGCCGCCGCAACCGTACTCGCAGCAGCCGCAACCGTATCCGTATCCGCAGCAGCCACAGCCGCAGCCGTATACGCTGCAGATGCCGCCGCAGCCGTTCTCGCTGCAGATGCCGCGATCTCAGACTAGTGAGTATTGATCTCAGAGCATAGAATACTAGAAAGGAGGACAAGGTGCTGGCGGCCGCGTCGCAGTTGTTAGTTCAATGTGCATACTCTGCCGCTAGTTCACCCTCCGTTTAACGAGTGTGCAAGCGTGCTGATCTCAGAGAAAATTACGATTCTTCCCAAAATTACATGGGTGTGGTGATGCGCGTGTATTGTGCAATAGGAGCGTCGGTATACAAGTGTGTGTGCTTTAGATGTGTGCGTGCTTTGTCTTGTCAATTGTGCTTTGTGTGGGTTAATGAACTTGCGACAGGCGTGCTCAATACAAATCGGCCGGCATGTCCTATCTCCTTTTATTCATACATCTGTGGTATTGGGTTTAATCGTCAACGCCATTTAGATACACCAGTCGTTAAAAGTCGACCCCTGGTTTTTGAAGTAATACTTCTTTACGCACGCTTGACTTGGGGAGTAAGCTGGGAAATGCGTGACGAGAGCGTTACGAAAACTGTAATCGGGTGAGGCGAACGGAGGTGAGAGGGAGATATAAGTTAGTGAAGATAGAAAGACAGAGTTACGTTTCGTATATTACTGTAGGGGCACGTGAGAGAGCGCACATTTTATTTCTCTCTTCCTCTCATAGCCAGTGCATAGCATAGTTCGTTTGTGAGTTTGCTTGCGTTACGCGAACGGTGATTTGTTGATTATTGAAGTAAAACTTTACGCACGCTTGACTTGGAGATTAAGCTGGTGAATGAATGACGAGTGTGTTACGAAAAGTTTACTTCAATCGTGTTGTCTAAAGAATATTTTGGAGTCCGCGTAGAAGTCGTTTATCGCTGTTCAAAAAGCACCATACCAAATTCCTCTAAACCGGTTCAGTAGATCCAGATATTACCCCCTACAACTTCACAAACTTTACCTCTTTATAAATAATATTAGTATAGATACTCGTAGATATAGGGACTGAGACAAATTTATTGTAAAGCTATCGTATTTATATTAGATATTTTGATTTTGATTCTAGAGAAAATAAAAAATAATTAATAAATTAAAACTGGGATTTGTTGGGTACCTCCGGAATATTGCAGGATTTCACGACCGTTATAAACGTAAGAGTGTATAATGTTTGGAAACCGTTTTAAAAAAAAGATCGGAATTTGAAACGTAGTTTGCGAATTTATTCAGGGTATTGTTTTGAGCAAATAGTTTTATAATGTAATTAAATAGTAACTCCCAAGATCATTAGCTGTCGCACACTGAGGACACCCGCGTCCTTATAGTGTTCTTGAAAAGAGTTGGAGCTCGACCTTTAGCACAACGCTCTGTGCTCTTTCAAGAGGCATTAGCGGAGCTAGAAGAATCGCCCCCATATGATTATGCAATAAGCCAGTATGGACGTACAAATTGAGGTGTATACAATCTTCAGCAGGTCTTTCCAGCAGAGATTGTTGTAGTGTAAATTATTGAGGGTAAGCAGGTTATCACTAAGCCATCTTACAAGATCTGACAGGCCACTATCCGAAATAGTAATACGTCTCTCCCAGGAAACTTCATAGAAATTAGGGCAGTATCATCTGCTCAACAGATTATGGTAAAGAAATTATGTCTATCAGGTAGATGAGGAACAAAATGGGACCCAATATGCTACCCTGCGGGACTCCAAAAGGGGATGGAGAGTTGAAAAAAGGGCCCAAGTTTAACACACTGTTTTCGATTTGTAAGGTAGTTAATCGATAAGTTGTCCGGAATATTTGCACTCAATTATGGATGTTAAACTGTATCGACATAGCCTACGAGTAAGTCGGTGTCACCCTTACACCAGTTGATCAATTAAATACCTAAATTTATTTCTGTAGGTCCCCACATTATCGCGGCTCTTGGGCAGATGCTGTCTATGGGCTTCACCAACGACGGTGGCTGGCTGACGCAGCTGCTCGAGAACAAGAACGGAAACATCGCCGCTGTTCTCGAACTTTTCACCCCAGTCAACAACAAGCGTACGTAAACCAAGGACGAGAGAAGTTGTTCTATTTGCTGTAATTCCTTGGAGTATTATACACTGGCACACAGACTGGACGATAAGACGACACGCGTAAGATACCAACCAGCGGCACCACCCTAAATGTAAATGAGCTCGCTCGCTTTTAGTTCGTTTAACGACCAACGCTTCAATCCCACTGATTGTTATTTTATTACCGGCTACTTTCTGTATTATACAGTCAATGCCTGCTGGTAACGAGTAACTTCTTTAAAACATGAAAAAGCACTTTGAATCTCTTGAGAGTTAGGATGAAAGTCGTGTTAAATAACATTGTGTTTAACAGCACCTTGTTAGTACTTTTAGTAATTTTTTTATTTTTTTTTTTTTTATGTTAAGGAGAAGGCACACGAGCACTCAGGCCACCTGATGGTAAGTGAAAACTGAGACCCATAGACATTTGAATTCTCAAGATTATAATCCTAAGACCTCAAATGCGCTGCCAACCCTGAGGACTAAGATGGAATGCCTCTATGCTAGTAATTTCACCGGTTGTCTTATCCCCACACCGGAACACAACAATGCGAACACTGTTGCTTGGCGGATGGTTAATGGATAAGATGGTGGTAGCGATCCGGACGGACCCTGCATAGGGTCCTACCACCACTAAAGAAGAACCACCATTGTTTTAGAATAATTATTAAGATTGCACCGAGCCACAGTGCATCATTTAACCGAAACTACCGCTCGAAATTCAAATAGACGACAAATCGAATGGAATCATTGTAAATATGTTTTAAAATGTATTTAATTTTAATATAATATAATTAGAAACGTTTTAGTTTTTTTTTACATAGAAATTACCAAGATTTTGAAATAAAAATACAATATAACATAGAAATTTGTATTTTATTTAATAGTGTAAGTTAAAATAAATAATAATAAGTAAATAATAACAAGTAATTATAAAATATAAAATAAAATACAAAAAAACAACAGCAATACAGTAAACTTATAAGGATTCATACAAGAAATAATTATTAATAAACAATACTTAATATAAAAGCATAAAATACAAACAATTATTTAAACTACTATAAAAAATAAAAAGAGCACACAATTTACATTTTACTCATTGTCACTGTCAGAATCCGAAAATTCCACGTCTTCGAGATGAAAACCTTCAAACGCGGGATCACTTGGTTCAGGGCTTTTTAAATAATTCAAAACTTCCTGTGACAACTTTTCCCGCGTTTTTGTACTTTTTCGAAGAGATGAAATTTTAGGATCTGATGTCAAAAGAAGCAAATTCAGTAAATCGGTATTTGTATTAATCCGCGAGGACTTGCGCGTGTGATGCTCGCGTATCTTCCTGATTTCTTTGTGGCGCGCTTCTAATGCTTCTTCTGACATTTGCCCTATCGGAAGTATACACGTAGATATTATGTCAACACCGTGAACCAGTATCTTATGTACTGTCACTGGCATGTAATACCATGAATACAGTTCCAGGTACAATGATTTGGTTTGGCTCACCAAATGACCAAATTTCTCAATATCGACATGATAGCCACATCCTATGACATTGAGAATAACTGCCATTTTTTTTATCAAATTCACGTTAATACCTGTTATTTCAGCAGATATTTCCACGTTTCTGAAAAACCGCCTAGCAGTATTACCGTCATTCGTTGAACCAAACCCAGGTTTCGGTTTGTCAACAATAAGTCCAAGTTTTTCTTTAAATGATGCTTGGATTTGTTTTTTTCTTTCGTCTACTATCTTTTTATTATCGCCACCTCTCACTTGCCATGACATGATTGGTAGGCGATACGAAATATGTAGTAGATATTCAAAAGAACGAATCCATGCATGCAGTGGTGAAATGCCAAATCTATATGATTCGACATTTGCAATTTTCTCCAGAGACTTGTTCATCTCTGAAGGTTTTGCACCACATACGAAACACTTGGACGTACTGTTGTTGGCTTCTGACACAATACTACAAATACTCCCATCGACCATTGTAAAATGTAAATCATGGCTTATACTTAATTCTAAATCAAAAATACACACTTTAGATGGAACTAAATCAGAAATTAACCGTCCTAATCTTTCCGACTCTTCTTTTACTATATTAGCGTTTTCTTTTACAAAGGCAAACTTTATGGGTCTACAAAATCGCGTGGATCCCGGGCGTGGATTTTGCCAAATAACAGTTCCATCTAAAGTGTGCTTTAGCTGAAGGGGAACTAAACCAACAGACAATAAATATTCATCGGTATTCGACGAATCTGTAAATCTTTGCTTATACAAACTATGCCCCGAGCTACCGTCAAAACCCCACTTGTAAATCATAGTCAATTCTTTGTAAGAAGAGACTACTCGCAATACCTCTTCTTGACATTCCACAATCCTAGCAACTGTATGATCCAACAAAGCCTGCAGTTGTACTTCGGCATGAGTTTCAGTGACCTCTATAAACTCATGTGATGGATAACACAGTTGCTTAGCTTGCTTCAAATTATGAAGGGTGGGGAATGTATCTTTATGTAAACTATTTACGGTAGCTCGAAGCAGTTTATACTTGCTTTCTGACAGTTCTAAATATAAAGCCTGTTCGGAAGTTAATATTTTCGACTGCAATCCATCACCTGCAGTATTGGCAGCGACAGCTTGCGCTGGTGTTAAAGGGATTTTTTTCACCTCGGAGGCTGCAGCAGAATATCCCTCCGCTCGTAACGCAATCGAATGTGCCAATGAAAGTTCCGAAATGGAATGGCTCTCCACCAAGCACTGCACCTTTTTTCTCTTCGTTGACACAGCACACTCATCAAAAACTTTGGGTTTTCTACCACGAGAACTCGGTCCAGGTGTAGGTTCATCTATCGAGATATCTCTCAAAGTAGGTGGCAACTGAAATGTTTCACTCAACCACATGATATTATATTTTAAAAATGTTTCCATATTTTGCCCGGCTTTGCTCCATTTTTTGGATGCGACCATGCAAAATACTTTCATTTTCTCTTCAACAAGTAGCTTGTCCTGATCGGAAGAGTTGTCCAAGTAGTAAGATTTAAGAATAGCTTCTCGAACACCACTCATTTTGCACCCTTTAGGGCTTTCGCGCCACGCATAAAAACAATCGGCGTTAGTGATGCTGCGACGTCCATCTGAAAAAAAAATCTCCATGTATGTTCCGAACCGAAAATTGACACTTAAGATACATAATTAGAATCTGTAAGGTTAGACCTATCACCCAAAAAAGTTTTATTGAGTTTGCAACTACAGATTTTTTTTTCTACTCTTTTAATTACAACAAACATGAAAAAAATAGATGAAAAAAACGACAAACTTTAAAGTCGTATTATGTGTAAACTAAAGTAGATTACTTCAAAGAAAAAAAATGTTTAAATAGTACATACCTTGAGTAGAAAGTTCCATAGTTTCCACAAACACAAATTAACAATATACCGAATTATATATGTTTTAACTGCAAGGGCAAAAATGCAAATGAATACCCTGTTAACTAATTGCGACATTTTATATTTTTGACCTAGGTGATTAAGTACACATTAATTATATTTCAGAAAAATACACACGTGTTAATGACCCCTAATTAGTCCTAAATATGTTTCCATTAACCCCTAATTGATTTGTTTACCTTGCCTTTTTTGAATTTCGAGCGGTAGTTTCGGTTAAATGATGCACTGTGCGAGCGTTCAGTGGCGCCCTCATTACTATTGTGTTTTCTAAAAAACGAAAGTAGTGGTTACATTGACAAGGAGTTTATGACCTGCAAGGAAGTACGGCGAATGCTATAGCAGACAGTACCACTTTCATATCTAATGGATTAAATATAATTATTTACTATTGGTAGTATAATTGTATGCAGTTAGTGCATTTAAATGTATTAGATTAGAATTAGAGTGTGAAAAAAGGTAAATAAACATTTAAAAAAATCTAAGTGGTAATAATATATTGTAGTATGTAACTAATGTAACATTATCTTATTTGGCCTATTTATGTATGTGTTATTTATTTTATAGAAAATATAAACCATTGAGTTAGCTGTAGATGTACGGCTAACGCAATGTAGTAGTAGCATTATTTTAATATGCTCTGTTGGTAATCCCAGTAAATTTAATTAATTTATACTATTACTATGCAGTTAGCCTTCTTTGGTATTACGGCAGTATTATTGAAGGGTGTGTGTAAATATTACAATTTGTAATTACTTATAACGTTTTGTTGGCATTCCTGTTCTTCGTTTATTGTCCATATTTCGTTTTCTTATTTCCGTTACCTACCAGTTAAATTCATAGATATAAACCGAATTGATGTTAGTAGTCATAATCAATTATATTGGTATAAAATGAGTTTCCTCTTAATTAAACGCAGTATAAAGGTTATTCTTGTAAGTAAGAATTGATAACTACCAACAATTTTAAAATACTTATTTCTATGTGTCTAGTCTTATGTGTGTAATACAGGAACTTTAAAAAAAATGGTCTGGCGAGGAAGAAAGCAGACTGGCTTTGCAAATAAGCCTGACAGCGCAGGATGTGATAACAACAGTGTGATGTAACTTGTAAGGGATATTATTAAAAATATTGACTTTTAAAATATTTGATGTATGCAATGTGTATTTGTAGTATCAATAAATGTTTTATGGGAAAGTGGTCGTGTTCTTTCAAATGACAAAAGTGGCAGTTTTTATTTATGGAATCCATAAGAGTGCTTTTTCAACCCGACATTTGACGAAGTGCTGCCCAGAATGAAAACATTATATTCCTTAGCCTGACACTAGACTGTATACTAAAGCGTTTTAAGATTTATCCCGGGTGTCATGAAAAAAAAAAGATGTTGAGAACTAAATCATCAACGGTTGTGTCCGTTTGTCCAATCGACCCAATGGGATTTATTTTTCCTTAAACCCCTCGTATGCTTAGGCACGGATCCGTGCTTAATTTTTTTATATCTTTTTGTATTTTTTTAAGTTTAATTTTATGCACTATATCGTAATCACAAGAGGCTAGAACTTGGTACCTTTTTGACTTCCGGCATACGAGGGGTTAAGCCTGCGGGTCTTGATTAGTATGGCGAACGGGAAAAAAGTTCACTGGATCAGTTGAACGATCGGATTAACGAGAAACATGATTTCCCATTTGTTAGATTAGTATGACGAACGGAAAATATCGCACTAGATCGATTGATAGGTCAAACGGAAAACGCTAATTGGCGTAATCGTCATCTATCTTCTATCTATCTATTTAACCCATTGTACGCCAACGACCCCTAAAGTGATCATGAGCTGTAGTGCCTACAACGCCACCGTCCATTATATGTATAGGTCACAGGTACAGTTTAAAAGAGACGTTTTTTCGTATTGGATTAGTTATATTTTGCATAACTTTTAATACATGTTCGGCGTGTGAGTGACGCATTTGTATTTGACGTAAGGCGTTCAAAAGGTTATATTATTATACATGGTGTTAGGCAGATCGTGTGCTAAAAGGATACGGCGGATAGGTAGGGTCACTTCCAAATGAAGTCGGGAAAAAATAAATATGTTCTTTTTGGTCGTAAGTTGCGTATTGAATATCGTTAAAGAATAATTAGCGGTGAAAATAAATGTTAACTTTTATTACCGTTTTTTTATGGTTGTAGATAACATTTGATGTTTTTTTTTACAATTGTTTGTCAAATTAACTTGTTTTATTGAGTTATAATTTATTTATTTATTTCATAAAGTAAGTTCACTTAACTTCAAAGAAGTAATAGGTGATGTAAACCACCATTTTAGAGTGAAACCATTATATCGCCAGAAAATTCATCGCGATTCTAGACATGTGGATGTGGGTTAATTGAAGAAGTTTTTGTGAAATTGGAAGATCCGAGAAGCTCCTATTTTTTTTTAATTGTGCTTTAAATTTGAGCTTGACGACTTTTATTTTCTAATTTTCACACTTTGTCAGGTCATATCCTTTTTTTTATACTATGGGAATGCAAATAAGATGTTAATAGAATAAGAAAACATTAGAGATAAAAAAAATACAAATACCTTTTTGCTGCAACATTAAAAAAAAAGATATGTAAGGAAAACTGAGCTTTTAGGAAATATCGAAACAAAATAAAAAAACCGTGGGCAGGATGAGTGTTAATTAGCCTAAAGTGTGTTGGAAGTGACCCTACCTACCCGCCGTATTCTTTTGGCACACGATTTGCCTAACACCCAGTATATATAAAAGGCAATGTCCCGGGTGACTGACTCATCATCACCCAGCCCAAACCGCTAAAGATAAACATTTGGAATTTTGAGGGAAAGTTGATTTTGTAATGGAGGCATCGTTTAAGAAGGGATTTTTCGAAATTCAACACCTTAGGGGATAAAAGGGGCTGTACCTATAGTATGTATACATGGTAAAAGATACTTTTATGGTCAAATTTACTTGACTTGAAAAATTATAAATGAAACTTGGTAAAAATGCTCTTTAATGCAAATAATGAGACAAGTATTTCAGCGATTACTAAAACTTTTTCCCTAGAGGGATAAAAGGGGGTTGCAAAGTTTGTTTAAAAAAAAATGTATAATTCACTTGAAACTTGGTAGAAATACGCTCTATTACAAATAATAACGAATATTTTTATTATTTATTGTTATAGCGGCGAATCTGGCAATGGCTCAAATTCTCTGGGAGTGTACACATATTGTATGGGAAGAGAGCATGCATATAATCACGCCTTCATTCCCAGAGTGGGGTAGGCAGAGCTACAGAAATACCAACAAAAATACTTGTTTATAATGGGTATGGCACATTTATAAGAGCGGAGTTGAAGCACTAAGTTTGACACTTAAAGATGTCAGATGTAATGACGGAAAGAAAGGGACTCGGATTGACGAGGTTAAAGTATGTTTAAAATCCTCACATCTGTGGCCAATATCCAAAAACTGTCCCTAAAGAGAAATATGAGAGTTCATTTAAGAGGCTCCCCGTGTGGATACCGGGTTAGAATAGTGCCACTCCATGTCTCCCCATGGATGTCGTAAGAGGCGACCAAGGGAATAAGGGCTTGTAGTACTGTTAGGCGATGGGCTTGCAACCTGTCACTAATACCTACACTGGTAAACATCTTAGCCTAATTGTGCAAAATGTGGTTACCTACAGAATTATCAACAAGTTTTTAAGAGTTGTTGGTGATTCTGTAGCTCTGCCTACCCCATTCTGGGAATGAAGGCGTGACTTTATGTATGTATGTATGAATTTAAGAGGCGACATCTGCTGAAGATTTTCTGAACTCCTACTCAAAATAGTTATCGGAGATTATCCCGAATCTTACGGAAAGTGGATGGGTAAGGACCAAATAGTTGGACCATAGTTAAACTTAGTTAACCATACAAACAACAAAAGTGAAAAAAGTTCTGTTGTGACACGAAAATTATCCCTACAAATGTATGGCTAATTTTCGTCATTTGTTAGTCCTTTACCTCAAAAGCATAAATTCCTTGTAGCGATTCACCGAATCGCATTTCACCTCGAATGAACAAAACTTCAATAGAATCTTTTACTTAAAGCAATTATTCGCGTGGCTTTTTATATTAGAATAATTATTTTGTAGCATTTCATTTTTCGTGTAGTATTTTACCCTAGACGCATTTCGTCGCGATCGGTGTTTGTTTGGGACACTATTTAATTTGACGCGTTAATTGATGTTCGCACTAAATTTCTGTATCATTTTTTTTAAAAACGTGTTTTGTACCTGTAGTCTCATGTCTTAAATGCTATCAAATTCATTGAAATATTATCATCATCGTGTTGTTACCGCGACGCGAGCGTCTCCTGCAGCGGGACCGTCGCGCCGCGCCGTAATAAGCGCGCGAAGACTTTGACTAAATAAAACAATTAGATTTTATGATCGAGGTAATTACCTATAGTAGATTGGCGAACTATGATATTAAGCGATCGCAGCGATATGCTATTACAAAATATGCGATTGAGGTAGGTATACTGTGATTTAAAATATTTGCTAATAATAAAATTGACGATCGAAACCAAATGAAACAGTAAAATAAGCGATCGAGGTAAAATGCGACTAAAGGTATTAGCGAACAAAAAAAAATTCGACTTTGACACAAAGCGAAAATAAAATACACGATCGAGGTGAAATGCGAATCGGTGAATCGCTACAAGGAATTTATGCTTTTGAGGTAAAGGACTAACAAATGATTTTCGTGTCACAACGGAAAAGATTCATAGACAATTTTATTGAGTGAGTTAGCGTGGCCAACTTTTTGGTCCTTACCCGGATAAAACTTGATCTGCTCGTAAAAGACACTTAGGTTTCCGAAATGTTTGTATTTTTGTACTTTTTTCGAAAACTAGTGATACCTACTATAATTCTTAGTGGTCTACATTTTCATGAACTTTTTGTCGTGGTACTCCTTAAAAGGGGTTTTTTATTTTATAATTGCTTAATAATGTTAAATAGCTGTGTGAATAAATATTCGAAACTTGAAAAGAACTGTCCTTTTTAGGGTTCCGTAGTCAAACTGGGAATCCTTATAGTTTCGCCATGTCCGTCCGTCCGTCCGCAGCCTAGCGCAGTACTAGAAAACTGTAATTTGGCATGAATATGCATATTAATCACGCTAACAAAGTGGTACAATAAAATGTAAAAAAATTTTTTTTAGGGTACCTCCCCTGCACGTAACTTGGTGATGTTTTTTTTTTCTCGTCTATAGTGTATAGTTTTATTGGATAGGTCTTTCAAAAATATTACGGTTTTATAAAAACAGTTTTGCGTTTAAGTAATCCATTTATGAAATATAAACTTTAAAGCGCTAATCTTTGTTAGACTCAAGTGCCCCCCCCCCCCCCCCTATAAATACTAAAAACTACAAATACTAAAAATCTGAAAAAAAAACTTAAACGAAAGAGCATAATTATAACGAATTTTAAAGGAAAACTATCACGACTAAGTAGACATCATTGATTCTTGAGATACAGGCGATTAAAGTATTTTTATACCTACTAAAATCATCTAAGACGGTAGCAATTGACTTTAAATAGAAAATTAGTTATTACTTGTGGATTTTTATGTTTGTAGCACTTAACGGGCTTCGGAACCCTACACTGAGCATGGTCCGACATGCTCTTGTCCGGTTTTTACTTTTTACCACAATATTGATTCTTCGCGGGCGGATAGCGAGTCGATTACGTATAATTCTATCAAGAAATAGAGCAGGGCGTCTGTTAATGTCTTTTTGCCTAGCCCACCCTATAAACAAACTAGGCATATAACGTGCGTACAACAACCAATTGTTCTCCGACCCGAGAACATGAATAGCAATAGTTTGTTATGCACTAGCCCACGATCTCAATATATACCTTGGATGATATTTGCCTACCTTTTATGTTCATTCTTACTTACCCTTTAAACGCCTACAATTTTTCATCGAGCATGCTCGTGTCGCCGCCGATACGAAGATGCACCACGCAGAGTAGGGCTTGAATAATCCATGTTGTGATATAATGGATTTATTTTGAAATAAACTATTACCTATCTTCGGTAAAAAATATATTTTACTACCCTATCACATAATGACACTACATAATTAGAATCCAGAACGTTATCTTATTAATTTATCCAAGACTTAAATGAATTTTCTATGTTTATATACATATAGTCACAGACATTAAGATTTTTCCGCTCCGCCTGTGTGTTCCGGAGTTTGGCCACAAGTATATCCCGACCGGTGGTAGTAGGCTTACTGGCAGCTGAAAACATGATGACAAAGCACAGTACCAGGACACAAATAACCTAATTACAATATAATTAAAATTCAAACTGTGCCAATGTCACTTAATAACCACAAGGATATGTACCTATTTAACTATTTTAACACTAATTTAGTCAGGGTATTATATACAAACTGTTTAAAGTTCATATAACTTACATACATACCTATATAGCATCACGTTTTCATTACCAGAGTGGGGTAGGCAGAGCTACAGAAATACCAACAACTCTAAAAAGACTTGTTCATAATTCTGTAACCACATATTGCACAAGTAGTCTAAGATGTTTGTTGCCGTATTATATGTCAATAAGTCTTAAATTCCTTTCGCCTTGCCAGTGCCATTTAAATTAATTAGAGTTCTTAGCTACACTGACAGAATTTTCGTTAAAATGTAATACAAAAATAAAAGTAGTAACGAGATTTGGAAATATCAATACTCCCCTGGTTTCGTTGATCATCAACAAGGATCGGACAAACGCCCTTCATTTTCAAAACACACCCTGTTCCGTATAGCAGAGACTTCCTTGTGATGTTTCTTCTTCTTTTTTTATTAATGGCGGTCCACCCCTTGTGATGTTACTATATTTTATATTATTTATTAATTTTCACGTTTACACAGAGTAAGAGTAGTTTCTCATTAATCAATATACATTATACACTCCCAATTTCAGTGATTAGATACGAGGGCTGCACTGAAAGTTTGGGCGTTTTCTCGTGGTCCTACTGATTTGTCCTATTAGTAGGACCACGAGGGAGACCTATTTCTCATAGTCCTACTGAGGTGTTGATACAAAAATGTACTCTCCTGTATAAAGAGAATCTGCTACGAGGTCGACGGAGCTCTGCTTCGCAGAGCTCCTATTTCTGGGTGGTTTTGGCCCTTCGGGCCTGATATAAAAAAGAACCTAACCTAAACAGTGGGTCAGATTTTTCTTTAAGGATATTTTTTGTATACAGGGGTGTAAGTTATTGGCAGTAGGACTATGAGAAATAGGCCTCCCTCGTGGTCCTACTAATAGGACAAATCAGTAGGACCACGAGAAAACGCCCGAAAGTTTCGGGAATCTAATACTTACTTAGAAACATATTTTTGACACATATACCTTTTTATAATCTCTAAAGTTTCATTATTTTAACACACTGGCCACATAGAAAAAAAAAAGCGATGGTTCGGTTTCAATTGTTTTTTGAAGTCGTCAAGTCGCTGCTGAAAATGGAATTGTCCCGTGAAAATTTAAGAGCTATGATTTATTACGACTATCACAAGTGGATTATCACAAAAACAATGTGGAGACCTGATGATTGTTGCTTTTAGTAATGAAGCACCTTCAAAGACGACAATACACAGGTGGTATGCAGAATTTCAACGTGGCCGTCTATCCCGACAAAACGTCAAGCCGACAAAAGTTATTCGTTCTCGCAGCACGGCCAAAAAGATGGTGGGTACGTTTGCGGAGGCTCGAACTAATTGTTTCTACATAATTATTCGCAAACGAGTAGCTTCTTTGATGACAAGAGTGTGGGAAAGCCCCAATAGCCTCCTGAAATTAATAGAAGAGAGATGGGACAACCCTATCTTGGCTTTCTGGGTGAAGTTGCATACTTCATCATGCTACTTCATCCAGAAAATATTATTGTGAAACTATGTATTAATTTCATTTTTATACTAACATAGTTGTTAAGGGCGCTATATACTAACAAGATATGGATTCAAGTCCGACATAAATACAATTCATTCATTCAAATAGCAGTCTAGATAAATAAAATAAATTTGTAGTTGTTTATAATCTTTATTTTCACACTGATAATAAGTATTGACAAGCGCCTTTTTTCTTTGGCGACGAATGGGTTAACATTTAAGGAATGTGATACCTACTAAACAACATTATGGTTTATGGTCTAAGAGATTTATTCTCATACAAGACATTTATTACAATATTCGTTTAAAATTATAAACTTATTTACTAATACAATATTACATGTTTTCGCATGAAAGGTCTTTAAGCTATGGAATGTATTGGTACACATTCAATAATCTTATCACACTACTTTTATTGGGTTTAAATTGAAGACGTCAATAAAAGGATCATATCCATACCCAAAACCACCAGATATAGCATTCAATTCAATATTTAAATGGTGTCTAGAAAACATTTTCTTACATTTTTTGAACAGAATTATCAATTTTGATCGCATTTGTTCAGTCATATGCAAAGAAATGTTTAAATTATACAGCCTATTACACCTACGAAAAATCTCTTCCGGTTTGGTTAAATCATTAGGGGTAGAATAACCTTCATTTATCAAGTGAACATTTTCTATATATCGGCATTGACTTAGATATTGTAACAGTGGCTTAAAATCAAGTGTGTTAGCAACCAAACGCAAGTTCTTAATGCAACTGCTTAGAGGAATACTTCGTGCCAATGCAAGGGCATAACTTTGAGTTGTATCAAAATCTATTGTTACAAGATTTGTACAATTACTAAACAATATCTTGAAAAAATCTCTACTAAACGAAACTACATGGCCACTTAAGCTTAAGAAAGTAATTTTTCTTAAATACTCATTACTACTAGACAATGTGACAGGATATGTTATGTGGTTGTTATCAAAGATCATACTTATTTGAACATATCTTTTATCTTTACACACTAAATCATAATTTAGCATGACAAAACCAGGAGCCTTTCTTCTTTTCTTAATAACTGGCTCAATCTTTTTCTCCAGTCTTTGAAAGTCATGTTGCTTTGGTTTTGTGTAAAACCAATCAATATTTGCAGGTACTTGTGTGTTACTGCAAGCAGATGATATATAATATGGATAAAATTGCTTTAGCTGATTAGCTAAACGCTTGAAAAAAGAGTTATCAAACACTGTTGAGTCAGTGTCCCATATCATGATGGCAGCGTTGCTTCCGAGCTCTTGGTAAGACCAGTGAGTAAACATTTCTGCTTCTAAACCAAATTGTTGCTGGAGAAAGTCTTTAAATTTAGGAGTAACCATCACTTTGCTTAAGTTTATGTCACTTCCAGTGGCAATGATGACCTCACATTTTTTGAGGTTCACCATTGAAAGAATAACGGAATCATTTAAACGCCGATAATATTGATTCTTTAATCTCCAGTTTACTAAGAAAATCTTCAAAGATTTGAATGGTACCATTTTATTGAACTCAACATCACACGCATAAATATTACGAGTAAAGGGACCTTCGGTTATAGTAAACTGCAAATCATTCAGTTGAGCTTTTCGCAATAGGATCAATGGCAGCTTGGAAACAAACAGATTTGTTATAGCGCCCACAAAATGAACTTTTACAAAATTTTCAAACATTTTTTGACATTTTTCTATCACCTTGGATGAAATCTTGGCTTGATTAATCTTGTCAAACCAAAAATTTACAGCTACATCGTTTATTGTTGGGCAAACATCGTGCACCGCCAGCAGATCAAGTATGGTGATCTTTGTATAAGAAACATCCAAAGTCTTCAGATTCTTTAACTTCTTGACGGCGGGTAATAACATACTTTTGTTTAAGTCATTGACAGCACATAAAATCAGTTCTTGTAGATGTTCTGCAACGTCTTTGAAAAAGTCCAGTTTAAAAGAATGAACCGTAGCCATGGTGTTGAGAGAAAACTGACAGGTTTTTATCACTCCATTCATTCTGATAATATTTCTAAAATATGTATTTGTGTTATATAAGTTACGTTGTGATTCAATGTCCACAAGTTTGATTACCATAATAATAATTTCTTCAGGTAGATCAAGCAAATCCATGATGATTGGATATTTCCTAAAACATGAAGATTTTTTTTTAGTGTTTATAAATGTCAATCAGGGTGTTTTTACGTAACAATATGAAATATCACCTAAATTATTAACCATATCACATATGTACTTTTTTTTTTTTTTCTAATAGAATAAGAACGGTATAACATCCCTTCTTAATGTAGATAATTCTGTAAAAAATTGTGCAAACATTGTAATTCTTGTTATTAATTAATTATTTATATATTTATCGCTATTTAACGATTATAACATTTATAACGTTATAAAAGTGACCGATAGCGTTATTCATCATCACATTCATCACTGCATATATAAAAAACCTCTAAAAAGTAAAAAATAATATGTATTAACCCGCGGAGCGCCCGGCTCTCGAAAGCCAAAATGCCCTGAGCACCCCGTTATTTTATAAGCTTGGTCTTTTTTCGGTACCTACTTGAGAAAAAAGGACGGCGACACAAATATTGCTTACCTACGCCGTCTAACATCCGGTAGCGGAACTTTTATCAATTGCCTAGTAGCGTCATCTATCGGCGTAGTTGGAAACTAATGTTTTCAATACAATATTTAGTGCGATTAGATTGACAACCAGCGACATAGGTTAGATATTCCCGATGACCTAGAACTATGAAATTTGGCAAGTAATACCGTCTTGTATTACAATTACAGGGAAAAGTCTGAAAACTATACATTTTTCATAAAATCATAATAATATTACAAACATTGCTTATCTACGCCTACCATCCGGTAGCAGAACTAACTACTGGTCAAATCACAAGCATAGTACCGCCACTGCCTGCTAGATGATCCTCGAAGTTTATTTATGTATTTTTTTTAATTTCCAGCCTTGTTTCATTTATAATAAAACAAAATAGCCAATAAACATCGCACAAAAAAGACGAATCTATAGACACTTCATTTTTCAAAATCGGTTCATTAGGAACGACACTACAGTGGAACTTACATTCATACACATATACATATCGACGATGGAAATTTCAAATGTCGTAAGGGACATTTTGTCGTAAGTACACTAAATATACCATTGAAGTCAATATTTTTTTTTTTCTATCTATTTGTTGTATTGAAATTTTGATATGACTTCTAATAAAAAAGTAATGAGTTGGTCAAAGTTTGTCGTAACTTCCTAATATTTAAAACAATATGTTGTATCGGTCAAATATTTTTGTATAACGTCTTGTTTCATTAAGCGCAATATCGTATATCTCAATATTTTTAAAATTCCTATGTTGTAAGGCACTAAAAAGAATACATTTTGTCAGATAAATACTGTGTTTTCGGAGGTGTAACACACATTTTCTTATTTTTTTGTTGTAAGGGACACTATTTCCTAAACCACTGTATTTATGGATGTCCAATTAAAAAATTAGGGTAGGCGAAGTTATTTAAAAAGTATGCTTCCAAGAATCATCTTAATGGGATGAGTAGTTTCCAAGTTATGAATTTAAAAAAAGTGGAATTTTGTTTTCTGCCCCCCCTGAAAAGTAAGCGTTTGTCCCTTACGACATTTGAAATTTCCACCGTCGATATGTACATACATACATAGAAACATAAATAGGGCGTCAAAATCATTACCCTTCCTTTGCTTCGCCGTAGTCGGGTAAAAAGATATAAAAAGGGGAGCCATTTATGCATCTTTCAGGGCGATTGTTTCCGAAAATATTCACGTGATAACACTTTATTTTATATTTCTATTCAATTTTGGAGTATTAGTTTAAAGTAATTTAATTTATTATCCTTTTGTAAATTCATGTAAATCATGTACCTATCTAACATAGATTTAAGCCATTGTAACTAACGCATTTAATAGACCCTCGGTCTGAAATAAAAGTTACTTGAATTTTGATTTTTAAATTAAAAAATAAGCCGTTTATTCGTGAGTCGGACTCGCGCAACTAGGGTACCGTATAAACTTGTAAGTATGAAAATAGTTCGTTCTTCACGGCGATTATGACTTTGCCGTTGAAAAACTGTTGTCTCCAAACATCGACATAGGTTGCGATTAGTTTAGCAACTGCAAATAAGAACAAGAAATTAACGATTATCAGATTTTTTCCTTTACTTGTATAAGACCATCCTTCTTGCCAAATTTCATGATCCTAGTTCTATGGGAAGTTGGGAAGTACCCTATCTATAGGTTTTGATTCTCCTGCAGTGTTAAAAACTAAACTAAGTAGCAGCTTATACATGACACCTATACTGCAAATTTCATCAATATACATCTTGTAGTATTTGAGTAAATGCCTGTGGCCTGTGACATATGGATGGACAGACATGACGAAACTATAAGTGTTCTGTTTTTGCCATTTTGGCTATGAAACCTTAGAAACGAACATGGAACCTTAATTTGGCATGGTCAAGAATACTTAACACATGCTTACAAATGATATGGTTCCAGCAGAAGCTCAGCGCTGGTTTGAATGCCAGCAAAACGCTGAGTTGGAACCATTTCGTGACCACACAGGTCTTTTGTTTATTTCAGAATTTTGTTACTTTTATTTGTTACAATAGGACATGATAAATAATATTGACTGATGTGCAACATTGATATCTGTCAATTGTCGACCAAGAAGTTCAACATAAAAATTTAATTGTCCTTTTTCAGCGTTTTGAGAGTTTCTTGGCGCTTCTTCTCTGCAATGATGGTCTTATCTGAAGAGCTAGTAAATTCACCAACGTTCATATTACCGACGTGTAAAAGAGCCCCATGGGGGCCTATTTACTGAATAAACATTTTGTTTTTTATTTTGATTTCACATTTATTGTACAAAAGTGGGTTATATTTGCCACTTTTTTTGTTGGCATAGTATGACTTGTTTATTGTTTGAGATACATAAAATTCCAATTGGGAATTGATCTGGGTGTGATTATCATAAAAACACAAATGTAAAGTACTCTTACGTTGTATAAACATGTGTTCAAAGGAGTTTTAAGTCTTTTTAATAATAAATAACCATAGTATTATAGGTCATCTGGAAGAGATCGCTAATCAGCGATAAGACCGCCTGTTGTTTACCTGGGTCTTTTAAATTGTGCTATTTCTCCGTGATGTTTTTGTTTGGTGGACAATAAAGTGTTTTGTATTGTATTAGTATGGTAAATCTTGCTTAAATTTTGGGACACCCATTAATTGTTATGTAAATAAATAATGATGCTATTGAAATGGTATTTCAATGTATTTGTCAATAATGTGCATCAATTGGTATGATTAGAGACTGGAAATGTAATGGTTTTTGCTACTATTGTGTAGATTTGCAATTTTAGATTTTCTTATTGATTAGGGATATAACATTTAGATTGTCGTTCCAGAATAGGCTTACACAGCCATCAAAGAAAGTGCCAGGCTTACTGCTTGAACCATCTAAAAGACGAAAAAGGCCTATGCTTGGGTGATTGATGTGTAAGGTAAGTTTCCTTGTTTGTTAAGGTTCGCAATGCAAATGCATATTAGCTCTAGTAGGTACCTGTTAAACATTCTAAGTCAAAAGTAGGCTAGTCATCTAATTCCGATAGCAAGGTAAGAAAGAAAAGATTGGCTACAAAAATAATTCGCGATGCTGCTCATTGATTGCTTCCTCACTTAACAAATACAAGTGCTGATTAATGCAGGCACATAAGCGTCAACTCCTTTAAAAGATTTGTTAACTAAGAACATAATCTAAAAACCTACCCACAATCAGTCTAGCAAGGACATCAAATGATTGTGATAGTTTAAACTATAGGCCTTGTTTTGGCTACTTCATTAAAATTGCACTTATTACAAAAACGCAATGCTGATATGCACCGTATAAAGTGTAATGTGTTCAATGTAATCATGTGTATGTGTACATATTTATAAAAAAAAACCCTAGAATTTTCATTTATGCTTAGTTGATGTATGCTCGTGACCACCAGATTTAAGGTGGTATATTGTTTGATTTTTATGTATTTTGTAAAGCAGGTCACAAAGTTAAATAAAATGCATAGAAATGCAGTAATTTACTTACGGTAATTTGCTTGCTTCATATGAAATGTTCTAAAACAACTTGTTAAGTAGTGAATTTTGTTTGATGAGGAATGGTTTCTGTTAAGTTGTCACTTGAAACATATTCTGGGAATTACTGGTCATTTAAGGAAATATGTCTCTAATTTTAATTAAAAAAATACATAAATTAATATCAGGGTACAATATCTCGAATTCAGGTAGTTCCAAACTAATCTCTAGACTTGTACCTACTATGAGTACTAGACAACGATAAAAATACGTATATTAGAGAAATACACACTTAATACACAGAACACATTCAAGACCCAGGGAAAAAAAACCTCGCGCTCATCACACAAATTTTGCCTACACCAGGAATCAAACCCGTTGGCTTTGTAGGCAGGGTCACTAACTAGATACCAACAGGGTAGGCTAGACTAGTCGTTCTTTTACTTCTTTTTCTTACTTATCTAGGTATACACTTATTAATTTTTGGTTGCAAATCGCTTGTTTTTATTGTGTTAATCCAATAATAAGCAAATCTTCATATTATGAGGACCGTAATACAAATGCAGTGCAGTTATTGGTATAAAATAATACTTACTGATATTATTACAAAATCACAACATCAGGAGAAGACTAATCGATTTTAGTTGAGGCTTAGTATTAAATTAAAAAACGATGTAGTCATTGCCAAGAAACTGTAGGTTAAGTTAATTTGTTTTAAACATTTCCGAGAATCATCGAGTATAAATATTTTTGTACCGATTAACTGACCAAAGCTTTGACAGTATCTAACGCCATACATCACTCCAAAGACTACTCAAAGAGTAAGGATATATAGCTGAAAAGACTACTATTGTATACTTGGGTATAGACTGGTAACTCTGCTCTTTTTTCTGTTCTTGCGATACCTACGTGCTGCCATCTAGTTCGTCTAGTTAAAAGCTCAGCTATGCATATGTGTGTGTAGGCACGTGCTTACACATAACCACATACGTAAGTTATTCGCTGACCCCTTTATTCATACAATATCACAACAGTATTTAAAGACCACTAATAGTTAAGATGCGTTGTTGGCACACATTAACTATTATAATTTAAACACTGTTCAAATATTATATGAAAAAGGAGTTAAAGGTTGATTTAGTGTAAGTAATACAAAAAAGAACATATCAGGCGTGATGGCAATATTAATTACCTTGAAAACTGATAAACTCCAAAGAAAATAGTCAACATTGATCTAAGTAGTCAACGCGATACGTTTTGGTTAATTGAATAAGTTGGCGCAGTTACAATATAATTATACTTAAAACACATCGTTCATTCGCGAAATGATAAACTTTTTAATTACCTACTTATTAAAACGGTTTGCCGTAAGTATAAGTAGTGGCTTTACCCATTTCGCAAATGAGCGACGGGCATTTATCTAATTAATACGCTGCGCCGCGCCTGATCAGTTCTTATTTGAATAAACCAGTGAGAAGTTGACATCTTTTCTGCCATCCACTGAATACAGGATCCCTTAAGAACGACAAAATTATAAGTCCCGTGACATCCCTGGCGAATTTCACCAGGTTATAAAAAAAACCATTGTACAGACCATTATTTTCCCAATGGTTTTTAATAGCTTATATAACTAATTCTCTCTGTAAGGATCATATATTTAATGGGTCTTCCTTATGCTGCGGCCGTATCTACTGGCATCTCATTTTTAACAAAGAAAGAAAGATACTTTACAACAACGTCTTAACTACTTTTAACACGAATATTTTTTAAATCCCCAGATGAGGTCGCAGCGTACTTATTTCGAGATTTCGAGGAATGCAACTAATTACACGTCATGTAAACATATGAAAATGTAAATAAATCATTTATTACATTGAAGTTTATTGTGTTTAAACCTAGTAGGTACAAAAGTATTTGTATTCGCATTAAAAGTATTTGCAAAATCCATAACAATAACATAATTTGAGTAACAATTTAATGAAGATACGTTTTCAATACAAATTAGCATAATTGTGATGATGACCCATATTGAACATGTAAACCTACTCTAGTAATAGAGATTGTAAATCTAGAAATTAACATAAAGTGAAAAAATAGTTACGGTCGTTAGACCTTAAGGTTCCGAAAATTGAGCTTTGTTATTAAGCCTATTTTTAGATGGGTCACTTTTTTACGACTATGATTATAAATTACTTCATTTTTTCCATTCATTTAGCACAATATTTACTTAAGGTTGGCGTCATGGTTGGGTATCAATTTGTAAGGGGCATTTTCAATGCTTACTAAGAATGTTGCCTGCCGTAGACTCAATTCACCTGGGTTAATTCACCTGGATGAACTAAGTGCACTGATTAGTAGACGTAATTCACCAGTATTGTTTTTAAAAGTACAATGTTTTATTATCAGTATACATAATTCACCTTGGTGAATCCAGTATACTAAAAGTGTACTTGATGCTCCAATGCCAGCGATAGGTGCATTAGGTATACTCTTCGTCTATTCTATACACCCAACAGGTGAATCCAGTATAGGTATTAAAAGTGTACTTGATGCTCCAATTCCAGCGATAGTGCATTAGTGCAATTATTCGATATGCGATCTTTTCGCATTTTCGTTCCTGGCCACTTAAACAACCAAGATAAAGTGAAGTAGGTACATTATAATTAATAAATGTCATTTATTGTCTTTCATTACTGTCTGCTTGTGGATTGTCGTCAAGAATCAGTTATGAATGAATTTACATTTATAAAAAGAGGGCGAGGTGTAGTCCTATTAAACGAAGGCCGACAATTTTACAAAAAAAAAAAAATACGCCAGTGGTGCAATTTGGTGGCGATGTTGCAACAGGAAGTGTAGTGGTTCTATTACTATACAGGTATTGTATTTGTGTTATGTAATGTCAGGGGGTTTTATCCGTGTAACTATTTTATTGATTGTAGCTATTGCCCGAAGTTATTGACGACGACGCGGGTAGCCTAGTTGGTAATGAGTGTAATGACCCTGCCTACAAAACTAGCGGTCCCGGATTCGAATCCCGGTATGGGAAAATACTTGTATGATGAGTGCGAGTATTTCTTCCTGAGTCATGGATGTTTTCTATTTATGTATTTAAGTATGTATTTCTCTATATAAGTAGGTATGTTTATCGTTACCGAGTTTGTATGCTATGCGGCTATAAGTAGTTTAAACCTAGCTTAGTTGTTCTCTATTATGTTTTTCTTACTTTTAGAATGAAGAAATAATCAAGAATGTTTTGCACGAAACGTGCTGTGTGCCCGATCCAGCCAAAAATGTGTGGGCTGAGCAATTGCAACTTTGTAAGGACAAAATCTGCACGACAGACGAACCAATACCTAAGTTGTATGAAGCAGCCCAAGAATCTTTAAAAGATAATGGATACGATCTCGTATGCGACGTACCACCTCTAGATGATGTTAAAGCTGGGTTATACAGAAAACGAAATAAATGTCTAGGTGTCCGTAAGGTCGCATATTTTAAAGATGTTGGCAAAATTGTGGTTCCAAAAAAATTTGAAGATTTTATGCTAGCTGATTATTATGATACTGACGAAATAATAATTATATTCTGTTCAAAAAAAGCTATGACTCTAATGGAGGGTTTGAAACATTTTTTTGGAGATGGGACTTTTACGGCATGCGTACCACCGTTTACCCAAATTTATACTATCTACGGAGATTGTGGTAGTGGCTCTAAAACTACTAATATATCGCCACTTGTTTATGCTCTGATGAATAGAAGAAGCACCTTATCGTATCAAATTTTGTTCCAAATGATTAAATCAAGAATACCCGGGTGGAATCCACAGAAATATACGTGTGATTTTGAAAAAAGTGCCATGAAAGGCAGTGCTACCGTTTTTCCGACAGTCTCTTTAAAAGGCTGTTATTATCATTTCCAGGAGAGCTTGAAGAGAAAAGCGAAACAGTTACAATTGTTTAAAGACAAAAATAACCGCCGCTGCGTATTTCTGTGCCGAAGTTTAGCACTTTTGCCTAAATATAAAATTATTGATGGCTGGCAATATGTCCAGAGCCAGTTTGCAAAATTTGAACACCTGCAACCTTTTTTAAAGTACTTTAAAAATCAATGGATGAAGTCAAACCTCATTGAAGAATGGTGCGTGTTCGGTGAGAGGCACCGTACAAATAATTTTGTTGAAGGCTGGCATGGAAAGTTAAACAAAAGCATCAAAAGATATAATAAAAATATTCTAGACGTAATAGCAGCTTTTAAAAAAGACTCTTGTACAAAACGGCAACCAAATCTACGTAAATTCAGTAGTCAAATCAACGATAAAATAATCCAAGATGCTCAAATGGAATTGTTATATGGGGACATTAGTGTGGGTCATTTTTTAGAGATGTTACGATACCTAAGATATGTCCATAAATTGAAATTTACTAAATGTAATTTAATAATTATATGTACTTTAATTTATCTTGGTTGTTTAAGTGGCCAGAGGCTATTATACTCGCATTTATCAACGTGATAAAATGTGGACAAAACAATCATCTTTTTCTAACAAGTTGGTAAGTGCGAGAGTGACGGTTGTTTTATCCACACTTTATTGCGTCGATAAACCCGACCATATTAGGCCTGCAGAAACCTGTGTGAAAAGATCGCATATAGAATCATTAGATGTATTAAGTAGACAAAGGGTATACCTAATGCACCTATCGCTGGGAAGTGGAGCATAAAGTACACTTTAAGTATACTTGATTCACCTGTTGGGTGTATAAAGTAGAAAAAGAGTACTATTTACAAGCGTCAGGGTATTTAAGTCTACAAATTAGTGTACTTAATTAACATCAAATCACCTATGGGTATTCAAATCTACTAATTAGTGCACTTAGTTCATCCAGGTGAATTAACCCAGGTGAATTGAGTCTACGGCAGGGAATGTTGGACGTTGACTTTTATATCCGACTTTTGCAGTGCAAGCTTGTCCCAAATAATAAAAAAAACACATCTATCCTATTTGCATGATAACTTTTACACCTCAGCAATTGTCTAAGCTAAACATTATGATAATTACAAATACAAAACTGAAAATAGAGAATTGTGACAATCAGAAATCAGCACATCGACGAAAAATGACTAATTTTTAAATCAATTTATGGAGCGTTTTAATCTACGAGCGGGCCCAAATTTCGGATTTGATTAATTTATCATAACGCCTTTATCATATAAAATCCAAAAGGTGGGCCCCCCGCCGATTAAATCGTTGTGCAAAAAAGGTGACCTGTCGCTTCGCCTAGTTTAATTACGCAGATTTTCGTTTCGCAGACAACTATTGGCAGACCTTTCTTTTGGCCGAGTAACGTTTGGTATAATTTCGTTACGCCTATTATTTGCTTCGCCGAATAGTCGGTAGACAGTAAAGCGATACGCAGAGTTACGTTTAGTCGATTGTTTATTTCGTAATTGTTTCATTTTACCGAACAACTGTTCGTCGATACATGATATAAGCAGAGATGTGACATGGCATCATTATTGTTTAGTAGATTTAAGGTTCAGTCGATTTTGGTTTCGGCATTTTTCAGTTAAGTAACTGTACAACTGTTGCATTTTTATGGAAGACTAATCAGGGCAGATCCGACTCGGATAGGTTAGGTTAGAAGGTCAAGGCGGGAGCCAAGCTCCGAGGTTATTTTTTTTTATCTCAGTAAATAACAAACACAACAAGGTCAATTTAAAAATAGATAAATTATTAATAAACCGAGCAGTTACTTAGGGCAAATGATACTAAGGTTCATCGTAACTTGACTAAATGACAACAATAATAACATCAAAACTTATGCGGGTACATAAGGAAATCACGAAGAATTTATATATCAGTGTTTATTACACGGCATATAAAACCACCAATGATGTCATAGCGTAATCCAGACACATTCGCAGTATTTGATGCCATTCCCAGTGCAAAACGAAAATGTGGCAAACAGTTAATATGATGATGAATAATAGTTGAACCGTTTAAAAGCGAACAGTTGTTCGAGCAAACATTCAAAATGTGTAGTGATTAATAGGCTTAACGAATTTCTGCCAATAGTGGTTCAGGTTACTGACTCATAAGCCAACTAAAACAGCTGCTAAAGGTTGAGTTACGAAACGTTAGTCTGCGAAACAATACATCTACGAACAAATCCATCGGCGTACCGTTACTCGGCGAAACGTTGTCTGCCAATCAATAATCTGCCAAATAATTGTCGGCGAATCATTAGGTAACCCGTTGCGCAAAATGATTTCAAAGTTAGTCCTTTTTGGTCGGTGAGCTTTAAAAATTGCCCCCCAGAGAGTCGATTTTTGAATGCCACTTGTGATTATTTGACTTTTGTAAAAAATAATGGGTGCCAAAAGATTTTAAAGTAAATTTGTCAAAGGAGCTAAACTCTTGAAAATGGGGAGAACATGAACACTCAGTCTGATCTCATAAGCATCGAAAATCTTGCTGAAAATTATACAAAACCGATTGCGAAATAAAGCAGAAGAATTAATTGGCGAAGACCAATATGGATTCGGTAGAAACAAGGGCACAAGAGAAGCTATATTGGCTTTACGACCGATAGCTGACAAAAGGATGGATTTGGGCACATAAGTATATAGCTTCTTGATTTGGAAAAAGCCTTTGATAGAGTTGATTGAAGAAAGATGATGGGAACACTAGGCAAGCTAGAATAGATTATAGTGATAGGTGGATTATCATGGCATTGTACAAATATCAGGAAACGGTTATGAATATCGGGGAAAAACCAGGAAAAGCAAGGATGAGCTAAGGAGTGAGACAGGGTTGCACGATTTCAGCATTTTAATTTTTATATCACTACATAGTATAAAACAAATTCGCTTTTTCTGTCCCTATATCCCTATGTATGCTTAAATCTTTAAAACTACGCAACGGATTTTGATGCGGTTTTTTTTAATAGATACAGTAATTGAAGAGGAAGGTTTATATGTATAATACTTTAATCCGGAGCGAAGCGAGGGCGGGTCGCTAGTATTTATATAAAGTCCCATTAATAAAGTCAAAAATTATAATGTACAGGCAGTAAAATTTAATGGACATAATGTCATGCAGATGGAGTATTGCACTATATGCAACCGAGGCGTGGACTGGACTCTAATACAGGGGGATAGAGAGAGGCGGGAGGCGATTGAGCTGTGGTGCTGGAGAAGGATGGAAGGCATTGGTAGAACGGAGATGGTATCCAATCAAGAGGTATTGGCGAGAGTAAAAGAGAAGAGAAGGATATTGGAGTGTGTGGAGATCCAGAAGAATTGGGATGATTGGCCATTTATTGCAGCACGACATGCTTATTAAAAGGGATCGTATCATAATATATAGAGTTCAAAATACCTAATGGGTCATAATACATAATGTTCATAATATACTGGGTGGAAAAAATGTATGGGCCCTGGGGGGGATCTACCTTAAATTATTAAGTTAGCTCACTTTACTAAAAGGAAACATTCCTTTATTTTTTAAAAGAAACATAACTACATTCAAAGATCTTTTAAAATTCACCTGCCTCAACCGGGAATCGAACCAACTAAAATTTAAAAAACAAACTCGCGCTATTTTTTTAGACGAATTGGGAGCATTATTGTACAGGATAAAATTTATCCAATAAACATTTCACCTTACACTCATCTGTTGTACGAGATACCCATCAAATTGAATATTTATTACAAGTTCTTTATTAATAATACCTAGTACTGTTCATTTACAAGAAGTAAGGGTTGCGGTAGAAAATGTTATTGGGAGCAAACACCACAACACTTTGCAGAGGGCTGGCTACACGAAATGAATTTCAATTTAAATAGTAAGTTTGTGTATCCGGAACGAGGGGATCATTTCGAGCAACTTATCAGTTAAATTATTAAGATTCTTTTCTCTTCTTAATATCCGTCTACGTTATAAAAACGTTTCATGTTTATGTGTTCTTCGTATTGATGATAAAATAAAATTAATATTAGTTTTCACTTTTTTAACAATAATCCCACCGATTCGAATAATAAAATGGAGATATTACGAAAATAGTTTATTTTTTATTTTTAGTTGGTTCGATTCCCGGGTGAGACAAGCTAATTTCAGAAGACCGTTGATTACAGATATATTTCTTTAAAAAATAAAGGTATGTTTGCTTTCAGTAAAATGACCTAACTAAAGGATTTAGTTAGGACATTTTAGGCAGTAGTTAGGTAGTTCCCCTCCAGGGCCCATAGATTTTTTCTACCCTGTATAATGGTTTTATTTCTGAAACCGAATACTTTTAGGAATTTTTAAAAGGCCATTACGTAGAGCCCGTTTGGTTAGGTTAGGTTTGTTTCATAACAATTCTGAAAAAATTACGGTTTCAAAAATAAAACCATTATACATTATAACCAAACCAAAAACATTAAAGAGGTAAAGATTGAAGGAAAGAGTGATAGAGCAAGACGAAGGAGAAACTACGTGTCGTTTGTAAAGAGAGGTGAAGGAGCTGTCAGAGAAAAGAGAAGATTGAATGGAAATTACTCCACCGACAAGAGCAGCAGGGCTCTTAAATTAAAAGAAGAAGAAACAATAACTGATGGGGCGGCGACCCCCTTTACGAGTGGGTTGGATGGACTCGTTATTAGGACAGGCGTGACCTTCAAAAATATATACATAAACAAATCAGTAATTCTCGGCCATTTTGGTGTGCTTAGGCAATAAATTCATGTGATTCAAAAATCGACCCCTTCTGGCTGTTTCGAATGTATTTAACAAAAGTTCCACTTCCCCTATCTTACAAATCTTACTCCACTGTTATTTCATACTTGTAAGTAACTTATAACTGCACCGTAGCTTTTATTTTCATTTACTCGAAATTCCGTTCCTTTCTTCAGGATTAATTTCGTGAGTAGGTAGATAAGTATGTAAGTAATACCGCTGATATTTTCATGCCTCCCTTTTCTTTGAAATGAGTCGAATTTATATAATTGTCCACAATATTGTACGAGTGCACCATGTAAAGAATATAATATGGTTTCTTATTTATTAGTATTATTAGCATTTTCCCCTTTTCGTGTTAATTTTCCTCTTTCCCATTTAAATTGCTTCTATCTTTTAAACAGGACCTGCTTGTTTTGTCTGTGTTATCCATAGTTTTATTTAATTATTTTTTCATTTTGATTATTGGTTGCAATCCTATGAACCCTTTCTCAAACGGTCAATTATTTTTCAGCTTGACATTCCCGGAACAAGACCATTGATTTTCACGACGTTGGCCAATACATTTCGCTAATTGATGCTTGGAAGGCGGCGTCAAGGCCAAGTCTATAAAATAATGACAATAAACTCTTTTTAAACAAAGACTCACTAATCTTAGAAATATTGTTTTTTATGATGATCAGCCATGGTGTTCTTTGAGTTGGGTATTTCGCTTCATCTTCATCATAAGGGAGGCGCCACTCACTGTTTTGCTCTAACACCCGTTACATAACGGAAGTACCTACAGCAGGTCTTCACTGCAGGTCATAATGTCAATATTTTCTTTTTCACGGATTATACCAGACAGGATCATTGTCTAAATAAGTGTTCTAGTTATAACTGGGTCATCCTTCCTTGCTCTGGACACAACACCTCCTCCAAGAATCTCTTGTAACCTAGAAATAATAAAACCAAATTATAATTACTACTATTATTATTATCAGTCCTTTAGTTATTTTATATTAGATTGCGCAAAGTCATTAGATGGTAACGAGTTTACGGTCGATTCTAAAAATTTATGTGACAATCCAGATATCGGAGTCTTCCTATAATGATTCCTTTTTAGGTACAATTTTGAAACGTTACCCTTATGATAGTGGTACGAGTAGGTATCATAGTGTGTCATTAAAGCGTTTAATCTAGAAAATTTATTTTTCCCTTTCAATGCAATAAAATAAGTCGAGAAAATTTAAAATTACATCCACACATTTACTACCCGTCACTCAAATGTAGAATGAGGCAACTACACAAACAGTTATCTTTGTGGTCATATTATACACTAAGTAATAGCCGTTGCCCGCGACTTCGTCCGCATAGAAGTCGTTTCTCGCTATTCCCTCAGAAACTGTTAAATCCTGGGATAAAAATACCCCTATGTTCTTCCCTGGAACTCAAACTATCCCCAATTTTCATCTAAATCGGTTCAGCGGTTTAAAACTTAACCAACAGACAGACTGACAAAGTTTATTTTTACATTAAAATGTATCATCTAAATACGGATAGACAACTTTTCCAAAACGAAGACCAAGCCACCGCGCTCTACGACGACATGACAAACATTTAGTTTGCTGTATGTAGTTTTCCAAGGAAATTAAAAGAATTACGTACCTACTTAAGTCCCTAGAGACAAAACATAGAACTTTATGCTGCCTATACGTGGCTTGTATGTTGGCCATGCACCGCTACTGATAGGGAGGATGGCCCTATACTTACTTGGACACGGGACTAAACTACATAATAGGTTCGTGTCGAGTGTCTAAGTAGTGGCAAATTTAAAATTTAATTTAATTTAATTGGTTCTTTTCGTATTTTTTGCTAATTTATTATAACTATACTCTTACTAACATAATCATAAGGACAAATCACAATTGTTACCACAACATATGGAGAAATCTGAAATAAATGTATTTGAATTGAATTTTAGGGTTTTTTACCGTGAGCTTGAGATGTTTGATATGAGCTTAAACTTTACCTGTATTTTAAAGCCAGCGACGCAAATTTACGGCACTAGCGTTGAATACCCGCAGCCAATATATGCAGCATCCACTACAACAACTTTCTTGTTCACCACCATCGACGCCTTCGAGAAAAACTAAATCGCATGCCGTTGAGAAGCCTAAAATAAAATTCTGTGTTTTCAAATAGTTTCCGGACGAATGTTAACAATTCTAAACTAATATTATTAAATTTTCGAGTGCTTTTACACCACTTTATCTATAACTAGCGACCGGGCAGGGGCTTTGCCCGCTGCATTTTTTTTTACATGACTTAGGGGTATGAAAAATAGATGTTGGCCGATTCTCAGACCTACCCGATATACATTATTTAACTTGGTGTCAGAAGTGAGATTTTGATCATGTTACTTCTTCACTAACCAGATTCAAAAGGCAGGCTAATCCAGAACCAGGAAACAGGTCAAGATCCATAGTATAGCTTGCCCCATTAACGCAATATACCAATTTAAATAGATAGGTAACACGAGTCCGGCAATTCATATCATAAAAGACCAAAACCACTCCTGCCGTCTGTTAAAACATTTAAAGCCACAGGTCAGGCCAAATGTTTCAAGTCATTATTATCAAAGAAAGAAAGAAAAGGTAAGATAAAGCTTTGTTAAAAGGAGTTTCTGCCAGACTTTTTCAACTAGCAGAAAATAGTCACTCGGCTGCCACATGCGAAATGAAGTTACCGTTTTTTGTGAAATAAATTAAGCAAAGGGACGTTGCTATAGTGAGTAGGTAATAAAAAGTAGGTACACAAGATTTAGATATGTCTCATTAAACGTTTTTTTTTACCATTCTGTTAAAAAAAGAATAGAAATCAATCAGTTGATCGGGCACAAAGGTCTACTCCCTACTAAAAAAAATAGTTTACTAAACATACTTGGCTGGTTTAACGTAATCGGCCCTCAGGCCATTCCTATTACCTATGTTTGATAGTGCTATTCATTTCTGTTTCATTTCTGTTTCCAATCTCAAAACGAGCAAATTACTTTCCCTTACACTGAGCTAAGTAAACACAAAACCGATTGCAAGCGTGTTATGTAGGTATCCTAAAATTCATGTAACAGTAAATAGTTAAACAATAAGAGATGAACATTACCTATGTTTGGAAAGCCACCTGTATGCAAATAGTATACAGAGGCACTAGGAATACCGGAAACCAAGGTCAGCAGCAACCACCACCACGAGTCTCTCGATCTGCACCCGTTGCTGTCGCTACCGAGACAAACTTAAGCCAGAAATAAACCTAAAATTAAAATGGGTGTTTTTTGAGTTAGGTACTCCTGTGTGGAACACATGCAATGATTATTTATAAGGTACTTAGCCAAATTTTACAAATAATAATGTTTTAAGCGTTAAATATAATGGAAGCGCTCTTGCTTGCAATAAACACAACGTATACTAACCACCCTCTAAGACATGCCAAGTCCATCCCACGCAAGAAAACACATAAAATTTATAAAAAAATAAAAACATTTGGACATAACATGGTAAGTATTATGTAAGTAAAGAATTGTCTTACAAAATAGAATAAGGAAATTTTAGTTCAACATCATAGGAGCACTATTCCATTGAATGAAGTGTTTAGTAAAATACAGAGGCACTAGAGTTTAATACTCGCAGGTAACCAATGTGAGCAGCAACCACCACAACGACTTTCTCGTTTTACACTGCCATCGGCGCCGCAGGAACCATCCCGTGCCAAAACAAAGGACCTAAAAATAGTTGTTTTTTTATGTTTTATTTCATTTTTGATACGTGACTTGTTCATAAGCCACAAAATAATCATCTTACAAATTGAATCAAAGATATTTAAGCGCAAAATAAAAGGAACACTCTTTCTTGTACAAGACAATGCGCCAACTGCCCGGGCTCTTGTAGTTCTTGTACCCTTTAAAGCATGCAAAGAGAGCCCCATGCCAGGAAATTACCTAAAAGTAAACAATCAATTAAGTTATTTCATCTAGGATACATAACTTGATATTAAGGTAGGTAATGATGGTCTAACAAATTGCAGTAAGGATATTTCCATTTAACATAATAGGAACACTCTTCCATTGATTGAAATAGTAAATACAGAGGCGCCAGGATTTCATACTCGCAGGCAACCAATGTGAGCAGCAACCACCAAAACAACTTTTTCGTTTTACACTGCCATCGGCGCCCCCGGAACGATCCGGTGCCAAATAGGACCTAAAATTAATATTTATTTCGTATTTCATTTAATATACGTTACATGCTAATAAGCAAGTAAATTATGGTCTTATAAAAAGAAACAAAGATATTTAAGCTGAAAATAAAAGTAACACTCTTTCTTACCCAAGACAAAGCACCAACTGCATAGATATAAAACATGCAAAAACAATTCCATGCCAGAAAAACCTAAAATAAATATATAATCATCTGGGATACATAAAATGATATAAAGATAGTAAATGATGGTCTTACAAATTTGAATAAGGAAATCGAAGTTTTACAAAATATAAACACTCTTCCATGGACTAAAATGGTAAAAAATGGGAATATCCATTTTTATTTCAAAATTATATCTTCTTATTTTGTTAGTGTGACTAATATTTGTATATTCATGCCAAATTACAGCTTTCTAGCACTGAGAGTCTCTGAGCTAGGCTGCGGACGGACAGACATGGCGAAACTATAAAGGTTCCTAGTTTGTCTACGGAACTCTAAAAACGATAATCCTACATTACTTAAGAGCGTATAGATGATACCGTTCTAATGAGTATCTAGCAATTTGTTTTCGGTGCCGTAACTATTCTTATTAATGAATAATCAATATAAGTAAATAAATAATTACCTAATGATTTAGGCATCATGAGGATTACTAAATACTACACCTGTTTTAAATTTAATTCCGGTGGTTTCAGCTATTTCAGAGAAAAAGGGGCTTGATGTATAGACGCACAGACGGACAGACCAACAGATCAAAGACGGGCAGACTGATAGACGGACTAGACTGATAAAAAGCATAAAATAAATACTCCTATATACGTAATTGTTTATTGGCTTTAGGTATAACACACTCGTACGTATAGGTTTAGTAAGTCTTACATAATTAAAATCGTATATGTATTTTCAGCCTTTTTTTATTCTTTCAATTTTTGTACTGTAAAGTGTTTACATACATAACTACATAATTATATGTAATCAAATAACACCGCATAATATACTGAAAGGTAAAGGTGATGGTCAGAAAGATCTTTACGTGAGAACGTATCTTAATTACAGTTCCAAGAATCTATTTCAGTAAGTAAACTTATATACTTAATGCCCCACTTACCATCAGGCCTTTTGCATCCGTGGTAAGATATTCTAGACTCGAAAACAAGTAGTCGCGCTCGTCACACACATAATTATAACCTTACATAGGGAATCGAACCCGGGATCGCAAGCTTTGTAAGCTTCTGCCTATTGCCTGCCTGTCCAGTTACTGGACTACCTACTGTAGGTAGGTAGTGTCGCGTAACTACGAACTGGACTAAGCGTGTCGTCTAATTTTCTTATTCGGCTTGTCCAAGGCAAAATCAAAATACAATCGTGCACCCTTGTTGTAACCCTGTGACAATCCTATTCGTTCAAATTATCTCCATACAATTTGGAGCACGCTCACTGTAGGGTTGCGACGCCGTTACTACAAACACAACAAAACTACCGGTCTTTTCTATTTGAAGCTCTTTGATGATCTCTTAGGTGTTGTTTAGTTGGTATAAACACTTTAGTTGCCTGTATCTCAAGAACCGATTCAATCTACTTAAATTAGGTAACAACACCAATGTTCGACACTTTTAGCTGACATGCACCAATAATCGACAGAAGCTTTTAATTCTAAGATCATAGGGAAATTGATTGTTGCAAAACAAATGAATAACTCTTATCTTCTTTGAGTAAGAATCAATGTCGAACATTGGTCCTTTGTCGACTACTGGTGTCTTTACCTTTCGTTACGTGCTTTCTTAAGACTTTTTTCATAATTTTAGTACTTACAGTTTTGGCTGTACGGAGTGGAGACAGTAACTCTAGCGAAAATGGCACTTTTAGAGTTCTATTCATCCAAAACGGTGCCCCAAATGATAGTGTTTTATCTACCTACCTACACGTAATGTTTTTTTCATAGCTATATATAATACAGGGTGTTTTTTTGGTCAGCAACTTCCACAATAGGGGTTATATTCATGTTTCTGAGCTCAAAAAAAATATAATTTTTATATATCACCTCTCGTTTCTGTAGCTACGAAGGGGGTAGGCCGCTTATCGTCACGATGTTATTGTTTGTTACTACCCTCACAAAACTGCGCAAGCGACGTCAGTTCCGTGTTTGTGTCGAAGCGAGTGCTTGTTAAGTAACGTGTTACAACAATTTTTTTATTACACTAATTGATAAAAAAAAGGCTCGGCGAGAAAAAAATACTTCTGGACAATCGTGAAATGTTTGATGTTGTGAACATTTACTTTGTGAGTAGTCAAAACATTGCTAACACCGTTAGGATTTGGACTGAACGATTTCCTAATCGGCAGGCCATTACGCGCTACACTGTAAGGTCTATCGTTAGCAACCTATTACGAGTGGGGTACTTTTGAAACGCCACGCCATGCTCAAGGAAGAGGCCAAAGTGGGCTTGCAGTGGGTTTTAAGCAGGCTATTCTCCAATTCAGGCAAAACGCCAAAGAAAACTCTTGCGGTTTTGTAATCCATACCGTTATCTGTAGTTAAATGCCATTTCAGAACGATTTTTAACAACAATAATCTACAATTTTTTAACCTAAACCGTGTTTGTAATCTTTGACGGTCCTAAGCCCGTAACAAGTATGAAGGGAAAGATGAATCATAACATTGTGCACGGGGATTACGTCATTAAAATCTCGGTAAACACGACGCATGGTAACCACAATTAAGAAAAATAATGGGAATAATTGAAAATGCTATTTCTCTGACTTCCTTAGGTTTTTTAATTTTTTAATAAGATATTCGGATTCAGCATTAATTGTACTATCTCTCCTGCTTTGGAAGTTGTCGACCAAAAAAACACCCTGCGCATCACACGGTGTTGTGAAGAAAATAATATAACCCTTCTTTTGTCACTAATGCCATCATTAGTCTTGACATCAGATAGATAGACAGACAGACAGACAGACAGACAGACAGACAGACGGACGGACGGACGGACGGACGGACGGATGGACGGACGGACGGACGGACGGACGGACAGACGGAAGGACGGACAGACGGACAGACGGACAGACGGACAGACGGACAGACGGACGGACGGACAGACAGACAGACAGACAGACAGACAGACAGATAGGCAGACGAATTTATAATATATCAATGACCCGCCCTCGCTTCGCTCCGGGTTATATTATACCTACATTAAGTACTACAAACATAAAAATCAACAAGTGTAATAATTCATTTTCTTTTTAAAGTTACTAAAAGTAACAAAAATTTGCGCTTTAAAGCTTAATATTTCCTAAATGAATCCCTTAATCAAAAAATTGTGTCCACAAACCCGGAATGTTTTTGAAAGACCTACCTATCCAACGATACCCCACACTATGGGGTAGACAAGAAAAAAAATACATCCCTACGTTACGTTTAGGGGAGGTACCTTAAAAATTTAATTTAACATTTTAGTGAACCACTTTGTTGGCGTGACTAATTTGCATATTCATGCCAAATTTCAGCTTTCAAGTACTTAGAGTCTCTGCGCTAGGCAGCGGACGGACGGACGGACGGACGGTCATGGCGAAACTATAAGAGTTCCTAGTTTGACTACGGAACCCTAAAAATTTAGACACTTACGCCGTAAACGTCGTTTGTAAAGGTCTATGACATTTTAAAACTATAATTAACTCGAGAGAACGTTTTCTTGTACGAGCGTTTGGCTTTTGGATGTTCGGAGTTAGTTTTCTAGGTCCAATCGTGGTTTCAAAAAGTAAAGTAACTGTGAATTAATGGAGTTTAGTATTTTTTTCTGGTCTCACCAGATGCATAGTTTCCAACGGCCTGTCGGCCTGGTTGAACGCAGCCTAATCTGTTTAAAAACGGACTGTAGGACCGCAGCTTAAGGTGAACATTTCCGAGCATTTCGGAGAACACTCGTTTATATCGCAATTCCCGAAGAAGGTATAAAATATATTTATATATATTCTGGAATAAAGTATGCTATGTATGTTAAAGTGTAGATCAGCGTAGAACATCGCTACTCGCTATGGTCTATCTCGCTAGGGCTGTATGTCATGGCCAGAGGTGAAGCACGCAGCCTAAATTAGAGCTCGATGCTCTCTGCCCCGACTATGGGAGTGATTTAACACGTTCCCTGTCCGGGTGCCCCCAATGTGGGGTCATGCACCTTTTTTTGCAGGAGTCCGTGCTTCCACTATGGGTTCACATCCCCATACTGAATGGACATTGGTCTTGTGACATTGTCAGATCGTTTTGTAGGGGGACAGTGAACGTATTAAGTAAATTCTATGCTAGAAAGCTGGTTCAGCCATGAAAACATATCAGACGAACGAACACAATCAAAATTTAATGTAGATTAGATATCGTATATCGATCGCTATTCCCTCGAGAACTACAAAACAAATCGGAAATGAAAAGTAAGTATTACTTTGTACTCATCAAAATCAGTTCAGCGAATCCTAACAGACGGAGAGACAGACACATTTTCACATTTATCATATGAATAGTACGCCCATTCTTAGTGAATTGCCCGTTGAATTTTGTCCGAATTCTTTTGGAATCTGTGTTTGACCCATCCATTTGAATTACCGTCTACAGTCCGGTTGTAGCAGCCAGGCACGCAGCACACCTTAAAAGACATCTTTTTTATTCTTATTCTTTTTCTTTGTAATTATCCTGTAGGTGAAATTAAAAATTTGTTGGACAATGACAAAAAATGTCAAGGCAGACAGGTAACTTATTGTGTTGTCATTATTTTCAATGTAAAATAATTTCTGCCATTTTTAAACAGCATATGTATTTTTATAAATAACAATAGTAAATAAATTTTCTTTTTTGTGTTATTATTCAGTATTTAATGGTTCCTAAAGAATGTTTTTTTTTTTTAATTCATCAGCAACACTAAAGTTTTAGGCAAGTCCATGCAATAATGAAATATTATTCGCCTAGTAGGGTAGATGGCGCCACCGGCGGGTGGCGATTGTGGCGAACCACCACTAATGTACTAAGTTGCCATAGCAGACACTCACAGACAGTCAGATTACAATACAAGGGCAGGTACATATTGTAGATAATTAAAATCAATAAGTAAGAATCAACCATAGAATAAGAACTAAAGGTATAGAAGGAGCCTTAAAACGAAAGCGTCAAATCTCGAAAAATTCAATAAAATAAAATTTCAATAAAACTTCAATATGAATGTTAATTAAGTTAAAAAAGGAAAGAGAGTACAGTTCTTGTTAAAACTAGCCGTACCATGGAATTAATAGTACATCTGGAATCAAAAGTGAGAGTCTATTAGATTCTCTTAAGTAATTTTTATCACAACGAGTTCTTTTCGTGACTGGTAATCGAATAGAATTATTGAGAAAGCTTACATACAATTCCCATCCGAAACTACAAGAAACGACAAGTTCCACTTCTACGAAACCGCCATTTTGATTTCGGAATGGAAGTCGCGGATCGCTAACTACATTAAGTTTTAATTAAATAACTCTTAATGAGCTCTAAATTCCGTTAAACCTAACCAAAATATGCTAAGTGATACATTTTTCGTTAGTTTTAAAATATTTATAAGCAAAATTTATTCAAATTTACCTAAAATTTTGGTTTTGGAATTCGGAAGCACAAGGCGTGACCAGTAAAACGGTGCGTCTCTTAAGGCCGCCATACACGGGGCAATTATCGTAACGATCCGTCGGTGCCATGTAAAAATCGAACGATGGATTGTACGTGTGTGGCAATATCACATCCAAATTTCCATCGAAATATGGATCGTGACGATATCGTTTCAGATTGACCGTAACGACGGATCGTTCCATATAAGGCAGCCTTTACGATCGCTTGCCGTTGAAAACTGAGAAGGATATACAATATGGTGGCTATTGGTTCCTAATTTAGTGTGTAATTCAAATTCCGTCACTGAATAAATAAATTAAATAATTAAAAATATTTCTGAAAAACATGATAACATAGAAATGGAAAGACATGAAACTAATAATTAAGAAGCCCGGTACATTTTCGCTAAACTGTTTTTGGAATAATAGTCATAAATTTGTAGGGCGGCAACCCCATATGAATGTATTCACGAATGAACCTGGTCTCACTGACCAATGGGAGCGCACTGCGCAGCGACTTCCGAATACTTCCGATCCAGTCGTGTTGATCCCGGCACGATACCGTGTAGAATAAGCTCTGCCCTAAAGTCTTGTTAGATTATTCATTAATGTCTTGAATCCTGACATGACTGTTATAAAAGTGTGTAATTACATAGTTAAAGTTCGTTTCAATGTGCGGGAGCATTTTCACTTAATAAGTCGCAAGCCGCTGCGCACGAATTCCATTTGTACCTAATACTTACAAGCTAGCCAGCGAGTGTAACAAATTGGATTTAAACGCTAATAATTATAGTTTTCACACTTAGTTACTATATATATATATATATATATATATATATATATATATATATATATATAATGATGTAAAATACATATATAATTTATATAAGTTTTAGAAAGTGTTCAAAAAAATTACGTATATATGGGACAATCAAAAAACGCGGGGTACGCTTAGTTTACGCACAAGGGCGCCAGTGATGCTGTGGTTTTGGCGCGAATCAAAGATCTGATGGAGAAACATCGTATAATTGATCAGTTGCGCGCGGCCCCCGCAGGTGATGGTGGGATTGGCTATCACGTTTTTAAGGCAATTGTGTCATTTTTATTTTAAAATTCTAGAGATATAATGAACCGAAATACGTGACATTGCGCCACTATTTTTGAAGTCTCGTTTGTCTACTGATTATTTTGATAGACTGTTTATAATGTTGTTTTACCAGCAAATAGAGATATAACTTTTAATCAATACTTTATTTCCTAATTTCTACATGTTTATTTAAAACGTAATTTTGTCATAAAAACGTTTATTGTTTAAGTTTAGTGGCACCATGTCACAATTGAGGGGTATTTCAGTTTAAAACTAATGATAATTATGTTTCTTTGATATCTAAAGGACTTTATTTTTCTATTTAATATGATAAAAGTGGCAGTAGGCAATTATATAAAACAATTATCTACTACACCACAACTTTAAATGCTTCTTTTGGAAAAATATTTTTATGCAAAATTGTTGCATCGTGTAGGTGCGTTATATTATAATCTGTGTTGATACTCCAGTCAGTTGCATTGCACAATTGTGCGCGCAGCCGCGCAGCGAACTATTGATTATCCTGGACCTGGATTCGGAAACCGTCAATCACTACGAAGTCATAAGTAAAAAAGAAGAAGATTACCCTGCGTCTTGCGTTCTCCAAAGTTCGACGCGGTTAGTACTTATTCGATTAATGTTCATAATATTTTGCTTGTTTATATTTAAGCAGAGACGCCGCATAACAGTTAAAACTTTCTTCGCTGTAACTTGCGGCGTGGTTGATATCTCTGGGTGATTAATTATTAAAAAAAAAAGTAGTAAACATACTTCTATATTAATAAAAATACTTTTTACGTGGGCATCTAACTGCGCATTTTCACTCCTATAAATTTAGCATAACAGTAAGATTCGTTTTTAAATCCAAATAGGTACCTATAGGAATGAATATCATAATGTCGTCATTTCCATTGCGCATGTATACACCTATTGATTACTGATGGCTGATTGAGAATATTGAGATGGCCCGTGTAGTATTGACTAATAATTTAGTACCCGTGCACCCAGACATACCCTTATATAATTATAATCTTTGGTGCACACTTGCAGCATCTACTGCCCACAGATTAGGTACAAACCGCGCGCCATTATGTGCCGGTATAGAATCTCTTTGTTTGTATTAGGTATATAATGCACCTTCATGGTTACCTGCATGAACTTGACCCCTTCCTTTTTATGATAAAGAGAAATATTTAACTCCTCTAAGTTTTAAATTTAAAATAAGTAAACGACTACCAAAATGTCAACCTATTTAATTTAAAATGTAGTCCAAATATCGACCATCACATTTTTTAAAGTAAATTCACCCACAATTGGTAAATTAACACCAAAATTAACAATTATCACCAAAATAATAAGGCCAGAAATGTCATTCGTCGCTCTCGACTCTCGCTTCGGATGGGAGGTCGTCAGCTCGCTATACGCTTGCCACCTCCTCCCTTCCTACATCTGAAGCCTCGTGGGCTCTCATCCTCAGCTTCTGGCTCCGCGCTTTGCATAAACACAGGGGTAGGACAGACGAGACCACGTGGAAGTGGGGTTCTCTGATTCGGTTTTTAGGTAAATTTAACCACTTGAAGCAAGTATCCTTTGGAATTGTTATTAAACCGCTAGCCTAACAAAATTTGGCGATATTACAATTTATTTGGTAATTATGACAACATTTTATAGCAATCAGTAGTTAATTTAGGTGGTAACTAAATTGGATCACTTAGTTTTGTCCATTTACCTCGTATGTTCATAAGTTTTGAGACAAACTTTTTAGTTTATAAAATAAAGAAAATAATACTGGCACCTATTTTATATTCTTTTCAATTTTGAATTTGGAATGTTAGTGTGCTATTTGTATGTTTTGAAAATTCATTTCTTTTGTTTTTCTTGTGATGGAGGGAACGAAAGAATTGCGTGCGACTGTCATTTCACTACATATGGCGGGGAAAAAACCAATGGAAATTTTCCGTGACATAAAATGTTTTGGGGTAAGCCGCAACTTCGTATATTACACCATTAAACGCTACAAGGAGACTGATTCTTTGAAAGATCGACATAGGAGTGGTCGCCCGCGGTCTGTAAGGACGGCTGCTAACATCAAAATAATCAGAGAGCGACTTCGCCGAAATCCATGTCGCACCCAGAAAAAACTCGCTCTGCAGACTAAAATTTCGCGTATTTCAGTCAACAGAATATTGAAATACGATCTGAAAGTAAAGGCTTACAGCCGTAGAAAAGTTCATTTTCTAAATGATCGCCTTCGTAAATTACGTCGCGAACGTTGTCCGATGCTGCTTAAGAGACACGATGCGAAAAAGATACTCTTCACCGACGAAAAAATCTTTACGGTCGAAGAAAAGTTTAACCGGCAAAATAATAAAGTTTATGCTAAAAGCAGCAAAGATGTTCCTGCTACAGCACGAAATGTCTCGCGTGCCCATCATCCGGCGAGTGTGATGGTATGGTGGGGGGTTTCGTACGAAGGTGTCACTCCGCTCCATTTTTGCCAACAAGGTGTCAAGGTTAAAGCAAAAAATTATCAAAGTGACATTTTAGATACTGTAGTGAAACCCCTATCTAATACTTTATTTCACAACAAAGAATGGATTTTCCAGCAAGACTCAGCACCCGCACATAAGGCTAAAACGACTCAAGCTTGGTTAAGGGAAAATTTGCCGGGCTTCATCGCGGCGGAAGAATGGCCATCCTCCAGCCCTGATCTCAATCCACTGGACTATTCTTTGTGGACTGAATTGGAACTCAGGGCCTGCCAAAAGTCCCACCCAAACTTAGATTCTTTAAAGCGAGCCCTCATCAAAGCAGCGAAGGATATCCCACTGGAGAAGATTCGTGCCGCGATCGATGACTGGCCGGAACGACTAAAAGCTTGTATTAAAAATAGGGGTGGACATTTTGAATAGTAATTGCTTGTAGTTGTTAGTTAATGTCTAGTTACCATTATCTGTAAATTTTATAAATACAGCTTTATGCTTTAATTTTTTATGTAATATTTATTTCGTCTCAAAACTTATGAACACACGAGGTAACATGTTAGGTCCGTTGATATAATTAAAAATAATTGAATAAATAAATAAAAGAACAGACCTAACTAAAATAGTTAGGATTAGGACCTATTACAAAATAATACATTCAAAGCTCGTAATTTTCCTCGTTAAGGATGTGGTAGTCATTAACTTAATTTAGTCTACCGAGGCAATATACTTTTGATGGTTGTTTTCTCGATTGGGCCTCAAAGATAATTTTGGTGCTCATTAAGTATACTTGTTACCGTATTTAATAAATGGACAGCTTATTAAAAACTAAGCTTTGTTCTTTTTTTACTGACCGTTATATAGCGATGAATTTAATTGAGACATTGAGTTAGTTTCGACTTGAGTAAACCGTTAAACCATACTTACCAAATCCAAACCTTACAAACATCAGGAAGAGTTCCAAAATCCAACACAAATTCTGAGGTCTTTTTTTCACAGTCTATTAGAGACAATGAGTCAATTATTTAAACTTTCTGTAAAGTTTATAAGTCTGCTGGTCCCAGAAAACGTTGCAGCTCTAAAAAGGGTACAACTAGGTACTAGAATTTCAATAATTAGTCTCGCATTGAATGCCTTTCTCGTAGGTAATAATTTTTTATACATTCCTGATATAATTAACCCTCGCGTCATGATCTTCTTTGGTTCTCGTATATTCGTCGGTACATAAAAGTGGTTCAACCTCAAACGTCCAAGTCCTCAAAGTTCTAATGCTCCAAACGTCCAATCCTCGAAGGTCCAATTCCCCAAACGTCATATTCCCGTCCAATCCTCGAAAGACCAATTCCCCAAACGACAAATTCCCGTTTCTCCTTTAGGGGTTTGACTGGCTGCCACGACGTCTGGTTGCTGTTATGAAAAATTTCCCAAAAAGTTAACTTTTTCAAACTGGCTACTTCCCTAAATGTTAACTTTTTCAAACGGCTACTTCCCTAAATGTTAACTTTCTCATACTGGCTACTTCCTTAATGGTACCTTTTTCAAATTGGCTACTTCCCAAAAGGATAGCTTTTGAGACTGGCCACTTCCTAAAATACAAAAGATTTATCTTTACTTCTTGTAATTACTGCTTCTCAAAATTATATATCTATAATAACTAAATAAGATTATTATATTGTAATAAACCTTAGGTTTGGTTTAGGCAGTAGGAAGTTAAATAAAGTGGAATAAAGAAACTCGCAAATATACATACATGAATCCTGAAAATATTACTCTATTTTTTTTGGACAGTCGTGTAAAAAGAAACTCACGAAGGTACATACATGAGTCCTGAAAATATTACACTCTTTTTTTGGGCAGTCGTGTAAAAACATGCAAATGGTACACATTGATAGAAATAAATATTTCCGGAAAATACAATACACACTCGTGGCAGGAGAATAGGAAGGAGCCGAGTGTAAATGGGGCATAAGGGTGGAATCACATCTATCAGCACCAATTCGCATTTGTCTATAGAAAATAGCTACTTTGTATTCTCCTTTCGCATGCGTACGCATCTTCATAAATAACAGTCATTTTCTATAGACAAAATGTGAATCGGTGCTGATAGATGTGATTCCACCAATAGACCTACACGATAAGAAAAACGCGGTTCTCTCATTTTTCGCCGACAAATCTTTGACAAATGCGTCGTTTCGCAACCTATTAATTTGCTAAACTGCTTTTTCTTCTGTAACTTCGGAAAAAAAACGCGGGTTGGCAAGTGATATGTTTGTGAAATAAATAATTTGTGAAATGTTGGTTATGAAATGACAGGATCCCGAAAAAGGCACTTTGGGACATTGACCTCTTGGTAAGTGTCCAAAATGGATAATACACATTATGATAAATGGAGGTTTTCAGAAATGTGCATAGTGGGAAAAAGGCTCTATTAGGAAGTGTAATAATGGAAAATAGACATTTTGGTAAATAAAGGTTTTGAGAAGTGTGCATAATGGGTAAAGGCCGTGGAGGCATTTTACATTTTGGGAATTGGTCATAAAAGCAATCAGACGGAATCATTACCTAGGACCGGGGTGAACCAAGGGCAAGTGCTAGGGTGTCGTATACCGTTATTAATATTTTCGTACATCGCTTTTGTTTTTTAACGAATATGTACAATAGTAGTTATACCTGAACTTAAATCGAAAATACTTATTAAGGAAATGTCCCAAACAATTATATTTTCATTCCAGCTAATGATTATTTGACAAAATAACTTTATGCACTTTAAGTTTTTGCAATTGAATATTTTGGCGAACTGTTATTTAACAAATGAACACTTGGTAATTTTTCAATATACCATTTAACTTTTAGTCAAATGTATCAATTGGTATATATGAAATTTTATCCTAAATCATTAGGAAATAAAATACAAATTGGAGACCAATTAAAAACAACCGGTGAAATTACTATCATAAGGCATTTCATCTTAGTCCTCAGGGTTGGCAACGCATTTGAGGTCTTAGGATTATAGTCTTGAGAATTCAAATGTCTCAGATTCCACTTTCCAGATTCTATCAGGTGGCCTGAGTGCTAGTGTGCCTTCTCATTAACATAAAAAAAACTTTAATTTGATAAGGTCCATAGATCTCCGCGAATGGGGTTTACATGAATCAGAGGGTCGTTGGTTGCATACTCGTATATTACTCTAATACATTTCTTCTACGCCAGAAAAACCAGTTTCCTATCCTCTAGTATATACGAGTAAGCGTAGGTACCCGAGTGATGTCGTACCTATTTGAGCGATTTCGTGGCTGCCGACAAGCCGACATCGCGAAAGTGTTTTAGTGGTCAATAATTTTTAATAGTCATATTATTAAGTCTGTTAGGTATTTGTTAATAGCCTTGTTGCCTGAAATAAAGTTACTAGGGTAAGGACCAAATAGTTAGACCATAGATAAGCGTAGTTAACCATACAAACAACAAAAGTGAAAAAAGTTCCGTTGTGACATGAAAATTATAATCCCTACAAGTATGGCTAATTTTCGTGTCACAACGGAAAAGATTCATAGAAAATTTAATGAGCGAGTTAGCGTGGCCAAATGTTTGGTCCTTACCCATTATATTCAATTCTATTACTTGTTTACTAACAACCACTTTTTAGTTTTAATGTTTTTCTTGACGTAAATAGGAAGAAGAGAACGGTCGGATTAAATATAAAGCAATTCTGTATACATTAAAGGGTCAACGTCGATAACGCTTTTGTATGCATGACAGAAGTTTCTATTGTAGTTATACTTAAATATTTAGTTTCATCAACTTCAACAACTTTAACCCAATTTAAATCACAAGAATAAGAACTGACCATTCAACATTTATTTCCTTCTTTCAAACTTAAGAGAAATTTGCCTCTCCATTCAGGAAAAATGAACAGATTTTTAACTTATTTCTTTTTACAGTGAGAATGGAAGACCTAATACAGTTCAAGGTATTCTGCTCTTTGCTGGATGCAGTGCAGCCAGAGGTGCGCCGGTTTGCCATTAAAAAGAGTATGGTCACTAGCCTGGAAAATCTGAATGCTAAGCTGCACGAAGTCTTCCCAGGGTTGAAGGGAACGTTCTACACTGTTGAGTGGGAAGGTAAATATTATTATTTAATTTGTATAACAATTCTGGATGCCCAAAGGTCTTAATTTGAGTAAAGCCCAGCCAAGTCTCAATTCAGCATAGATAATGTCAACACGATAATATAATGCTAACCTTATCCATGCTGAATAACAACTTAATAGCTACACGTCAATTGATGACTCAAAACATAACAATATAACTGTTACCATTTAAAATCCAAGTGACAGGGCTTGACAGGAGTCACTTTACTACGTCCATAGACTAGGTTTAAGACCTATATTTGTGTATAGGTAGTTCCACGAGTTGTAGTGATTACTAGAGCAGCTACATGATGATTGCAAAAAAAGTGATTGAATGAAATGAGTGAGTGAACGTAAATGTAAATTAAAAACAGGGCAATTTATTACTTATTATCTTTGGTTTCTACGATTAATATTATATTCACATACCTACGCATATCTGACCTTTATTTATTCATATAACTCATTTATTGAAATGAAATCTGTCAAAATATTTTATTTTCTGTTTTGTTTGAAGTCGATGAGTTCACTGTTGAACTTGCTATCGGTACAATATAAGAACAGTAATTTCAAAATCCCGCTGTTGCCGCAATCCCCGCAAGTGTTGTTTTGTGCCTAACCTATACATGTAAGTAATAGTAATACCTAAGTATGACGTGCCGTCGCGATGTCTAAGCCATATCATAAACAAATGTGTGTATTCGTCTAGGGGAGACTTTTCCTAACCCCTGTATTTAAAAATAAAGGCAGTCCGACCAGCTCGATGATGCTATATTATTGTATTAGAAAATAAAAAGATAAAAGTGGTTTATTCAGTAAGTAGGCCGCACAGCGCTTCCCAAGAGAAAGAACGCCGCTAGAAACTCAACAGTCAGTCATTTATTAAATATTACTTATGACAATGATAGATCTTAAACCCAGCATTATATCAAACAATGAATAAGTATAAAAATAAGAATGCGTGGTTAAGTAGAAACAAGTTTCGTCACTTCTAGTAATCACAAAAGCAAATAAATACCGACGCTGGAAAACGATCTAGTGGTATCTCGAAAAATCGAACTTTACTTTGGCCTGTTGTTTGATCAGTAGTTAAACTAACAAATTGTTAAAAATCGTAACTAATGGTTAAATTTCAAGGAAAGGTGTCAAGTTTTTGATTCTTTTTTCGAATTATAACATTAGTTTAACTACTGATCCTTGGCGAAATTATTCCAATATTGTAATAAAATAACATTGGTTTTATACAGCAATTACTTTTACAAATCCAAGCAGCAATTTTGGTGTATTTTTAAATGCTATCGGCGCAATGAAAAAGCATTCCATTTCTAAGGAATGATTTTGCTTGTAACTCATTTGGAATCAACAAGTTGGTCTTTTTAATTAGTTGTAAATATTTTGGTTATTAAATTATGGGTCGTATCTACATAACATCACGTCTTCATTCCCAGAGTGGGGTAGGCAGAGCTATAAATATTAGCAAATCTAAAAAGACTTGTTTATAATTTGTATAATCACATTTTGCTCAATCAGGCCGAGAAGTTTACAAGTGTATTAGTGACAGGTTGCAAGCCCATCGCTTAACAATACTATAAGCCCTTATTCCCTTCGGATTTTTTATTCGGGTCGTATCTTATGCAGTAAATATGAATAAAACAATAGGAAGGGTTTATTTATGTGAGATTGTCCGCTGATATTTATTATTTATTTGAAATATCTCAAATATGTACTTAATAAAACACATTAAATTTAATTTGTGCGCTCAATAATACGTAAATCAGCTTTCATCTGAAAACAAATTCTAAAGGCATTTTGTTTCCAGTTACATTGCATGTTACAGTAACATAGCCTAAAAAACTATTTTCGATTTGGAACTCGTTAGAAATGTGTTAAGTGGATTTTTATCGTGTCATTGATTGCATAATAAAGTCGTAAATCTAAACCATACTAAGCGTAGAGCTAATTGGATTGCAACTCGTATAACTTAAATACAAACTAGCAACCCGCCCTCGCTTCGCTCCGGATTAAAGTATTATACATATAAACCTTCCACTTCAATCACTCTATCTATTAAAAAAAACCGCATCAAAATCCGTTGCGTAGTTTTAAAGATTTAAGCATACATAGGGATATAGGGACAGAAAAAGCGACTTTGTTTTATACTATGTAGTGATTATGCGGCGGCGAATTTGCTGTCTCGATGAACCATTATTTAGTGTGCCTGATTAAATGCTGTAAGTATTACGAACGACTCGACTCAATATACAAAATATTTGGTGTATCTATTTTATTATAAAACATACATACATAACATAACATCACGCCTTCATTCCCAGAGCGGGGTAGGCAGAGCTACAGAAATACCCACAACTGTAAAAAGACTTGTTGATTCTGTAACCACATTTATGATAAAAAAAATAGTGAATTTGTCATACTTAGAGCATTTTTGCGGGCTTCTCAAAAAAACGATAAACAAAATCAACGTCGTAACTCGGGAAAGTTTCTTCGTAGAAGCACGAAACCTGGACCAAAAAATCCGCACATTTTCAGATTTTGAGATACGACATGATCGCTTTTCAGCGTTGATACCTACTGATGATGGTCCAAGACAACATTAAAATAAAAAATAAATAAAGTACATTCTGCTACAGAAACAGTGTCCTCTAGACAAGATACAATGTTAACATGTTATGACAAAGCTATTATGTTATTTAGGTATCAGGTTTAGGCCAAGCATTTTTATCTGTTAGATAAACCTTGACCATATAGTAAGCTTTAGACAAGAAAATGATAACTTTAAAACTACGTCGGGTAATGTAATATTGAAATGAAAGCATTGACCTACAAATTGCCTGATTTTCCTAACAGCGTAAGCTGCCGAACTTAATAATAATTAACTTAATTTACCTTAACTACGAGTAAATGATACTGCTATGTTGGGACTACATTGCGATTGTTTGTCTATACTTAGTTAACCCTAAGAAAGTTCCTTATCAACCATTTCTAAACACTCGTTATTCCGAATTATGATTATTCTACCGGTCTAACATTAGGCAAATGAACCTAACACATTTAGCTTTCTTAGCATTGAGTAGCAAATTGTTACTACTAGTATACCAATTAAGTACTTTACCTAGCGTAGCGTTTATCCTACTATAATCAACGGATAACGGTCTACTTTTAAAATTATTGATGTATCATCAGCAAAAAGCACAATATCACAAAGTATATCTAATGTGGGTGGGTGGTCATTGTCATTACTGAGGGACACCTAATTTAATTATATTGTAAGAGTCGCAATTGAAAGCTTTGGAAAGGTCACAAAAAATCCCTTTTGCATCACAAGATTTCTCCCAAATGTTAAAGATATATTTAATAGGTATGTAGTTGCAGATGCTGCATCAATATTGGATCGTCCTTCGTCATCGAAGTTACAAAGGTATACCAAATTTAAGCTCCATCGGTCCACAGGAAGTAGATCAAATCTTCCTTGCCAGATTTGACCCGAACATACAAGTACATAGGTACATACAAACATTGCAAGTTAATAAAAATCAGTGATAAGGGTATTTAATGTATAAATATAATTCAAATTCGCAGCTTTAGAATTATAGTGACCTAATACACATATTTTGATTTTCGACTTAGGTCTATATAATACTAAATTTATGACTCGAAATCGAAAGCTGAAAATGTTTGAATTGGGTCACTACAATTCTAAATGTGCGAATAATAATTATTTAATAAATATTGCATTTAATTATTACAAATGTCAGCGGCATACCGACGAAGGCGGGTGACTCACCGTTAACATTGATGGGTGCTCCATTCTTCTTAGATCGGACCCCTGAATAGCTTTGGAGATTTATGACATCTGGTCTGATTCCGGCTGCAGCAGAGTAGGTTCAGAGTTCTGGTCTTGAAATCGGACTGACGTGGTGGCGATTTCGTACAAACACTTCAACACTTCAATGTACAGTAAGCTTCAGAGAAAAGTAACCCCACCACGAATTAATTTAAACCTGAATCAATAATTCTTCTACCTATGTAAGTTATGTGGCTAAGCGGTTTAACGAGTCATTGTTTCGCTTTGCAACCCGGGTTCGAACCCCGGAAGGATTTTTTTCTTTTGATGTGCTAAGTTTTTGGTATATGAAAGAAAACAACAAATATATCTGTAAAGACGGAGACGGACGAACGGACGGACGGATAGACGAACGGACATGGCGAAACTTTAAGGGTTCCTAGTTTGACTTCAGGACCCTAAAAACGCCTTCATTCCCAGAGTGGGGTAGGCAGAGCTACAGAAATACCAACAACTCCAAAAAGACTTGTTGATAATTAAATATATTTAGTTAACTAATTATCTGAGTATTTTATTAAAGCGCTTTACTTTTTCTTCTTATCTGCTACTCGGATGTATGTACAGTCAGGATCAAAAGTAGCTAAGCATTATAACATGCTCAAAATGATCTAGACACGACGTAAGAGTCGAGTAAAGATCATTTTAATTTAAGCTCTTCGGTTGTGTAGCTACTTCTGCTGCTGACTGTACTATTTGTTATTTGCGTTTTTTTCTTAATCTGTCTATCCTTTTGCATTGTCTTTGCTTATTCTACTTCAGGGTTAACTTGAAGAGATACCATATGGGATAGGTTCGTCTATGTACATTATCTATATTGATGCAAACATGTCTTGTAATTGTTTATGTGCAATAAAGAGTTTACATACATAGTTTTTCGAATATTGGACTATATAGTTTGTGAATCGCGTCAAATATATGTAAACATGGACCTTATTACTAATGGCATACAGGTCTATAGATATTTTTGGCGTCTTGGGAACGTATATATATATTATATTCTCGAAGGTATTGAGAAAGGCGGCTTAGGTGTTTTTAGTTTTTGGGAAAATTTCATTTTAAAAAAGTACTTTTAATGGAAGTTCTAACTCTCCTCAGACGAAGTCGCGGGCTGAAAGCTAGTATATCTATAAATAACCAGAAATAAAACGTAACCTTTTTTAGACATGATTATTAAATAAAACTAAACTGTTAACCTTATTCGCATACCTGTATACATTTATTTTTTCTATAAAATATTAGTATAATCGCAAGCATCACAATAATTAATATTATTCATTATTAATGCGAAACAGGTGGCATTTTTAGGGTTCTTATTACATCTCGAAAATGGTGCGTCTTAGAGAAAAAAAAATGAACAGATAAACCTTAAGTGTAAAGTTTTGTACAACTTTTACTTTAAGTTTAAGGGCTATACGCTCCCAAAATGTGAATAATTTCGAATACCTCACGTTTTTAACCAAACATTCCTTGATAACTGATCTGCGAATATCTTGACAACGAGAAAGTTTTGATCGTCTCCACATAAATATCCTAATGTAACCTCCTCAATTATTGCTCCAATTGTTGTGGTTGCAGTATGTTGCCAGGGCTAGTGTTCTTTCTTTGTGGTAGTGAGTCCTATGCTGGAGATTAGTTGGCATCCCCTGCTGGGACAGGGGACGGTGGGCCGTCACCATGACCGTTACCGGAGTCAGGAATAAGTCCAGGGCCTTCGCGCCGGGGACTAGGCGGCTGGGCTGTTTTTGCTCGGCTATGGTTTTTCCCTTGGGGGCGATTTTCCATAGTCATCACTAAACATCGGCGACTCGTGGCAATCAGTTAGCACTAGTGATGAGACACGTTTTTCAAGTGTCTTTTTAGATAAGATAAAATAACAAATTAATACCTAAAAATAAGGTGAAAAGTCACTTTCATTACTAACACTGAATCCAAAATGTAATCAAAAGCTTGAAATAGTATTATCAAAAAATCCAGGATAAATTACAATTAAAAATACTAATAACTTGTTACAATATAAAGAAGTTGAAATCAAAGAGAACACCAACAAAAATACGCTGAACATTACAGAAGAATGCTTTACTCACCCATCATGTCAGTCGTAGTCGAAAGAATATTTTCTTACTCCAAGTGGATTTTCTCAAATAGAAGACGTAGGTTAACTTCTAAGAACTTAGAACAAAGATTTCGATTGTCATTATGTACCTTTTTCTTTCAAGTTTTATAGTCCTGCATATTTAAGCAGTTTTTGGTATTTCTGGTATATTTGTTCTGTGTTGGTTATTACATATAACTATTTAATTGAAGTAAGTATGTGTAAAAGTCATTGTGCAAGCCAATTAGAATGAGTTTGTTATGGTCATCCATCATTATAACATTGATAATGGAGTTTATTCCATGTGTATAATGTGTGGCCATTTCAATACAGGAATATGTTTTAGTCATTTTATATCTATATTCTATAATAACGTTATGATAGTTTCAACAATACGTAAAATATTTTATGCACACCTTGGCGAGATATGCATTACATGGTGTTAAATTACCATGATGTCTGTTGGCATGATTTTAATAAAGTCATCATCGGACAAATACCACAGGAATTACATTATTCAAAAGGAGCGGTGTTTTCTGTCATAAAACTTTTAAACATGTATATTTTAACATGTTGTTTATTTTTATGGTTGTTGTGTACTAATTCAATAATTTTCTCTGCTGTTTAGATGCAGATGGGGATTACGTCACCATTTCATCCGATAACGAAATGATGACTGCGTTGTCTGCGATGCGCAGTGGCACTAAAAAGCTGTTTGTGACTTGCGGTACTGATAAGGAGCTGGACGAAGCCGATGTCACCTTTATCTGTCAAGCTGATATCACTTGTGGTAAGTTTGCTCTTGGATTAGAATTTAACTGACTGAATGTTGGTGTTAGAAAGCCCTAAAAGTTGCAAATTATACTTAACTAATAAGTAGTCATAGTTTAGCTATTCTTTCATGATTTAGATTTGCATTATACTTACTTGACTCTAGCTCTTGGCTCTTATTATATTTTGGGGTACACTATGACCCTGTGGGATATTTTCTGCAAATACAAGTGCTCCTCATACACATTCAGCTGTTTAAATGTGCTGATTACCTAATGATTAACTTAAGTTGCCCCGTGTGGTTTCCGGGTTAGAATAGTGCCACTCTATGTCTCCCCGTGGATGTCATAAGAGGCGACTATTAAACTATTTTAAAACACCACAGGGTGACAGACCTTGGCTGGAATGAGGCATCTAGGTGTTACCGGGTGCGGGTATGCTGTTTAGTGGCAAATATTACATCAATTGGTTACAGAATTGCTAACAACTCTTGTTGTAGTTGTTGGTATTTCTGCAGCTCTGCCTACCCCACTCAGGGAATGAAGGCGTGATAATATGTATGTATGTATGTATTACATCAATTGGTTGACTCATTGAACCGTAAAGGTAAAACAAATGAACAAACACATATTCGCAATTGCACTATGCTTAATCCACTGGTACCTACGCTGGTACACTCGAGATGTGAAGGTTTCCTAGGTTCAGAAACTCAGAGAATAAAGATTTTCATTTTCATTTTCCACGAAGTCTCGCCGCGCTAACTACGTTGAAGTATCACGATTACGTCAGTGTGCGTGCAATCAAGTACAGTTTATAATCGTTTGTGCAGATGTAAACGCGCCCCACAAAGGCGTTGTGTGCGACGGCTGCGACTCGCCTGTGATCGGTTACCGCTACATCTGCACCATCTGCCCCAACTACGATCTGTGCTCAAAGTGCGAGGACTCCGGCGTGCACCCCGAGCACTGCATGCTGCGTGTACCGGTGCAGTTATTGCCGGTAAGAGGACTACCTTGATCGTAGTTGGGTCAATGTAGCATGCCCCCTGTTACAACCGTATTTTGTTATTGTCATACGTTAACTCGGGCACGACCCAGGGATTTGATGTCGATAAATAAGGTGTCGAGATACTCGTAAATGTTAATTTATTAAAAAATCTCTGCTACTTTTATGATAAAAAAGTCACAGTCTTATAAAAGGTGAATAAATCACAATATCGTTCATGAAACAGAAAACGGATTTCAGTCATTTTAAATATTTGAAGAATGCCCCCCCGTACACTACAGAGGACGTTGAGAAAACGAACGAAACTTAATTTAAAGTGGAAATTTTCATGTAGACGGCTAGGACAGATATGGAAAAAACATGGATGGTTTACAATGAAACACATTATCAAAATTAAAAATATGCATTATTTTTTGGCTTAAAATAAGAAGGTAAATACCTAATATTTATTAATTTTGAATAACATACTGATCTTGATAAAAACATCGATATAATTTTATGTCACAAAAATATTTTGCTACATCACTTTAGTATTCGTGACGTATGCTTATTATATAGTAGAAGTCATTAATGTATACCTACGTATACTTAGTTTAAATCATCTTAGCTGACCGAATCCACTTAAGAGCTTACAGGGTAAAGGTGAACAAAGCAATTGTCATTTATAATGCGTGGAAGATGGAAGCTTGAGCGCATAGGAATACGCATCTAAATGACCGTACACAAATTGTACAAATTGTTAAACACAATATGAGCAACAAAAAACACATTTTTTTCGGTATTGACGCCTTTTTGCCCCTCCTTTTTTCAAGTATGGCTTGCCGCACTTGTCTTAATAGCTCAGAATAGTAAGTTGTATTTATAGTAGAGCCTTTTGCTAAATAATCTACTAAAAGAATTCCATGCGCGTCCCAAAACACCGTAGCCATTAGCTTAGAGGCCGATCTTTGCACTTTAAACTTCTTCGGCGGCCTTTCGCCCTTCTCAATCCACTGCATGGCCTCAAACTTACATTTAGGATCATACTGTCTGACCCATGTTTCATCAACGGTTACTATCCTGGAGCAAATTTCGTCAACACTATCTCCGCCCAAGTCTAAAAACGCCTGAGAAGTTTCGACACGCCGCTCTTTGTCAAACGCCGTCAGCATTTTCGGTACCCAATGCGCGCTGACCTTAGTCATGTGTAAATGCATATGAAGGATTTCTCCAACCCGCTCCTTGCTAATGCCCATGGCCTCAGCTAATTGACACATCTTAATTCTTCGATCCTCCAACACATTTTTTTTGACTTTAGCGACGTTTTGGTCGGTTACTGCCGATACTGGCCGTCCTGAGCGGGGGTCATCTTCGATTGACTCTCGTCCTTGTTTAATTAGACTACTCCACTTTTAAACAGTAGCATAAATACCATCCATATTCATTGAGGAGTTTTTTACTTTTCGTGAGGAACTTAACCACAGCCCGGTGCTCGATTTTCGTAATATGCAATGATAATTCAGACATGATACTGTTAATCGTTGAATATCTCGAGAAATTACAATTGTATTGGCATGTTTTTTTTCATTATTTGTTTTAAATGGTCTATCTCGTGGCCAGTACCATCATTACATATACAACCTCAAAATAAAGGCTTAGAACTTTTCAGCCGCCGCCCCTCGTTCGTCTCTATACGAGAAACACTCATCATAACTGAAGCGCACACGCACTGAGAGTGGAGATAGGAGGCGCGTGCCTAAGCTAAAACGTCTCTCTCTACCACGCTTTTTATAATGGAGACGCGCCGCACCGCGCTACCTCTTCTCTTGGTGTGTCTGCGGCTTTATTCTTCGTTCTTCAAGCGTTTGATTACCTAGGTACGTATAGTAATCTAAGTGTGCATTCCAGCGCGCGTTGTTCCGTGAGATCATCAAGCGCTCCCGCAACACCATTAATGACATGCTCGAAGACTCTGCTATTTCTCTACAAGATGCCACTTTTAAGCTCCTTTTCCGCAAGTTCAGTGAATTATGCGTCTCCTTAAAGAGCGTCTTGTCTGACGGGCGCAATGTGGGAGATGTCATCGATATGTTCAACATCGCTGGCGATGGCGGCCTAGGCAGTTTAAGAAAAGAGAAAAACAAACAGAACTCTGCCCGCACTCAAGAGAAGCCTGCACCCGCTCAGGCGCTCGCGGCCACCACCGCCTCACTTCCGGACATCGACCTCCCCGATAACCTCTTCCGACTACCCTTTACTAGCGGCCCAGAGTTCTACGAAGCCTACGAGAGGTGGATGCGGGACGTCGCCCAGTATAAAAAGATGATGCGCGAGCGACGTGAGAGGAAGCCTGATGCTGATAAGGCAAGCGTTAATACTGAGACGCCGCCGACGTCCACCTTCAGTTTCAAGTGGGAGCCATCTACGGAGAAGGCTGATGATTGGATGATGGTTAACCAGGATAAAGGTTAGCGAACTTTCTTATGTTTACTGATGGGCCATATTTTTTTTCTTTTTGGAATAAAAATATTTTTGGCAATTTTTTTAATAGATTTGGTCCCCGCAGTCCCAAATCTGATCAAAAACAACATGCCAGAGGAGTTCCGTCAACGCGTCAACATGTCTGGGAGCAACCTGTACGCGCCGCTTAACTTGGCTACCGCAGGTTGGTATTTTAAACTCATCAGGGCCTCTATTCAGGTGCGTTAAAACGATATCGTATTTGACACGTTTAAGAATCGTTTGTCACAGTCGCCATTATTGTAAATGACATAAGAGTTATCAAAACGTTGACAATATACGGAAACAGGTCAAAAACGATATCGTTATAACGCAGTTGAATAGAGGCCCAGGTCATGAAACGTGAGGGTAATCGGATAGCTAGATTAGGTAAAACACTTAGTTACTATGTCAATTTAGATAGAAAAATAGATAAACATCTTTATTTGTGTGAGATTGATGGCTGATATTAATTTCTGCCATCGGTTGTGTGTAATAAAAATAAACAAGCAATATGCGATTTCCTTGCATCATATTGTACATAATGTATTTAGTGGTCGTATCTCCAATTGACACTGCTGTTGGCAATATAGTGTTGGATACTAACGAGCCCGAGGCGCTGCAGACGGCGCCCGCGCTCGCCCCCGCCCCCGCCCCCGCGCCTTCGCCCTCTCCGGCCCCGCCGCAGCTGCAGCCGCCTCACCGCAGTGAGTATCGATTGTTTAACACTAACGATAAACTCAACCACAACTTAATCTTCATTTACATCAGCCGGATAACGTTTGTTTGACTTTTGTTAACTAAACGCGCAGTTAGCGCAAAAAACTGTCACTGCTTCACGAGGACAGTGGGTTCGTTAGTCACGATTGTAGATAAGCCATAAATAAATAAGAAAACAAACGCGTTATTAGGTATATTAATGTGGGACAGAAGCCCTAGCTAATTTGAAAATCGAAGTTGAGGTTATAGGTGAAAATCCGAAAAAAGAGTCTATTGTAGGTATGTACAGTCAAGGACTTTAATTTTCATGCTACTAAGAACCCTGTCATAATAACAGCGTTAAACCACATGGAAGAAAGCTAACATTAATGATTAACGCAGTCATTATGACAGGGTTCCATAGTGGCATAACAATTAAAGTCCTTGACCGTACAAACCTATGGAATTTACGTTAAATTTCAAATAAGTATAGAATGTCGAACGCTCTATGCACATTGTGTTATTACTAACTAACCCATACAATAGGTCATTTACTTGAGTTTTTCACCTTTAACTTATAAGCTAAGCTCTATCCGATTCTCTCATTTACTCTCGAGTGACGAGTTACAGAGATTCGGCACCTGAAGTTTCGAATAGAGGTTCGTGGTAATCATCCAGGTTATACGTCATAATTATAGTTGATGGCAGCGGGTGGACGGGGCTGTAGCTCATCGCGCTTAGCGTCGAGGTATACCGGGTGTACAATCCAAATGGGTCAGTATGGTGAAGTCGGAAACTATGAGAGATAGCGAGATCTGTTCTTAGGAACCATAACGTCGATTTTAGATTTAATAATAATAAAAATAAAAATATATATTTTTAATATTTTAATTTTGTTTTATTTCTTGCGACTTGCAAAATTTATACACATTGATTTTGACCAGGTTCGATTCCCGGTTATGTATGAGAGTTAAAAAAAAAGTTTGAATGTAATTATTATTAAATCTAAAATCGACGTCATGGTTCCTAAGAACAGATCTCGCTATCTCTCATAGTTTCCGACTTCTCCATACTGACTCATTTGGATTGTACACCCGGTATAGAATATGGTCCAGTTTAAGCTGACACGCACTTAGTATACATACATACTTAACATCACGCCTTTATTCCCAGAGTGAGGTAGGCAGAGCTGCAGAAATACAAACAAGTCTAAATTAGTAAATTACCCTGAATAACTAACTGAAATATTCAGTGATTCAAGTACTTCAACAGATACGGATGATGTTGATTGGAGATGGTGCAGGTGTTGTGCCTTGTCATATTAAGATTGCTTGTCGCAAAGTATATTGAATAAAATATTTAAAATAAAGCGTGTTGCGTTATTGAGTACATGTATGATTATTATGAAGCATTTACATATAATTCTAAATCGTATTTAACTTTTAAGAACCTAACCTGCTAACCTATATGTTTCCCTCATTCCATTCATTCAGTCAATGAAATCACACATTCACTCTATGATTCCCAACCCTATGTAATGTCAAACTTTAGGTCAATTAAGAAAAAATAGATTATAAATACCTACTTACATGCCTACGCTCGAAAAACATAATCCTCCTTCGGGCAGTCCAGTAAAAAGCGGTGCTCTCTTCATGCACCGCCATCCACAATTGCACATGACGCTGGGCCCATCAGAACCCTCTCCTCATACGAGTGTATTACCCTTACAGCAGTTAACCAATTAAATACCTAAATCTTTCCCTAGGTCTTCAGCAGATGTTGTCTATGGGCCCCAACCCCAACCCCAACGGTGGCTGGCCGGCGCAGCGGCTCTAGATCAATAACCGAAACGTCGCTGCTGTTCTAGACCTTCAACCCCAATGAACCCCAAGCGCAAGTAAACCAAGGACGAGAGAAGGATTGACGGAGAAGCTGTTTTACTTTTTGTAATTCCTTGGAGTATTGTTCACTGACACTCAGACTGGATGAAAAGACAGCACGCACAAGATAACCAGCTGCACCACTGCTATTAGTTTATATAACCACCAACGCGTCTTTAACCCCACCGATATTCATTACGGTCTACGTTCGGCGTATTACTTACATAGTCAAGGCCTACTGTATGGTAACGACTTACTTTTTTAACCCTTTTCGAGGCAGAGGCTATATTGACCACATAAGCTTAGTTACAATTTCAACGTTAGTACCTTGGTTTAGGGTCCAAATCTAATTGAATTTACATGAAATGTTACTTGCTCTGAAATTAATCCCCAATATGTTAATAACTTGGACATGTATTGCATTGTATTTTTAAACATCTAGATTGGTCCGGCCTGGAAAAGGGCGCACTTTGAATCTTTTGGGAGTTAGTATAAGTCATTGTGTTTAATAGCACCATGTTAGTACTTTTGGAGTAATTGTTTTAGAATAACTATTATTTACAAGGTATTTATGCCCCGTATGAAAATACGGCGTATGGCAAAGCGTACGGTCGAGCTCGTAAGTAGTTCCATATTTTAGTCCCTTGTCACAGCTATGATTGTACTTAATTCAAACGACTCTCAGTTTAAGACGTTATTACGAAAAGGTACTAAAATGTACCTATACTTCGTTTTTTTAAGATGAGAATAATAACATTAATAACCTTCAAATTCTCACATGTTTCCTTTTAATAACGTAGCCAATACTGACAAATATTTATTATACCATTAGGTATACCTAATGAGTTTGACTGTACCTTTTTCATGTCTAGTGGAATAAATGTATTTACTATTGGTATTGTAATTGTATGCAGTTAGTGCACTTAAATGTACTTATTAGATTAGAATTAGAATGTTAAAAAGGTAGATAAATGCTAAAAAGATCTAAGCGGTAAATTATCTTTAATCACTTCTATTAATTTAATAGGTTGTAGAAGATTTTTTTCATGTTTTAATGTATACAATTACTGTAACGTTATCTTATTCGGTCTATACCTTCATTTGTTTCAAGTATACTATTATTATTGATTGAAGAGTTCTGGTTTGTGTAATTTTTCCAATTTATAATAAGGTTTTTTTGACATTCCTGTTTATTTATTTTGTCTGTAGGTACCTAATATTTCGTTCTTATTTCCGTTAGCAGTTTAATACATAGATATATAATTAATTGATGTTAGTAGTTAGTCCTAATCAATTTTATTGGTTGCTTATCAAGTCTGTTCTGATATGACATGGCTTAAATTTCCTAAATAAAATTAAACATAATTATTAAGACTGTCCGTAAGGGTATTCTTGTAACTAAAGACTTGATAACTACCAAAACTTGATAATACGTATTTCTATGTGTCTAGTCTTATGTGTGTAATACAGGAACTTTTAAAAAGAAATGGTCTGGCGAGGAAGAAAGCAGACTGGCTTTGCAAATAAGCCTGACAGCGCAGGATGTGATAACAACAGTGTGATGTAACTTCTAAGGGCTAGTATTAAAAATCTCGAATTTTGGAAATTTTTGATGTATTATATGAGTATTTGTAGCATCAATAAATGTTTGATGTGAAAGTGGCTGTATCCTTTCAAATGACAAACGTTCGATATCACATAGTCTTTATTTAAGGAATCCATAAGAGTGCTTTTTCGACCCGGCGTTTTCTTTCTTTTCTCGCAACAGTGCGTGGCCTAAAGCTCCATCAAGGGATTTGGCCGCGATTCTGAAATAACAATTCGTTATTAAATTGCTGCAGATTATTATATTGGTAGACCAAGCTTGTAAGGTACCAAATGGAAAGATTGTAGTGAAAAAAGTGCTGCTGGGCTAGATAGAGACGCCAATATATCTAGGCCAACTTTGGGTTAAGCAATATCTAACACACTCATTCCTTTAGTTAAGTGGGTTTAAATTTGCTTTGTATCAAAATTTAATTAATAATAATAATAATAATATCACGGGACAATGTCACACAAATTGACCTAGTCCCAAACTAAGCTCTAGGCTTGTGCTATGGGTACTAGACAACGATAAACTTACTTATATAGATAAATAAATACTTAAATACATAGAAAACATCCAAGACTCAGAAACAAATACTCGTGCTCATCACACAAATATCTGCCCTTACCGGGATTTGAACCCAGGACCCCTAGCTTCGAAGGCAGGGTCACTCCCAACTAGGCTAGCGTGTCGTCAATTAGATCCTTATACAACGAAATGACGTCAGTGATGACCTAGAACAACCCCTCTGCATCTATATGTCACTTAGGGGTATGAAATGTTTCTTTCATGTCACTTAGGGGTATGAAAAATAGATGTTGGCCGATTCTCAGACCTACCCGATATACACACAAAATTTTATTAAAATCGGTTCAGCCGTTTCGGAGGAGTTCAATAACGTACACCGTGACACGAGAATTTTATATATTAGAACTAGCGACCCGCCAGCGGCTTCGCCCGCTACATTTTTTTTTGTCACTTTGGGGTATGAAAAATTGATGTTGGCCGATTCTCAGACCTACCCGATATGCACACAAAATTTCATAAGAATCGGTCGAGCCGTTTCAGAGGAGTTCAATAACGTACACTGTGACACGAGAATTTTATATATTAGATAATAAATGTGAAAGTAACTCTGTCTCCCTGCTGGTTTCTCTGTCTGTCTGTTTGTTACGCTTTCATGGCTAAACCGCTGTACTGATTTAGATGAAATTTGGTATGCAGATAGTTTGAATCCCGGGGTAGGACATAGGGTACTATTTATCGCGAAAGATTGGACGGTTTCTGAGGGATTAGCGAGAAACGAGTCCTACGCTGACGGAGTAGCGGGAAACGGCTAGTGTAATATAAAATTTTAACTAAACTTACATTCCCTGGTTAATTCCATTTTTCAAGGTGGCTGGTGCAACGCTTCCTGGTCCATTCATAGCAATTGTACTGCACTTGCCACCTTCAGGATTTTTTTCTAGCTCCTCCTCTGTATAGTGGCGAGGATTGCCAGTCACTCCTACTATGAGGGAAATCACGCTACAACTCTCTTCCTCGGCCGATGGATCCACAACGCATTTGTCACCGATTTTGCATAGTGTTACCTGCATAATTTGGTGGTATCACAAAGAGAGCAAGTTAATGGGTAGTGCAGGGTGCAGACCCACCGTACCCCTAAACCATACCACTGACCCAAAATTTGTATCATAAATATGAGGTAGGTTTAGGTTATGTTAGTTCTTCAGCAGGCCCGTAGGGCCAAACTACCCAGAAATAGGAGCTCTGCGACAGCAGAGCTCCGTCGACAACGTTAAATTCGATTTTAATAGTAATAATTGGTCAAAGTACCACCAGTGGTACGGCCGAGGGGTACGGTGGGTCTGGAAGGGGTAGTGCACATGTTGACTACAGTAACTATAATCTAAACATACAATATGATGATATAGAGGCAACATGGGCTTATTAAATACAATGTGTAAAAGAGGCTCAGCCAGATATTCCAAGTTCCATGAGCTGTATTTCGGTTAATAATTATTGTAATCTTTCGGTCAGTGCAACTGAAGTCGGCGTCCCACTATATTTTTAACCAAAAGCCGAATTCAGTTGGACTGACCTATCGTTTTTAAAACCTTTTTTTCACCAGCACCAATCGTTTTCATTTTTATCAATTACATACATACTCGTACATACACAACATTACGACTTCATTCCCAGAGTGGGGTAGGCAGAGCTACAGAAATACCAACAACTCTAAAAAGACTTGTTGTTTATTCTGTAACCACATTTATAACTCCTGACCAATTTTAGAAATATAGATTCTAGGTGATAAGCCTTCCATATTGGTTTTGCTAACTTATGAAACAGTTTTCTTTACAAACCTCCTTTCTACATTGTCTAGCTCAGGGGTTTCCAAACTGTAAGGGTAATAGAACAGTCAACCAATCCTTTTATTCTATGGAACCCCACATCAAATGATTAGAAATGCAAGACACATGCAAATTATTAAAAAACAAATTCTTATATCCATATATATAGAAAAGAATCCCTATTTCCTGCTATTTTTTATGTTACTGTCAGGAAAAATTTGCATTCCACCGGGAAAGTAACAAATTTTGCAGAGGGGCCAAGCCACTGGCAGGGCGCTAGTTAGATATATTTTAAATGTGAGACCAAGTCTTCACTTAAACTTTTTAATGTGACCAATAAGATTTCATCTACATCTGAGCATTCTAATCTAATCTGTGGTTGATTTTGCAGAGCCCTGGTGACTTGTACGGAAACTACTATAGAAACCACTGGCACAGCATAGAAAATAATATATACTTTAATGTTGCATAGTCAAAAACAATGTGCTGGCAATAGCAGTAAAAAGTAGAATTGATTGAAAACTTACCAACAGTGGAGCAGATCCAACATCCAAAAGCCTACTATCATATGGGTCATCAGAGAGCTGCAAGTCAACATTGCCTCCGTCCATCAGAGCAGCCTTCACAAACGGTATTCTTGTGTTAAATAGGGCACCTTTCACTGCTAATGACACAGCATCACACAAGTTACCACCACTTTCTAAGATCTGAAATAAGCAGTTAATTTATTTACGGGTTATAATATGAAGGAGAGCTAATTCTATTCCACAAAAATGTGGGTTTAGTGATCTTAGATTTTATATTAAGTGAGTGTTTATTTATTTATTTAAAATAAGTACATCTGTGTACAATGTAAACCATGTCTTTGAAGTGCTATGCTATATACAACACATTGAACACTACAATTAGTGTTCAATGTAATACAGGAAAAATTACTAATAAGATAATTTATTTATTTATTGTCTTTATTGTTATTAGAATTTGAAATTTTATTTTTAATTTTTCCATTATCAGGGACATAGGGTCAAGGGAGGTTAACCTTTAACTGACGTGGGTCATAACTATTATTTTTAACTTTATATTGCTATGGCCCAAGTGTTACTTTGAGGGTGCTCTTAAACCACATTGTCAATTAAAGATTAAGGTCATATTACAGTTAGCATAAAACACCTACCAAAATATCAATGTATAACTTCCAACATTGTTTTCCTTCTAATATGGAGAGTTGTTTGAGATCAAATGCATGAGAAGAATGGTAGGCACGCTGCATCAGGTTTGCTATACTGTTCGCTAACTGTTCACCGCCACGGCCTTCAAACTCTGGGGTAGCATTTGCAGAGCTAAAAAACAGTATTAAATATTTGAAACAATAAGTAAGACAACTAGATCTATCATGTCAATGGTTATTGGTTACATGTTGGCCTAGTTGGTTGTGACCCTGCCTATGAAGCTAGTAGTCCTGGGTTCAAATCCCAGTAAGGGCAGATATTTGTGTGATGAGCACAAGTATTTGTTCCTAAGTCTTGGATATTTTCCATGTATTTGAGTATATATTTCTCTATATGAGTAACTTTATCGTTGACTAGTTCCCATAGTCCAAGCCTAGAGCTTAGTTTGGGACTAGGTTAATTTGTGTGACATTGTCTGGTGATATTTATTTATTTATTTAACGAGTGAAGTAGATATTTTAATGGAAACAACATTACATACCAATCAACAAAGAATTCTATTTTCCCCATATTTGGCTTGTCTGGTTTAGGCACATCTATCTCCGTTTTAACACCAACAAGTATATCTGTATTGGCTAAGCGAAGTCTGGCTGACCCACTAGCGTGGCTCACGACATCAGTTTCGAGCTCCATAGGCCTGTAGTCGATGTTTGATCTGCCATCTGAGCGATAATCATCCTAAAATTGAGCAATAACATGTATAAGATTTTTACTATCGTGCCCGCTAAGATGCTAAGGTTAGAAGTACTACTCACTTCTACGCCGTGTAAAATGAATATTTTCTCCTCCGGACTAAGGAGTAGGTTAGCCATTTTTAGCTGAAACCTACCAACAGACACTAAGTGCTGTTAGGTATTAGGTCTATAAAATATTTCAATAATAACCCGCAATCTAAAACCTAAACATATACATGTGAATTTGACTTTGACAGTGATGACACTGGCTGCGTTCCGAATCACGCTTAAAGTGCTCAGAGTGCGCTCGCGATCGGACCGAATCACGCTTATAATACCAACGCTCTCGGCGATTACAAGAAATGTCATGACGGCATTGATGACGTCCTGGCCCCTATCCCACAAAACTTTACAAGTGTACAAGTCGACAATATTGACAACTTTTTCTATGGAAAAACCTTACAAATTTGTTAAATTGTACACTTGTAAAGTGTTGTGGGATAGGGGGCTGGATGGCGCTCACGGTGCTTACACTCCGCACACCCAGGCGTGGGCACCGTGAGCGCAAGCGTCAAGACCGTCAAGTTGACGTTTGACGTAGTACTGTTTAGATAAGAGATCGCATATAATATTCAAGATGTTTTGAAAAATCACGCGACGTATAAAGCACCATTACTTTGTTACCTCATTGACTTATAACATCTCATCAGTGACAATAATTTCAGACTTTCCTATTTTGACTTGACAGTTGACCAATTTTAGGTTATAAACATTTAGCGCGCTAACCAGCGGTCCGAAACACAAACACACTACACGGCCTTGAGCGCGCCAACTGAATCGGACCGGCTGTCAGCACGAGCGTTGTGAGCACCGTGAGCGTGATTCGGAACGCAGTCGATGAATGACAGTTTGACAGGTAACTAAACTGACAGAATGCGTAGTTTATTTTTTACTATGTAATTATATCTATGAAATGAAAAAGGACTTGACAGAAGCGCGTTGAGCTAACCTTAACGAAATTACATTTAAATTATTCAAACTCATTGTAATAAAATTGTTATACTTACCGCCTGTTTCACAATCGACAAGTAAAGCTTATTTGACAGATAAACTTAGCCCTTTCTCTTTCTGACACTTGAAAATAGACAAGGAGAGAGATATCTTTATGTGACAGATAAATTTACTTGTCGATTGTGAAACAGGCCCTTAATATTCTTTCTAATCTAATACTCTACTATCTCCTACTACTATCTACCTGAGAGTTCTGATACCCATATTTGCAATCCCAAGACTAACTAAACTGACCTAAGATGGAATTGCTATGTATGCTACTATAAAATCATCTAATAACTTTAAACAGAAAATTCTTGCACTCCTGCTTTACCTACTTACTTGTTTTTTTCGAGATAGTTTTGTGTTTGTATTATCAGAGCTGGCGAGATTTCTGCCGCCGTAGAAATTTCACCTATGGCGCTGGTACAGTGCTAAAGCCGGCACTGTTCTTCATCTCGATTAGAAATGAGTATATACGTATACAGCCCGCCCTCGCTTCGCTCCGGGTTAAAGTATCGTACACTTTAACCTTCCTCTTGAATCACTCTATCTATTAAAAAAACCGCATCAGAATCCGTTGCGTAGTTTTAAAGATCTAAGCATACCTACATAGGGACAGACAGCGGGAAGCGCCTTTGTTACCCGACTACGGCGAAGCAAAGGAAGGGTAATGATTTTGGCACCCTATGTATGTTTCTATGTATGTATGTATGTATGTATGTTTGTATGTATGAATATATGTATGTATGTATGTTCCACTCTAGCGCCGTTCCTAATGAACCGATTTTGACAAATGAGATGTCTATCGATTTAACTTTTTTGTGCGATGGTTATAGGCTATTTTGTTTTATTATCAATTAAACATGGCAGATGGAAATTTAAAAAATGTAATTATTAGACTTTGAGGACCATCTAGCGGGCAGTGGCGGTACTACGCTTGTGATATGTCCACATATTAGTTCCGCTACCGGATGGTAGATGGTGTAGGTAAGCAATGTTTGTGTCATTTGAAATTCTTACACGTGTTTGGCCTTCGACTACGAACAATATCTTTCTTTTTTTTTGCATTCGGGTTTTAGTTTTATTTTATACTAAGTAGTGATGATGATGTAAACTGTTTATAGTACAAAATAAAACAGAAACAATACAATGAAGATACAAGAAAATAATGTACAATGGCGAACTTATCTCTTTAAGGGATCTCTTCCAGCTAACCATTGAGAGATTGAGAAAGGTGAGATACGTACATAAATACGTATACGTTAAATTAGGTTAGATGTTTAAGATACCCTGAAAACATTATGGTTTCAGTAGAAAATAGCGTTCGATGAAATTAAATTCGATAAAGGTGTTTCGATGAAATGATAGACACCCCCCGCTTTATAAACATCGGTTCAGCTGTTTTTAAGATATTAAACGATATAACGGTGACCACAACTTTCACAGCTGATATCTCTCAAACGGCCCAACAAATTTCTTTGAAATCTTGTTAAGAACCGTTCTGATTAAACAAGCTCTATTTTAAAAAGAACACAGACAAACACACAGATACATAGACACAGTTACTTAAATACCCCTATTTTTTAACCCCAAACGCAAAAAGGGAGGGTTATAAGTTTGACTGCTATGTGTGTGTGTGTGTGTGTGGCACCGTAGCTTGTAAACGGGTGAACTGATTTGGATGCAGTTTTTTTGTTAGAAGTTTCCACCTGCTGGGGCTTCGGTGTTAAGGATCATAAAAATTTACAAAATTTAACAAAAAAAAACCCACCGACACATAAAACCTAAAAAAGTTAAAAAATTAAATATCAGGGCCCTGTCCTTTAACTTATATATTTAATTACTTAATTAGTAAGTAATCTTTTGTGATTGGTCGTCCCGCTGGGAGACCGTTTAGTAAAAAAATAAAAATGGTTTTGACTCGGAAGATTTTTAAATTTTTATATTTATGTTTAACAAATCGCACTTTTAATCAAAGAAATATTGTGAAATACATTTGAATTTCAAACCTGACTTTGAGGGATTCTTTAAAACTGAATTTGGTTTTGAGTTAATTCTTTGTTTGATTAAACATGCGAAATGTAGTTATTTTGAAAGTATCTGAAATTACGAGTGTCGCGGACAATACTTTTCGCGGATAATATCTGAATAAAAACATTTATTATTATTATTATTAAATTGTTATTTTCACATATCACTTAACAACAACGCCGCCGCCAAAGTTAAGGTAAATTTGCATCCGAATATTTCATCCCTGTTAATTAGGTACTTACCTACTGAAAATCGAACGAAGGCGAAAGCTAATTTAAGCAAAGCTAAGTAGCAGGAAAACATCCTCTCGACTAGTTAGTTTGAATAACAATTATTATTTTGTATGCAAGTCCCGAAGTATGAAATTTAGTATTCGAAGTAGACTTAATGCGATACCTACTGTCGAGTTAGTTAATTGACTTTCCTTGCGAAAATTTAAAGAAAAGGTATGAATGACCTTAATGGACGGGGAATTTATTACTTTCCGCAAGGTCACAGGATTTCGGTGGTCACCGCTACCAAGTATTAGTCAGTTCCCGATTCGCCCGTAGCCATTGAGGGGGATCTCGCAACGTCCTGTTGTAAATTGCGAGTTATCGTAATTGTTTCATTGTAACAGATTGAGCTCTTGGCAATGCCATTCCAGCTCAGGGCGCCTTGCGTGCTAGGACACGATTCCTAAACTGAACAGCAGTCTTACAAGTCGTGAGACGATTAGTAACCGTCCAGTTTGAGAAAACGCATGGTAAACGAAAAGTTTACGAAAGGATATCACTTATAAGGGATATACTTTTACTGGATTCAAAATGGGGGAGTTACATGGTGATTTAAATGACATGGTGCATCAGATGCAAAGGTTCTCGTGGGTGGATTACGTGGTGTTTGTGTTTATGTTGGCGATCAGTGCGCTCGTGGGGATATACTGGGGGTTCATGAAGAAGCAGACCACGCAGGCTGATTATCTGCTGGGTGGAAGGAACATGAAAGTGGTGCCTGTGGCTATGTCTCTTGTGGCTAGGTAAGTTAGTCCGCTAACCAGAACCTGAGAAAGAAAAGGCTTCGTTGGCTTCTTGGCTTATATTAGGCTTAAGAGTAGGTATATCTTAAAAACATAAGCATTATCTAATGCTGTAGTCTACCGTCACGAATTTATTGATAAAATCTATGGTAAATATTCACCCGTTATTCCTTGCTAGCTTCTATCCGTGACTTCGTCCGCCTAGATTTTGATTATTGTTATTCCCCGGGAACTTTGAATTTTTCCAGGATAAGAGTAGCCCATGTGTTAATCGAGAGTATAAGCTATCTTCATTCCGAATTTAATCCAAATCCGTCCAGCCGTTGCAGTGTGAAGGAGTAACAAACTAACACACATACACAAACTTTCGCATATATAAAATTAGTAGGAACCCCTAAACCGATCGTTGTATAATTTAGTAAAGAGATACTTTATAGCCCGAAGAAGGACATAGGATAGGATACTTTTATCCTAGAAAACTACATATGTTTAGCCGCTGATAAAGAGCAAAAGTTAGTACGTAAGTAGGTACGCGTGCCGATTGCACTTAGTTTCACTAATTACAATACTCTAACCTTTTTAGTAAAAAAGTTAAAGGTACGTTACGTAAGGACTATTTATAAGTTTTTTTTTATATCTAATCATTACAATAATCAACTCGTTAAAGTATTATACTACACTACGAAGCGTATTTTTGCCTGTTTACATGTATTGGTTATCCATCCAGGACAAAGCATATTTTAAGCACATTTTAGCTATCGTGTGTTTATAAAAATAAAAGGGTTTATATTGTTAGAGGAAGTAATAACTCGTTCTTTTTCAGTTTCGTCTCAGGCATTACGCTTCTTGGGTCCCCGACAGAGGTGTACATGTACGGGACGCAGTACGCCTTCATTATGGGCGGCATCTTTCTTATGTCCTTTGTGATGACCCAGGTCTACCTGCCGGTGTTCCACGAACTCAAGATCACATCCAATTACGAGGTACAGCTAAGTCGCATCTGAATTTGGTCCATCAATTTGCTGTCTATTGTGAAGAACAAGAGAAAGTAATGCGTACATACATAATGCCAAAACTGCTTCTGGTAGAATATCTCTAAACCAATAGATTGGATAGAACCTAGTCATACGCATAGGTATCTTACGTACAGTAAAACCAGAGTATTAATATAGGATTCGTTTGTCTATCTCTGTCACACTCTCTCTGGCATCTGTCAGTTTATTTTTAATGCCTGAGAGCGTGTAAAGGAATAGACAGACGGATACTGTTAACACTCTGGGTTTACTGTACCTACTTCGAAATTACTTTGGGTATCGGTTATTTACGTACCGTAAATTTAGGGTTTTAACCGGTGCATAAGTAGTAATTCAAAGGTAGTTTCTTTCCAAGGGAAGACCAGAACCACCGGTAGAAATACAAGTTTCAGGTTGCTGAACTGTGCTTAATGAACTAAAAATCTTACTCAGCCGTAAAAATAGATGTTTCTTTGTTGCTGTTCAAATATTAAAACAAACAAGCAAAGCAACAATACTAAAAGTGTAAACACGCTTAGAAAGAAAATTATAAATAAAAACATAATGCGTGTGATGGCTGATGGCCTTTTTACTTCTAAATTTAAAACATGCTTAACAAAATAACTGGCCAGTTGGTTTGCCAATATTAAAAAACCACAAACGTTAAAAATGGCGGGAAACACAAAAGTGTTTAGCTTTTTCGTAGGATTATAATAATTGTATTATATTTTATTTCCAGTACTTATCAATGAGATTCGACAACAGGGTACGATTGTTTGGATCGATTTTATTCGCTTTTACTTTGGTAAGTAAGTAAGTTCTAATAAGGTGATAAAGTTAAATAAAAGTGTACAGATATGGTGATTATTCGCTACATCTAAAAGAAAATGAAGTATTTTACTATATTTTTTTTCTTAAATCTAATAATATGTTTTTTTAGGTATGTTGGCTGCCAATCGTTATTTATGTACCAGCATTAGCTTTCAATCAAGGTTAGTTAGTTGATTTTATATTATAATTAATATTAATAAAATATAGCGATAAAAACATGCGTGAAAACAATTGGTCAAATCACTCATTAAGTAAAAAAAATAACCTATTACAAAATAACGATAAACAAATCTATTTACTTTGTTACAGTTACTGGAGTTAACATACACATAATAACACCGATCGTGTGTTTGGTTTGCATCTTTTATACAAGTGCGGTGAGTATTTATAAATGAGGAATTTTACACTAGACCACATTATTATTTGTATGTTTTTACCAATCACGGGACTATGAGGAGCCGAAGCCACGCAGAGGCCTACTAGAAAACTTTAATTTACTTAGTAAAGCGATGGGGCACCAACCGGCGATTGTCCCTGGGTTTACAATATAGAAGCATGCTCCCACGGACAACCACCGGTTAGTGTAGGACTATTTAAGAAGGACGACATGGATTGGTGATGGCACCTGCCTGGCCTATGCTAATTACTTTGGTTGAAATGGCAGACTCGTTGAGTGACTCGCCAGTTCAATAGAAGGGGCCTCCCAATATAGCCGCAGAGAGGCAACAGTTCCAGAGGTCGAAAGGTGCTTCTGGACTTTAAACGACCATAAGGTCCCACTCACCACTTATGCAACACTCTGCTCTTCAAGCATACATGCATTATAGAGGATCTGTTCCTCGTCATCGTACACTCTAGCTGGCCGGTGAAGACAAGCGTGAGTTGAGGAACATGATCTTCTCTCGGGAGCACTCAGATCCGTGGTGTCGCTACTCACCCATAGCGCGCCACTAGCTGCCCTGCCATATTATTAACTCGAAGTTTAATTCACACATAAGTAGATTCCTACATTATATTAAGGCAAAGACTATTCTGTTTCATATTATTTGGCAGGGCGGTCTCCAAGCAGTAGTATGGACGGATGTGATCCAAATATCAGCCATGGTTGGTGCCATGGCACTTGTGGCCATCAAAGGGACCTATGACGTGGGCGGCTTCAGCGTCGTTTGGCAGAGGAACATGGACTCTGGTCGGATTGAAATGCCCAAGTAAGTATTTTTTTTGAGGGCGTTGTGTAATTTCAAGATCCAGGCAGTACACGGACGGACGGAAATGCAACTAATAAATAAAATTAACATCAGGAGAGAAATAAAAAATCCAAATTTTTTGACGTTTTCTCTATGGATACCAATGAAAAATTTAACTTTACTTCTTTAATTATACATACTCGAAGAGAACCTCTAACCGTTTTATAGAAGCTCAAACTGTTTAATATAAAACAACAGAATAACGAGCGTTATCATCTTATTAATTTCTCTGCCCACGCGCATGGATGTACCTATTATTAGGCCAATCATAAGTATTGTGTTCCACCTACGTACTGCATGAAATGGAGCACATTAATATTCGTAGAAATAACGCCTACTTAGGTAGTTTAGTAATGTTATATTTGATCATCAGACCATCACTAGTTAACATACTGGCCATTTAGCCATGTACAGTACATTCCATGTCATAAACTATACGTTCCCAAGATGTCAAAAACATCTACACGCCTCACTAACAAAAAGCTTTGTGTAAGGATACAGGAGCTCTTTCAAAAAGGAAAAACCATACTAAATAAACGATTTTCTTCTTCTTCTTCTTCATATTGCCTTTGACGTGTTACTGCATTGTTTTAGATTCCTGGCCATTATTGTATGAGGGCCCCATTACCCTTTAATGTTGTTATATAATACATAAAATAAATAATGTTGTTAAATAATACAGCCCACTGACAGAAAGACGGACGGATACGGTTTGGGTACGGACTCAAACTAAAACTCGGAGGGATAATTGCAAAATAATTAGTATTGACTTAAGAATTTAAGGGGAACAGGGCGGAGTGACCGGGAGACTCACCAACCGCCAGCCTGCTCCGGCCGGGCGTCCCCACCCACCATCATCATCGTCAAAAGAACTTTCGATTTTCAGGATCAACGTTGAATGAAAATGTAATTTGTTTGTCGTTTTCAGCTGGGACCCAAGCCCGCTCGCTCGGCACACGGTCTGGAACCTAATCGTGGGCGGTTTGATTTACTGGCTGCAAGCCAACTCTGTCAACCAGACGATGGTGCAGCGGTATCTCGCGCTACCAACCTTACGAGGCGCTAAATGGTATTTAAGTATATTGTATTTATCTCGACAAGTGGCCCTAGCCAAGATGCAAACGCTACTAAAGTTTTTCGTTTCTCTCACTCAAAATGTATGGGATGTCAGTTGACCACGTGGTTTATCGAAACGCACAAAAATTACAGCATCAGAATCATTTAATAAAATTTTGTTTCAATTTAATTCATAGTATGTTTTAATCAAACAAACAAATACCAAAATATGCTATTTTTTAAATGTATAAAATACGCAATATATTATATTGACGATATACGACGAAGTAGCGGACGAAATATCAAAATACAGTGCAAGAGGCATTGATTTAAACAACTAGATATGTTCGTGTGACCAAAACAGTCGCATAATTATTAACATTAAAATTATTAATTGCATTATACGTTGTACGTACCTAAGTTTTTAAAGTAGTCATTATGTTTGGTCAAACAAAAAAGCGCCATCTGTCAGATTTCTGAAAAACTACGTCACACTAAATAAATAGTACAGCATCAAAGATTTAGAAACAATAGAATTCGGCATTTCGAATTTTAAATAATTGATGAACTTGCTTGATCTAGAGGAAAGTCCTTACGAAGTAATATATAAGTCTATGGCAAGAGGGCTTATTAATTCTCCCGAGTACGGATATATTTGGTAGACCTCGCCTAATAAGAGCTTACGAGAGCGGGCGATCGAAGTACAAATCCGATGGCCATTTTTAAGAGCTTTATAGCACTGTTGCTATGAGAAAAATATGTCATGATGTTTGTTAATTTTGTAGTTTGTTTTCAGCGCAGTCGTTTTGTTTTGTATCGGCATTTCCATTCTGTACTGCTTTTGCCTCTACTGCGGGTTGCTGATATACGCCCGGTTCCACGACTGCGATCCTCTGACCACGAAGGTGAGGATAATTTCTAGGACAGATTTACTATTGGTTCCTAAAAACGCAGTTTTATGTGAGATAGAGATGGAATACCGGTCTATATTCTACATTGGTTTAGCCCATCTTGCTTTAATATCGTTATCACGCTGTTGAAGTTCGGCTTGCTACTAGAAATACGATTACGTTGTCTGGAAGAGATCAACGATAAGACAGCCTGATTTTGACGTTATTATTTATTATTGTGTTGTTTCTTTTGTTTTGCATTGTATTGTATTCTAAGAGAGTTAAAAAACTTGGATCTTTACCACACATTATTACATTCGATCTTGCTTTCGAAATCACACGAGTACCTATTGCTTTTTTGTGATACAGCTGCTTTACCTATCCAGTAAATAAGGGCTTTTGTAGGTAACTATGATAACCAGACATAGAAGTTTTTGTGGCAAGAACGTCAATTGACTAGGGACTTCCTTCCAATATTAAGTTTATCGTTAACTGTTTCAAATATTTTTTATAAAGTATCATAGTAGATAGTTAACGTTCACCGGAATATTTAGAAATTAACTAAAATGCTGATCACTAACCATGGATGCAATTCAATCGATTTCCATACAAAATAAACTTAAACCAAGAGTGCCTTGCAACAAAGGCATATCTAGGTAAATTGTATGACATTGTGTAGCATAATAGTATACTGTAATAAATAATACCTACTCAGTTTTCGAAAAATGCATGGAAAAGACTCAAAATTAAAAATATTATAAATAGATAATCATTCATTTTTATCGTTATGCTTATGCCACTTTTAAGTTTTGGGTTGGGGTGTACGGAAATTGCATGTTCATATTACCTATACATTATCTCATAGTCATACATAGTTAACTGTCATAAGAAAGTACAAATTATCGATAAATTATTATCGTTTGGAAGTCCCTAGAACAATTTTATTTGTGCCACAAATACTCTGATGATAACACTACGGTTAAAGTTACTATAAAATGCTGTGTATTGTTGTATTAAATTAGAAAACAATTAGAATTTGAATCAATGTGCAGTGTGCTTACAGCTAGCCAAAGCAAAGGATCAGATGCTGCCGCTACTTGTTATGGATGTGCTTGGAGACATACCAGGATTACCAGGCGTGTTTGTGGCTGGTATATTCAGTGCAGCGCTAAGGTATCTTTTATTATTTTCTTGGGTGATTTACAAGAGAAGGGAAACGAGTAAGGGCTGCTTAGTTTGGCATTTACAATATTTACCTTACCTATCCTAACAATGTAAATGTGTTGCGTTAGCCAGCAAGATGGTGGTGGAGATCAGAGGTCCGTTCATCAAAAGCTTGTAACTTGTATTCGTCTCCGGCTCTTCAGGAGTTTGCTATGTCAATTGCCGCTAGGACGTTAGGGTTGCATCGATGCGCGCGCGCGTCGCTCGATACTTTAATACGCACGAAATCAAACGCAGCGACGCGGACGGCACGGCCCCGCCCGACTAAACTTACTTGGCAAGTGAGTTTGGTTGTGATGGCTTGCGGTGCGCACAGTGGAAGGCACGCGCACATGCTATCAGCGTGATATACCTTAGATTAAAGATGAACTATACTGTTTATACTATGATGCAGTGTGCATTCACAAGCTGCATTCTGTAAACTTTAAACGACCGTAAAAATCTGTCGTAATTGGCATAGTATTTGTGTGATGAGCACGAGTGTTTGTTCCTGAGTCTTGGATGTTTTCTATGAATTCTATGCATTAAAGTATTTATTTCTCTAAGTATGTTTATCGTTGTCTAGTACCCATAGTAAAAGCGTAGTAGTAGTAAAGCTTAGTTTGGGACTAAGTCAATTTGTGTGATATTGTCCCGTGATATTTATTTATTTATAGCGTACGTTAATAATAATATTCTTTAACTTTGGCAGTCGTTAACGTTCTCAAAATGCAATTTGTCTCGGTGATATGGTTTAATTTAGGAACTCTCTGCCGCCGTAAGAAAATGATAATAATAATAATAATAATAATAATCACAGGAAAATCTCACACAAATCGAGCTAGTCCCAAACTAAGCTCTAGGCTTGTACTATGGGTACTAGACAACGATAAACATACTTATATAGCGAAATATATACTTAAATACATAGAAAACATCCAAGAAGATCAGAAGATTGCTCCGCACAGGAAAGCAAACATGTTTCACTTAATTTCTTAATAGGGATTACTCGTCTTAGTATTATTATCGATTCTAACTTTATTTTCAGCTCCTTATCTACAAGTTTAAATTCCATGTCGGCGGTTGTGCTAGAGGACTTTTATAAGCCATTTTTCAAGAAACAGTTGTCGGAGAAGCAGACTAATTGGCTGTTGAGAGGAGTCGTCGTGCTTCTAGGGACACTATGCGTAGGTAAATAGGAGACATGTATTTGAATTGGATGTGAAAACTGGCTATTAGAAGTAAACTCTCAAAAAAAAACAATTTACGACGACTGCGCACCCCGCTATTCAAATTGAAATAGCACGGTTTCATCATTTTACCTACGTAAAAATTATAAAGTGGGGTGTATTGTCGTGGAATGAAATACTATGTATACCTTTACCGATAAAATACATTTTTATTATGATATTAAGTATTTGATCACAGATAAATTGGTGATTTTAACGTATATTTCTCATCTGGTTTTACTGTAAAGGACCCCAAATTGCCTTTATCACCTGAATCAGAAATTGCAGTCGGCCGTGGCGGTGAAAAGGTTTACTAATATTTTGAATGTGCTTCCAGCCTTAGTGTTCATTGTGGAAAAGATGGGAACCATTTTGCAGCTGACGATGACGCTGGAAGCTATGACGATGGGACCTCAGCTGGGAGTGTTCTCGATGGGTATTTTGATGCCGTGGGTCGATGCAGCCGTAAGCAAATAAGGAATAAGCGTAGGGGCCAATTCAGATTATTTCAGACTCGGTTCTAGTCAAACAAGAATAGAGGATGACATTTATGTATAAACTAACAAGAATGCAGGATAACATATACAAATATTTAAAATTAGAGAACACTGATCCGAATTGCCCCAAGTATCGTGTCTATTTTAAGACTTTCCAAAATTATTATTTTCGACTCATCTAGGCATCAATTACTTTCTTATATTTCCTACATTGTCCTAATACCTGCAACATGTAACTTCATATCCTTAAAAAAGAACATAATAACAGAATTAATTAGAGCGTTCGATGTATCGTTCCATTGCAGTTGTAAAAGAAAAGCGTAAAGAAAATGTTTAACTATGGAAGTCTTACATATACCTTAATTTTACATTAGAGCCCGTTTTTGTTAAAATGTTGAATCCATTACTTTGTCGTGTATTTTAGGAAAGATCCATTATAAAAAAGATAATAATAACAGACTATCAAAAATCACGAGTTGTAACCTCAAAAACGAGCTTTGTTGGGATCTCATACAGTTTTTAATTGTGTGTATGTTAGGGAGCCCTGATTGGAGGAGTCAGTGGCCTGGTGACCATGACTGTGTGGTGCATGATGGCTCAGATGGCGATCGTCCGGGGAGAGATCCACCACGCTCACAAACCCCTCACAACTGAAGGATGTACCTACAATTACACTGTCTCGGCGGTCATTGTTGACAGTTCGGAACCCATGTAAGTGCATCAAAAACACTATTTGCGCGATTCCTAATGGTTTTTATGATTTTATAAACTGAAGGCATAAATTAGATGGTATCGCTTATCGCATTCACTACATATTTGCATTAGTTTAGTTTACTTATTTACCAATCATTCGGTTCGCCTTATGGATATTTAGTAAATTTTACTGGTTAAACAGCCAGATAAGTCTAATTAACAAACAATATGTCTACAGTTACTTTTGGCAAAGTAAATATTGTCCGAAATTCGTTAAAATGAGCGAGCACATTAAAACAGCATGTTCTAGCCAGCTCAAATTCACCTCTACCGGCCGCATAATTTATACTCATGCGTAAAAGCGGTCCATTATCCGATATGGGCGAATATTTTTGGTCGAAAGTATCACTTCCTGAATTTTCTTTTAGATGGAATAAATCTTGTTCGCTTTTATTTAAGAGGCCGTACACGAAATTTTGGCGATTTTGCTGATTTTCGTGATTTTACAGACGTGATTTTACTGTTGAAATGCTTTATTCTACAAATTTTAATGCGCAACACGAAAGTTAATTTCGATTTTCAACGAATGTATGAAATACCTTTTTGTTTTTATTATTTAATTTTGATAAATCGACTTGAAACCGGCGACTGATTTGTGAATTTTGCTGTAAGAGGTTTAGAATATCGCATATTCACGAATCGTTTTAACGTCTTAAAGGTATGAAAAAATTACAATTGATTGCTGTAAAAGTCGTCTAAAAAATGTATGAATTACTTTTTACCACCTTGATATATATTTTTTGTGTAAAAAAATAATTAACTTTGTAAAATTTTATAGAAAATGGTCAAAAAATAGTTTTAAATTTCGGCGTCTTAAAATACTCGTTCATAAAATTAAAACAACAGTAATAAACTTCAGTTCAAAATCAATCCACTACCTTAAAAAAACATCCAAAAATTAAAAATAAAATAGCAAAATGTTTTAAAAAAACCTAAATCCCGAATTTGAATTCGTGACAAAAACAAAAAAGTTGCTCATTCATTCGTAACTCATTTATTCGATCATAACTGAAATGATATATCATGATGTGCATTAAAACTTATAGATAAGCAGTATTTAAACTGTAAAATCACGAAAATAAGCAAAACCGGCAAAATTTCGTGTACGGCCTCTTAAAACTAAGATATTTCGATTTGGGATAGTGTCGTACCGTTATAATCAATTCCCGAACGCGCTGTATATTAGCCAATCATCACCATCCTATCAGCTGATAGACATCCACTGCTAGACATAGGCCTTCCCCAAGGATCTTCATGACGACCGGTTTTGTGCTACTCGCATCCATCGGCTTCGCGTGATCCTTACCAGGTCGTCTGTCAACCGTGTGGATGGCCTGCACTTTACTGCTCTCGGCGGCCACTCTAGAAACTAATGATTATGTGATTTGTAATAATAATAATGATGATGTTACATACATAACATCACGCCTTCAATCTTAGAGTGGGGTAGGCAAGAGCTACAGAAATACCAACAACTCTAAAAAGACTTGTTCTGTAACCATATTTTGCACAAGTAGGCAATGATGGTGATGTTAATGATTACGAATCCTCCCTCAGTGAGGTGAACCCGATCCTCCGAGTGTCGTACATGTGGTACACTCTAGCGGGCATGGTGGTGACGGTGGCGGTGGGCGCGGTGGCGGCGCGCGTGAACCGCGCGCGTGGCGCCGCCTACGTGCCGCCCGCGCCGAAACTGCTGGCGCCGCAGCTGCGCAGGTTCTATAAAGAACCACCACACCCCAACGATGACCTCTATATACGAGCTTATGGAAACAATAAGGTAAACTCATGATACGTTCTTAGTTGCTCAATAAATTAGTTCATCTTATGATACTAAAACATAATTTTTATCTCTACTACATTAACCCTCTTATTCATACACGCACTATGCCTGAAGCATGCTTAAATATGCTTTGGCTTTATGTTTCACTGTCACATTTAAATTTGACAAAAAGTGACAGAGCATACTCAACTAAAATAGGTTTTTTTGTACATTTATGAATAAGGGAGTAGCAATTTATACATGTGAAACTAAAAGTAAGTAAAGCCTGACAAGTTTCTAGCACCTCATCATAATTTTGATTAAATTAAGAATGAAGACGACGAGGGTAAGTAGTTCAGATAACTTCTGAGAGAAAAAAACGATAAACGAGGTCTAATCAGTCGTCATTTCTTTTGAGCTTCCTCACGGTTTTAAATAAGTGAAGTAAGTTTATAGGAAATTCAATGCGCACGCTTTCGAGCACTGAATTTATTAGCAATGCACAATCTACCACAGAACAACTTTTGTGGCGTGATATGGACATATAGAGCTGGGTGTTTGGGCTAATATAATGTGGTTGGATGTAACCAATATATGATCTCTTTCCTTTTTTATTTCTATCTCTAACTCGCTGTCATTAATTCCACACCACATAGTGTTGCGGTCAGCTTTCCTTATTTTACTTCTCTACTAGGTACGCTTTATTGTTACCATCGTCTTTGAACGCCTGGCCTCTAACATATCCTTTATCACTACATCTTTCCAATGTATAATATGAAACCCAAAATCCATTGCCTGTTCTTTGTCACCAGGAAGCGGCCCATGTGACCTCCACCTCTGTAAGCATGAAGCCAATCTCGGAGTGCGAGGAAGTCAGCTGAGTCGGTTGAAATGTGATCTTGTTCCATATGAATTGTTTGATGTAAAATAAATTATTTCCATATTTTTTGTTTAAAAGATGTGAATGTTTCCACTAGTTTTTTAAATGAAATTAGAAACCCTTAGTACGGTTTCTGAATGAATAGTTTTACATGAAGGGATTTTTACACTAGGTATCTAAATTTTCTCCAAATATTTAGAGTAATTTTTCGAAAAACCCAATTGATTATTTTTTTTTTGCTTAAAATACTTTGACACCAACGGAAAGTTCGAGAATTGAAGCCGTTTCTATTTCGAGAGAGGAAACCAACAATTTGTCGATTAAAATAGCCCCTACAATAGTGCACAAAAATCGCGGGCGGCAATTGGTAAATTGTCGCCATAAGACATTACGTTCGTTCATATCAATGCATGGTCTCCTAGCGATCAGTACTGTTTAGTGAAGTATTCCTTAGCGAGAATAATACAAGTGTAACATTTTATCCATAATGGATAGTAATACAGTAGATGTCTCGGTGGTTCGGAAGTCCTTTCAACATTTTACATGGATAGACTATTCTGTTTTCGTCTTTATGTTAGCAATATGTTCTGGTATTGGACTGTACTTCGGTTGTGTTCAGAAACAGAAATCTACACAGGACTATTTGATGGGAGGAAGACACATGAACATCGTACCTGTGACGTTTTCTTTAGTTGCAAGGTAAGTTAGCAAGAATATTACTTCATTAAGACATTAATATTTAAAGTAAGGTCCCCTTAAAAGTCATTAGGTACCTATATGATGAGTTCTCTCTTTTTAGGGTTCCGTAGTCAAACTAGGAACCCTTATAGTTTCGCCATGTCCGTCCGTCCGTCCGTCCGCAGCCTAGCGCAAAGAATATTAGTACTAGAAAGCTGCAATTTGGCATGAATATGCATATTAGTTACTCTGTCTCGTCTACGTTATAGTGCAGGGTATTGTTGGATAGGTCTTTCAAAAATATTATAGGTTTTATGAAATGTTAAGCTCCCCCCCCCTACAGACAAAACTACAAATACTAAAAGAACATATAACCAATTTTAAAGGAAAACTATCACGACATCATTGGTTCTTGAGATACAGGCAATAAAAATGTTTATACCTACTAAAATCATCTGAGACGGCACCAATTGACTTTAAATAGAAAATTAGTTATTACTTGTTCGTTTTTATGTTTGTAGTACTTAACGGCTTCGGAACCCTACACTGAGCATGGTCCGAGGCTACCCAGAGCTGGAGAATGTGTTTGGAGTTCCTTGGTGATATTTAATTAAAATAAGGAAATCCGCTGAAGCACTTAAGTTACAAAGCTACAAACATGACTCAACGGATTACAAACCTTAAGTAGTATAGTAGGTATATGTGCTCCACATTGCTATAGAACCGATGATCGTTGGAGCGGAAAAGTTCTTGAGTTGCGATCAAGTACAGGAAGGTGCAATGTAGCTCAAAGTTCACGAAAATTTGCTAGAAACGAGTAGTACAGGGCTAATCATAGTATATACCTATCTTTGAAAGAGAACCAACGTGTTTTCCGACATGGTATTGATAACTTTTATGTCTGATCCATATGTACCTAATTGTTTTTATCAGTGCCCCATTCAACGCTGAGATCCCTTTCGCTAGTTATTTTTAGTTTTTTTTTATCAAACATATTTCAGTTTTATTTCAGGAATATCGATACTGGGCACACCGACAGAGCTCTACATATACGGAACCGCATACATATTTTTTCTCATAGGCGCTTGCCTTATGTCCATCATAATAACTTTTACTTTCATGCCAGTGTTACACGACTTGCAAATAACTTCAGCTTATGAGGTATTTATTTCCTAATATTAATTTACCGCTTTTTAAAATATATATTGACGACACGTTGGCCTAGTTGGGAGTGACCTTTCCTCCGAAGCCTGCGGTCCTGGGTCACATCCCGGTAAGGGCAGAACATGATATTGATATTTGTGTGATGAGCGCGAATATTTTTTCCTGAGTCTTGGATGTTTTCTATGTATTTCTCTATATAAGTATATTTATCGTTGTCTAGTACCCATAGTATAAGCCTAGAGCTTAGTTTGGGACTAGGCCAACTTGTGTGAGATTGTCTCCTGATATTTATTATTTATTTATACTGCGATTTGCTTACTGATTATTTGTATATTGATTTTCGTATTTTCCCAGTATTTAGAGCTTCGGTATGATAAGCGTCTTAGACTTTTCGGGTCAATACTATTCATGTTTTTTTCGGTAAGTTTATATTTATGAAATATCTATACTAAAAAACACCGAAGACATACATATATTTTACTGAAAATAAAGCTAGCTATACCTTGATTTTTTTGCAGATGGCATGGTTGCCGATTGTAATCTACGTGCCTGCTTTAGCATTTAACCAAGGTACTCGTACTTAGATAATAATAAATTATTCTTATGTAATGTAGGCGTATCCTTATTATTTATTGCTAATTAATATTTCTTTTTAGTGACGGGAGTGAACATTCATATCGTTAGCCCCGTAGTGTGTTTCGTCTGTATATTTTATACTACATTGGTAAGTCATGTAGAATAATTATTTTTGGCGAGATTATATTTTGCACAAAATATTATACAAGTTAAATGTTCAAATATACTTTTGGTCCCAAGAATAATTAATATTTTTTTAAGGATTTTATATTACCGTTGTACCTTTGTACAAATTTCCTCAAGTTCAGTCATGGTTTTCGTTTGACAACATTTGTTTTCCCCTTGAGCTGAATGCACCTAATAATGTTTATCACCGTAAAGCTTCTCATTTAACTTTTTATTGTTTTCAAGGGTGGTCTAAAGGCAGTAGTCTGGACGGATGTCATTCAGACTATTGTAATGAGTGGTGCAATGATCTTAGTCATTATTAAGGGAACAATTATAGTTGGCGGCTTTGGCGAGGTTATGCAAAGAAACTGGAATACTGGGAGAATAGAAATGCCCTCGTGAGTACTTAATTTTAAATATCTGTTACAAGTTGATAGAATATTGGTAGATAAACAAAAGGGCTGGGCTAGTTCCGACTATGGACTCCTTGGGACATACTGCTTTAACGCATACACTGTTTATAACTGCGGCGTAGAAAGGTTAAGGTTATCTGGTTAATTACTCGTATATGTGGAAAGCATGTAGGTAGCAAGGCCCTAATTCCGGGTTATAGTTCATTCAGTCAACTTTTGCAAACGTTTAATTTTATGTCACCTGTTAATCATAATGGTAAAGATACAGTAATTTCATTGGTATGTTCTCTTACAGGTTCAGCTTTGATTTAACCGAACGGCATACGATTTGGTCGGTCTCCATAGGATCGATGTTTTATTGGATTGGAAACGTAGCCGTCAACCAATTAATGATGCAGAGATTCCTTTCTTTGCCTGATCTGAAAACATCAAAGAGGTATCTGGGTTCCTAATATTTTATATTTTTGACAGTTCATAATTTCCATGTTCAATATTCAAATTTTTCAGAGCTGTTTGGTGGTTTCTCGGTGGGATCACTGTTATCTTGTTGACATGTGCTTATAGCGGCATGTTAGCGTACGCCCGATACTACGACTGCGACCCACTGGACTCAAAACTGGCGTTAGCCAAGGATCAGCTCCTGCCGTTACTTGTCATGGACGTCCTAGGAGAATGGAATGGACTTCCCGGCATCTTCGTTGCTGGAGTATTTAGTGCCGCACTCAGGTCAGTCGTTTTACACAATGTAAGCTTAAAAAGACAAATGAGACAGTTTTTTGACGCTTGATTTTCTTTTTGCATATTTAATTTATAACTAGTTAGAGAGAAATCTAATGAGTCTAAGTGAAGATTCTAAGTTAAGTAATGCAAACATATTGTTGGCACCTTCCAACTCAGATTATCAAATCGGCTCTTAGACGTCATAATTAAGTACCTATTGCATTGTCATCCGACTTGCAATACGATGTAATCGATTTGGTTTTGCAGTTCTTTGTCAACTGGACTCAACTCTATGGCTGCAGTAGTACTAGAGGACTTTTGGAAACCATTCTTTAGGGAGCTATCACACAAGGAGACGCTCATACTTATACGAGCAGTTGTGGTTGTGATTGGATGTATATGTGTGGGTATGTAAAACTTTACTAGTTTTAGGTATGCCTTAATATTTCAGTAAAATAAACTGTTTTTTTAGGTCTAGTCTTCGTTGTTGAACAGCTGGGCTCAGTTCTGCAGTTGACGATGAGTCTCTCTTCTGCGTCTATGGGGCCACTAGCAGGAGTGTTCCTAATGGGCGTATTTTTCCCGTTCATTGATTCAACGGTAATTGTTACTTTCTTTATTTATTCTATCCCATGTTATCTGTCCAATATGTAGTCAATATCAACGATGGTGTATTATAAATGCTAACACATATCATGTCGACAAAAGAGCGCAATGAAAGTAATGTCCTACATATCATAGGTAGTTCCTCTGAAACTTTTCAAAGAATACAATGCTTTGTTATTTAGATTCATAGGTAAAAGGACAACTGTTCCTATTTATATGACCTATTCAACGATACCACCAAGATTGCTATTAAGCGGGTACCAATATGCCCATTGCCCTTTAAGGGGCTCTCATTCTTTTGCTAATATTCCTAAGTCAAAATAAAATCAAGGCGCTTAAGCTCCAGCGTCCTGCATTATTTAATTCCCTAGATGCCAGGACAATATGCCGACGTAAAACGTATAATAAAGCGTGAAACAACTTTCTACATGCGCAGTTTACTTGTTTGATAGACCTCATGCTAGTAGCGATACACTGACAAGCTGGTATTCAAGGATTAACGGGCGAGTCTATTGAGCCTCGCAGTATCGCAGTACTATTAGCATGCGGGTGAATCAAGAAAATCTCAGCTCGAAAAAGTTGCTTGTGTGTCCTGCCAAGACAGTTCTAAAGGTTAAACGCACGTAAGGTGCGTTTTTTTTCTCAGTTTGCTTTCCTTTTTTACCCGAATGCCTAAAAATAAGAGTAATAGTTTGGATTGGGTACCTACTTGCTTGTTATTTTGTATGGGCTTAACCCATGACTCAATTCTGACAAGAAATGTATCGTTAGAGTCGTCTTAGCATTGTTAAGAATGCCACTAACACTTTAATTTAAAATGACAATATGGCAGAATTATAACACATATACAGCGTGTAAATTTCATACGGGCATATATTTTCAGAACTGTTGATATATATACTAATTAACGTAAAAACTTTTGTAACAGCAACATTAGTTGTGTTTTATTTACTTACTAATTAATTCAGCAAGCAATGTATCACACATTTCGCCAATTAAATGAAATATCTACGTAATATAGTTTTATAATAGGATGTTGCACGAGTTACATTGCCCCTAAGACATACTTTAAAAAATATCTTCGCCTTAATAATAAAAGTTGCGCATTTTTTATTATGTGTATTCATTAATGAACCTCCAGGTCTTTTTGATACTTATATTGTTTAGTACAAAGTACTTCTATATCGCATTCGTATATGACTGTATGTGTTCTAAATAAATTAAAAAAAAAAAAAAAAGTTACTAACAAAATATCTTTCTTCCATTAATTGTACGATCGTTAACTACGCCTGGATAAACTATATGCCCGTATGAAATTTACACGCTGAATAACTACAGACATATATGTATGAGGCCTCATTATTTAAACATGCTGTTTTTAAAAGTTCGCTATATTTCATATTATATTTCAGAGTGCTCTTGTAGGGGGGGTGGTTGGTTTATCAAGCGCGTGGTGGGTAGCGGCGCAGGCGCAACTTGCGCAGGCCCGGGGATCCATGAGGTTCGAAGAGAAACCCAGATTTATACACAATTGCACGTATAATTTTCCTGCGAAAATCTTTTTGGATCAAAATGAAGAAGAGTAAGTCTTGTCGAGTAATATTGAGTTGCATTTAAAAATGAGACCTCTAAATAGAGAAAGGATCAATGATGGTTTCTGACCAGCCAGTCTAAAAAGTTAATCACGGTAATAATATATTGTAAAGTGATTACGAGCTTAAGTATAAACATATTTTGAAAGACTTTTCTGCCTGCCAACATACTTTTATTCTTGAAGTTAGGTACAATCACTTGCCCTAACAACTGACAATATATTTGTCAGTTGTATTTCATGAAGAAACAAAAACGATTGAGGTTTATTTTTATGTCTTTCATTAATAATTATATTTTACATTTCACAATTACTATTAGCATTGAAAACTAATAAAAAAAATAAAAGGAATGTGATTGATTCAATATTGTGACAAGCAAAATGTCAAATCGGAGTAACCGGCGCGTTGATATGACAGTAGGTCTATGGAGGAAATGTATATTCGAATTGACTAGAATTATATCCACGTATACCTGATGTTATAAACATGTGATGCTATAAAGGAGTATCTTTTAGATATGGCCCATAAGAACTAAGACCCTGGTAGACATTGTTCCTTGACTATCTTGCATTCTCTTGGTGACCCTGCCTTTTATTTCCAGCCAGGTACCATACCTGTACAGAATATCTTATTTCTGGTACACTGCCTTCGGCTGCATAGTAACCATTGTCGTTGCCTGCATATTCAACTTGCGGCCACAAAATAAAAAAGAAAAGTCACACACTGAACTGAGATTGTATGCTCCACTGTTAAGAAAATGGATTGCAAACAAATATCAGGTAATTTTTTAAGTATACTTCTGAAAGTCGATGCCGTGATTTAAACAAGACGTGATCCTATAAGGGTTCTGTTTTCGCATGATCTGATGTACTGAAGCTTAAAAAAGAGCTCAACTCGATATCAAATGTTACATGCGAATAGCAATATGATTTTGTTAATTTACCATCGAATGTTTCAGTGAACCAGAATACCTTATTATAATTTATGTACATGGATTTAGTAGTTTTTTTATTGTATTATTTTCAATCGTTACTTAATGTTATGAATTATCCAAAAAGTAACTTGTTGAGTAATAACTAACTTTTCATGTAATTTCAGATCAAATTGAGTACCAACGATATGGAATTTAACAAAAGGTAAACGTTCGTTGGGGTAATAATAGAACTTGCATGATTCCTGATCATGACACTTCAAGTTTGTCTTTGTACAATTGTACGGTGTTATTTTCTTTGGTGCATCAAAGTGTTGACATAAATAGTAAATACATCCTATACATATTATTACAAAGTCCAAGTGTTCCCCGTGTTGACTTTGAAAATTATTAACTTGTTTAAATTAAGGTAATTATCAAATAAAAAAAGGATTAATATATAAATAAGCACAGACTATCGGGTGCGCCTCATAACATATAAAAACAATAGATATAATTTCCTACTAAAAACGTTAATAAGATGTGATGATGATGACTATAATTTCATTTAGTATAATGTTTATTTTATGTAATATCGTATACGTATATGGTATATAATAACGTTTGTCTGGAATAATTTTACACGACATAAAATAATAATAATCATATAATATAATAAATGTTGAAACCCGAAATGTATTTTTAAGTGTCCCTTCTGGCCTATTTTAGGTTGCTCTCGACCCATTAGGTTTAGTTAGGTTAGAATTGTGACCATAAAAGCGTGTCAGCTGAGCGAGCGAAACGAGCGTGCTGCGCTTGCGGCCGACGAAGCGCCAGAATCTAATTACATTGTTTGAGCGTTATGTTTTTCGTTGTTATTTTAAATGGTGTTTTAGTTATTAGACAAAGAGTAGTTATGGGATTATTTATACATAATTATATGTTTCGTTCGTTATACCAACTGAATGTCATACGAAAAATACCTTAAAAAAGTAGTTTTATATATTATGAGACATAGATATTTTGTTGTTATACGTTCTATTACTTACCCCGAAAAATCACGTGTCTACTATGTTCAAATACTTCCTGCATAAGAATTGTATAACATAACGTATTGATGAACGATTTTTTTATAGAATAAATGTTTACTGCTAACTCTCTCTTATTGCCACTAAGCAACCTAGAAGCAACTGCATTTAGCTAAAAACCCAACGATTCAAACGCCTATGTTTATTCATACCAAAAATGTAGGGTGTAATAGTTTACCACACCCTACAGTAGGGGTGCCGGGTGCCAATTTAAAACAAAGCCTCCCCCCTCCTATGACCCCCTATGACGTCTCGTACAAACATGAATTACATTTGTTTCTTTATCTTTTCATCATACTGAAGTAACATTACTCAAACCTCGGGACAATGTTCGGTAATATAATTATTTGCCTATTTTTATTTGCCAAGCCATCAATATACCCTGATATTTTTATGTTTATATTCTTTGTTTTATATAATGCTAGGTGAAGTTCTATCATTGTCATAAGCAATATTTAAAAAATGTCTGACTACTAAATTTCTTGCGGCGTTTCTTCAGCAGTGGTCTCCTCGTGGGAAGCGCTGGTAGATTTTGACGCGTAAAAGTGCCCGTGCGGCCTACTTACTGAATAAACAAGTTTTATCTTTTTTCATCTTTATTCAATCGTGTTTCATTAGGTACGTTCCTAAATACAATAGAAGTAAAGCGATGTAGGTACACCAGGGGGGTTATCATGACATAACAAATGCAGTTCTGTTTACGCTTAGAGAAAAGGATGGAGCTATGACAGTTATGTAGCTCTGTCCTTTTCTCTGAGCGTAAACAGAACTGCATTGTTATGTCATGATAACCCCCCAGATCACCGTATTGGTAACGTTCTTGTTACTTTATTTAACTTAATAACAACCGATTCGTTTACAACACAGGTGCAATTGGGGTAAAACAAAGTAGTGAGCTTCTGAGGGTCTGTTACACTCTGTTTTAAACCATAGCACATTAGTAACTTTTACTAGAAAAGATCGGCCATAATTAAATTAAATAGTGAGATTTTGAACACTAATGATGGAGACTTAGGGCCGTATATGGACTGTAATGGTCGTCTCAAGATGCGTCAAACATTACAGGTTTCTATGGACCTTATTAATAAACTCAACTTGGCTAAGATGCGGTCACAAGATACGTCAAAGTAAACGTCAAACCATACAAAGCTGTCGATTTTGATGCATCTTGAGACAAGCATTACAGTCGAGATCAGTTTATTAATACGGCCCTATGGCTTGTCGCTTGCTTTGACGTATCTTGTGACGGGCGTCTAGTGCTGGAAACGTGAAGACGGTGGGAACCGAGCCCACTGAATTCTCTTTCATGGATCTCTCGTCTCGGCCCGCAGGCGACGATGCAACTCGTGAGTAAAACAATATTACCATGTTTAAGGTATGTAGGTATCATGATAAGGTATTCCTTTTATGAAGCAAATCTAACAGGGCTATGGAGGCGATGTCTACTAGTAGTAGAAATTTATTAAAAAAGGTAGATGTAGTTTGTATTACTTTTATTAATAAGTTTATTCAATGCAACATGATTTACAATAATTACCTAATCATAAAACGCATGCCTATTTATGGTTAATCTCTTTGTAGGGTGTAAAACACCCATTATTCATAATATGAAATATGGTTTGATTATAGAGACATCCTGTATTATGCAATGAGAGCTTGAAAACTCTGACTCCCGAGCTCGAATGGTATATTTTTTTAAAAGATTAGTGTTAAAATAAAGCAACACATTTACGTTATAAGTTCTGATATGCACAATTTAGAAAGGGTATTTACTTGCCGTGTTTACTCTGAATATGCCAGACCTGGTAAAAAATCAGTAAATCAATTTTCCCTTTGTTTGCAAAAGAATATTTTTAGTACCTCCCTTGAAATGGTTTTAATGAAACACCATTATTTTAAAATTAGTAGAATCGCATTGGTTAATATAATACTGCTCATTTAAGCAGCGTCCGTTCTTCAATGGACAGTTGCGAATAAAATGTTCTCAACACGGTTAGCATAAATGGTTCGCGACTTGATTGTCGCTCGGGTCTCCTTACTAGTCTAATACGATAGAGAAGCAGTGAGCGACAAGCGAGAAAATACAAGATGTGCTTAGGCGTTCAAGATAACAGTGCTTTTGAAGGAAAATGTGTGCTCAACAAACGTGCAGAGCGAGCACGTTTGTTGAACATAGATGCTTGCTTCAATGAAACCGTTTTAAGGAGATACTTAAAGTATTCTTTTAACGCTGGAACAGGACTAATTTAAATATAAGTTAAACGATATTCATAAAAGAATAGTCCAGCTTTTCGGGATAAAATGACATTATAATCAGTTCAGCTTAGTTTCTATATTTATAATATTAGTAGGTATGGAGTATGGATATAGCGTCCCTTCGTTCCTATGAGAGAAAGATCAGTTGAAAAGGCATTAACTTACTGTTTTTTATTCAAGTCTGCATTGCCCATCGGATGCTCACTCATGTTGCAGGTGTCTTTATTGGCGTGCTTCAGACTTTGACACTTTTTAGCTAGCAAATGATTGTGCTTCACAGTTGCCGCCATTAGCAAGTAGGCCCTGGAGTGAGAGCAAGCCACACCGAGTAAGCCACAGCCAGGCTGACTGGAGCCTCCATTGGGGTAGTGGTCAGAGTGGCCGAGTGGGTATGGATACCCAGCATGGCCGGAGAATGTCGAGCCTCCGTTGGTGTGGATCACCTCGACGTAGCGGGCGGCATCCTTGCCTAGCCGCCCACCTCTGAGCACGCCCTTCCACAGATAACCGGCGGGGTCGAGAGCTGGAAAAATAAAGTTGAAGTTGAAGATGTAGGAGTAGTTAATCACCCAAATATAATCTTGATGTAATTTTTTCTTGCGTCAACTATACCATATAATTTTCTTTTTGTTTCGAATTGTGGCACATCTTGCAGCCAGAGCTACAATAATTTGGTCGCTGAATTGACTGTTTAATGGGGACATAAAAATCCCACATTTTTACTTATTTTTAATGGGATTATTAGAGATAAAATAGTTTTATTTCCATAAAAATAAGCCTTAGAGTGTAAATGGTGTGTTATTTTTATGAACGCACGTCGGAATTTCGTTCTCCCTGATATTTGTTGGAGACTACAATTACCTGTGATCCTTTTCACCTGCCCCTTCAGGTGACGGCCAGCGCTGCCAACCAGGTGTGCTCCCAGACTGAACCCCACCAGATGAACTCTGTCTAGTGAAAGCCCAAAGCGTTGCTGAAGCCACAAAATAAACTTTCCGAGAAATGCGCCGACGTGAGGGGTTCCTTCTCTAGCTGACCAATAATCGCGGTTCGCTATATAGTTCCAATCCAGGACTATGACGTTAATGTCATCGTTGTAAAGAAAAGCTATAAAAACATTTATATAACTAAAAAAGTTATTAAATATAATACTGACACAAGTAATAATATGAGGCTGTTCTCTGACACTGAGCATGATCTAACTTCTCTGGCCCGATTTTTTTACTTTTGAGTAAGTTGGTAGTAAAATAATTGATTATTTGAGGCAGGTGCAGCTTAGACATCTTACCTTCAGTCAAATTTCTGCTCATATTGTTGCTACTACTACCTTTCCACCCGTGAGCGATAAACACAGTTACCTGGTTCGGTTTAAAATTAGATTTTTCAACAGTTTCAGTGTCATTATCAACCAAAATTTGGCTCGAAGTAGGATTTTTCCTGAAAGAATTTCGGTACCGTGGGTAAGACAAAAGACAGTTTGGTATTTTTTTCTTTTAAAATTAATTTTCGATTGTTCGATTTTATAATTTTTTAATTTTTAATTTAGATAAGAAACATCTAGGTAAAATTAAACAGAATTATTAAGATACTAACGGTATCCTATCGCATGTCCGAAGTTTGGTTTCCCAACTGTTTAATTTGTCCAAAAAAATTATAAGTTAAGTATTGATTTTTTCTGAACCCATTTTTTTTTATTGTTTACCTATACAGAATCCGTAGATAAGGTTAACTTAGTTTTAAAAGAGTAAAATGCAGGAATGTTACAGTTCCAAAAAAAAGGAAAATTCGGGCAAATGAAACAATTGGTAACTGAAAGACTTTGTGATAGGTAACCGATACTACGAGTAACTGTCTGCCCTGGCTTCGTTTAAATTGCATGGCCTTGTACGAGTAAGTCTACAGCAAGGAGACGACGCTTAAGTAACGGCATTCTGCGTAGTATTTTTTTTCTATTGTTTTATAAAATAACGCTAAATTTTTGAGACATTTCTTTCTGATACTCTCTTTACAGACCAAAGTTGGGGTGTGGATCAACAAAAAGGGTGTTAAGTACTACTCTTTCTACATCATAAGTATTTTTCAGGTTTATAGTTATTATCTTCTATTCAAGTTAATATGTTTAGTAAAAGTCAATTTCAAACCAGTTTACGTAATTGGAATTTACTCCACATTATATAGAACCAATGATGTTCCAGTTTACATCATTTTGTTCCAATAGTTTGAATATTAGTGTTAAAAAAATTAGGCGCAAAATGAAATTGAAATTAGCTCGCCGAAAAGAAAAGATTAAAATCTCACCTAGTATATAGCAAATATATATTTTTATTCGGGCGATTCTTATGTCGCATAAAAGCTCGTCTGTTCCTTGGTATTGTAACACGATGGAGTTTGTTATCACCGTCGCCGGGGAAGCAGTAGTACCTCCTACGAACCTTTTTTCGCAATCGACGTTGGTCTGTGTGATCTGTGTGGTTTCTGAACATTCGACGAGTTTCATTATCCGATTCCATTTCTTTATATTTGTGAAGTTGGTCTTTGTTATCATTAGTGTAGTTATTGAGAATGAGTTGAGTGTCGAGATCCACATTCTTTTCGTTGTAATCTTTCAGAAACTCGAACAGGTGTCGTGCGTCTTTGTCATCTTCAATTTCGTCTGTCATGTCATTTTCTGTAAGTTCTTTTTTTTCCTTATCTTGTTTTATTATATCTGTAGTACCTGAATCACATTTATTGGTGGAAAGGACGACCCAATTTCAAGAAGCGAGGTGTCGTTAGAATCGTTTTAGTGCGTCGCGATTGCCAATAGGTATATATGTAATTAAAATAGTGTAGGTGCGTATTAGAGCAGAATTTTTATTTCACTGTAATTATACTCTAGTCTATGTAATATTTTGTCATTTTTCTTTACAGGCTAATTAATATATTTTTATTTGCGTTTCTTGTTCATCACCAGATTACCAGAATCTTAAAGAAATATAATTTAAAAATACGATTATCCTATTTAATTTTTTTCGGTGCATCGTTATTTTCACTGCTACAATAAATAATTAGAAATTTCTTATGACGAGGTTGTGTTAAATACACTAGAAACAAAGTCCGTCAGGTTCCGTTTTTCAGTATTTGGTACGAAACCCTAAAAGTTCAAAATGGTGGAATCAAAATAAATTAATGGTAATTAACGTATAACGTATACCCTGCACAATGTTAGGACCTTGAGCAGACTTCGGGTCGCAGTGATAGGCCTAGTGGTGTTGGGCTGCCCATTACCAGGCCTATGACAGACAAGTGATAGAGGAACGTAAACAGCCTAGGCATTCAGAAATTAAACAAACTTACCTACATGTTTATTTAACTCAACAAGCGACACACTTTGATCAATTTTTCTTTTTTCAGTTGTACTTAAAGTTTTAACATCTCGAGTCCAAATCCAAACCACAAGAAACCCTGTGCGTAGTGCCATCTGATAGAAAAGAACCGGCCAAGAACCGGGAAAGAGCTGAGTTTAAGATCTCTATTTATTTCTAATTAGATCCGTATTTTTAATGCAATGAGATCTGCTTTGCTGTCCATAATTATAAACTTTATTTGAATAACATGGCAATGCGATTTCATAATTATTTGTTTCTAAAGAATGTATATTCAACTAAACTTACAGCTATTATTTGCATTATGTCTGACAGAAGCTATTATAGGCGTATAACATACAGCTGTATTTGTATGCTATACGCCTCGGGTTGTTCTATTTTACTGTATCAAATAAAAACGAAAAACGCAAAAACGTTTTCATTTTATTTTAAAGTAAGAGATTACATTTAATATTTATAACAAAAACGCTTTTATGGCTGTTCGTTCTATTGACTTTATAACACGCAGGCATAAAGGAGGCTTAAAAATGCACAGTAAATTTACTTGTGATTCTTTGTTATACACGTGGGCAATGTGTTTAATGTTAAATGTTATTATATAAGTTAAGACGAGATCGATATGGCATATTATTATTATGGTATCTTCTTGTTGAAGTTTCAAATCAACAGTGAAGGATTCGAATCGTTTATAGGCTTTGTTTTGTCTTTCTTTGGTATAACAAGACCCATGGCTACATTTCTTTGCAACTCTGCGCCTATTATTCGTGTGGATATCTACGACCATGATTAAGCTTCTAGACCAGTTATTTTACGGTTTTTAAAACATTAATTTATAATAGCCTGAAAATTTTACTCCATTTCTATAAGATATTCTTAGACACTATATTCATAAATCCTACAAACTTTCAACCCGGAATATAACTAATATTCGTGTAGTTAAATATACTGTCAAATAAATGCCTTTTATAAACTTGAAATTTTAGCGTCCAAGCATAATAATACATACATACATAACATCACGCCTTCATTCCCAGAATGGGGTAGGCAGAGCTACAGAAACACCAACAACTCTAAAACAGCTTGTTAATAATTCTGTAACCACATTTTGCACAATCAGGTCAAGAAGTAAATGCAAAATAAATAATAATAATACTTAGTATAATAATACTTTTGTCTATAATGAGTAGAAGGTGAAATCTAACAATTGTCTTACGTGGAAAGCCACTATTTAGGATATGGCTTCGGTTATATATATGAGTAGGTACCGAAAAAAATAGTAATACGTAGTGCTTTGGTAAATATAACATAAAGCTATTATAAATCCTAAAATACACTGATTAATTTGCATTTTTTTGCAAGGAAATATTATTTACCACCATAAATTCCACCTTCCGGTATTATTGAGTGCATGATTTGCTTGCAACGTTTATATTTTAGTATTGTAATTAAAATGAATGAAGAAAACTACGATAAATACGAAAAAAAAACCAATTACGATATGCAAAATTAAAACAATATTCTAGCTTATTGAATATAAATGAAACATTAATAATTATTTGTTGTGCGATTCATCTTGAGTATTATACGAGTAGATCATAAGTACTTAAATCAGCAATAAGAAAAAAAATGATCATTATCTTTAACACAATTTTACGGTTTTCCCTCATATTTTGTTGGATTACGTTTCTACCTAATTACTTGATTTATGATATATCCGATACATAAGAAATATCAGCTATTATAAATTATTTCCATTTCAACATTGTCCGTAAAATTACTGGACTAACACTATTCACTTTATACGCAAAGGCTGTTCGCGGATAAGCTAATTGGGTTCAGAGAACAACAGCCTATGTGATGTGCCCAAGTTACTAATATCGTAAGTATATGAAAGAAGTATATCACTTGTTCATACGTGGTATTACTGGTATTACTTGATTGTCCCACGATATTTATTTAAATAAAAAAATAAATATCAGGGGACAATCTCACACAAATTGACTTGGTCCCAAACTAAGCTCCTTTCTTGTACTATGGGTAGTAGACAACGATCGAACAAACGTACTCATATAGAGAAATATATACTTAAATACATAGAAAACATCCAAGACTCGGAACAAATATTCGCGCTGAACACACAAATATCTGCCCATACCATGATTTGAACCCAGGACCGCTGGCTTGGGAGGCAGGGGGTCGTATTTGATTTAGTAATTTGTGATGGCAATTAACGTGTTGCAACTACAAGCCACAGTCCCATTTCTAGAATCATCACATTGTCAGGTTTCAAGCAGTATTCGTTTTATTTTGTCCCTATACTCGTAGTCGACGAAGAAAAGCCACTTACCACTTACGACGTACAGCACAACACTTGTTGGTCGGAATTTCTTAATTGACTAATACAGTTATCTAAGTTTTAAATAAGAAGCCATACCTATTAAAAACCTTTTTATTACTACTTGTTGTAAACTACGTTGTTCTTTATTCTAAAAGGATATTTCCCATTCGTGTTGATTCTGAAAATGCCAGACCTGGTAGGAAAAGTCAATTAATAAAAAATACTGTCAGCAAGTTACCAAAACACAACCGCTTTTGAAATCATTTTCATCTATTTCTTTGTTTATAGCCAATTTGGATACTTACTGTTTTTTATTGATGTTCGCGTTACCCAACGGTTGCAGCACACCCGTGCACGTATCGTTAATGGCGTTCTTAAGTGTTTTACACGTATTAGCGCGCAGATGATAATGCTTCAAAGAAGCCGCCATTAATTCATAGGCCCTGTAGTGACTGCAGATATGTCTTGAAATCGGCAAGTTGGTACAGTTCGGTTGGAGGGCACCTCCGTTGGGGTAGTGGTCGGAGTGACCGAGAGGGTCCCAGTATCCAAGTGACAGATTGCCTCCGTTGGTGTGAATCACCTCGACATAGCGGGCATCGGTCGGTCGGAGGCAATGAGGATATCCGTACCAGCCGGGCCCGGCAGGGTCGAGACCTGAACAAAACTTATAGTTTGACGAAGGAGTAGCCTCTTTATAAGTTTACAATGATTAATACACTTTATTCGCTGTCTATATAAATAGACAAGCCAAAGAAAGAAGAGTAACGCGCAAACGTAATGTCAACGGAAAATGACGCGATAATTTGGAGATATCGGAAGAATTTAAAAGTTTAAAATCTTTATAAGTATTTGTTTAAGTACATAATGTGAGTAAAGTCGTTACTAGACGAAAACAGAAGACATATACAATCAAACCATTATTTAAAAAAAGGGCATTTATACATACATATACGGAGAATTAATTAGTAGGGAAACCATTTCGAAAGTCGATAACTCAACTAGAAAAAGTTGTTATTTCAACAGGGTTGCATCTAAAATAAAAATGGAATAAGATAGATCACAAACATTTTTTTTGAGGCATCCACGTGAAGACGGACTTCTGCTTTTAATTTTTAACTTGTAGCGTCGTGAAATGGGCCTCTGTAAGTTATTACTGTAAGTTTAGACACAAAGCTATATGCAAGACCGAGATGCAAATATTTGCCACTCACTGATACCCATAGTTGCGTCTCAAAACTTGCAAGAATAACTCACAGATGTAATGCTAGCCTAATGAAGGTAATTCAGAAAATGGAGGAATTGGTCCTATTGTGTGTTAGATGAATAAAGTTTTTATCTATCTATCTATCGAAAGCGGCAAGGGAGCCAAAATAAATTGAGGTGAGCAGGAATGAGTTCCATTTCAATCAGGTTGAGAGACTACTTAGCAGTGACTCAATGAGCCAATGACGGGATTTTGGGGTTTCAACTTCACAGCTTTGAGTATGTACTTACCTATAATGTAAATGTTCCAATGAATGAATGAATGTGAATGATCCATATCCAGAGATGGCAGAAATTATAGATATTAGGAGAGAACCAAAGTTTATCATCCAAATGCATTAGATTGATACTTTAATTAATTACCTGTGAGTCTTTTCACCTTCCCATGAAGCTCTCTTCCGGCGTTGCCCACCAAATGTGCTCCCAGGCTGAACCCAACCAGATGAACTTTGTCCAGTGATAGTCCATAGGTACGGTTAAGCATTTTAATAAACTTTCCTAACATTCTACCGATTTCTACGGCATATCCTGCGGATGTGGGATACCACAAGTGACTTGCATAGTATCTCCAATCGACTCGTATGACGTTTACGTCACTATTGTAAAGAAACGCTAAAAAAATTTTTAGATAGATGATTATAAGAGTACATAACAGTGATAAAATGAGACAAAGAACGTGTTTGTTCTAGAAAAAGGAGATGAGCCGGTAGGTCTGATAAAGTAATCACCGCTACCCACATGGACAACTATCTGCTGCAGGAACAACATCACTCTTCAAGGTTTTGCCTAGATCGGTAGTTTAAAAAAAGGGTACATCGTTAATTACTAAAATTAAGAATTTTTTATTTTTTCCATTTTATCACGTTATTTTTCGTGTCAAAATGGAAAAGTTAAAGTTTCTTTATTTTTGTCCTTAACGAAGTACACTTTTTTTGAAAAGCCTCCCAGATGGGCAGTGTCATAATGTAATCATGTATTTTCTTTTGTTTTAATCAATACATTAATTAAGCTTTTACCCATGCTTTAGCCCTAGTTGACCATCACACGGGAACTATAAGACTTTGTTATGGGATAAAAGATAGCCTATGCGTATATTTGAGATACTTATAAGCTAAAAATGTATTTAAATTGTTTTAAATAAGTTTTAAGTACTTTTGCGTCATAGTGCGCAAAAAATAAATAATCTACAATATGTAAGTGTCCCCTGGGCACAGTTGCGTCTCAAATCAGGGCGGCGGCGCCTTGCAAAATTGCTATTAATTACGTTAAAGTATCTCATCGATATCATCGGTCTCATCGGTCTCTTGTGGCGTGTAATGGCGTATATGAGCCTTTTATATTATTTTTTAGAGACTTAGTGGCCTTAAGCGCCACTTGCTACACACACGTAAATCAAGTTATAAAATATAAAAACTGTGAAGAAATGTCATACATCAACCTTAAGATAAACTGGGGGGTTATCATGACCTAACTATGCAGTTCGGTTTACACTCAGAGAAAAGGACAGAGCTATAACAGTTATATAGCTCTGTCCTTTTCTCTGAGCGTAAACAGAACTGCATAGTTAGGTCATGATAACCCCCCTGATAGTCTGTATTCTAAGCCTGGTTTCACACGACATTGAACTGCATGTTTTTTCCATAATGTTATCGAACAGCAACCAAATACGTTAAGTATGTAAAAATCATGCAGTGAAATGCTTTGTGAAGGGGTAATCCAATGAACTGACAGACCATTACCCTGCCAACGGACAGGTTGTTTGCGTTATCTTGAGGTAACATAGAAACCAATTGCACATCAAAGAGCGGTATGTACTCGTATATATGTGACTTTCCGCTCAGCTTTTTCATCTCTTGAACTTTATCCGATAGAAGACTAGGTAAAAACCCGTACCTTCAGTCAGAACTTTGTTTGACGCGGAGTTACGGTCGCCATGATATCCATGAACGAGAAAAACGGTTACCTTGCTGACGTCCAGCTTTTTAATGCTTTTTAAGTCATCCATATTTAACTTTTGGCCAGAAGTAGGATTTCGTCTGAAAATAGAGAAAGTAGTTCAATATCCAGAAAGTAGTTTTAATAAAAGGCACCCAGGGAATGTACGAGTATTTTTGGGTTAGTATATTTACACCTTGAGAATATTATATTATATCTAATGCTGGTAAAATTAATTTCAATTTCCTATAGCATAATCAATAAAAAAGCGAGTGTTGAAAAACCTAGATCGAAACGAAACTATTATTCTATTCTCAATCCTCAGATGAACCGAATAACTTACAAAACAAAACATGTATTAAGACTTGTCATATCTTAATTGACTACACGTTAGCCTAGTTGGCAGTGACCCTGCCTACGAAGCTAGCAGTCCCGGGTTGAAATCCCGGTAAGGGCAGATATTTGTGTAATGAGCGCGAGTATTTGTTCCTAAGTCTTGGATGTTTCTATGTATTTAAGTATGTATTTCTCTATTTAGGTATGTTTATCGTTGTCTAGTACCCATAGTACAAGCCTAGAGCTTAGTTTGGGACTAGGTCAATTTGTTTGAGATTGTCCTCGGATATTTATTTATTTAATTAAAAACTGAGTGAGCAGACGTTGAAACATTGTCCTGTAAAAAAAACAAATATTGTTTGGTTTGATATTTTAATTAATCTTATTCGTACTATTACGAACATTAAAACAATTATAATTATCCGAATCTGTCTATCTGTTATTCAAACACCATTAAATTTTTAATTATATAAGGTGATGGAGAAAATGACCTCTGACATCATGCCTCATGTGTCTGTCATGATGTCTGTCTGTGTGTGTCTAAAAATCTACGTAATCATTATACTCTAACAAAGCAGGTGTACCCCAGGGTTGGCTTTTTGATCCAATATTTAACATTAAAAGGTGTTTATCCACCAAAGCTGGCATATCACGTTATCGGATTTTCGTGCCGGGGACGCCGGACGCTCAGTACAGTCAATACATTTTGCATGAGCGATGTTGCGGCATACGATGTCGTTGGCGTCAGGGGCACGAAAAGTAGAGTTAAGCAAACCCCGAAGCATAAATTATAGTTTGCCAACTGATTGCACATAAAAGCAACATAATTATTTGAATTTTCTTAAAAATAAAGGCACGCCTTTTTCTTAACACTCACATCTGTTTTCTCTCTGGTTTATTACCTTGGAGCAATGTTTTTTTTACAATTAATAAAACAAACAACGGGTTCAATTTTCAGTATTTTCACATATATGGGAAAATTTATCGTAGAGCCCTGTATCATACGGATGGAAAGATACTCTGAAATACACAAGGGCAAAATGAAACAGTAAGCTATGAAAACTATAACAGTTCTAGGTGCCGTTTAAACGAAAGTCATAAAGCTTGTAAATTAATGTCTGAGATGGATAAAAATCAGACTAATTAAGAGGCCGTATAGGAGATTTTGCCGGTTTTGCTTATTTTCGTGATTTTACAGTTTAAATACTGTAGGTATTTCTACAAGTTTTAATGAACTACATGAAATATCATTTCAGTTAGGATCGAATGAAGTACAAATGAATGAGCTACTTTTTTATTTTTACCGAGAATTTAAATTCGGGATTTAGGTTATTTTAAAACATTATATATCGCTATAATTTTTTATTTTTTGGATGTTATTACTGTTGTTTTAATTTCATGAACGCGAGTTTAAAGTAGCCGAAATTTAATACAAATTTTTATCCGTTTTCTATAAAAAATTACCAAGTTAAGTTTTTTTTAAACAAAATAATTATATGAAGGTGGTATAAAGTATTTCATACTCTTTTTAGATGACTTTTACAGCAATCACTTGTAATTTTTTGATAACTTTTAGATGACAAAACGATTCGTGAATATGTGATACTCTAAACCCCATACAGCAAAATTTACAAGTCGCTGTTTTTAGGTCGATTAATCAAAATGAAATAAAAAATAACAAAAAAGTATTTCATACATTCGTTGAAAAATGAAATTATCTTTCGTGTTGCGCATTAAAATTTGTAGAAGTAAAGTATTTAAACCGTAAAATCACGGAAATAAGCGAAATCGGCAAAATTTCGTATACCCCCTTTCGTAGGCCCCTTAATTTGAATCTTACCTAGTGTAAAGCCAGTAGGTGACATTTTTGGTGGAAGCCGCTAACTTAACCATGGGCTTATTGATATTAATTTTATGTATTTTATAGTCGCCGTCGCCGGGGAAGTAAATGTATCTCGGTTCATCCATGTAATGTGACGTGAGTATATCTTGGTGTAAGTTTTTGAGTTTGTTCCTCTTTCTTTTCCGTTTACGGCTTGCCCGAGTATTTTGGGAGGCCTCAATACCAGCTGGTTCATCCTTGATGGGATCCATGTTGTTTTCTATATGCTTTTCTACTTCCTTATGGACTTTGATATTGATGCGGAGATTAGCATTAGGTTCCATAGTAACACCTGAATCAATCATTGTTTAGGTACAGTCGAGTACAAATATGCTAAAGATATACTTTTGCACCTTAATTCAATGAAATAAGGGGAAAAAGAGTTTAGGTACCTACATATCTTACTAATGAAAATACCTAATTTTACTTTGGGAAAGCCATCGAGATGGGTTTTTAGGGTTCCGTACCCAAAGGGTAAAAACAGGACCCTATTAAGACTCCACTGTCCGTCTGTCAGTCAGTCACAAAGCTGTATCTCATGAACCGTCATAGTTAGACAGTAAAAGTTTTCACAGATATTGTATTTCTGTTACCGCTATAACGACAAATACTAAAAACAGTATATAAATAATATTTAAGAGTGGCTCCTATACTACAAACGTGTTCTTTTTGTCGTTTTTTGCTAGTAACGGCAGCGTACAAGCTTGAAATATTTATTTGTTTATTAAATATTCACAGAATATTTAGATGTATACCTATTCAAATAGTGTCTATCATTTCATCGAAACACCTTTTATCGAATGTATCTTTTCATCGAATTTCATTTCATCGAACGCTATTTTCTGCTGAAACCATAATGTTTTCAAGGTATCTTAAACATTAATTACGTAGGGTTAGGTTAGGTTAGGTTAGGTTAGATGTTTAGATGTGTAGATGAAATTAAATTCGATAAAATGATACATTCGATGAAGTGATGAGTTACCATATTAAAAAGATGATGAAATAAATACTTCAGGGGGGGGGGGGGGACAGGTGAAACTAACTCGTACTTGGCCGGTTTTTTTCCTTGTCAGTACAGTTTATTGATGAAGAATAATAACTTAATTCAACATCGAAGTTAATAATAATAAAATTACATAAGTATTCAGAAATTAAAAAACGTACTTACCCATCATGTGTAAATTTACTTTATCATTCAATGTTGACGCCTGTTCAGGACTACTGTGAGTCATAACACCTCGGCTCCAGGCCATAAAAAACCCGGCGCGCAACACCATCTGAAGAGAAATTAAATGTTTACAAAAAAAAACATTGAAATCGGTTTACAAATGGCAGAAAGAAATATATAAGATACACAAAAAACAATTGTGGAAATATTTGTCACGGCTATGCTTAATGTAGGGTTCCCTTGCCTTCTCTGCGATGCTGTGCAGTGACAGGTCCTGGAAGGCGGTGGCCTCCTTCTGCGAAAGTGTCATCTCGCAGAAGGAGGCGGCGGAGCGTGAGCGCGATGAGTCTCCTCTCGCGCATCCGCTCCGGCGCAGACGGCGGGGGTTAAGGCGTAGGCGTTTTGCCGCCAGCCAAAAAAAAAAGAAAAAAAAGGGTTCCCCTACGTAACTACAGTTTGTTTCTCTCACGAAAGCGGGTGGGGCATAACGAGGCCTAGCCAAGATGCGTACGCGTTAGTAAGCGTTCGCATCTTGGCTAAAGTTGTTGGTTAGAGTATAAAGTAGTTTTGCCAATTTTTTCATAAGTAAGCTTTAGTTTTATGGTTCTTTATGCTTAGGCGGTAACACAAAGAAAATCCGAGATCGGAAGTAATAGGGAATTAGGGACCGACCACACAGCTTAACGGTGTGTACAATACAGTCCGTAAAAATTGACTCCATGTAATTACTATGACCCATTCTTTTGTTTACTCAACCTTAAGGGTTGAGTCAATTTTTACGGACTGTATTGTACCTACACACCGTTCAGCTAGGTATATTGCGCGTTGGTGTGGGGGATCCTTTACTCCTGTGCCGAAGGCGAGGGCGATAGATATGCGACCGTAGGCTTTTATTATTATTGGCCGGAGTGCAGTGCACATAATTTTACGTCTTCAGTCTTCACCCAAGTAAAATTTTCTTCCGATAAATGCTACCTATGGCCAAGGCGGCTGTCGAACGTTTCCTATTAAACATTACTCATTGGATTACCCACTAATGCGTTGGAATAAATAAATATAAAATAAAAAACCCGACTACGTAGAGAAATAACGTTCTGTTAAAAAAAGATGGAAAGAAGACAACATATTTCTTTCTTCAATCCTACACCCCATAGGAACACCCTAAACCGGAACCGTGCCCATTAGCTGTTTGTCCCTAAACTTATTCTGCAGAGAGTACTATTCTTAGTCGCCTCCTTGCCAAATGAAGCAGTAAAGAACAGAAAAAATAATTTTAAGAAGTTGACTACTTATAACTTAATACTGTAAACAATCTCATGCAGTCAGAGGCATCATCTAAAATGTAACTATAAAGAACTCTGAAATTGTTTACAACTTCTAAAATAAAATTTTCCATTCTTCCACTCAAATTTTAGGTTGCACCAACTTACAACTGTTATTTGCATTGTGTGAGTGGTGTCCGGCGGCGTAAGCATTTTATAGCCGTAATGTATCGTATAACATATAAATACGTTGATTGCTTTTATACTGCGAGAAAAAAAAAATATTTGCGATAAGATTTTATTGTTTCGTTTTGTTTACCAAAAAATTGATTTTATTACTTTTGCAATATTTTAGCCAGGTTTATTTTAGGTTTGTTTTATTTTATTTTAACAAGTTAAAAATTAAAAATGTATGAATTTATGATTAAAACCGGGCAAGAGCATGTCGGACCATGCTCAGTGTAGGGTTCCGAAGCCGTTAAGTACTACAAACATAAAAATCAACAAGTAATAACTAATTTTCTATTTAAAGTCGTTTTCTATTGGCGGTGTCTTAGATGATTTTAGTAGGTATAAACAATTTAATCGCCTGTAATCTCATGAACCAATGATGTCTACTTAGTCGTGATAGTTTCGTTTAAAATTCGTTATATGCTCGTTCATTTAAGGTTTTTTTCTGATATTTAAGTTTTGGCTGTAGGGACGGGACGGGACACTTGATTCTAACAAAAATTAGCGCTTTAAAGCTTAATATTTCATAAACGGATTACTTAATCGAAAAACTGTTTGCACAAACCCGTAATATTTTTGAAAGACCTATCCAACGACTCCCCACACTATAGGGACAGACATGGCGTTCTTAGTTTGACTACGGAACCCTAAAAAAGGAAGAGGTTCTCGACTTGGTATGGACTATGGATGCGGCGATAGTTCAATCCGGAAAATGACATATACCTACATTGAATTCACATAAATATAATCCTAAGACCTCAAATGCGTTGCCAACCCTGAGGACTAACATGGAATGCCTCTATGCACACCGGAACACAACAATGCGAACATTGTTGCTTATTGTTGCATTTTTGTTGGATTTATTTATTAATTAACATAACAGTCATGAAGTCCCCTTTAAGAAAAAAAATAGCTACTTTATTCAAACAATAGGTAGGTACTTACCTGGACCGGACCGCGTCGATGATCCTACAAGGGACTCAATTCTGCTTGGTAAAACCATATTGCTTTTGACATGTTATCGTAGGGTTACCCTTATATACCCCTCCCCCCTGCGCCGGCGGGGGGCTGAGTCACCGAGCTAAGAACTATTATCTATTCTGTGGTTTAACTCTAAACTAAAATGCCATAATGACACTCGAACTATGGCAGACCTTGCTTTGCTCGGGTGGATAAATATCTCGTGTCATTATGGCATATTTTAGTCCGTCGATAAATATTATACTCCAAAGAAAACAATGAGGCTTTTTGCGTCTTCGTTTTTTTAGTTATTTAATAAACAAAACGTCTTCGTCTTTCAAAAGAAATGTTTGAGAGAAGCTTCCTGAAACATTATAATTAAGACAAAGTATAATAGAAAGAGGCCCGGTTAATTTATCACCTTAGCAACTAAATTCTGTATTCGTCGAAGAGATTTAGGGTCCCTCGTTTCCCTCAAATATTAACTTTTAATCAATGATGCCGAATACTCTGAAAATAATGAGGTGATGCTAGAGGCGAGGTGGTGGTAAAGTTAGGTGGTGCTGTAAGCGCTCAAGTCAGCGCTTAAATACTGGTGCGGGTAGATTCGCAAGTAGCTGGACTAGTGTCGTAGGTATAGTCGAAAAGATAACCTTTTAAATTTCCTCGAAGAAGACGAGATAAGGATCGGAGCCTCATTTATTTTTAATTGTCAGACATATTATAAATACTTATTGGTGTGATATGTATACGTACATGCGAAGCAAGATATATAAACGATTTTCTTCTTCTTCAATACTCAAGGTATCCAAATACTTTCGGTACAACTTGCAGTATAATTACATTAACTGCGGTCAAAAGGTAAATACCGAAATAAAAGCCCATATTATAAACTTATTTACTTATGTTTTTATTTCTTCATATAAGGATATGTACCGTCCGTGTCCACTCTGAATATCCCACACCTGGTAAAAAATAAGACAGTCAATCTTAGTAGGTTCCTACATACTTACAAGTATACAGATGTCCCAAAAATCGACGATAAGCCGGAAATGGGAGATAGGGCAGTTCATAAGCTATTTAACCCCCATGTAAGTTCAGCGATTTTTAGTACTTTCGGAGATATTGATCATTTTAATCGGAATTATTGTAATTTTTCCTTATGTCCATGTTATGAAAAACCCCTAAGTTCATGTATTATTTCTTTTTTTTTCAGTGGTTTCTTACATTGATAGAACTTAGGATGTTTTTATATCTACTTGGCATTTTTTTAATGTCAACTTTTTGTATAATTACACAAAGTTACACTCCATACTAAGTGAAAACTAGTTAAATTTTCATCTAGTATGGAAAAACAAACTTTGTGTGGTTACACAAATATCAAATATCGATTTTTGGGACACCCTGTATAACACCAATATTATACTCGTCAAAAATGCGAAAGTTTGTGTGTGAGTTAGTTTGTTTATCTTCACTTCACTCTAAAGCGGCTAGAAGGATTTAGATGAAGTTTGGAGCGACATAGTAAGCTACCCTGAAATAACCTCTGTTCGACTCGAATTTATAGTATTATACCTGTATTTTTTATGTAAGTACATTTACAAACAAAAAGTACCTAATGAAAGTTATGAACCGATTTCGATGATTTAAGTTCATACGGGTTAGAATAGTGCCACTACATGTCTTCCCGTGGATGTCGTAAGAAGTGACTGAGGGAATAAAGGCTCGTAGTACTGTTAGGCGATTGCAACCTGTCACTAATACACTATTATTATTATTCTTGGCCTAATTATGCAAAATGTGGTAACAGATTTATAAACCAGTCTTTTTAGAGTTGTTGGTATTTCTGTAACTCTGCCTACTCCACTCTGGGAATGAAGGCGTGATGTTATATTTGTGTGTAAGGTCATACTACAGAAATGGTTAAATTGAAAAGGTAATCTTGTGTTGGAATCCCATATTGATAAAACTCGTAAAAAAATTGGGTGGGCTGAATTTTGTACACAATTGAGTATTAGGTGATATATTGGTTTATGGTGGTGGTGATGTCGTGGTCTACTTAGGTAAAAATCAATAACATATTGGTTGAAAGCAATCGGTGCATTTCTGACAGAATTAGTGTAAGAGCGAGAAACATCGCGCGAGCAATGGTCAATACTATACTTACTGTTTTTTATTGATGTCTGCGTTGCCCATAGGTTGCAGCTTGCCTGCATTGCACGTATTTAAACTAACGTGCTTGAGGCTTGCACACTTATTAGCGTGCAGATGACTGAGCTTCAATGTGGCCGCCATTAATTCATAGGCCCTGTAGTGACTGCAGATATGTCTTGAAATCGGCAATTCGGTACAGTTCGGTTGGAGGGCACCCCCGTTGGGGTAGTGGTCGGAGTGACCCAGAGGGTCCCAGTATCCAAATGACAGATAGCCTCCGTTGGTGTGAATCACCTCGACGTAGCGAGCGTCGGTTTTGTCAAGGCTTGCAGGATCCCCCCACCACCCGGGACCGGCGGGGTCGAGACCTAAACCAAACGAAGAGTCGTAGTACAAGGTAGAAGTAGCTTTTACGTAGAAGTCGGTACCAGTCTTTCCACCGGCGAGTATAGGATAGAGAATTCACACATACTGCTGTTGCACCCCAATCCAAAGGTCTTTTAAGGTACTTTTCCACCGGCAGGGCGAGTCGAGAAAAGACGAGACGAGAATTTGAATTTGTATTGAAAACAGATTATTTAATTAATAAAGAAATGTCAAAGTCCATAACAATTCTACCGGTTCGAGGTATTCGAACCAGTTTGACATTTATTTATTATATATTTAAAATGTTTTAAATAATTAATATGTAAAACCCAGAAAATATATGAAGATAAAAAGATAAAAGACGTTTATTTAGTAATAAGGCCGCATGGGCACTTTTACACGTCAAAATCTACCAGCGCATAGATATTGAAATTATTATAGAAAAATACCTAATTGCATTTAATTATGATTAAACTTGCCCTAAGCCTCAAGTTGAAATTCCTAAAGGTACACAGGTAGTGAAAACTCACCAATAATTAAATTGATCAATAGGTTCTTCAATTACTTATTTCATATAAGCAGACTAATAAAAAAAACTTTTACCCAACACATATATATTGGGTGTTAAGCAGATCGTGTGCCAAAAGAATACGGCGGGTAGGTAGGGTCACTTGCAACACACATTAGGCTAATTAACACCCATACTGCCCATGGTTTTTTTTAATTATTTTTTAAAATTTTATTCGATATTTCCCAAAAGTTCACAGTTTTCTTTACGTATTTTTTTTAATGTCGCAGCAAAAAGGTATTTGTATTTTTTTATCTCTAATATTTGCTTATTCTACTAACATCTTATTTGCATTCCCATAGTAAGTAAACAAAAAAAATATATGACGACAAGTGTGAAAATGTTTTCCTGCTAACTTCTTAAATGAATAGCTATTCAATTAGGTAATCTATAAAACAATGAAATTAAGAAAAAAATAATAGGTTCTTTTTAGTCGTAAGTTGCGTATTGAATATCGTTAAAGAATAATTTGCGGTAAAAATAAATGTTAACCTTTATTACCGTTTTTTATTATTGTAGATATTTTTTGATGTCTTTGGAAAATAGTAGTAACCAAATCAATGGAGTGCTTGACTTCGTTCACCAACCGTTTGGAGTATAACATTACCAAGGGCCCCTCCTCGTTTTGGTCATTTGTAAAGCGTAACCGAAATTCTAATCAGCCCGCAACGTTTGGCACCATGTCATCTCAGGAGATCGCTGATTCTTTTGCCAACTTTTTCAGTAGTGTTTTCCTCCCTTCAGCCCCCTCACAAGATTTTGCCTCCACTTTCGCCTGCGCTGGCGCCGATGGATCCCAGGATCTTCTTCAGCTTGTGCAGGTTGAAGAAATAACAGACTCGGAGGTCCGTAGGGCCATAAAGAGATTGCCACCAAAACCAACCCAGGGCCCGGATGGTATCCCACAGTTTATCGTGAGGGACTGTTGTGAGGCACTCATAAAGCCTTTGCAGTACATATTTAATGTCGCCCTCAGCTCCACAACGTATCCACTGTCATGGAAAATATCGAAAGTAATTCCAATTCATAAATCAGGTTCCAAATCTGATATTAGGAACTACCGCCCTGTTGCTGTCCTGCCGGTCTTCGGAAAGGTATTCGAATCCGTCTTATTACACACTCATACTTAAACAACTCCATGGTTGGTTTAGTGACGAGCAGCATAAGTTCCTTCCAGGGCGATCGACCACCTCCAATCTTCTAAACATAACTACTCTGATTGCTAACAGCATGGATCAAAAGAAGCTGCCTGCTGCTGAATGTGGCCTATTTCGACTTCCGGAAGGCCTTCGACAGGGTAAACAATGATACGTTGCTGATTAAACTTGTGAGATCTGGTTTTTCCCCTGCTCTTCTGAGTCTGTTTATCTCTTATCTATCAAACAGAAAACAGTTTGTACTATATGGGCATTCTTCATCCAAGCCATTCCCCGTTACATCAGGAATTGGCCAAGGAAGTAACCTAGGACCTTTACTGTTTCTAATTCTAATAAATGACCTCCCCAAATCAGTGAGTGAGTTTTAGTGGTGGTAGGACCCTGTGCAGGGTCCGTCCGGATCGCTACCACCATCTTATCCATTAACCACCCGTCAAGCAACATTGTTCGCATTGTTGTGTTCCGGTGTGGGGATAAGACAACCGGTGAAATTACTAGCATAGAGGCATTCCATCTTAGTCCTCAGGGTTGGCACCGCATTTGAGGTCTTGGGATTATAGTCTTGAGAATTCAAGTGTCTATGGGTCTCGGATTCCACTTACCATCAGGTGGCCTGAGTGCTCGTGTGCCTTCTCCTTAAAAAAAAAAAAAAAAAAAAAAAAAAAAAAGTGAAATATTCCACGTGTTTATTGTTCGCTGATGACGTAAAGTTGGCATTACCTCTTCGCAAACAGAGTGACTGCCTCAAACTTCAAGAGGATATTGACATGGTGTGTGCATGGTGTCATAAAAACAAATTGTCCCTTAATAAAGATAAATGCACTATCATGACATATACTCGAGGTCGGCAGCCCGTTGTTCACGATTATACATTGGTGGGCGAATGCTTATAGCGCATCTCTTCAGTTCGTGATCTTGGCACAGTATTCGACTCACAAGCTTTCATTTAATAGTGATATCATCGTGAACTGTAATACTGCAAGGAGATGTTTGGGCTTTGTCATTCGGCAGTCAAAGTCATTCAGTAGTCGTAGTGCTATCACGGTCTTATTTAATGCTTTTGTTCGTAGTCGACTAGAGACCAACTCAATCATCTGGAACCCGCATGAGTATACATATGTTCTCATGCTGGAGAAGGTCCAGAAATCTTTTATTCGTTTTCTGTACAAGACAACGTATGGGTACTATCCCTACATGTTCCCTTCACTCTATATTTAGGAATGGTGAATTACACAGCACTCGAAACCAAAAGAAATTTATATCTAAATAGTCAGGTATTTCTTTCAGTTGATACGTGGTATCACCAGTAACCCTTATTTGCTAGGTCTGTTGCCACTACGGGTACCAATACCGAGTAAGCTGCAGCTACGGCCACGTCCCCTTCACTGTTCGCCATCCCGCCGGCGCGCACGCGCTCTCTCACCCACTCCCCGCTTCACCGAGCCCTAGAGCTCATCAACAATATTTTGGAAAGCGACAGCTAACTGGACATCTTTCATACCTCGAAGCAGCGTTTGTATAGATCGGACAACCGATATCTGGAGACCATTATCACCCCAAGCTCAATACAAGAAAGTGTCACATAACACCACATCACATAGTATTTGCAATAATAATTGTTTTTGCTTTTGTGAATCTCTTTTTTAACAGTTACGTATAGCATGTCTGTAAGTGTTAACTGAAGATTGTACAATAAATAAATAAATAAATTAGAGTTGTCATAAATTGAAGAAGTTTTTGTGAAATCGGAAGACCCGAGAAGCTCCTATTTTTTAAATTGTGCCGTAATGTTGATCTTGACGATTTTTATTTTCTAATTTTCACACTTTGTCGGCTCATATCTTTTTTTTTCGTTTGCTATGGGAATGCAAATAAGATGTGAATAGAATAAGCAAACAAAAACATTCAAATAGGTACCTTTTTGATAAGACATTAAAAAAAAAAGATATGTAAAGAAAACTGTAACCTTTTGGAAAATATCGAAGTAAAACAAAAAAATATATTAAAAAAAACCGTGGACAGGATGAGTGTTAATTAGCCTAAAGTGTGTTGCAAGTGACCCTACCTTCCCGCCGTATTCCTTTGGCACATGATCTGCCTAACACCCTGTATGGAAATTACCTACCTGTTAGTCTCTGCACCTTCCCATGAAGCTCTCTCCCGGCGTTGCCCATCACATGTGCTCCCAGGCTGAACCCAACCAGGTGAACTTTGTCCAGTGGCAGTCTAAAGCTGCGGTTGAGCCAGCAAATAAACTTCCCTAACATTCTACCTATTTCTGGGGCATATCCTGAGGATGTAGGATACCATAGGGAACTTGCATAGTAGCTCCAATCGACTCGTATGACGTTTACGTCACTATTGTAAAGAAACGCTAAAATAAACATTTTAGATGATTATACGAGTATATACGAGTAATAGCAGTGAACTTTTGGCTGATATTATAATAGTACTAATATTAATAATAATGATGACAGGATCTTGGAGTTGTATAAAGTTGATGCAACTTTGAGGTCCTTTTTAGGTGTTCGAGTATGTATGAGGGAATGGGTCACAGTGCTTCATTAAACAGGTGGTCGAGATGTCCCCTCTGATGGTGTGAGTTAAGATTATTAAGAAATGCTGAAATGAACATCTTAATTAATTACCTATGTACAGGATGTCCCAGAACTTGACGTAAATATTAAAGGATGAGAAAGCCCCTTCTATACCGGTCCAGAATATATAGTTTAACTTTTCAATAATATGTTAAAATTAGTCTAGGGGTTATTAAGGTTATAATGGTAAGTACAGAAAGTATCTATTGGATTTATATTGAAGACGTTAATAAACTATGGTGTAATTTAATACATTGTTACGTTCCTGAGGGTTTTAATAAAATTAAAATGAATAAATCTTTATTAGAGGCAGTTTACAAAAGATATTGACATTGATATGTTTTATAAAAATATGATATAAAACGTAGTACATGACATAATGAGAGGAAGGGCGTGAGTTGGACCGGAGAA